>JAPPVO010000016.1:113805489-115005489 GCA_030407325.1 Camellia japonica
ATGAGAAGGAAATAATGTACTGTAATGATTTGTATATATAATTTTAGGGTTGATTACCAACTAGTCCCATTAAGTAGACTTAAATACCATTAAGTCCTATTGACTTTTTGAATGCACCAATAAATCATACATTACCTATGTTACCCTCATTAAATTAATAAATTCTAATCTATCAAGTTCTTTCATATTCATCTCCCCCTCTCTCTCTCTCTCTCTCTACTATTTCTCCAAAAGCTTCACACAGCCATTGTCATCGCCATGGCCACCGTCGCCATCCACCACCACCACTACTGTCGCCATCCACCACCACCGTCATCATTTGGCCACCGCCACTATTCACCAACTATCACCATAGCCAATCTATACACCACCGCCACCATCGCAGATCCACCACCATTGTTGCCTATCCACCTCCACCATTGCAGATCTACACTACACCGTTCGTTGTAGATCTTCAATTCTCTGTCACCAATCTACACTTTACCATCTCCGATCACCTTCCACCGTCGCCGATCTACACAACCATCGCTTCCTCTGTTGCTCCTACCATCCCCTTTATCATTATTATCATTGTTAGCCACCGTTTTCTGGTGACCTCATATAGATCTACATCGATCTAGTTGTTTAAGTGGTGAAATCGACTCTAAATGACTCTAAACAATGGTGATTCTCCAGATCTAGTCCCTTTTTCTCTCACTCTCTCTCTTTGTGATAAATTTATTAATCTCTCATTTTTTCTTTTTGTTTTTTCCGTGTGTGTGGGAAAGGAGGGTGGGTTCTTGTAAGTGAGCATGAGTAAAAGGGAGTGAATCAAATTTGTTGTTTATAATTTTTTTACAAATCGATTTGCGATAAATTTGTCATTGAACATATTTTTGATTAGGTCGTTAGATTAGTCTCCGATACTTCCTCTGTGTATATGTCTATGTGTGGTTATATTTTTGTGAGTGAATAAGTATGTAAGTAAATGACAGTAAGTGGGTGTGGGTGTGGGTGTGGGTGGGTGTGGGTGAGAATGAATGATTGAGTGTTGGAGGTGGTGGGTGTGGGTATGTAAATGTGAGTGTGAGAATGAATGATTGAGTGTTGGAGGTGGTGGTAGTAGTGATATGGTGGTGATAGATGTTATCTTTGTTGAAAAAAAGCCAAAAAAACGTTGCTGGAAACTATCACCGGAGGTGATCGTTGGTGGCTGGAGGTGGTTGCTGGTAGGAGAGGAGAGAGTCATAATAGTGTTGATAATGGGGATGAAAAAGGTGAGGGAAAGGTATTTTAAGGATATTGATAGGTGAAAAAAGGAATAGGACTTATAGGTAAATAAGTCTGAACAATAGGATTGGCCAATAAGTGCCCCATAATTATTCGAGGGCAGTGAATTTATTGTTGTTTTCAGTCATTCTTGGTCCAAGAGTTAATTTTATATTGTCAAATTTTGATTACCATTGAAGATCAATTGCTTAAGTAGCTATAGATTGTGTATGCATTATCTTTATTGATGAGTTTCGAGGATGGCATAGGTGCAATACAACTTTCAAATATTGTGGATACTGTATACGGAATTTGAATTGTGGCTTGCTAAAATAAAAGGATCATATATTTATTTACTCTATTTGGAATTTGAATAGTGGCTATTTACTCTTTTCCCCTGTCATAGTTGTCTTTCTTTGTTTCCTTGAACTGTATTTGAGATTGCATTCTACCAAATTTATCCCTTCATTCATTTCTTTTGTTGTGGGAAATGGAGATAGCAGATATTTGGAATGGAGTTAACTTGAATAGGGTTTTAATTTTAAACAACTTGTTTATAAAATACATGTAGAAGTTTGAGATATGCCTTTTACACATTTTTCTGTCATGAGAAATAATTATTACTACTTTGTAACTTATTCGAGGCAACAAACATACTAGCACATATATTCAATGTAGGTAGTGTCAATCACATTCAGCTGCATCCTTATCTCATTTGATCTTTCGCATGGAGTTGCAGCTACCTGTTTGTTCATCGTGCTGCCTCATTTGGTCTTTTGCATAGGCTTTTGGCCTTGTTGTTTGAATAGTGGTTTGCCCCTTGGGACTTTAGATCTCTGCTTGATACGTCGTTGGGAGCCGTGTTTTAAAAAGTGCGCTTAGGTGTGCGTCTAAGCTCGAGGCGCAGTGAGGCACTGCCTTGTGCGTCAAACAGATCGAGGCGAGGCAAGGAATGGAAGGCTCACGAATGGTGTTGAGGCGAGGGCTTTATTCTAAGGTGCAAGGCGTGGGCTTTATTCTCCTTGTGTATTTTTTTACTCAAACTGTTGATTAAGCAATTTTTCTGCGTTTATACCCACAGGGAATTAAAACCCTTCAATATAAAAGGCCAAATGTGATTAGAAAGTGATAAAAAAAAAAAAAAAACCCTAGGTGGAGATCGATAAAAAAAATCGATCAACATTTCATGGAAAAGAGAAAGATCAACATGTGTCTTCTTCAGGTTCTTCTTCTTTGCTGTGTTCTCCTCCTTCGCTGGTCCTGGTTGTCTCTCGCACTCTTTTTTTCTTTCTTTCTTTTTCTGCTACAGCCACTGTTCCCCCTTTCTTTCGCTAGGTTGTCCTTCTTTGCTGGTCCTGGCTCTCTCTCTGCCTCTTTTTTTCTTTCCTTCTTTTTATGCTTGTGCATGCAAAAAGGTGGATTTTTATTAACCTTTTCTTCTTTTGTTAGATAATATATTTGTGGTTTTTAGAAGATTGAATGTTATATTTAAAGATTATTTGCCTAGTTTTAAAATGTTATGTTTATGTTGAAAACTTTGCTTATTTTAAAATTTTGCTTATATTCTACAACTTGCGCCTAGCTTTGGTGAGGCACACATCTCGCCTCGCGCCTCACGCCTCATGCTTAGGCTATAGGAGACTTTATTGCCTCAGTGCGCCTAGAGCTTTTTAAAACACACATTGAAAGGATTTGGCTGTAGTGAGAAAGCCAAGACTCTTATGGTATGGCTATGGAGGCTACCACATGGCCGTTTGGTTCAAATTCCAGAACTTCCACAGGTGTGCAATCAAGCAACCATGATCTGTAGGATATGGTTCTCTTATTTTTTTTGGTTGCTAAAGCTCTTAGAGGGACGCCATTGAATGTCATTATCAGCAACTGGAGAGGTGTGACATCCTCTAATCCTCGAAGGCAACATGTTGGCTCCAACCTCGTGGTAGAATTATAATTGATTCCATTGCTGTTCTCCTGGGGACCCAGGTCGGATTAGCATTGTAGGTATATTTGATCAGCTGTTTTCTTTTAACAGGATGGCTATGGCCCTATGGATTCATTACTTGATTTGTCTCTCTTGGAAGATGTTGGGCTTCTTAAACTGGTCTTAGGAATTGTTTGATTAAGGACAATGCATAGGTCGTTGTGGGTTGGGTTCAGTCCTTGGGATCATGGTGACACAGTTACTTCATGTGATAGATCTTTGAGATTCTCATTGCTTTATAAGCTAAGATCAGATGGATTCCTAGATTCACCAACAACCTAGCTGATTTCTTTGCTAACGAGGGATTATTCATTATGACTATTGGTAGGGGGCCTCTTTATCCCCTGTGAGCTTTCATTGTGGTTTTTGGGGTTTGGGTTGGAGGGCTTGTGTTTGCATGGCCTCGCGGGTTTTCTGTGGGCTGTTAGAATGCTGGATTTTAATTTTCCTGGGGCTAAAAGAATTCCTTATCTTCCTGTTTGTTGCATTAATAAAATTTCATTTTCTTAGAAAAAGAACATATAGCTGTGAGCATATGTCTAATCTCTGTGGAGTTAATATGTGGCACTTGTGCCAGTGTTTGCAGGTCAGTTTCACGTATATGAAATCAATGTTACATTGAGTTTGTGAGGTAAGCTGAGTGAGTCCGTTGCCTGATGTCTTACTTTGATTTTCAAGATTTATATCAACAATGACATTTTTGCTAGTTGCTATGTTTGCCATAGATCTTTGTTTTCAAATATTATCCCTAGCAAATTTTAGATAACAAATACATATTTGTCTTTCTCTTGCAACTAATGGTTATCAGCTTCTAAATTTTATCTTGTACAAAATGGTCATTGCAGGATGAATCAAAACTCTATATCTTTCTTCAGTTGGTAACCAAAGGTTCCCTTTTAAAGCTCTATCAGAAATATGAGCTTCGAGATTCCCAGGTCTCCTCTTACACAAGGCAGATTTTGCATGGTTTGAAATATCTTCATGAGAAAAATGTGGTTCACAGGTGATACAACTGAGCTTAACATGTAATTCTTTAATTTGGTAAATTATATGTTCTTAAGATTTTCTCTTTCTTCTTTGGTTGTTTTGATCTCCTCTTATAAAATATATCGAAGTGTTTCATAGTCCAATTTTGTGGTCTACCATTCGCATGACATTTATGAGCTTTCCTTTTCCTTAGGGAAAATCGGTTCCTTTTTTAGAATTATATTATTCTGTATGATTTAAATCATGACAATAAGAAAAGGGGCAGCAGGGAATGGGACACACTTGTGTGATGAGGGTGTTTTGCATGCAATTGGAGAGGCATGTGTAGGTAATTTGGCGGTTGACAAAGGGATGTCTGAGAAAAGACATGTATAGTGGGCTCATCTCAAAATGAGAGGGGACGACTTGTAGCTTTCAGCTTCTACAAAACACACTGAAAATGAGTTGTTTCAAAACATATTAGTAATATCCGGCAAATTCCATTTCTACTTGCCTCTTTTTGTCACAAGAAAATGTTTGAGAACAAAGAAAAATATTAAATTTATTAGAAAATTTGAGAAACTAGAAAGGAGTAGCTTATTAATTCACTTTTTTTTTTTTTTTTGTTCTTTTTCTTTTTTCCCCCTTTGTTATTGCAAAGTACTTTTTTTGTTATTAAAAAATAAAATAAAATTTTCACTAATATATATATATTTCATTTATACTACTACTAGAATTTTCCATTTTTAAAGTGTTTCTTTTTTCTTTTTTCTTTTTTTTTGGGTGCAATGAACAACCTCCTTCCCCAATTGGCATGTTCAATTATTTAATTATTGAGAATGTATTAACATTATATAGGTTTTAGTTTTTGCTTCCAAACATTTGCACATGTTTCCAAATTATTTTATCGTTTTCTTTTATGTTTTTGTTTCTAATCTAATTGAATCAATATACCGAAACAAAATTTTGATCCTTGCTTCTTATCCATTGTGTAGTGGTTAGGGTGTTATGGACATCAATTTTGTGCTTGCTCGATTTAGTGTGGGTATTTTGTTGGAATGGTGAAAGATCTACTCCATTTATGGAAGGAGATAGAGTAGGGAGGAGGAAGAAGGCCTAATTGTTAGCTTGGTTGGCTCTGATGTGGATTATTTGGTGAGAAATCTATGCATAGTCATTCTAGGTCCACCCATTTTGGAGATAGTTATAAAATTGATAGAACCGAAATGGTTGAAACACCAAATAGATGAAGACACAATGGCCTGGTTAAATTAGGAGTTAGTTTAAATTAGTGACCTAATTTTAAGTCGAAAATAATTTTTGTTTTTTTCTTTTGTTTTGTTTTTCTTTTTTCTACAATGGGGCCCTACCCTCTTCACTCCATGGGGATGGTCTACAGGGTTCATATCTACTCTTACTACTGGACGCTTACCCTACACCGATAAAAACTAATCCACGACTTTTGCTATCGTTAACACCGTCTAAGCTTACGCTGCCATTGGTTGAGAGATGGATGTAAGACCCCCTCTCAAAAGGAAGCACCTAATTTTAAGTTGAGAAGAAGTTTTCTTTATTTTATTTTTTTTGTATAGTTGGTTTTCGGGTATTGTCGATCCATCTCTGAACCAATTTTTTCATTCCGTAGAGTTTTTTGGGGAAAGGAGGTTGTATAGATGATATAGGTTGTTGTACATGGTTGTGCTCCCTTGGTGCCCATAAGAAGAACATAAACTTTTAAGAAGGTGGCGTGTCATGTCGGACACCGAAACCAACACGCCACAACACCTATCAAACACTTTACAACATTTGTTACACACATGTCCAAGTATATTTTTTAAAATTTGCTAGACTCGGACTCACTTCATACATTTGGGGAACACGTGTCTATTGCGTAGACACACATGAAGTATGTTACAAGTTTGAATAAAATAACTTGGTATATTCAATGATAAAAAAATAAAAAAATGTATAGTTACTTTTCTCTTTGACTTTAGAAATTAGTGTTGCATTGCATGTTGTCACTTTGAATTAAGTATTCATATACAAGGCTTAATAATGTTTATCCTTATATAGTTATATATGACATATTTTAAATAAATGAAATTATATATTTTGCTCGTGTTCCGTTGCGTTTCATGTCTTATATTTTTTGAAAATTTTCCCTATCAGTGTGTCCATGCCATTCCATGTCTGTAACCGTGCTTCTTAGTTGCTGCCTAGTTATAATATCATTTATACTTATCAATTTATATCTATATGTTATGTAGGTTTTATATTTTCTAGAGATATGTTGTAATGGTCCATGGGTCGTAATATGGATCATAATACATTTTGGTGTCCATATTGGCTCTAGAATAATCTTAATAGTCAAAGCAAAAGTTTTCTATTTATGAGTCCTAATCTTAATAGGAGGAGAAGCTTTTAGAGCTCGTGTGATTCATAATGCACCTTATGTTAGGGGTTATTCTGATATAATTTAGGGGTTGAAATTTGAAAAGACTAGGGTTCCAATATAAGGGCTATATACCTAAAGGTGAACGACATTGAATAGTCCAAACCGGGGGGAACAATATATTGAATGTGGGAATAGAACAAGCTAGCAGGAACAACAACAACAACAACAACAACAACAACAACAACAAAAAATAAGGAAAGACTGATGAAAGGATGAATTAGAATGGATGGCGAAGGAGGAAGTGGTGAAACTCACTGAGGGAGGGTGATTTGTGCCCTTCCAATCTTCTTGATCATTTGAAAGCTTATATAGGTTGTGGAATGCATTATATGTGTCCTAATGGTATTGTAAGAGGAAAGGAAAAATAAAGAAAGAGGAGAGTAAGAAGAGAACAGAGGAGGAGGTAAGATTTGTGGTGTGGCAGCTCTGTTCCCAATTTTTTTCTCTTGTTCCCAAAACTTTGCTGTCTCCAGTGGCAATTTCTGTCTGTATATTAACATGGATAAATGTAATGAAGTTTCTGAATTCTTATTTTTTCCATTTCTTGCCTTCCAGGGACATAAAATGTGCTAATATATTGGTGGATGCCAATGGATCTGTTAAACTTGCAGATTTTGGATTGGCAAAGGTTCTCCCCTTCCCATCTTCAGATTGTGATATCATTTTCTCTTTTATAGCTTCTGATACACTATAGTTCCCTTTGCAACCCTGCTAATATTGCTGGTTGATAACATTGTGCAGGTGACTAAATTAAATGATGTCAAATCTTGCAAGGGAACTCCATTCTGGATGGCACCTGAGGTTTGCCTCAACTGCCCACCCCCTTCTTTTCCTGAGTTGATTAGATTGAGGGCTTTATACAGGCATGCGTGTGTGTGTGTGTGTGTGTGTGTGTGTGTGTAAAAGGATTTTCTCAGTTCTTCTGATAACCTAGTTGAACAGCCATGTCATCACATTGGGAAAATGGTTCTAAATATTAGCTTATGGAGTGCGTGTCAGCTGTGTTTTTACTCATATAGATCAATGCACTAATGATTGCGATTCCAGTACTATTAGCATGTTTATACTTAACTGTTATATCTGGTTATTCATAGAATTAGTTGAAAATCTCTGAGTTTTAGTCATATACTGCTAACTTTATCTTAAATCTCTAGCTTGGGGACTTACCTTGAATCTCTATTAACGTTGTCTTGAATTTTAGTCACTATAGATGATAAAAGTTATGGTTAAACGATCTCCACATCGTCTTCTGAATATGAGACCAAGAATCATGACAATTCTCCTTGATAGAGACAAAAGCACAACCCCAATTGCTCCATCGAATGACCTGTTCAGATGTCCTCCCATCTCCTTTTGCACCAATTGTAGATTTTTTTAGTACATCAGCATAAGACCACATGACTAAAAGTTATATGTTTCTCGTCATGTGACCTTTCTTGAGTATCTGCCCTACTTTTCTCTCCCTCCCACGACTGTTGCTGTCTTTAAGGAAGACTTGATTCATATTGATCTTTTTCCTGTTATTGTAGTTTAGTATATATTTGTCTAATATAAGGGTAGCGTAATAATTGTATTCTAATTAGGGTTTGGGTTTTGATAACTATATTAGTGCATGTGTATACTAAACTACTGCTCACAGAACCGACATAAAATCTGTTTCTAATTATCACATTTTTACCATTACAGGTTGTTAAACGGAGGAACCAAGGATATGGGCTTGCTGCAGACATATGGAGCCTTGGGTGCACTGTCCTAGAGATGCTGACCCGTCAAATTCCATACTCTCATTTAGAATGTGTACGTAGTGAATTTTCTATATTTTCTTCTAAAAATGATGTGCTCTCTCTCTCTCTCTCTGTGGAGAAATCTACACAACTTTGATAGTAAGCGTGTGATAGTAGATATTCTTGTTAACCATGTTGCATTTTTGGACTGGCTTGTGTTCGTACTTGCCTGTTTAAATGAAGTCATCTAGGTACTTCAAGTTTTTGTGACTTTATACATGCATGTAGTTCTTGAAATAAGCTAGCCTTGACTAGATTAATCTGAAATTTGAAGTTTCGTTCAAACATTTACTGCAAATTTGTATAACTCAATTGATTCTTGTAGTTAACTATCTGTTTTGAGTTTAGTAGTTTGTGGTGTGTACTTGGTGAGATTTGTTACTTATAATAGACCTCATCTTCTTTTGCCACTGAAGTCTGATCTTTGGAGATAGTGTAGTGCGTGTGAGTACCGTGAATATAGATGAATATCTTCTGACATTTTAAGAAGTATTTTTTCCCTGTTTAATAGTTTTTAATTTTCAATTTTTATTTTGTCTAACAGCAACTCGTAGGAAACACCACAAAGTTATTAGGATAAGTGTATTAGGATAATTTGTACTTATTGGGGTGGGAGGTGTGGTAATGGTGGGGGTGGTTGGGTGGGCTGATTGAGGGAGAGATGAGAGAGGGAACATGAGGGGAGAGGAGGAAGAAAGATGAGGTGGGAAAAATGGCAAAGTGTATTAGGATAATTTCACCTTTTCATTTTAGGGTATTAAGGTTGTCGAAGATAAAATTTTATTGTTAAATATATAATAAGATATGGAAGATATTAGAATATATGGAGATCTCATGATTTGTGCTTAGCGTGATTTTTTTCTATCTTTGATTTATCTCAATTCTTTAACTGAAGGGATTTGATTGTATCTCCTACACTATATATATGGTCATATGGATGATGTCAAAATATATAGAGATCTCATGATTTGTGCTTATCATGATTTTTTCTTTGATTTATCTCAATCCTTTAACTGAAGGGATTTGATTGTATCCCTCACTCTATATATATGGTGATATGAAAGATATCATAATATATGGAGATCTCATGATTTGCGCTTATCATATTTTTTCTATCTTTGCTTTATTTCAATCCCTGAACTGAAGGGATTTGATTGTATCTCCCACTTTATATATATATGGTGTACCATGTAATAAAAAATGATGAAGTCAATGAATGAAAAATTTAGCCCATAGGGCTTTGGGTGTGTAGACGTAGACAAGATTGGTTGAACCACGTTAACCCTTGTGTTATTTTTTCTTCTTCTTCCTTTCAATCTCTATTATCTCTCTATATTCAACCTTATTGCCTTATAACAAAATTCAAAAAAGGTCATTGTGTATTTTCTTTTACTTTCGTCAACCAACAAACACCAACCGGGGAGGTTAGTGTAATTTCCAAAATGTGAAGGGGAATCTATATTAAACCTGAACCTCAGGTGTTGTAAGTGTAATTTACCTTTCTTTTTATTTGATTTACAAGGGTTGGGCCCTTTGATATGTTCTCTAATTCAATTCTGTTTGTCGTTCATCAAGAAAACAAAAAAGAAGAGAAGATTTAAAGTGCGACTCCTTTTTGTTTGGTGGTGTTCATTTGTGGTGAAAGAAGCCATCACTCCTTTTAAGGCATGGAGAAGCCCATTCGCAAATTGTGGTGCATAGTTCTTGTTTCAGGGAGATTGAGGGAGTTAATGCCTCCCCACATAATAATTTGGACTTCATAGCACTTTATTTCCCTAAATCTCTTTTGTTCACTGTGTACATGGATTGTCACCTCATCTGGCGCTTTTAATAAGATATTAACTCACAAAAATAATGAAAAAAACACAAACATAACTCATAATCAGTTTTGTATGTTATAGAATTATGAAAGAGGATTGGAATAAGTTGATTTCTTGTCTTAAGCAACCTAAATCTGAACCAACCCCTTGTATATGCTCACTGCAAACTACTGGTAATACATGTACATTTTAAACTCAAAATCTGAAAATACTTCCAGTATAATTAGTGGTCCACTAATGATAAAACACTGAGCGGCAGATGTATGTAGAATCTTATACAAGGAATTAAATGCTATTTTGTTATTTCATTTGCCCAATAACTACTCAGCTAGATTTTATTGTCATGCTTTTTTATGTCTGCAATTGCTAGATGTGCTTTCCCCTCATGACCAATATTTACGGTTGACTAGGTTATAATTTCGTAATTATTTGTGCAATTACAACATCACAGGGATAATAGTTTGGTATTTTGACATCATCTTGCTCTGTATTACAGCAAATGCAGGCGTTGTTTAGGATTGGAAAGGGTGAGCCACCACCTGTTCCTGATTCGCTTTCGAGTGATGCACGGAATTTCATCTTTAAATGCCTACAAGTTAACCCAAGTGATCGTCCCACTGCTGCTCAGCTCTTAGACCATTCGTTTGTTAGGTGCCAACTTCCCACTTCCTCAGGCTCATCATCTCCGTACAATTTTGGCCAACGGGTTTAAAGTTGCCATCAGTGTTGAAGATAGCAAGGTAAAGGTTCATTTTGGTATTAAGGAATTTCTAAGATTCAAACACCATAATTGCCGTGTCACAAGTATTTTATCTAACCATGTGTTGGTGATTAATATGACTATGGGAACCTTAGAATGAATGTCACGGGTATGGACATAGGATATAAACTTTCCGTCATGGAAATTTAAAAAAGACATGAGACAACATTATATATATTTTATCAAAATAGTAAGAAATTATTTTCCTCATCCTACATGTTGGAAAATAAGATAGAAAAAAAATTCAAATATCTATTTTAAAAAATTATTTTCATTAACAAATTTGGAAATTTTGTGCTCTATAATTCTGGAAATTTAATAAAATCTAAAGGAGGAAATTTATGAATCCATGTTTTAATTTAATTTTTTCAAACTTGCAATGCATTTGATGCGTGTTTTAGAAATGGGCATGTGTTGTGAGTGCCCAAAGCGTGTTTGGTTTTGAGAAAAAAATAGGATACGGTCCAATATGTGTTGGGAAGTGTCTGATAAGTTCCGGTGTCTATCATGTGTTTGTGTTGAACATATGATATGTTCTTTGAACTGTCCATGCTTCTGAAATGGGCATCCTGATGCAATGTTGGCATTCATGCATTCTAATGGGGAGAACATTTTAAAAAATTATTCTGTTTGTTCTTTGTCTTGGCAACTGTCATGCAAGAAGCTTTTATGAGACTTTCAGTTTGTCCTCAGTGTCAGGATGCTTCATGTAATATTTTATTCGACATGCATAGTATGCTCCTACTCGTTTTGTGCTCATCTCCGTTCGTAAATTTATAGTTAAGGACTCTAAATGATGGCTATGCTGCCAATGTTGTCATCTTTGCTTGTTCTCATGATGTCTTCTATTTTTATTTTTTTTTCTTGTTGAAAACAGCTCTGTCGATCAGGATTTGTTTATAGTAGAGAAGCCTCAAGTCAGGTAACTGATCCAAAGGATAGCAGTTATCAGATTTTTTGCCTGGAAGATATCAGATATTCGGCATGCTGAAACTTTAATGCTATGTTTGATTCATTGGAATGAGCCAGAATGGAATGATGATTCTATCATAATGTCCATTTTCACATTTGGTTTACTAAAAATATTATGAAAAATGCATTGCAAACAAAATCATCATCCATCATTGTAAATGAATGACAATGGAAATAGAAGGCTATGAAATGACCATTTCATACCAATCTACTTTCATTCTAGTGAGTGGAATTGAAACTAGATTGGAATGGAATGGTCGTTCATAACGTTCTATTTGCGTCGCCATTCCTTTACAATGATGGATGATGATTCCGTAATTACGAAAAATACATTGCAAATGGAATCATCATCAATCATTGTAAAGGAATAGACATCCAATAAGAAGGCTATTAAATGACCATCTCATTCCAATTTTCTTTCATTCTATTGATTGGAACTGAAATTAGATTAGAATGAAATGGTCATTCATAGAATGAAACTGAAATTAGATTGGAATGAAATGGTCATTCATAGCCTTCTTATTGATGCCTATTCTTTTTCAATGATGGATGAATGATAATTTTGTTTGCATTGAACGTGCGAATGGACATTCTGATGAAATGATTATTCCAATCCAGCTCATTCCAATGAACCAAAAGGGTTTCTCCAGAATAATATAATTTTTTTTGGTTTCCCTCCTCTGCGGGTTAAGTAATTTTGGAAATTAGAAATTGTGATTGAGCAATGATTGTAGAGATAGGACTCAAATTAGTTGGATATATCTCTTTGTTCATGCAAATGTAAAACGTAATTAATGTACATATACATTATTACATTTGTATTAGTGAAATTCTAAAGGGAGAGATTTTCTGTGTTACTGGTTTTTGTGCTTTGCTTCTTTGATTGTTTCCTTGGAAAATTAGTAGATTTTCTTAGTTCCATCTAAGGGTTTTAAAGATTGGAATAGCTGTTTGGGTTTGATTTCTCTCAAATTATCATTTCAACTTGAGAGAGTGTTTGAGCTTGGTAGGTCCATTTTAAAATTGATTTCGGCGATTTGAACTGTTCATTTTTTTGACTCGTTGAGTAGATTATTTATACAAAAAATCAAGATGATTGAATATCGGTAGTTATATATTTGAAAGCAAATATAATTTCAAGAATAATCATTCATTTTTTGTAATACAAATTTGATTTAAAGATATATTTATCGATATTCATTTATCTCGATTTATTATAGGAATATTCTGCTTAACATGTCTTAAAAAGTGAACGATTTAGAATCGAAACGAGATTTCTGATGGACTGTATGGACTTTTTAAATTCTCTCATATTAAGATGCTACCATAAGACTTTTTAATATTATTGGATGTACTTTTTGCCCATAATTGAACATGAAAAATGATTTGTAGCACTAAAAAAATTGGCACTAATGCCCCTAAATTTCTATTTTGGGTAATTGTTTTTTTTTTGCCTTAACTGTTTTTCTGTTTTTTCATTTTAAGAATTTCGGGGCATTAGTGTCCCCCAAATTCGGGGCACTAATCGGAACTGATTGAACATAGATGGTTTCAGAGGGATTGAAATGGTGACTCTCATATACTTCTGTTGGAACTGAACTGAGCTGATGGAATTGAAAATCACGCATCCTCGCATTCCTAACCGCAACCTTAACAATTTTATGTTGTATTTAAATAATGAATAAGGGTAAAGATTAGGAAAGAAAAAAGAGAAGGTAAGAAATGAAAAAAAAAAAAAAAAACTCTAGTTTTTTTTTAAATTTTTACACAAATTTGTATATTATGTATGTAGAAAGTATAAAAAGAACAATGCTATATACACATTATTTTCATTCATAAAAAAATAAAAAGAAAACTTAAGGTGTTGTCATGATTCATTTCATATGGGCTTTTTATCATATACAAGTTGAATGTCAATTACAACTCTACTTGAGTTGGAGTTTTCAAAATTATTTTTTTAAGTTTTTAGTCTGTAATTTTTTATTTATTTTTAGTGAACATTTTTAATATTTTAATTATTATTTTTTTAAATTTTTTAGATCCACTCAAAATGTAAAATATTTGTGAAAATATTTCAAAATAATAATAATAATAAATGCAAAAAAATGAAAATGCACTATTTTTTTTATTTAGTAAAATTTTAAAGATTTTTTTACTAATTTTATACTTTTTGTTTGTCTAATGTAAAAGAATCTAAAAAGTACAAAAAAAAAAATTAAAAAATTAAAAAATCTAAAAAGAGTTCATTAAAGTTTAAAAAAAAAAAAAATCTAACTTTTTAAATTAATTTAATTTAATTTTTTGTACTTCTCTGGTTCATTAGTGGAATAGATTCTAATTTTTTTTTATTTTAAATATAAAAAAAATTATCTGAAGACCGAAAAAAAAAAAGTTAAAAAAGTAATTCCTAAACAGCCTTCTAAGGATATGGTACATTTAAAATTAAAATATAGTTTTGAGTAGGAATGGCAACGGGGCAGGGCAGGGCGGGGCCAGGGATTAGACTCCCCGTTCCTAATCCCCGATGGGGAAAATCTCCCCATCCCCGACCCCGATCCCTGATGGAGACCCTATTACCGTCCCGTCCCCGCCCCCTAACTGAGATCGGGTTTTCCCGACCCCGCAAATTCCCCGGCCAAAAAAAAAATCAATTTCATCTCATAATCATCAACATAAACAACAACAACTACTAGATCTAGTTGCTATGAACATGCATCAAAAGGGTAAAACCATTTCCAGAGTGAATTCCCATTTTTTCACATTTCCAGATTGATACAGTACAAAGAATAGAGGGTTATAGCGGATTGAAACTAGATGCCAAATTTTTTCACAACCTTCTGCATCCTTAAAAGCTTTACAGCCTAATAAAGATATGTTTTATAGATCCTAACCTATTAATGTTGAGAGCATTGGCTCTTCCATCTTGTTGATCATCAACATGAATATCTTGAGCCATGCACTTTCTCCTCTTCACATCACCAACAATCTTTACAATTGCAGTGTATCCACAATGTCGTACAGTGGGAATCGATCGGCGGAGGGAGAAGAACGAGAGAGAAAGAAAGAGAGGTGGTGCTCCCATCGGCGACAGTGGGAATCGGAGATAGGTGGAGAGAGAGGGGAGGAGTAGAGGATGGCAAGGAAGGAAGAAAGAGATGAGAGACCACAGTTTGTATTGTGTGTGAAGTAGGGTTTGGTTTATTGTATATATCTATAAGGGGTATAAAAGTAATTTTACTTCGGGAAAAATCGAGGATGGGGCCGGGGTCGGGGACAGGGCCGGGTCGGGGCTTGAACACTGATCATCGTCCCCGCCTTGAAACAAATCGGGGATTGATTTTCAAATACCGTCTTCTCCTCGTTGGGAGTATTTTTTGAGGAAAAACCGTTCAAATCGGGATCGAGGTCGGGGATCCCCGTCGGGTCGGTTTCAAATTGCCATCCCTAGTTGTGAGATTCCAAAAATCCTCTCCCATGGATTGTTCAAAAGGTCCAACGAAGAGATGGTGTTTGGTTTATAATCTGCAAAAATAAACATGGTTGATACCATCCAACTGAGGTTGTCGGCTAGGAACACTTCGATGATAAAGTTAGTTCTCGTTTATGAAAGAAGCCAAATCATCTGAAATGTGTAGTGTATGGTGTATGGTGGGAGTGAGGCATATCTCTTTTTTATGGAGATGCTTTCCTTTTTATAAAGGTGGGTGTGGCTTGCTCTAGCAATTTGCTTGGTGGACCTTTTTACTTTGGGCTGGGCTCTTTGTTAGGACTTATTTGGGTTACTCCCAATAAGTTGAAATTTTTTGGGTTACCATAATTGCCCTAAAACTTTCGCTTTCTTTAGTAAAAGGAATGAGAATTTTTATTGCTTGTCGAGTTATGTTGTTCAGATAGATGTTAAATCTCTGATAAAGAATATCTTTGATAAATAAATGCATAAAATAAGTGAATGTAAGTATGTATGAATGTATGTATGTCTTGAAAATTAGGACTTTGTTGGTTGAATGCCTAGGCGTGTTAGCGCTTTATTGCTCGAACGCCTAGCATGACTAGGGCTTACATCTAATTGCCTAGGCGTGTTAGGGTTTTGTTGCTCAAACTCCTAGTATGACTAGGGCTTACATCCAATTGCCTAACAAGGTAGGGCTTTAGTGTTCAATGCCTAGCTTGACTAGGACTTACTCAACTTCAATTTGTTTAATGAGGTAGGGCTTTAGTGTTCAATGCCTAGTTTGACTAGGACTTACTCAACTTTAATTTGCCTAACGAGGTAGGGCTTTAGCAGAACTATGCCAAGCACAGGCCATTGTTTCGTATGACGAAGGCTTTTTTAACATGAAGATCCTTGTTGGAAATTTCGCTCATTGTCGGTTGCATGTTTAAAGCATATTTCATTTTTTCACCTTTGAGCACTCGAGCTTGTAGGTTACTAATAAGGGGTTGAGCGTGTTACATATCAATTGACTTCTTGTTTAGCAATTACTTAGTAAGATGACTACCACTTTTGTGTAAAGCTTTTCTCTAAGGAATTTTGGTAGCAGTTGTAGTGCCAAGATACTCCACTATTTGGTTGAATGAAACCAAGTGTTGTTACTTGAGCAGGATATGTAAATCCTTTGTGTGAAAATACCAACGCGATGGTGCTCGGCACTCCGAATGGGTCTTGTATTATGGCTTTGAATAAAGCTTTGGCAACATGTAGTGTTGGATTGTTATCTTGCACATAGCAGCTCATCGGTGCATAATAGAAATTTCGAAATGTCTCTTTTATGATTGGCCATAATCATCTATTGTTTGGAAATCAACAATTTTCCTTGCTAATAAAAAAACATTAATATTGAGCATGCATGTGCTGTTAGCTGTTGGAAACTGAAGTATATTGTTAAGCTAGGTTCCTTGCCCCTGAGCTAGTGTGAGTTGTGGTGTTGCTAAGTCGGAGTGAGCTAGCGATCACCAATTGCTTAATGGAATCATTGCCTCCTTTTGTGAAGGAATCTAACGAATTTTGATAGTCGTTGGACGTGATGCATGTATTTGCTTGTGAGGATCATCCTTACCTTATTGCTTTCGTAGTATAGTTGTTAGTCAAAATCAATCTAAAAATTGATTTTAGTCTTTAAGAATTGTGAAATGTAACCATTGATCACACTTGATGCCGTGGAGGCTACTTTTTTTGCACTTCTTCGGTACATCGCTTTGTTATTTTTCTTGGTGGAGCATACTTTTAGAGAGAGAAAATCAATACCTAGCTTTGATTGGCATCAGAATAGCAAGCTCGTGTAGAGGATCGTTAACAAGGGTGTGGTGAGCTTGAGGTGGTCATTGTCAATGATTAAATTTAACATGAGGGACTATGCGGATCGTGTTTCGGTGCTCCTCATCGGTTGTTCTCATGATCTTTGATTTATAAAGCACTTTTTCAGAGAGATCTCCAGTTGTAGATATGTAAACTTGATCTCTGGACTTCATGTAGTATTACTTCTCATGCCCTTGTCATTAACAATCTTGGATTGTGCGTTATGAGTCGATTAACGAGTCACTCAGGGTGCTCGACATACTAGATTGAAAGCTTTACTTCATGCGACACGAAAAGCATTAGGGGTGCATTAGTCGATGAGTATATCAATGGTTGTTCCAAATGGGAGTGTTGTAGTTACTGAGTGAGATTTTTGAGATGTTTTCGGGCTGGTGGATGATGTCCACCGAGTTTTGAAGTTGCTGAGTTACCCAAGATAACTGTGATAACGAGGTAAACACCAATGCCACGAACATGTCTTGTTTACTGAGATGAAGCTGTGGGCATTTGCCATTGTTGTAGGTTGTCGTGTCATGTCTTGATTTTCAAAATTTGTCATTGTGAAATCCAACAAAGAGACGAGCTTTGCCCTATGGCCCTTGCATGGCGGTGCTGCGAGTGTTCGACATCAACGTTTGTTCTCGGTTGGGTCATATGGTTGTTTCGGTAACATATTGGTATGTCGTAATGTAGGTCAAGTGGACTACATGCTAGTTTTGTACATTAACAAATTAATTGTGTTGCTTGAACCATGCTTCCGTTTTTATTCCTTGGCAACTTAAAGTATTTTGATTGCCGTTGTGAGTTACCCCAAGTATGGTTGTAATAATTCTAGAGAGAGAAAGTATTGGGTCTTTGCTGAGTTGTGATATTGTTGATCAGCATGAAAGATTGATTGCTGGTGACATTTGGTGAGTAGGAAGACTTTTGTTAAGTTATTATTGTTGAAATAAGTGACTTGTGAATGCAGTTGTTGGCAATAGGCAAACGCTTGGTGGTTGATTGGTTCTTCATTCTCGAATTCTCGGCGATTGAACGATTGTGCATAGGTCTTCAGAAGTTTACTATTGTTCAATTTTCAATATCCTTTGCAAAGGGACTGGAAGTATGCCGAGTATAAGATACGAGAGCTTGCTTGGTGAAATCAATGCCGAGTGATACGAGTGGTTCAATACGGTCATTGTTAAGCAGCTTTTACTCTAGAGAGAGAAAGTAAAGAACTAATAGTTGGCCCAAGCATTGTTGCATGTTGTTTCATCGCATGAATTTCTTGGTCTTGATCGCTTGACTCTAAGTTGAGAGATATAGGCCAAGCCTTGTATGGGTTGCTTTGATCGACTTGATCCGTTGAATGAGGGTTGGTCGCTGAGAATGGACAATGCCTTCTGTAGACAGCTTATTTTGACCGGCCTTAAGACTTGGGTGCTCTTTTTTGAACACTCGATGATGAAAGTCAAGATATGCTAATCTTATGAATTCTTCAACAAGAAGTTCGAACTCAAGCTTTAATTCCAACCTAACACCCGATTTGGCTAAAACATTTTAGACCAAATTAAAACTCTTTTTCAAAATACGTTTGGTTGTGCAGTTTCAAACATTTTTACAATGTCCTGAGGCTTGCCTTTTCAAACTCCAAATGTTATCATTTTCAGTGGATCGAGCGAAGGATATAATGGGAATGAATGGGAATGGTGAAATCTTCTAAAATACTTGTTTCTCCTTTCAAATTATGATAGCTTTACCTTATTGATCTAACGGTGTATTTTTCATCTGGTTGTACAACAATTCATGGCCAGATGAAAAATGTAGTCAGCCGGATGAATAATGGTACGGTTGCCTGAAATGTTTGGGTATAGAGTATTTTTCAGGAATTTTGGTTTTTTTTTGCAAATTTTTCACAAATATCTTAGATATTTTGACCCCTAATGTCTGTATATACACGGCTAAGCTTCTTTCTCAAGGGTTACAAAATTTTCAAAGGCTAAGAGATTTGTTTTTGAGAGCTCATCACTCTCCAACCTCCATTTCTGTCACGACCCAAACCCGGCCCTATGGGTTTAGCACCGTAACCGGCCAGTAACCCGAAATTACCGAAGGCCTGCTTAACAGTAGTACAGTAAAACAAAGTACAGGGCCTGGCGGAAGCCAACACAGTAATAAAAACAATGTCCAATGAACTGTGACAGTCTGTATGCCAAAAGATTTTTCATACATTCATGCAGTCTGAGTCAAACAGTATGTACAATATATACAGCCACTCAGTACAGGGACTTAATCCCCACTCAACAGTACAGTAAACATTCAGTCTATATAATCCATTTGGTTATTACAGAGTAGTAAGACAATGCAAAAAAAGGGGGAATACTAAAACACCCCTAAGCCTTAGCAGACAGGCTCGGAACCTCGCAGTGAGGCGCATTGGTTGGCTTGACAAAACTGGGAATCTACCCCGACGCTTCTAGCTTTGATCCGGTGCCTGCACACCTACATATATATATGAGCAGTGAGCTAAAGCCCAGTGAATAACATAAAGCGTAAAGAGGTTTAGAATGAATGTCCTTACAGTAATGGAAACAGTTCATTTCAATCAGTGTAACAGTTGTTCAGTGTAACAGTTGTTCAGTACAGTAAACAGTCATACGTGGTACATCCATTAGCATAACAGTAACAGTAGGTCTTAAAAGACCGAACAGTAATGATGGCCATCAGTCAGTAAACAGTAGTGGTTCCACGAGGGAACCAACAGAGATCTCTGTAACAGTAACAGTCAGTAACAGTAGTTGCTAAGGATGCCACAATACAGTTCAGAATATAGGACATACATTCATTCGGTTAACAGTAACAGTTCAGAAAACAGTACAGTTCAGTATTCAGAAGATAATCATTTTGAATATATCTTTACACAATTGTTACTCACAGAGTTCTGCGCTACAGTGGGCTAGAGCGTCTCCTCGGGATGCCAACCCTAAACAGTTAACAGATTGAACACACTCTAAGTTTCACAATTAGGAAAGGTAATAACTTAATCCCTAAATGCCTCGGTGTGTTCTACATCTATATCCTCTTTAAGATGCCTTAAACTAGGCCTAAGAATGCCTAGGATGGGATGAGGATGCGAAGATGTATTCAGAAAACATTTTCAGAATTTTCAGTGAAACAGAGTCCCGCTCGAGCGCAGGTTTCCCCGCTCGAGCGGACAAGCAAACAAAGGTCCCCGCTCGAGCGTCCATTCCACCGCTCGAGCAGACCAAAAAGTACTGGATAGGTGAAATCTCCGCTCGACGCCCGCTCGAGCGTGCTACCCAGTCCTCCGCTCGAGCGCAACTTCCTACGCTCGAGCGGACTGATGTACAGTGCAAGATGCTGGGAGCTTGTTTTTCCCGCTCGAGCGGCACTTCCCCCGCTCGAGCGGACGACTAAAATCTGGAAATTCCAGATTCGAGTCCTAAGCTCAAAATCAAGTCTAAATGCTAAAATTTCGATCCCCTTGGGCCCATTTTCTGGAAAAACTCTTGTAAACACATAAAATAACATGTTTCAAAACTCAATTTAAGAAATCAAAGCCCAAGAGTGTTCAATTCAAACCCAATCTCAAACCATTTTTCAAGAATGAAACTCAAACACAACATGCAAGACTTTAAATCAATTTAAGGCTTCAAAACATGCTCTATTGAGCTCATTCTTTTCAAAACAAGGTGAAATCATGGTTCTTAACATTAACATGGACATGCATGCAACACTTGACATGAAATCAACCCAAAACTCATCAATGCACACATGCATGCAAGATTCAAGCTACAATGCAACATTATTAAACTAAATCATGACTTAGCTCCTCAATTAGACATGAATCATGCAAGAATTTACTTAAATGTACTATCAAGAGGTTGAGTTCCTTACCTATGGCCTTTTATTACAAGTATGGAAGCTCAAATGCACAAATCTTCTACAATTACTTCAAGTTTCCAAGCAATTCAAGATGAAATCACTCTAACTCTTTACTCTCTCTCTCTCTACTTCGGTGGGAGCAAGGAGCTTGGCTGATGAAATGTTGTTTGGGTGTAATAAGATAGTCCCACAAGTGCTTGGATAAGGCCCACTCACAATGGCAAAGGTGTAATTAAGGCAACTTATGCAATTCATCAATATTTAATTTAATTTAAGCATACCAAATCAGTTTTCAGATAGTTATACTATAAAATCACATAAATCACGATGATCATGAAACTGTAATCGGTTTTTGATCCGGCCGCCGATAAGGCCTTCAATTTGCAGTTTAGACATAAAAACTCAAACAGATAATCAATTGATCAAACATATAGAATATGCAATACAATAGATAAACTCAATCAATTCAGTTTCAATTTCAGTCAGTCAGTTCAGTAATTTATTCAGTTCACTTATCAGTCATAATCGGTTCAGTTTATTGGTAATCAGTGCTTATTCGGTAAACAGTGACGAGGGTTGTTACAATTTCTCACACACCAACCACCCAAACTCCATTAAAGCTTAACTCCAAGCTTCTTGCTGAGGATTGTAAGAACTCTAAGCCATATCTAAAGGACCTTGAGGGTGCCAAGAAGGAGTTTGACAACCAAGAAGCTCACTCTCTTTGAAGAGGTAAAACTTTTGAACTTTTCTCACTTTCTACCTCTTTTTTTTTTTCATATTGAAGCTCTGAATTTCACTATCAGCTTGTTGTAATCATGTGATAAGTCCTCATGGATGTAGAGGGAAGTGGAAAGTAGCCACCCATCCATTGAATTGATTGTTTCTTTCATTCTCTACATTTTTGTGCCCTGTTCTTGCTTTCTAGAGATATAATTAATTGTCATAGATATGTAAAATGGAACCTTGTAGATGTGGTTAGGAGTTAGAAAGTAACCACCCATCCACAAATTTGATTATGTAGTGTAATTTCTTTCTTTTCTTTCACTTTCTCGCCATCTTTCTAATCATCCAAGCATGTTGGTTCATGTGCTTCACTCCATACTCAATTCCAATGAGTAGTTGTGGTTGTGGCATGGAGCTAGTTGGATAAGTCTTAGTTTTTGGTGTTAGGAGAGTTATTGGCTTTCATTTTGCTATTATTCTTTTGGAAGTAAAATAAGAGATTTTTGGTCAAATATGTTAAAACTTTCTTCTCAATCCATGTTGAATATGGAAAAGGATGGGGACACCCTTATTCCATGGGTAGAATAGGAGTTTTCAACATTCTTTGAGGGATCTCTTACTTTCAAAATAAAACTGCCACCAAGAAATAGTGGGCGTTAATCTACTATCTCAAATTAATAATATGAATCTGGGTATTAATCTGCCATTATTCACAAAGAGATGATTGTAGATTCTCATTAATTTTTTGGGCTAGAATTTCTTTCAATCCCAATTTCTATTTCATGTGGCAAATTGTTGTAAATATCATGTTGTATATAGCTCTTTGTATCATTAAATAAGGGTTAAGGCCTACCTACCTCTTCCTTGAATGTTTTTTGCAAGAGGAAATGGTAGAAATGATGAACACTCTTAGAAGATGTGTTTTGATTTTGTTTTGGATCTACCGCACAAAATAGAGTTTTTCTTGGATGTTACATATGACCAGATCTCTTTCAATTCGGCCGGATGATTTTATATACAGCTCGATGAATTTTGTTCCCAAACAGAGCAGAGCAGAACAGGGTAGTTCCTAGGAAGTGCTCTCCTAGGCATATCTAGCTACTATGTATAGTATTTTTTTCTTTCTTTCTTTTTATCTCATGATTTGTTAGATTCAGCTTAATTTGGCTTAATCAATTCATTGTTGTAATAATTCTCAACCCCACGTCTATTCAATTCATTCATTGTTATATTAACTTCCAACCCCACGTCTTTCTATCCCTTTTTATTTATACGTTTTCTGTATTTGCAACATCATGTTTTATTTATCATACTTCATGACTTGCATTCATTTTTCATGCATCTAGGTTTTCTCATTTGCATTTGTAAAATTTATCATTTCTAAATGATTATATGTGCTATCTCATGCTTTAAGATGATACACATGTCATGTGTTAGTAGCCGGACCTCTAAGTATATTTTTGTATATATTGCATTAGCTATTTGTATATATGATCATGCATATAGTTCTGACACATTCTTTGGGTTTACCACAGAGAAGTACTAGGTGAGCATTTTTTAGTTTTAGCATTCTACATGTACATGTTACTTACTATATCTGGCATTTATAAAATGTGGCTATAGCCCTGTTTGGTGCAGCTTAAAAGCTACTTATTTCAACTTTTAGCTTAATTTAAGCTATTTTGATGTATTTGGTTTAGCTTATAGCTTATAACTTATAGCTTATAGCTTTTTGGAAGTTAGAAATTAGCTTATTCTTTGAGTGGGGCAGGAGATGCTTAATTTATAAGTCAGAAATCAGCTTATGTTCATAGTTATAAGCTATAAGCTGTTTAGGCATAAGCTATAAGCACTTTCCCACAGCTCTACCAAACAGGGCCTATATGCCTAAGTGGAATATGTGTCTGAATGCTAGTGGACGGAGGTTGTGTTGCTTGTGTTAGAATGTGGTTGATTCTTATGCTTCTGAACTCCTTGTTATTTTGTGAGTTGTGTTAAAAGGTTTTCCAAAATGCATTCAATCAAAGCAAAACCAGAACAAGTGACATAATTTATACTTGTTTGCCTTAGTAATATTAGCATTATAAAAACCAAAACATGAACATATGGAGACTATAAAACTCACATCATAACTGGGTAGAGGTTGATCTTTTGATCGGGTGAGCGTCGGTGCTCAATTCATGACTTTTCCCCTTCATACCTAAGTTTTCGAATCGAGATACTTTTGTTATGACAGACAATGACCTTTAGCATGAGTCATGGGTTTCCAATTTTTTTTTTTCCAAAATATTAGGTGACAACTCTGAGATTTGGTGATGTAATCCATTTATGGCAAACGTTTTGCAATAAAATAGATTTTTTGTAAAAATTGTCAAATCTGGACTCCTATTTATGTTTCACATTGCACTAATAAAATTAGATTAGGAGATCGGGAGTCCGAACTGTTGGGCGCGCTTGGTAACGTCGAAAGACATCCTATATCATCCTTACTCGTGGTTGGCGACTCTTTTGTGCTTTTCAAAGATGTGAGTAAACTAGCAACTAAGGTCGTTTCCGAGGAAAGCTGCTCTTATTTGGTTTGATCTTCTTGGCACTTTGATCGTGCTAAATAAAGCTAGGAATCAAGCCATCACCACCATGTTAGGTACACTTTTTGTTGTGCCAATCACATTTGTTGTTGCTCAGTTTGTAACCCGTTGGACTTGTATTAAAAATCGTGTTGCCGACGGCAAGGGCGGCAATCGTTGGTGAATGAAGATTTCTTGCTATTCGTAGTGGTACTACACGTCAGGCCATTGGTGATCAGCTTGGCCCATCAAGTAACAAACTTGTTTGCTGAGGTGAGATGATGCTTCTGTTCCCTTAGTTGGCACCTACTATTGACTACTCAGGGTGTATTTTCTCTGTTGATTAATGCTGCTAACAAGCTTCCTAGAGAGAGAAAATCTAGGCTAGACTTAGTTAACAACTTTTCCTTGTTCTTTGGGTTGCCAAGAACACTTCTAGAGAGACAAAATCAAGATTTAGTTGTAAATGAAAAAGTCGCATATTGCTCTTGAGCCATTACGTGCGGCCGTCACTATCACCACAAGAATAACTATGGCGTTTGCCGAACTAAAGTTGAGGTGAGCTGGCCATTGTTGAATATTGCTACTTGTTACAAGTTGGCAATCCTTTGAGAAAGTGTAAATAGCGCTACTTCCTTAGTTGAGTTTTTTCTTGGTGTCGTCATCTTCTTGGCATTGTAATTGTCCAGAAGTAGGGTGTTGTAAACGTGGTTTGAGTGCCGAGTTGATAAATAGGGATTGAGGTTGCCATTGAACTATGGTGACAACAGAGTGTGGATGGAGGATCGAAATGCCGGTTGTAGACACCCCATTTTTGACTACCCTTAAGACTTGGGTGCTTTATTCCGAGCACCCGATGATGAAAGTTACACTGTGCAATTTTTTGAATTCTCAGCAAAGAAATTTGGATTCAAGCTCTAATCCCAAACCTTACACCCCATTTTGGCCAAACTATTTTAGACCTTAAAACCCTCTTTTTCAAAATATTTTTCCAAATGTTTTTACAATATTTCGAAGCTCGCATTTCATTTAAAATATTGCACTTTTTGGTAAACCGAGTAAGGACAAAGCGGAAATAAATGAAATGGAGGTGAACTCTTTGAAAAATATTTCAAAACATCATATTTATAGGTTTGGAGTTGAAGGAAATAGGAGGGGAGGGAAGAAAACTAGTTTAGGAAGAGGTTGGACATCAAACCGTTAAGATAAAAATGAGCAGCCTTCACTAAATTAAGCATATCTCTTTTCATACTTAGAATTTAGATGTGAACTCACCACCATTGAAAAGTAGACTTCCGGGGCTTCAATTTAGACTCAAGAATCACCTAAAAACGAGTTCGGATGAGGGAGATATGCCCGTTTGAAGTTGGGCTTGAATGCAAATTTTTGGACTTGGTCGGCTCCATTTAGAACTGGCCATTCCTCATTTAGGCCCGGCCGGGTCTTAATGAAAACTTTTCCAGAGCTCCTTTTTAGGCCCGGCTGTGTGTTTTTGGGCCCGGCCGGGTCTCAATGGCAAGAAACAGGACAACTTGCCGAAATTCACCAGTTGTTGTTTTTTGAAGATATTTTTGATCAAATTGGCTCAAATTCTATAAATAAAGCCTCTTCTTTCAGAATTCAAGGTTAGCAAAATTTCCAAAAGCTTTGAAGAGCTAAATAGACCTCCTTCCATCTTTTTTCCTCCTTAGACCCTCAAACCTTCTTTAGCTATACATACACAATACATACACCATTAGAGCTTGTTCTTGAAGCTTTGGTTGAAGTTTCAACCATATTTCATAAAACTTGAGGGTGTTGGAATCAAGTTTGTTTTACTACAAGCATCCTCTCTTTCAAGAGTGTGTTTTGTAGAAAACAGAGGGCAGTGGCTGAAGGTGAAACAGGGCAGATCTAGGCAGACAAAGCATTTCTTGGACACTGTGCATGCAACCCTTGTGCATCCTTGCTTGCATCAATGTTGTAAATTAATGCTCCAAGTATTGTTGTAATTAATTTATTATTGTTACAATTAGTCTTGTTGTAATTAGTATTGTTTATTTGTAATTGTTATAACTAGTTAATTTAGATAGCTAGTTTATTTCTCATTATTATCTTTGTTGTAATAGAGTAGCTAGCTAGTTAATTCTTTGTTTATTTATTCATTTGGTTTTGTAATAATTAGTTTAATTCGAATTTTCAAACTTTGATTCGGACCCTCTTATGTGAGGGTCAACATATAATAAGTTGTATGTCTTCTAACCTCACGTCTTTCTCCTTTTTATTTATTTGCTTACAATGGTTAGTATAGAACATCATTTTTCAACTTAAGCACTCTTATGCTTTGCATCCATTATCTTGCATGCATTCAAGGTTCGGGTCATCATACTAACCTAATATTAATGTTCAAATTCATTATTTGAATACGTGCTTTATCGCATGTCTTGAATGGAATCATATGCCATGTTCATAGCCGAGCCTATTAAAAGTACATAATGTGTGCGTTGTATTTAGTCATATTGCATTAATTAGGAGCATGCATATTTTTCTAATTATTTTGTTTTGCTTTGTTTTGGCTCGGAGTACTAGGTGAGCAATTTTGAGTTTTAGCATCTTACATCGAATGTTTGTGTTGCCATGCCAAGCATATTTTCATGAGGTTAATTGTTTAAATGATATACCTATTTGAATGCCGGTGGATAAAGGATAATTGCTTAAAATTGGGACAAATTGATTAATGTGCATACAAACTCACCTTTTCAAAGTGACGAGTATCAAAAAACAAATTTTCAAACAAACATGAAATCAAAGTGTTCCCATATTCGCAAAATAGTCTATACTTATATGCGTCACATAGTAATGTTAATCCAAATAAAACCAGAACAAGAGTATATAATGTAAATAAGAATCGCATCATGATTAGTAGAGGTCGATCTTTGATCGGGTGAGTGGGATGCTCAATTCATGACCTTCCCCTCTCATACCTAAGTTCCTAAGTCGAGACACTTTGGTGATGACAGATAAGTGGCCTGTGGCACGAGTCACGGGTCTCCTAAAATTTTCAAAAATATTTAGGTGACGATTCTGTAATCTGGCAAAGCAGTCCATTCTTGGTATTTGATTCAAACATTGATTTTTCGAAAAGAATTGTTGGATTTGGACTCTTTTTGTGTTTTCACTGTTTCACATTGTACTTGTGAAATCAGATTTAGAACCACGGGAGTCCAAACTGTAGGTCTAGTTGTATTCGAAAGGAGCATGAAAAGCAAGCTACACCGGTTAACATGAAATGGTTGCCAAGTAATGCAAAGGTCCATGCGTGGACATGTCAAGCAGACATTGGCGACAAAGTTGATGGTTCCATTGGTGTTGAGGAAAATGGACGAGGGCTTGTTTTCCTGGCAAGGTGGTAGTTGAGAGGTGCGATTGTAGTGCTTCCATTGAGCTTTATTGATGTGATTCGATTCTTCGATGTTCTTGAGTAAGAGTAGTTGTGGTAGCTGCATCTTGAGTTTGTGATCTTATGATTACTACATAAGGAAAGCTAGCTTCATAATTGTTGATGACTCGGCAAGCTTGCGATGGTTATTGTCAGTGTTTTTGTTCATTGAAATGGACTACTTAGATTGTGTTTCCGATGCTCCCTTTCGGCAACCTTCATGTTCTTCGATTTGCGAATCACTCTTTTGGAGAGAGAGAGAGAGTGCCAAGACCCAATTGTAGATCTACTAACTTCGTCTTGTTTTTTTAACTTTTCCAAGCAAGATTGATATTCAACAAAGATTTGATAAAATTGTGAGCATAAATATATATACATATACATACGCACATATATATATATATACTAGCGGCTAGGCATACGCGATGCGTGTGCAATTTCTTTTAGAATTATAATATAAATTTTATATTATTTTTTCTAATAATATACATATAAATCATATGAGTAATTATGTACAATGTAACATTTAATATTAACGTATTTGATAAATAAAATATATGTACATTAAAATATGTACAAATCTTCTAAAAAAAATACAATATTTATTAATGTTAACTAAAAGTGAAAAATAGGAATGACAAGTTGATAGATTTCGAACATGAGTGCAAAAACTGACCATTATATATATGCATGCAGAAAATTGAAAACACGGGTGTTCTCTATTTTAGCGCCATTAGTTTCTTTCTCTTTGATTTGTGTGAGAGAATTCAAAGTCCAATGAGATAATTCAGTCTAAGAAAATAATTCTTTTAGCTTTCTTTGAAGGAGTTCTATTTTTTTTTAATATCAAATGTTCTTCCATTGCTGAATTGCTTTATTGCTCTGTAACTCCGTAGTTGAATGAATTACAGGGGCATAGCCCAATGGTGGTGTTGATGCTCTGGATGTGTTGATGTACATAAAGAAAACTAACAATTTTAAAATAAAATCACAGCAATTATAAACACATAAACACAAATGTTGATATAAATAAAAAAATAATAATAAGTACTTTTTTTTTTAAACCGGATAACACAATGAAACATTTCATTTTCTATAAATTTTTATGGAAAGTATAATTAATAGTATTACAAGAAAAAATTCAACACAAAATAATTGTTGTGATTATAAACACTCATTATAAATATAACACTCATACAGAATACTTATAGTCAAAGTAGATAATTGTCGATAAAGAATCACTTGAGAAGTTGTTTATTCTGAACAACACAAAGTCATAAAACAACCTGCAAAAAAATTAATAGCATTACACAAAAAAAAAAAAAAAAAAAAAAATTCACAATTATGGTTGATACCCACCATCTATCAATTTACAATCACAATTTTTACTACTAAAAAAAAAACAAATATTAACTCCACACCTCGGCCAAACAAAAAAAAGTGAATAGGAGAAACAAAAAAAAAAAAAGAGTGGAAAAATACCAAATAGAAATATACGAAACAGGGGAACGAAAAAACAAAAAGAAGAAAAATCCAAACTGTTTAAGTATAAGTGTAAACAATTGCACACATTTTATGATTCACAATTTTGGGAAAAAAATTGAACCAAATAGGAAAGTATGATTACACAAAAAATACAAAAAAAAATTCAAGACACTCATTTTATATGATTTTTTTAAGGGCATATAATTTTATTTTAAATAACAAACACAGAAAAATTGCAATAGTGCAAACAAACAATCAAACCATTATTTTTTTGTGTGATGCAGTAATTGGAAAGCAAATAGGGGAAAAAAAAAACAAAAAAATAAAATAATAGAAGCACTGTTTTTTGATGCTCATTGCTTACCGTATGTAGGTATGTAGTTCCTTTTGTGTGATGCAGTAATTGGAAAGCATCGACCCGGTGCGGAAGTTCAAAAGGCATGCAAAATATAGTAAAGATACAAGGAAGTTTCAGAATTTGTGTATGAAAAATACAGTGAAGTTGTACAGTACTTTTCAGTGAAATCAAATGCAAAATGCAATTCAAGGAAGATGTTGTAACTGCTTTAGACGTGGAGAGTGGGAAGTGGGAAGTGGAATTGGTGTTTTAATTTATCATTTTACCCTTAATTAAAACTGATGTAATTGTAAGAAGTTAAGGTCATTTTAGGAAAAATTAAGAAAAGTCTTTTAGGAGTGGGTTCATGATACCAAAATTGTTGTTCTCTTTTAATAATAGAATATATATATATATATATATATATTCAGGTTGAACTGTAGCAATAAACATAATCAAAAAGAAAGAAGACAAAGACCCAGCTGTGGGTCTACTTTCCTAGAAAGAGATTGGTCAAATGCACATAGTATAACTTGTGTTGGTTAAAATTTGATTTTTTATAAAGCAAGATCACAAACTTTTGTGCTTTGACCATATTTACTTAACAGTAATATGTTACACCGGTTTGAGCACCTTGAGTATGGTGTTTGTTCTTCTCTTTATTGAATTCTTTAGGTCATTTCCACGCCAATTGTGAGACCCCAAAAGTCATCTCATTGGATTGTTCAAGAGATCTAACGAAGAGATGGTGTTTGGCTCTGTACGGGAAATAAATATACCTTCTCGTATAATCCTGTTGATCAAGTCTGCGTTCCTCCGTACGACGTCGCTTTGCCACCTGAAAACACAAACGTGAGCTGGCCGGCGGGTGTGTGCCGGAAACCTCTCCGATGCCTAAGTCAGAAAGCAAGACAAGTAGACAAAAGCTCAATGTAATCAGGGAGCAAAAGTTGTGTTACCTCTCCAAAGGTGATATTGGTGAGCTTATATAGGTTTCGCGTAGCACAATCCTGGTAGGACTCTTACTCCTCCATGTAGAGTCCTTCTAGGATTACTCCTCCTTGCGTAGAGTCCTCCTAGGATTCATACTCCTGAAGGATAACGCTTATCCTTCAACACCCCCCTCACTGCTTAAACCAAGTGAGATGGTTTTACCACGGTTGGATGTCAATACGACCGAAATAACATGACCATGCTAAAGCCGCAGACTAGACCGAGCTACCACTAGTTCGGTTCTTACTTTCACTGCGTGTACCTCGGTTTGACATACTCCAACTGTGGTGTTTACTTACTCCCGTGCTAACCGTAGTAAACCCCCGACCGAGCTAATCTATAGCTAGGTCCACCACAAGAAGCCCAAATACCTTGGTTCTGAATACCACGACCGAGATAACTACCTTTACTCCGTCTGGTGACCATAATCATATTTGGACCGTGGTAACACTTGTCAATCCCTTTTCATACCTGGACCGAAGTAACTATGGCGCGCTACGACCGTGCTAACCAAACCGAGGTCCACCATGAGAAGCCATCATACCTCAGCTCAAAATACTATGACCGAACTAACCATCTTCACTCCGACCGTGGTGACCGTCACTACACTTGGACCGAGCTAACACTTGCGATCCACTTGCTAAGCCCTTTTTACCGCGGCCGACATCTTTACCTCGACTGACCCCTTTACCTCGGCTGATATCTTTACCTCGGCTAACATTGCGGTCAACCAAGTTACATCGGCTCTTCTCTCTGTTTGACTACCTTGCTTGGTAACTCGGCCATAGCGTTGACCGCCACTAGGTCCTGTAGCTAGGTCCAATAGCTTGGCCCCGTAGCTAGGTCTTGTAGCTCGGTCTCGTAGTTAGGTCCCGTAGCTCGGTCTCGTAGATAGGTTCCATAGCTCGGCCCAACTTGTTTACAAATTACCCTCTCAATTGCCCCTTAATTCCATCTGCATAGCATGATTGGGATTATTTTTCCTCCAGCCGAGCTAAGAACGCCCCACTCTGCCGAGCTAAGAATGCTGCACCATAAACTTCAACCGGGCTGCGAATCCCTCGTTTTACTTGGCCGAGCGAGGACTCAATTTATTTCGCCTTTGTTTCTTTTAGCACGGTCCAACGATCTGTACTTAATACTTTTCCTTTTCACTTTGCAGACTGACTAGGTTGGCCGGACACGCCTTTGCACGCTTAACCGAGATACTATATCCTGCAATGTGAGGCTGCCAAAGACCTCTTCTTCAAGTGTGGGTGGAAAGCAGCTGTGGCGCAACTCGGTCATAGCCAAGAGACCGAGGTCTTCTAAACCCTCCTCCATATTGTATACCGAACTCCATGGAGTATGCAAATGCCATTCAGCAAAAAATTCTCCAATACTGAGGAAGGGGATGTATCCCAAAAGCCTGATATAACGCCCAGCTCGGTCGCCAGTCCAACTCTCCAACTCCTGTGGTCTCCATCCCACCTTTGCCTGCTGTGTGATGCGGTGCTTTCGACCGAGCTCAACCAAAGTGTGCTTGTCATGACCAAGCTATCTTTAGGTGAAGCCAGGGTTGATTCGGATGTCGATTTAAATGACCTCTATGCATGATTTTCTTCTGTTTACCAAAGGAGTTTGTAACCTGGCTACGCCCCTCCTTTTGTAATGCACTTTTGGAATGAAATCTTCAGTTCTCTCAACTGCTTGTTCGGCTTGCTCCATGCTTGCATTTATTTTCCGCTATGTTTTGAATGAAGTATGACATTCTCTGGCCGATATACTCATCTCGGTCTTAACCTTGCAATCTATCTTGTCATACCTGCCAACCACTCTTCAGCCTTGATCCTTATCTCGGCTGAAGAGTACCAAGTGTTGGTTTTTCCAGCCAACCACTTTTTAATCCTTATCTCGGCCGAAGAGTAAAAAATGTTGGTCAAACCTGCCAACCACCTTTAGCCTAGGTCCTTACCTGGGTTTAAAGGGTGCAAAAAAGTTTTGTTGGTCATACCTGCCAACCTCCTTTAGCCTAGGTCCTTACCTCGGCTTAAAGGGTGCAAAAAAGTTTTTTGTTGGTAAAACCTGCCAACCACCTTTAGCCTAGGTCCTTACCTCGGCTAAAGGGTGCAAAAAAGTTTTTTGTTGGTCAAACCTGCCAACCACCTTTAGCCTAGGTCCTTACCTCGGTTAAAGGGTGCAAAAAAGTTTTTTGTTGGTCAGACCTGCCAACCACCTTTAGCCTAGGTCCTTACCTCGGCTAAAGGGTGCAAAAAAGTTTTTTTTTGTTGGTCAAACCTGCCAACCACCTTTAGCCTAGGTCCTTACCTCGGCTAAAGGGTGCAAAAGAGTTTTGTTGGTCAAACCTGCCAACCACCTTTAGCCTAGGTCCTTACCTCGGCTAAAGGGTGCAAAAGAGTTTTGTTGGTCAAACCTGCCAACCACCTTTAGCCTAGGTCCTTATCTCGGCTAAAGGGTGCAAAAGAGTTTTGTTGGTCAAACCTGCCAACCACCTTTAGCCTAAGTCCTTACCTCGGCTTAGGAGAGGTAAGTGTTGGTTTTTCCATCCAACTCTGCTTTCAATGCCTCTAGCTTACCAAAACAACTTTTACAGAAGAAAATATTCTATGCTGAAAAGGGAACTACTTGTTTTATTGAGGAAATGTAAATTACAAGTACCCTATCGAAAAAATAGCTCGAGATTGGCAGTGTTCCATGGTCTGGGGATAGCCTTGATGGCTCTATCTTTCAAGTGATATGCCCCTTTTCAGCTAAACCAACCACTTTGTATGGTCCATCCCAATTGGGCCCTAGCTTTCCTTCTCTGGGTTCTTTACATCTATCTTTTCCTGTACCAAGTCTCCCACTACCTTCTGTTCAGCTACCTCGCTAACATCTGCGAACAGCTCCTTGCTCTCAAGTTCTTCCTTTTATGTATTGGTCCAAGTGCCCAGCTGCCACTAACTCTTCCAAATGCTGCTTTAATGGCGTGCAATTTTCAGTGCGGTGCCCCTGTTCATCATGGAAGGTGCACCGCGATTTCTCGTCGTAGTCTTTTTGCGCTTCTCCCAGCTTAGCAGGCCATCGGACGAAAGGTTCATCGCGTATCTCGCTGAGAATTCGGTAGATTGGTTTTTTGAACACCGTGGTCATGGCAGTGTGGACTCTCAACCTTCTTTTGCCTTGGTCCTCTCCGTTGTCCCGCCTGCCTTGCCCGTTTCTACTTGGACGTTCTACCGTGTTGACCTTCGCCGTGGTCATTTTATCTGGTATTGCGGTTGTGCCAGATTTTGTTTTAGCGCGGGCGCTATCTTCCTCCACGCGAATATGTTGGTGTACTCTTTCCATCAAGGCTTCCATCGTGAGGGGTGGCGTCATGGTAATTGAGTCCCTCAACCTGTTTCCGACTGGAAGACCTCTATTGTACTGTGCGATGGCGAGATTGGTGGGACAGTCCCCAATCTGGTTGAAGGTCTCCCAGTAGCGACTATTGTAGGATCTTAGGGTCTCCTTGTCACCCATGTCGATGGAGAGTAACTGGTCGATCTCCACCGGGGTTTTAGTGTTTGTTCTGAACCTTGTTACGAAAGCCTCCGCCAATTGCGCCCAGGAGGCTATGCTGCCTTCTGGGAGTTTTTCGAACCAAGTCAAGCCTAGGTCGCCAAGGCTAGATGGGAAGAGGATGCACATCAGAGCCTCGTTTCGCCGGTATACAGCCATGACCTGGCGAAAGTGGCTCAAGTGTGAGTAAGGGTCCGTCTTCCCCTCATATGTAGTGAATTTGGGCTGAAGGAAGCCTGATGGTAGGGGTGCGTTTTCAATCGCCGGAACGAACGGTGAGGTCTGCAGCCTCGCTAATGCCTTGTCCGTCGGTTCGTAGGCAGGGCGCGGTAGTGGCATTCCAACCTCGACGCTTCCATGCGTCCGAGGAGCCAACCGCTGTAATGCAGAAACTCTGTGTGGATCGCGCGCCCTGGCGTCCTCCTTCCATCGTGCCTTCTCTTTGAACACGGTTCGTAGGTCGGACGATCTGGGCAACTTCGTCTGTCTGGACCTTGTTTGGTGCGTATGCGAGGGCCAATATGTGCTTCCTTCCGTGTTCGACCTTTCGGATCTCGTCCTCTCAGACCTGGAGCGACGAGTTCTGGAAGATCCGGATAGTGTATCGCCTGTCCTGAGGCTTCTGTTCTCTGCATGGGAGGGTGTAGAATTCCTACTACGCCCTTCCGAGTGGCGAGGGGGTGTCTTGTTGTTGCGCCCCTCTCCTGTCGCCACTTCTCTTCCTTTCACCTGGCGTTTGAGTGACTCCATGTCTGCCGCCATCTTGCGAATTAATTCATCTTGTTCCCTGACGCGATCCTCTAGAGTTTGAGGATCAATCCTGCGCCTTTGTCTTTCTGGGCTTTGCGAGCGAGAGGGATGAGGGCTGTTATTCCGTCTTCGTCCCCTCGCATCCCTTCTGGAATTTTGTCCTTGTGGTTCCAGACTCGCCATGGGAGCGACCAAGGGTAGGCCTTCGCGCCTTGCACCCCCTTCTGGGGTTAGTCCGTCAATGGTGGAGTGAGGAAGTTCTTCGTTGTTCGCCATTGATCTTCGAGAGAAAGCTTGACCAAGAGGTTGTTCTTGTCTGAGTTCCCACAGACGGCGCCAATTGTACGGGAAAGAAATATACCTTCTCGTATAATCCTGTTGATCAAGTCTGCGTTCCTCCGTACGACGTCGCTTTGTCACCTGAAAACACAAACGTGAGCTGGCCGGCGGGTGTGTGCCGGAAACCTCTCCGATGCCTAAGTCAGAAAGCAAGACAAGTAGGCAAAAGCTCAATGTAATCAGGGAGCAAAAGTTGTGTTACCTCTCCAAAGGTGATATTGGTGAGCTTATATAGGTTTCGCGTAGCACAATCCTGGTAGGACTCTTACTCCTCCATGTAGAGTCCTTCTAGGATTACTCCTCCTTGCGTAGAGTCCTCCTAGGATTCATACTCCTGAAGGATAACGCTTATCCTTCAACACCCCCCTCACTGCTTAAACCAAGTGAGATGGTTTTACCACGGTTGGATGTCAATACGACCGAAATAACATGACCATGCTAAAGCCGCAGACTAGACCGAGCTACCACTAGTTCGGTTCTTACTTTCACTGCGTGTACCTCGGTTTGACATACTCCAACTGTGGTGTTTACTTACTCCCGTGCTAACCGTAGTAAACCCCCGACCGAGCTAATCTATAGCTAGGTCCACCACAAGAAGCCCAAATACCTTGGTTCTGAATACCACGACCGAGATAACTACCTTTACTCCGTCTGGTGACCATAATCATATTTGGACCGTGGTAACACTTGTCAATCCCTTTTCATACCTGGACCGAAGTAACTATGGCGCGCTACGACCGTGCTAACCAAACCGAGGTCCACCATGAGAAGCCATCATACCTCGGCTCAAAATACTATGACCGAACTAACCATCTTCACTCCGACCGTGGTGACCGTCACTACACTTGGACCGAGCTAACACTTGCGATCCACTTGCTAAGCCCTTTTTACCGCGGCCGACATCTTTACCTCGACTGACCCCTTTACCTCGGCTGATATCTTTACCTCGGCTAACATTGCGGTCAACCAAGTTACATCGGCTCTTCTCTCTGTTTGACTACCTTGCTTGGTAACTCGGCCATAGCGTTGACCGCCACTAGGTCCTGTAGCTAGGTCCAATAGCTTGGCCCCGTAGCTAGGTTTTGTAGCTCGGTCTCGTAGTTAGGTCCCGTAGCTCGGTCTCGTAGATAGGTTCCATAGCTCGGCCCAACTTGTTTACAAATTACCCTCTCAGGCTCATAATCTGAAAAAATAAACATAGTTGATGCCACTTAGTTGAGATTGCCGGTTGGGAACACTCTGATGATAAAATTAGTTCTCGTTTGTGAAAGAGAAGCCAAATAATCTGAAAAGTGTAGTGTGTGGTGTCAAGTGGGAGTGAGACATACCTCTTTTCTAGAGGTAGGTGTATAGTGGGATGTTTTCTTTTTATAGAGGTGGGTGTGACTTGCCCTAAACATTTGCTTGGTGGGCTTTTTTGCTTGGACTGGACCCTCGTTAAGACTTGTTTAGGTTATCCAAAATAATTTAAAATTTTTTGAGGTACCACAATAGTGTGAAGCACACTTGTGGCTTCGTTTGGGAAGTGAGTTGGCTTTTTGACTTTTTGGCTTTTTTGACTATTTTAGTCTGGGCAGCTTGGTTTGAGAAGGGCTTTTTGAGCTTTTTTTTGTGAGAGAAGAGTGTAATGATTATGGGTTGAATGTGATGTTTTGTTTGTTGTGGCTAAAATAGCCTATTTTGTCTTTTATGGCTAAAATAGCCAAAAAAGTCCATAAACTAACTTGCCAAACGGAGGCGAAGTTGCATAATATCATAAGTAATATAATATTTTTAAGAATAAATTATAGATACACCTCTAAGATTTGTTTAAAATACGAATCACTCCTTGTAGTTTTGGAAATTACATTCCACCCCTTGAAGTTTTTAATTTCATAACAAATTGTAAATTTTATTAATAAATCATAAAATTAATTAATAGTTTTTAATGATATTAGAAATATGTTTTAATTAATAATTTAGGTAATTTATTATTGTATTAGAGAGCAATTATGAATTTTATTTTTTTAGTTAATTTTTTTAAATAAAAAATTTTGACAAAAAGATATTTGTAATTTTTAAAATTATAAAAAATAATCTATAATTTAAACAAATCTTAGGAATATATTTTTAAATATATACATGCAGATTTATTATTTATGTTGACATAGTGTGGCTGCGTTGAGGAAAAATGACAACATTGTGGCACTCACCATTTACTCTCTCTCTCTCTCTCTCGCGAATATCCGTTTCAAAAGAGCCACGATACCCATCTACGTTACAACATATACTGAGCTCTTTTGGAAGCAGAAAAAATAAAAAAAAAAAAAAAATAAAAAAAATCAGTTTTTAACTCATTATTTATTTTGGGTCATATTATCTTTCATATTTTTTATTTATAAAAAGATAAAATAGACTAAAAAAATCAAAATTACCTCTTTATTAACTTTTCAAAACACCACACCATATTACCACACCTGAATACACTTCCTTGAAATACAAAGAAAGGGTATTTATAAATCAGTTTTTTTTTTTTTAATTTTTAATTTTTTTAAATAATTATAAATTTATAAAAAAATTATAATTTTATTTATTAAAATTTAGAAAAAGTTTGAAATCCTAAAATTTACCGAGAATATGTATGTATAGTGAAGATTAAATTAGTAAAATATAAAATCCACGAGTGAAATAATTTTAAACCATTAATTGTTGTTTTTGAATAAATTTTGGATAAATAATTATAAGTTTATAGTATTAAGTATTGTTATAAAATGTATTACTAGTCTAATTTTTTTTTTTTGCAAACATATATTGACTTGTTATTTTCCCAATTTTAGCCAAACTTTTTCCTTCATTTTCACTTTTTTCATTTATTTATATTATTATTATAAATATAAATAAATATAAATTTATAATAATATAATATATATCTATATTATCTATTTATATTATTGTTATTATTGTTATTTAAAGTGTCAAAACTTTTGGTGTATCTATATATATATTTCAGCAACAGTTTCGTCTCATCATCATCATCATCAGGCATCAGCAGCCCCATTCACTACCCCACGAAGCAACGCAACCTTCGGCAACGTTGCGCGAGAGAGCAAACATCGCATGTTTGTTCTCTCTCTCTCTCTACCCGACATTCAAACTTAAACCCCACCATCGCCCCCACACCCCCATATCTCTCTCTCTCGTCAATCGACGTTACTGCTCTTACCCTTCAATTCCAGGTACATTTTGATCCAGATCTTGATTTCTGATCTCTGTGACGTTTAATTTTGTTGGGTTTTGACTTTTTCTTTTACTTTTTTATTTTGACATATTTAAATTTGGGGTAGGTTTGTTAAAATTTTTAGGGCCTTCTTCTGGGTTGTTGAGATATGTGTGTATGATGCATTTGCTAATTTCATTGGTTAAAGTTCGCGGCTTTCAAAATGGGTTTTTGTTTTTCTGGTCTGTAATCTGTCTAATTGCTTATTTATTTATTTTTATTTTTTTTTGTGAGGGTTAATTGGGTAAGTTTATGTTAAATTTGATTAAATTTTAGTTGTGTATTACTATTGTGAACCCATCAGCGAAGAGAAATGGAAAAAGAGGGACCCATTTACTGGAATTATATAGAGTTTTTGGTTCGAACAAGGCCAGTTTGCTCATGTCATTTCTACTCTACAGAATTTGGTTTTGTTTTTGTTTTTGTTTTTGTCTTTTCATTTTCTGAATTGTTTTATCTTTAAGATTATATATATTGATCTCAGTTAATGTATTAAGTAATTAACAACTATGATTTGTTGTTATGAAAATGCAGTAATTGGGGAAATATTGGTTTCTAACACACACACACATATATATATATATCCACACTTAAGTTTATACTATATATATACTATGGTGGGACACTCCTCACCTTATTGTACCTTTTTCCCTCTAAAGAGTTCCCACTCTTTTGGTGTTAGTTATCTTCAGATAATAATCTCTCTCATATTGCCTAGTGGCATCATTTTTAAGAGTTATTACTAACATCACTTCCATACCATTAGTGAGGGTCTATGTTACATGGGCTTGAGTATGATGAGGAAACTTCTTAGGTTTGTTGATGTTGATTGCAAAGTCATGTTGAATTCTCAATGCAGGGTAGGGCTTTTAAAAAAAAATTACAAACAAGTGGTAAACTTTACAAGTATATTAATAATTAAAGACAAAAGTTTTTCATCAATCTGTAATAATTTTTTGACAGTACCATTGATTAGTAATTTCCCCTTCAATTTTCCCCTTCTTTCTAGAAGACCTTCAAAAAATGTCCCGCGAAGTGGAGAAACTTAAGTGATTTAAAAGGAAATATAGTAGATTAGTTTTGCATACTATACAACCTTTACATGGTTGGAGCATGAACCTCAATATCTGTACATATTTCATAATTATACACCATGGGTCACTTCCTTTTCTCAATCCACAAAAAATCCCTAAAACCCAAATTAAGTGCAACTCGAGGAGTAGCATAAGAACTAACCCACCTTAACCCCAGCCTGCTATGTGGCTCCACTAGCACATATCTGCCTGACGACCCTCGCCTACTGCCCCACGCCTTCTTCAACTAGATTGAATGTCTTCTATCATATTTGAGACTTTTTGATGTGCTTCTCATCATCTCATCTCATTTCAAGTGAAACACTTTCTTGAATTTCAAAAAAATGATGTTCGGTCCAAATAGCACTACTCTCATGCATTCTCTATACCGCCTATACTTTAAGAACAAAAATGAAAAATTTGAATTATAAAAGAAAAACAAAAAACTTTTAACATTTGGAAGAAATCTAGATGACCCATTTAATGTGTTTGTGATGAACACGTGTGTCTTTCAATTGTTTGAAGTGTGTTCGAGTGTGATTTAAAATAAAAGACATGTTTGGATGCAGGTGCAACATGTGTCATGTCTGAAATGTCTGACGGGTGTCAGTGTTCGACACGGACACACCACCTTCTTAGAAGTGTTTGTGTTTATTAGCACAAGAATATTATGTTTTTTTGTTCTTGTCTTGTTTGTTTTATTTTATGGTTCTTCCACATACATGCTCAATGAATGCATATAAGGTTATACTTCTATGATGTATCTAGATTTTTCTTAAGTTGTTTTATTTTTGCTTTGTTTCTTCAACATAGCACAGTGCTTGCAGATGTTGTAGTGTCACCATATCCGGTAATATAGAGCTGTCATTTGCAATGTTTATGTGATATTCATTCATGTTAATAGTAATATAGTGTAACACATCACTATACTATGGTGGAGCTTGACTCATTTGGTGGTAGTTACTATGCTAAGTGGTTTGATTGCTTGTGGATTTTAGTGCGTTCATTGACTTGATGTTTTACATTATTTCCATATCTATTTCTAATAATGAAATATCTACTGAGGTGATATTTGTAGAGCCGTAGGCTAAGTTTGATTAGGATGAAAGTGGTGGAAAGTGAGGGAAGGAGAAAAAAGTGAAACTTTTTCTGAATTTGTTTAGCGTGAAATTTGGTGAAAACTTCAAGAAAGTTAATTTTCTTGTACAACTCATATTTGCACAATAACTAAGTTTTTAATATTTTGAAAAAAGGACAAGAAGCACAAGAAAATTTTAATTTGTCTATGCAAGGGTTATAAAAGTTCAAAGGGTGTGTTTGGTTTGTGTTTGTAGAATAGTTTTTGAGATAAAAAGTATGAAAACTTGTTTGGTTTGCCTTTTTTCAGAAATGATTTTAGAAAATTGTTTTGGGGAGAAAGTTTTAAAAAAAGTGATTGATTTGATGTGTATGAGAGAGCGAGAGTGATTTTGGAAAGTAGGGTAACCAAAAAAATTTTGAGATTTTTTTTAGAAAAATTTGTTTGGTTTGATTACTCTTGAAAATTTGTTTGTAGAGAATTTTTTTCAAAAATTTTTCTGAAAAACAAACCAAACAAGGCTAAAATTTCTTTCTTTTTCTTGCTAAATTAAATCAAGGGCAAACTTCACTTTACCCCCTTGTGATTTGGGCCATGTGCAGTTCACCTCCTTAATGTTTGGAAATGACCATATAACCCCACGTGGTTTGTGGACCAAAGTGCACTGCCTACTTTTCCATCCAAATTAACTGCCTATGAGGTTCACACACCCATGAAGGGTGTAAGCTATTTTTTAAGACCAAAATATCCCTTGCACATCTTTAAATTTACAAAGACATGTCATTCTACTTCCTCTTCTCTCTCTACCATTCTCCCTTCTCTCACTATTTCTCTCTTGCCCCTTTAAATCCTTCCTAGCCATCAACATCTATGCTTGCAGGAAAACATCAGAATGGCCATTTAGTTCATATAAATACCTCTGTTGAACTGTAAAATGAGCTAATATCATTGAATAACAATTTTGACTTTGGTCTACTTCCATGAAAGTCCCTATTAATTGATCATCCTGCCACTTCATTTTCTCTCTCTACTGTTATAAAAGTAATTTCAATTTAATTATAATATATATAGCTATCATGGGGTTAAATGAGGATTGAACATATATATATATATTTATTTATTTTTTGAACAGGAGGAGAAAAGATTAGTTAAATTGGGTGTTGAGCTGAGGCTCTTAATAAAAAAAAAGCAAAATAAAATATTATGGTGGATGTGAATTGTGATCAGATTATTCAGAAGCTGTGATTGGGTCATGGTTAGTGGCGGGAATGGGCAGCGTGGGCTGGAAGTTGGCAGCCATGGGAGAATATGAGCTCTAAATCAACAAAAAATAAATAAATAAAAATAATGATATTATAGTTGGTGCAAATTTGTAATTGTTGGGAAAGCCATGTTGGGGGTTGGTCGTTGGGCGGGAATGGGCATGGGGTGGGGTTGGCAGTCGTTAGATGAAGAAGGGAGAGAAGAATGGGCATGGGCTGCGTATACATACATATATATATATATATATATTTGTAGGTTTAATTTAAAAGAGAGAAGAGGAAGAAGACGAGGGCATAAAGGTCATTTTACATGTTCGGTTAACATAAGTTAGCGTGCGTTTTAGTCCACAAACCATGTGGGGATTATGTGGTCATTTTCAAACGTTTGGAGGGGGGTAAACCGCACATGACTTAAGGCACATGAGAGTAAAGTGAAGTTTTCCCTTTGATCAAATGTTTGCACTCTGCTTCTCTTTCTTTCCTTTTTAGCTCAAACAAACTATTAGGATCTTTAAGCCTGTAAAACAAAGGGGGTTATATCTTTATGTACATAGAAGGTTAGTGAAAAACAATGTTCTGGTTTAGGTCTTTAAGGGTGTAACAAATTGTTATTAGTTTGAGTTATAGTTAGGCAAGAAAAACTTATAGGTTTGGGTGTTGTTCCGGGCTGTAAATGTTGCCCTATTGATGAATAGTAAAAGAGAACAACCCTGGGCTAGGTTGACATATTTTTGTGTTCCTGAATTTTTGAAGGAAAACTCTCTCATGTTTGTAAAATAGGGCTTTAAAGGCATGTATAGGAGGTTAATAGTGTCAGGTTATGGGCTTTTAATAGCTAACATAAAGCAAAAAGTTAAAGAGAAGAAGAAAAAAAGAAAAAAGAATTAAGAGTCTAGGTATCACTCCTACACTACCTTAGGCAGCACTCCTTGTTTAGAAGTGCATCACATAAAAAGTTTGATGAGCTCACTTGTTGGAGAAGATTTTGCTTTGATTAGTATATTAAAGAAAAGTGCCAAAACGGGCTTCAAACTTGTACACGGCGTATATAAAAGAGGCTATTTGGAGAAGCTTTTTCAATCAAGTTCTCTTTTAATTTTGAAAATTACCACAATACCCTTGACCTCTAAAACATAGCAATACCAATAAATATATAAAACTGAACTGGATGGAGAGCAGCTTAAAGAATGTATAAATTAAGACTTGATTAAATCTGAAATAGACTATTGAATGAAGTTATGATGTTGCCTCATTTGCGCTTGCTTTATCTTGGGGGTTATTTTGGGCTGCATAAAAACATGTTGTATTTATCAAAGAAAGACAAGAAAAAATAGAAAAATGTGGAGTTGTGAACTCATACGAAGTCGAAACCCAAGTTCATGTAGCGAAGGTGTCTTCATTGTTTAAATCTTTTTGTAGGTCTAAATTCAAAATGGGCATGTTTGGAGACTAAAATTCTTTATGCATATCTATATTTTATGTAACCATGTTGGCTGCTTGTATCAAAATTGCATCTTAGAAGTTCTAATATATGGGGAGTGCACCGAACACATGCACATGCACATGCACATGCACATGCAGGTGGGTTCATGCACACATATTTAAAGCTGCATACTGTTGGACCATCCTGAATCCAACTTGTCCTACCTTGAACCTTTTACCGGCTCAAGACAATGATGTGTTGGTTTAGGAATGGACAAGGTTTTCAAGGTCTAACCTGAGTATAGGTTGGATTTGGATATGCTAGCATAGTCTAACATATCCAAATCCACACCCAAGTCCAAATTCAGGTAATACAAGAAAACTCCATGCAGGTTTTCATAGTAACTTTATTACCAACCCTAGCTGCTATTTTTTTGTTTTAAAAATTGCAAACACATAAACATATAGAAATGCCCAAATTTGGGGCATGAGAGCCTTGGAGATAAAGTTTTGTTGATTTTGGTGTCTTTAGCTTTTCTACGGGAGGCTTAAGCTTATGCTTCAACAATGAATTGCTCAAAATGGATAAATTGAATTGTCTCAAGAAATCCTTTGTGGCAAATAAGCTTATCCAACTGTTCTAATAATTTTTTCTTTTTTATTTATTTAATGTTTATTATATTATTAAATTTTTTTGGGTTCATTATTATCATACATGAGTTGGACTTGTTTCTGTTCTATTTGCAGGTCAATTTTGTTGTTGTCATTACTTTTAGATTCTGAAGTTTTAAACCTTGTCCTTTACCATGTTGCATGTCTATATGACTCTACATTACAAGGGATTTATGTAGTCAAGAAGATTTAGTTGCTGTGCATTAATTGAAATTGAGGCTCTAATTTATGCTGTTGGTGGTTTTTGTAATTTTTTGCAAATTTTTGTGTCATCTAACATGATCAGATTTCGTCATTGAGGCTTCCTTGACATCTTCAATGTTATATCCTAATATTGTTTATGGAATGTAAAAGATTCATATCGCATATACACAATTGTTTATTATTTTTTTCTTTCTAAATTTTATCTAAACTTATGTGTTTCCCATAAGAACTGTAGTATGGTATTCATTCAATTGTGGATCATTGTTATAATTCGGCTCATCTAGTTACTTAACTGCTGTGTGTAGGATTGTATGCTTCGGCTTGTAGTGTCTCATGGTGGCTTCATCATGTTTGGCACAGGAAATAATAATGAGATAATTTATGAAATATTTTTCTTGGGGGTAATGATTCATGGATATCCTTAAATATGCTGTCTTTGTTATATATTATAGGAGAAGCAACTAAACATTAGATGGCATGAAAAATTCTCTCGACTGATTTGAGTCCTATATGAAAGGCGATTTGTTGATTTAACTTCTACGATTAACCCAAAAACTTGTTTGCTTTTTCTCAAATTTTTGAAAGGAAATTTGCTGATTTAGAATGTTTGATCTGTCACAGTGCATTTTATTTTGTTTTGGTTTGGTATGAGTATCAGGTTTGATTTGTGAATGGCAAAAGTTGGCAAGGTGCAGCGGAAGTCCGATTGTCGACGTCATAGGGTCACCCCATATCCATTACCTTCTCATTCTTCAAAGGTTTTGAAAGATGTCCATCAGAAGAAGAAACGTTCAAAAGCACCAGAGATAAAACAGTGGGACGATGCAACTTGCTCGGTTTGTATGGAGTACCCTCACAATGCTGTCCTCCTCCTCTGCTCCTCTTACGACAAGGGTTGTCGCCCTTATATGTGTGCGACTAGTAGTCGCTATTCCAATTGTCTCGAGCAGTACAAGAAAGCTTATACTAGAGTTTCTTCAACCCAGATTGCAGAACCATGGCTTGGGTCCATTGACGAATCGGGTTTTCTAGGGTTAGGTTGCCTCAGTGAAAAGACACAAGTTTCTGAGCTTTTGTGTCCACTTTGCCGGGGGCAGGTGAAAGGTTGGACAGTGGTGGAACCAGCACGCAAATATTTTAATACCAAGAGGAGAACCTGTATGCAAGATAACTGCTCGTACGTTGGAACTTACAAAGAACTGAGGAAGCACGTAAAGGCAGAGCACCCATGTGCGTGTCCACGAGAAGTGGACCCTACACTTGCAGAGAAATGGAAAAGGCTTGAGAACGAGAGAGAACGAGAGGATGTGATGAGCACGATTAGATCGTCTATGCCGGGGGCAATTGTAATGGGAGATTATGTAATAGAGAGGAACTATCGTGGCGGCTTTTCTGGAGACTACGATGTGGATGATTATCTGGGTGATGCTATTTTCAGGTTGGAATCATTTGGTGGAGGTGGGAATGGTCATCATGTCAACAGCTCACATGGCTTGTTTGAGAGTGATCATCAGTACTCATGGGATAAAGAAGAAGATATTGATTTGAATCATGATGCCAATGTATCGGCTTCTGGTAATTTTGATGACAATTTCATCTCTCGCTTTACGCGCTATCAGAGCAGACTCTTGTCGGGGAGGTTGAGGCGGCGAAGGCGAAGGCGTAGAGCAGTTAACAGAGTTAGATAATTTACAAATGGGTAGTACTCAGATCGCAATCGAACCATGTCACTTGCAGTCCAAGTGGCAGCATTCTAATGGGGATCTCTGCTCAGCGATGTCGATAGTTAGTATCAGTTAAGCAGATCTGAAGGTTTGGTCTCTCCCTGTAGGATTGTGAATTATCTTAGTTTTAGTGTCAGTTATATCTGGTTGTTTTCATAGATTAGGTCTCATTTTATTTTTGTGCATAGTGGTTAATCATTCAAAACAGAAAGACAGAATGATAGAAAGAGTCCTTTTAATATTTGTCAAGAGTCCTTTTAATATTTTTCTTTGAACATGTCTTGGCTTTGCTTCATAATCTATGGACGATTTCTTCAAAATTTTCTGTTCTTTCTAGTTTTAGAAATTCTTTGTTGGCCTCTACAATGACACCACCTCACAACTCCAAAGGGTTGGCCTAGTGGGTGTAGCGTGGGGCCTGGGGTGTACTCTATTCATGCCTTAGATTCAACTCCAATTAGGTGCTATCAATTCTTTGTAACTATGCACACGGATTTTGCTCGAGACTTGCCCGATCCGTGTGAAGGAATTGTTTTGCGTTGGTCACAGATACTAAAATATTTAGAAATCTGATTCACTAGTCACTACCCTAATGTCATATTTGATTTAGTGTGATTTAGGATTTGTTTTTGAGAAATTTTGAAAAACTAGTTTGGTGAAATAAAAATGTAATCTCATTATTTTTTTATGATTTTTCTCATTTGTTTGGACAAAAATAATTTTAAAAATTTTAAAATATTTCATTTAGCATTTATTTTTGTTATATTAACTTGTAATTTTTAAAAGAATTTTCAAAAATGAATTCTGAAAATTTTAACTAAATATAAGGATTTTAGCCCAATAAAGGATTTGGTCAGAATGCAAGGCACAACATGTTTTTTGGGTGAATAAGAACAACATGATGTTAATAAGTCGGTACTCTTTTTTTATTTTTTTTGTTATTATTATTTTTAATGTCCTCTAGCAAAATTTTGGCCATTGAATTTTCAAATACAACATTATTGGTTACTTTTAGTAATTGATCTAATAAAGTAGAAAGTCTAGGATCCAAATTTTGGATCTCAGATTTTGGCAAATAAAATGAATCTGAATCACATATTGATATTCTAAATAAATTCTAGTGTATTTTTCTCGATTTGTAGTATTCCTCTTAATAAAGTACTTAGAGAAGATTCAAATTCAAATAACGTGAGAGAAAGGATCTCTTTGTGAGATAGGAATCAACAGTCAAAGGAAAAAAACATATTGAAAAACATACAACACAATTAAAAGGATTAATGCAAAAACCCACAAAACATAAATAAGACTAGAATTACAGTTTTTTTATTTGAAGGGGACACAACAGAAAGTATCTACAAAGATAACTACAATTTTAACAATAAAAGATACATCTAACACAAAAGGAGTACTATCGTAACACAATTGAAGATTTTGGATTGCATGACTGATTTGATCCAGTAGTAGAGTGGACTAACTCAGTTGAGAGAGTTGAGAGCACTAGGATTTATAGTAGCGAAGTCTAGCAAGTCCTTATTACATTCAAAAAATGCCATGTCTTCTTCAATCAAGGTAACCCAAGCTTCAATCCCCTCACCATCTCTTGAAGGACTCAACAAAACAACATTAGGCACTTCTATATGACCAATCGTCGCCCAAGTTGGCTTTCCCCACCCAAAATCAGCTTCATACAATGGCATCCTACTCCAACTTGTATGTGTATACATATCCACTTCACCTCCTCTCATCTGCAACTTTCCCAACTCCATCAACAACCCACAAATCTCTGACACTCCACAATTTTTGCTTAGTCCTAGCTTACTTTCCCTTATGCTACTTACCAAGTTTGACAAGTTCATTTCCTTCTCACTCTCATCATCGGCGTGCACTACTAGTGGGCGTCCTATGTTTCCGAACGAACTCTCTGGTAATGGCGGCACAAGACGTTCTCGCATATCTGTTGATATGACTAATATAGATGGCCTCCTTGGATTGGTTGATCCCAATCCCAATCCCAATCCCAATCTTGATCTAGAAGCATCCATAGCGCATTTCCAAAGGAGTGCCATGACAGCCTCCACGCGGGTAGGTTGTTGTACCCTTGCGTTTGCTGCTTCCGCCTTGAGAGCGTGAAGTTTGGAGGCGTTGAAGACGTACCTGTTGAGAAAATAAACTTGTTTTTAGTAATTTGGGAGTCACGTTTACCCAAAAGTCACTTAGAATTTGCAATCAAATGCAAAGATGGATTGATAATTTGGTCCCTAGTAGAATGAGAATGAATGAATATATTCTTTATTCTTCAAATCTCTCTTTCAAATTATTTTTAGTATAGCCATTTTATTTTCAAAACAGTACCTCCTGACAACAACCTTCTGTGGTGATTTCTCATAAAATTGTGGTGGAAGGGTCTGGAAGTCCTCTCTTGCTGGGAATATAGAGGGTGCTGTGAAATCTGGACTCACTACGTCAGGGAATCCGGACGCAGTGGCAGCCCAGGCCTTGAGGAATGTGGTGAAGGAGGCCGCATCGGCAAGTTTGTGGTTAGTATAGATGCCTATAGCCATTCCTCCACATTCAAAGAAGCTAGCCTGGATGAGTAAGAGAGATCCGGACCCCGATTCCTTAAATTGGATGGGAATGAAATGGTTTTGTAATTCACTCTTGGGTTGCTCAAGAATGGAGGAAATTGGACAGTTTACTCGAGTTTCAATGTAATCAACTCCATCGTCGTTGCAATCAACAAAGAGAGGATCTTTGATTCTTCCAGCTAGAGGGTAGTAGCGAGTTAGGATTTGGGAGAGGGAGTTTTTTAAAAGTTGGGATCTTTCTTCATAACTAGAACCGCCGTGTGTGGCGTAGTAGAGAACTAGTGGCGTGTATGATGCAGGCGCGAATTGGTCGATAAGAGAGATTTTGAAAGTTTTAAGGTGATGCGGGGTCGGAGAAGATGGCTTGATGGTTTCTCTAGCGATTACCTCAACCTTAATCTCCATCATCGTCGTTGTTATACCTATGTACTATAATGAGTGAAAACTTGGTTTGTTTATCAATTTGCAGTTGTGTGAAAACTTTGCATAGTTCCTAGGTGTTGACTCTAAATTATTAATAAATATAAGGGGATGAAAATGAAAGTTGTTGACATTTGAGTTAGTTTTTTTTTCTTCTTTCCTTTACTGAGATAGTTGACGACTAAGTAATGAATGGGCAATAGATTTTTTTTTTTATAAAATTAGACATAAATATAAGATAATTAATGAGTGACACATATAATATATAATCTTGAGAAGAAAATGATCCTATTTGACCGCTATACATTGCTAATAGATATTTTGAGTGATGAAAAATTGTATGGACCCATATCCATTAAGGACATTTCATCTCTCGTTCCATCTCCTTGTAGCAACGTTCCTATGTTTTTGAAAGCTATCAATCCACTCTTCTCCCGTATTTAGTTTTTGTCTCGCATCGGTTCTGCAACTTTTAGATAGTTAACAATTAAGCCACTAATCACACAACTAATAAAGTTGGTCACTACGGAGATAACTCATAAAAATAGTTTAACATACCTGTGATATCTAGTCTCTGTCTTACATCTATCTCATTGTGTGAAAATCTTCTATACATTTATAGCATAACTGAGTATTCATTTGGTTCTCGATTCTAGTATCCATCAGTAAAAAAAAAAAAAAAAAAAAGAAAAAGAAAAATCCTTCAAAATAATTTTTGGTTGCACCAAAATTATGTACAATCCAATGATGAATTATACCCTAATAAAAAATATCTTGTAATTATTCATTTAGAATTCAATGTTTTTGTTAATTTTAATGAGTACATGGTGGATTCTATTTTAAGGTTAGAAGAAAATCATTTTGGCATTGACTTCATTTCAATGACTTCTTCATGCCTTTATCTCATTTTGGCATTGACAAAACTTTCATTTACTATATTTATCTATTACTTTATCTCTATACAAAAATATACACATTTAATTTTTTTCACTATTTATATAATTTACACATTTTATAAAAATTAGTTTAGAGAATATTTTAAAACTTAAAGTATATTTATGAAAATTTTGGAATGTTTGTAGAGTTATAATTAATTTTTATTAAATTAGATAGTCTAGATATAATGATAATTTTTTTAGTTTAGAACTGTAGAACCGAATTATTATTTTTTTTATAATTTAATTCTAATTCGATTTCAAAAATTTTACCGACTGAATTGGTTACTAATACTGTAAAAATGAATTTAATTCTTGATTTATTTCAAGTCAATGAACACCCTTATGTGATGAGCCCCAATAAGATCATCTATGCCAAGAACAATTGGTGGATTATATTTTAAGGTTAGAAGAAAAACATTTAGTCGAGGTGGTATCATATCAATTAATTGTCAACTCTAACAAGGGTTCATTATTAAGAATGCTTTTTATTGATTATAAAAAAATAAAATTACAAAAAAAGAAGAAGAAAAAGAATCACCCAAAAAATAAAATATATCTGGAGTTTCTAATTTAAATTTTAATATTTTGATTTATTTTTAATTTAAACTATTGACTATTTCGTTGAGTAAACCAATAATTTTTTTTTTAGTCATTATGGACACTTATATTGAGTTTAAGGACTAAAATACTTTTTGAATCATTTTAATTTAATGAAAATAGACATACGATTTAGATTGAAAATATATTATAAGATTACGATTTAAATTGATAAAATTAATAATCCAAACTTTATTTTCTTGAAATTTGTTTATTTTTAGTCGATTGATGTTTTATGCAAAAATATGCAAACAAATAAAAATGTGATATAATAACTTGTAACAAATAAATAAATAAACTGCTTATTTAGGGTGTCGAACCATCCAAAGAGGGGGGGAAAAAAAACATGGGTTTTGTGGTCCATGATTTTTTTTTTCCACAAAAAAAGAAAAAAATGCATTTTAATATTATTTTATTTTATTTTTGAATTCGAAATATTTTTAATTGGATCATGTTATGGTACACACCCTTATGCAAGTTATGACATTTATGGTGTTGATTACCATACCACAAATGTCATAACTAAATCATTGCCAATCATAACTAAAAAAATGTTATAACTAAACACTACATGAGGTATAAAAAAAGATTTTTTAGATCATAACTAAAATAATATTATAACCAATATCACAATAATACTAAAATGAGTTATAACTAATATCAAAATAAATCATAATAAAAAATCACAAATATTATAATTAAGGTATATGGTACACACCCCCCAAAAAGAGATGTGTATAATAATTTTTTTTCTTATTAACGTCTTATGATGATAAAAATATGTTTCTAGAAAGGAGGAGAATTTGGACTGGAGGGTAGGGGTGTAAATTTGGCTTGACTCACTATCGGACCGTGCGTACTCTTACCAAAATTCGGAGCAGACCAGGCTGGCCCACTTGTGCAAAATTGCGGCCCAAATCCTAGAGGGTACTTGGACCTTGAGCAGGTTGGGCCTTGGGCCTGACCATTTTTTTATTTTTTATTTTTTACTAAAATTTTATTTTTTTCCATAGAAAATGACGCTAGGCCTCGGGCTAAGTCTTGAGTGGGCCGATGGGTCGGGCTTTGGATTGGATTGGGCTTCGAAATAGACAGCTTAGTCCCAGGCCCAGGGTCTTGGGCTAGGCCTAGTTGGGTCAGGCCACACAGGGTCACGAGCAAGCTTCGGGTGGACCGTGAGCTAATGGGCCAAATTTACTGTCACGACCTTAGCTCGCTCTTAGAGGTTCAAGCCATGACTGGCCAGTAATTCTGGATTACCTTCGGCTTCAAAGTCAAATCAATCATAATATAACAATGGGGCTTAGCAGAGATAAAAACATAAAATAATAACGAGCCATTGAGCAGTGCATACATGCTGAAATCATAAGTAGTAAAAACCAACTTTAATTTCATAAAACTTATATACAATAGTCCAAAGTTAGGCTCCTCACCCCACATTATTCATACAAGTTGCAAAATTATCTAAAGAAACAAGAACAAAACAAGACAAAAGTTGGGTTGACAATGCTTGACTCCTCTCGAGTCCAAGCTCGCCCCTTTATGGAGGCACTTTCCAAAAGGCTTTAAAAGGGTAGACGTCAAGGCGACTTTAAATGTGACATTCAGCTTGCTCACCTACATATATATAAGGGAGAGAGGTGAGGTGGAGCCTAGTGAGTAATATCAATGTAAAGGTTTATATGAATGAAGTCCAACAATTATAATCATATCTCCCATTTTCAAAACAATATAACAATGCCAATAAGGGATTTGATAGAATTCAATCATTTCGACCCCTTTTTTGAAATAGCAATTAACAATCAATCAATTTACGTGGTACATCAAATAGAGTTCAATAAACAATGTGACGAAGCCAATAGGACCATTAGGGTCAATCCAATGGGACCTCAACGGGTCAATCAATAATTCAATGTGGATCTTGAAGGTTAAACATCAAAGATCTCTGTGTTTCAATTAATCCAATGGGCCATAGTATTGTTTTCCTTGGGCGAGGGCCAATGGGTCATGGTATTGTTTCCCCCAAGTAAGGGCCACGGTATTGTTTCCCCTAAGCGAGGGCCTATTAATCAATGGACCATGGTATTGTTTCCCTTGGGCGAGGGCCAATGGCCCATGGTATTGTTTCCCCTAGGCAAGGGCCTTACTAAAGGATGCCACGAATATGTTTAAAAAAGGGACATTCATTCATTCATAGAAAATAACATTTCAAAATTATCACCGTGTAGCAATTTTCAAAACATATTTTGAACATATCTTTACAAGGATATGTTCGAAATATGGATATTTCAAAATGGTGGGTTAGATCGATACTAGGCCCCGGGCATCCACCTTCACAAATACACATTGAAGCACTTCAAAACAAGTAACCTATTTTAATTATTCTCTTATGTGTGTTTCTAGCTTATTGCATGATTAAGGATGTTCAAATGAGGCTTAAAAATGCCTAAATGGGCATGAGGATGCAATTATGTAGTCACAAGTGTTAGTAAAAAATTGCTGAAACAGGGCCTTTGCTTGAGCGCACACTTGGTTGCTTGAGCCGTCTGTAAAGACTGCAAAAGTATTGTGTTAGCTGTATATTATTATAGATGTATCTTATCTATTTGTATTGTATCTCTCTCTATCTCTATCTCCTTCTAGTCTTATCTCTATCTTTTTTTGTACCTATCTAGGTTTCCTTTCTGCCTATATATACAGGCTTCTCCTATTGTATTATTTATTCAATTCAATATAGAGTTTCTCTTTTCTCTTCTCTCTCTACTTTCATAACATGGTATCAGAGCATAGGGTTCTCTTCTAGCCTCAAATTTTTTTTTGGGTTAATTACACTAATAGTCCCTATAGTTTGGGGCTTGTGTCACTTTAGTCCCTGACTTTTCAATTGTGACACATTTGACCCTGAATTTTGAATTTTGTTCCAAATAAGGACAATTGAAAATATCATTAGATTTTTCGAGGGTAAAATCGTCAATTTGATAAAATATAAACTAATTTGATAAAAATAAATATCAAAAAAATATTTTTAATTTTTTTAAAATTATTTTTATCCACCAATGATAAAATTATGTAAAATTAATAAAAATTACATGATTAATTTTTTGAAATTAATTTTACATGATCATCATCCAAACACATAATAAAAATTAATTTGGTAAAAAATAAAAAATAAATGTCTAAAAGATTTATCAATTTTACATAATTTTATTTTTAGTAGGTAGAAATAATTTTTCAAAATTCAAAAATATTTGTTTGACATTTATTTTTGTCAAATTAATTTATATTTTATCAAATTGACAATTTTACCCTTAAAAAATCTAATTATATATTCAATTGTCCTTATTTGGAACAAGATTCAAAATTCAGGGTCAAATATGTCACAATTGAAAAGTCAGGGACCAAAGTGACACAAGCCCCAAACTATAGGGACTATTTGTGTAATTTGCCCTTTTTTTTTTCTTTTCTAGTTCTGTCCTCGATTGGTTTCTACTGGCTTCTGCGTATTTCGTTCATCCCTGTTTCAACGTTTGGCCTATACCCACCTCTTCGTCTATTCACAACGAAGCCAACATTACCAGAATTACCTCCATCGAACGTCACACGTGCCGTCACGCGTCTCCCAAATCCCGGCACAGTTTCTCTTTTCTCTTCTCTCTCTACTTTCATAACATGGTATCAGAGCATAGGGTTCTCTTGTAGCCTCAATTTTTTTTTTTCTTTTCTGGTTCTGTCCTCGATTGGTTTCTGCTGGCTTCTGCGTATTTCGTCCATTCTTGTTTCAACGTTTGGCCTATACCCACCTCTTCGTCTATTCACAATGAAGCCAATATTACCAGAATTACCTCCATCGAACGTCACACGTGCCCTCACGCGTCTCCCAAATCCCGACACGTTGGTTGTCTTCAGTTCCACTCTTACCACACTCCCATATGCGTCGTCTTAGCTGCCCTCGGCTTCTACCCTTTGGCTTCCGCCTTAGCCGTTCTGTCATCGGCTTCTGCTTCAGCCAATTGCCTTCGGCTTCTGCCTCAGTCGACTCTCCTTCGGCTTCTGCCTTGCTTCTTTCAACCGCATGCCTTGTTTGGTTTAGCCGCTGACGTCACCCTTCTCAGCCCTTACCTGGCTGCTGACATCATCACAGCTCAGTGCTGACGTCAGCCCTAATCTGTCCCTAAGGTTTTTCAGCCTTATGAATCTGTTAATGACCTCCGTTTTGGCATTTATGGATCGTACTGAGAACATCCAATCTGTTTCTATTATCCTTGATGGGTCCAATTATGTTAGTTGGGCTCAAGCTCTCTCTAGCTTCATAGAAGGCAAACGTCTTTGGCGGATCATTATTGGTGCTCTTCCCAAACCCCACCAGAAGGAGGATGAGACGGACTCTATATTCGATCACCGTCTTGACGAATGGAAAAGTAAGAATTATCAAATTATCATATGGTTCTGGACTACCTCCGTTCCTTCCATCAACCTTCAATTTGGACAGTTTCAGGATGATGACTCCCTTGCCTCTCCTGTCAAAGCAATTTGGGATTTCTTGAAGGAACGTTATCAGACCACTGGACATGCTCATCAGTATCAACAGTTGCAGACTCTTCATCACATGCGCTAGGCACCCGGTCAGTCTCTCAATGACTTCCTATCCCAGATGTCGTCTGTTTGGGATTAGCTCGCTCTTTCTAAACCTATATGGGCTCATTCTGATGATGTACAGCTATTTATTGCTTATCGAAATCATCAGTGACTATTACAGTTTCTTATGGCTCTTCATAGCACTTTTGAGCCTGTACGTGCTTCTTTGCTCTATCGTTTGCCCTTGCCCACTTTAGAGGAAGCCATTACTTAGCTCCTCTTAGAGAAGACTCATTTTGGGAGTCTCAAATCTCAAGACATGGATTCCGTTCTTGCTACGCCATCTTTTCAGAGTTCCTCATCTTCACAGCCAATCATATGCAGTTATTGTCGTAATCGAGGCCTGCAAGCCAATCATTCTCTTGTTCACTGCTAGGTTCGCGAATGCTTGACTTGTCACATGATTGCTCCGGGCCATCTCCAAAGCAATTGTCCTTGAGCTCCCTCCACTACTTCATCTAAGAAAGGGGCTTCTCGTTCTGGGTCTCAGTCTAAATCTGGCCACGGTTCTCGTTCTGTTACTGTTGCCTTCGAGGGTTCTTCTGCTCCTTCCTTCTCTATGGATGATGAGTTCATTATCCACCAGGTGCTCCACAAATCTAGTACTCCTCTATCTATTGCTCTTTCAGTAACCTCAGGTAACTCTTCATGGTATTTTGATTCTACCTGCTATAATCACATGACTTCTGACTCCACTCTATTTTCTTCTTTGTCATCATCCTCTTCTGCTCCCACTATACATACTGCTGATGGTTCTTATATGCCTGCTAGTCATATTGGCCAAATCCCTACTTCCACTGTGTCTCTTTCTGATGCTTACCATATTCTTTCTCTTAAAATGAACCTTATCTCTGTTGGTTAGTTATGTGAACTTGGTCTAAGTATTACCTTCTCTGCTAATGGTTGTTTGGTGCAGGACCCTCATACGAGACAGACCCTTGGGATAGGCCGTAAGCATGGACGTCTGTTCGAGCTTATCTATCTTCGCAGTCCGCACAAATCCTCTATTGTTGCTGCTGCATCTACTATGTCTTCTTTTCATCTTTGGCATTGTTGCTTAGGAACTGTCTCTTTTAGTCATTTGAAAAATTTAGTTTCTAGTGGTCAGTTAGGTCGTGTTTGTCTTGAAGATGTTGATTGTTTATCTTGTCAAATTGCTAAACAACCTACATTACTTTTTAATAAAAGTAATTCTATTTTTACTGCTCCTTTTGATTTTGTGCATTTCGATATTTGGGGACCTTCCCCCATGCCTACCATGGGGGGGGGGGGTCCAGATATTTTGTGATTTTTCTTGATAATTTTTTTCGTTATACTTGCCTTTTTCTTCTCAAAAATTACTCTGAACTTAAACAGATTTACTATGATTTCTCTGCTATGGTCCACACTCACTTTTCTCGAACTATTAAGCTTTTTCGTTCTGATAATGCTAAGGAGTACTTGGATTCTGATTTTCTTTCTTTTCTTCGGGCTCATGATACTCTCTCTCATCGATCTTGTGCAGGCACTTCCTAACAAAATGGACGAGCTGAAAGAAAGCACGGTCATATTCTAGACACTACTCAGGAGTTTGTGTGGCTTCATTGGCTTCTTTCTGACATGGATGTTTCTCATTCAGCTGCCACCAATCTTTATTGTGACAATCAAAGTGCTATTTAGATTGCCCATAATGGTGTCTTCCATGATCGCACCAAGCATATTGAGATCGATTACTACTTCATACGACACTATGTTACTAGTGGCCATGTTCGTCTTCTCTTTGTTACCTCTGCTGATCAGACCGCTGGCCTCTTTACCAAAGCTCATCTTCCAGGCCGCTTCTCTGATCTCCTCTCCAAGCTCAAGTTGATATCTGACTTACCACCTTGAGCTTGAAGGGAGGGGGGGTGTTAGCTGTATATTATTATACATGTATCTTATCTATTTGTATTGTATCTCTCTCTATCTCTATCTCCTTTTAGTCTTATCTCTATCTTTTTCTGTACCTATCTAGGTTTCCTTTCTGTCTATATATACAGGCTTCTCCTATTATATTATTCATTCAATTCAATATAGAGTTTCTCTTTTCTCTTCTCTCTTTACTTTCATAACATACTAGATGCTCGATTTTTACGCTCAACGACCGCTCGATAGTCGCTCGAGCCAAGTGCTGAACAAAAGTGTGTTCGCTCGGGTGCACACTTGATCGCTTGAGCCAACGGCCAAATGTCTGTAAAAATACTAGATGCCTTCTATGTTCGCTCAAGTCATGGCTCCTTCGCTCGAGCGAACTGTGCGAATTTTGAGTTTTCCAGATTTGTGTTTGAAGTTCAAAACCAATGATCTCATGTTCAAAACTTGTATGGTTGGTCTCAAATGCTTAGAAACAGTTTATAAAACATGTACCTTTGGAAATTATGAAACCATGATGCCAAATTCTTTCCCAATTTTTCAAAACCAAGCTCAAAACATCACGTTTTTGACATGCATGTAACAAACTCTACTGTTTTCTTTCTAAAACGTGTTTATATGAAATGTTTAGTGCAAAACCATGAAGAACTTCAAGAAATAACCCAAGTAAGGCCCATGCATGTATGAATTTTGAAGAAACTAAGTTCAAAAGTAAAGAATTATGCATGCATGTGCACAATTCACTTGCATTCATTAAACTCTGGTTGATTCGAACTCATTTCTTTCAATTACATGTAAATGGTCCTACAAATTAGTGAATTCATCTTCCTACATGGTTTAACTTCATGAATTGTAGGTTAGAATCATACATAGAGCTTGAATTTAGCCTCAATTAAGCTTAATCTTTACAGCCTCCCTTGGTTTCTCTTGAATTCTTCTTCTTTTCTCTCTAAAGTGTTGAATTCTCTTTCTAGCTCTCAAATTTTCAGCACAAAGTTGATGTAAAATGAAGTCTAAGCATGTTTAACAAATATATATATGATGATTAAGGCCTCACTAATCACCTATGCTTAAGGCTAATCAAGTGGGCTTAAATCTAATCAATTATGATTATTTATTATTTTGATCCGAATAAAATTTTAATCAAACTTACCATATGATTCTAAAAATTTCAACTAGCCTATCGAATTAACCAAGTTTGGTTTCTGAAGTTGTTTGGACTTTTAATTTTGAATTCTAAGTCGACAATTAAACATAAAATTCACATAGAAACAGATAAGTTTCTAATAAACATAAAATTATTCAATTTATGCCCAATCAAATACGAGATAAAAATAATACGGAGGTCAGGGTCGTTACAGTCTTTCATCCTTAAGTAGTAAGTTACCTCTATTTGGAAACATATACGGGTACCGTTGTTGCATTTCTTCTTCTTTTTTCTGTGTAGCCTCTTTCCCGTAGTGTTCCTTCCATTATACTTTCACCATTAGGATAGATTTGTTCCTTAGTTGCTTCACTTGCCGATCAAGGATCTGTACTGGCCATTCCTCGAATCTCATATCATCGTCTAAAGCTATTCAGTGGTAGTCAATTACATAAAACGGATTTCTAAGATACCTGCGAAGCATTGATACATGGAATCATTTGGTGGAGGTGGGAACAGTCATCATGTCAATAGCTCACATGGGTTGTTTGAGAGTGATCATCAGTACTCACGGGATGAGGAGAAAGATATTGATTTGAATCATGATGCCAATGTATCGGCTTCTGGTAATTTTAATGACAATTTCATCTCTCGCTTTACGTGTTATCGAAGTAGACTCTTGTTGGGGAGGTTGAGGCAGCGAAGGCAGAGGCGTAGAGCAGTTAACAAAGTTAGATAATTTACAAATGGGTAGTTCTCAGATCGCAATCGAACCATGTCACTTGCAGTCCAAGTGGCAGCATTCTAATGGGGATCTCTGCTCAGCGGTGTCGATAGTTAGTATCGATGAAGTAGATTTGAAGGTTTGGTCTCTTCCTGTAGGATTGTGAATTATCTTAGTTTTAGTGCCAGTTATATCTGGTTGTTTTCATAGATTAGGTCTCATTTTAATTTTTTTGCATAGTGGTTAATCATTCAAAACAAAGAGACAAACTGATAGAAAGAGTCCTTTTAATATTTGTCTTTGAACATGTCTTTGCTTTGCTTCATAATCTATGTATTATGTTTGTCCTGACGATTTCTTCAAATTTTTTTATTCTTTCTAGTTTTAGAAATTCTTTGTTAGCCTCTACAATAACACCACCACACAACTCCAAAGGGTTGGCCTAGTGGGTGTAGCTTGGGGCTTGGGGTGTGCTCTCTTTATGTCTTAGATTCTACTCCCATTAGGTGCTCCCACACGGATTTTGCTCGAGATTTGCCCGATCTGTGTGAAGGAATTGTTTTGCGTGGGTCACAAATACTAAAATATGGAGAAATTTGATTCACTAGTCACTACCCTAATGTCATATTTGATTTAGTATGATTTAGTTTTTAGGATTTGCTTTTGAGAAATTTTGAAAAACTACTTTGGTGAAATAAAAATGAAATCTCATTATTTTTGTATGATTTTTCTCATTTTTTTTGGACAAAAATAATTTTAAAAATTTTAAAATATTTTCTTTAGCATTTATTTATTTTTATATTAACTTGTAATTTTTAAAAGAATTTTCAAAAATGAATTCTGAAAATTTTAACTAAATATAAGGATTTTAGCCCAATAAAGGATTTGGTCAGAATGCAAGGCACGACATGTTTTTTGGGTGAATAAGCACAACAACATGTTAATAAAGTCGGTACTCTTTTTTTAGTTATTATTATTTTTAATGTCCTCTAGCAAAATTCTGGCCATTGAATTTTCAAGTACAACATTATTGGTTACTTTTAGTAATTGATCTAATAAAGTAGAAAGTCTAGGATCCAAATTTTGGATCTCAGATTTTGGTCAATAAAATGAATCTGAATCACATATTGATATTTTGAATAAATTCTAATATATTTTTTTTCGATTTGTAGTATCCCTTTTAATAAAGTGCTTAGAGAAGATTCAAATTCAAATAATGTGAGAGAAAGGATCTTTGTGAGAGAGGAATCATCAGTCAAAGGAAAAAAAAAAACATATTGAAAAACATACAACACAATTAAAAGGAATAATGCAAAAACCCATAAAACATAAATAAGACTAGAATTACAGTTTTTTTTTATTTGAAGGGGACACAACAGAAAGTATCTAAAAAGATAACTTCAATTTTAACAATAAACGACACATCAAACACAAAAGGAGTACTCTCGTAACACAATTGAAGATTTTGGATTGCATGACTGATCTGATCTAGTAGTAGAGTGGACTAACTCAGTTGAAAGAGTTGAGAGCACTAGGATTTATAGTAGTAAAGTCTAGCAAGTCCTTGTTACATTCAAAAAATGTCATGTCTTCTTCAATCAAGGTAACCCAAGTAAGGTAGCCATGTTTTCTTTAACTACTTAAGTAATTGTATATTTAAAATTAATAAATAATAGTTAAAAAAAACTAGTACAAAGTGCTAGAGTGAAGATGATCACAACTGAAAGTGATATGCATTTCTCTAGTAGATAAGCAAGCCAAATGCTTTAATCACTTAATTGGTTCGCTACACTACAACAAATTATAGAAAAGTAACAACCGTAAGTCCTTAGACCATATAAAACAATAGCTTAAAAAATCAATAACAACCAAAAGCACCAATCAACGACAATCAAAACATGCCCATTATCAATATCAGGATCCCCTAACCTCAACGATGTAAATCAAATGTAATTGTGAAAAATGACAGTCAACTAATTACTTTCAAGCAATATTTTGAGAGAATCAGAAAGAGCCCATGCAGTAGTAAATGATGGAGAGATGTCTTGTTAAAGCTTCAGAAGAAAATAAAATAATTTTTTTTTAAAAAAGCACAAACTTCGTCATGTCATGATTTTGACTATGTAGCACATTTTGTCTAGATTTAAATAATGGAATTTATGTCTACAATATTCATTCCTTTGTTAATTGTAAGATAAGTGTTACATGCTATTCTAAAATAAAGGTGGAAGTAATGTGATGTACATGATTAGCTCTTAGTGGGTACCTGAGTAAGAGAGGTATCTTGTATCGATGACAAATACCATGCTTGATGTCGAGCTGCCATGTCAAGAGGACTAGAAGTTGTTGTGGCCTAACCAAATTTGAACTGATTAATTTTACGAACACACAGACATAGATATATGTATATATATATATAAGTGTAGGAAAACATTAATAACTTATAAATTCTATTAAAAAAATTACCTGATTATATATGTTTGTCAAGTTATTCAGAGCATGCTGAACATGGGAAACTTTGGACCTTAGCTCCGAATTTTCAGCTTCCATAGCATCCATTGTTGTGTCTTGGTTTGCTTTATGACCAGATGTATTTTTCCATAAATTAGACGGGGAGACACCTAATCCATACATGCGAACTCGTCCATGTTTTTCTTTACCCATCACTTGTCCAAATGTATCATTTGAGCCCTCATTTGATAAATTTGCATTTAAGGTTGTCCTCTCATTCATTTCATCCTATAAGTTTGCAATAAACATAACTTAATATATACATTTCAATCACTCAACACTCTAATGTGGGAATTTTAACTAATTTACAAGTTCAAATGGACAGATAATTATTTGGTACATACTATCATTGCTTTCATTGCCTCAGGGGTTCCAGTCTCCTTTGTATAACATACTTTAAACATGTGAGCACATGTTGGAGAGTGTCCCTACTTATTCTTCAACAAAATAATATTTTCCAAAATATAAATTATGTCATTCTGTTACATCATGCATACATTATCGTATTAAATATACAACATGAAAAGATGAATTAACCTGCTCCTTTCGAACACGTGGAAGACTTTTTGTTCCAGTAGTGTGATTATACTTTTGCTCTGCACAACTTGCTTTGTTTTTGTCACTTTGTGCCTAAAATTACAAATGCATAAATTAATGGTGCCCAAATTGTAACAAGTAAAATAACATATAATGATCAGATCGAGTATACCTTTACTTCTTCGATGGCCCAATACTTAATAAGGTGTTCCCACTGATCAGCATATACTCTACTATCTTTATAATGCGTTTGTTGGTCAAAACTCACGTGGTTTTTATAATAATTTTTCTTTATGTTTACCTTCCAGTCTTTTAACTTCTTACCAGAGCACTTCATAACCCAATTCCTAGCATGACTTGGAAGATCAAACTTTGATTGAAAAGAGAGAGAGCGAGAGAAGAGTAAAATAATAGAAAATTAATCTTTCCACATAAAAAATAATTTTTTTTTATTTTTATAAAGAGTGTTGTTTTAATCATATTACTCATGTTCATTATTTTTCACATGTGATCTTCGCACAATATTGTGTCATTTACCTGTACAAGTGCCCATATGTGATCTTTGTAATGTTCTGGGACTTTATGCCAATTCTTGTAAGTGAGTGGTGCATTTTTCCCATCACGTACAATAGTTCCAATGAACGATGATAACTTTGTTGCCAATTTGTCATCAGGTTGGCCAAGTTTGTTCCAATTGACTATTAGGCGCTCATCATCACAAGTACCCTAAATATTACGCATTTGAGTGGGACCTCTAGTTTTCTTTTGTCCACTAGCACCATCTAGTTATAAAAATAAATAAATAATAATACTAATAATAAATTATATACGAAGAAATAATATGACATTTTTATAAGGTTTGAACTTGCATACCTGCATTATCATTGGGCTGACTAGAGTTTGGCTGAATCTCAGATGGAGTTGACTCACTAAACTCACCAACATTGCCTGAGCGAAACCGGAGATATGGGTCCGTAGGCTTTTTGCTTTATAGATGAATGCTAGTATGATTCAAGCAAAATAGATAAATCAAATTGTAAACTTAGAATGATCAAAATAAATTATTTCCAAGTGAACAAAATACTTGAAGAAAATTAACAAAAAAAAATTGTGTATTCACCTTTATTGCGTTGCTATCTTGATAGTGACTAAATGTAACATATAGTGAATAAATATTTTGTAGCCACATATGAAAATCACATGGTAAAATTAAAAACGAATTATTCATTATTCAAACAATCAATTAAATTGACAAAAACAATGATAAAGAAAGAGAGCAAAATGAAACTATAGAATTGTTTTCAAATATAAATAACTAGCAATGTTGAACAAGTTTAACAGTCACATAAGATCTAATTCTTCCTCATCTCCATCATCATGAACATCGTTGTCTCTCAAGACCTGAGAAAGTGGTGCATCTACAATTGCAGCAGACATGTCTGTCCTTGCCAAATCAAAATTATTGTCCCCATCACCACTTTGTGGATTGCATACAACTGTCACACCCAAAATCCGGATATGACCGGCCGTGGCCCATAGGGACTTAGCCCAAGGCACACGTAAGCTTATACATAAACCCAAAATCACAAAGAATAAATGTGATGATAGCCCAGAAATAAATAAATCAAAACCCACCAGTGACAAATCACAAGTATAAATGGTAAAACCAGCCATAACCAACTTCCAAAAATATTTACTAAATGGAACACAAATCGACCATAAAATAAAATAATTCTAAATAAAATCCCATCACAATGTATGCACAAAACCGACATAACAAGCTAAAACAAAATAATGAATGTCCTAGAGGTCCATGCAATTGAGTCCCCGCTACGCCACGAGTCCACTCTAAGTCCTTTTAACACCTGGAAGTAATAAACAACTAAGTCAGCTGATAGCTCAGTGAGTAGCAACATGGATAGTAAATATAGTTTTGAAAACAGGGTTCAATTCCAAAATAAGATATATATCACAGAAACTAGATTGACATACAGTTTGGTAAAGAGAATCTGTTGAAAAAGAAGGTTTCACAGTTTAACAGTTAAAATACTCATGTCTCCCAAGAACATGATAAATGACATTTTACACTTAAAATAGATTACAACGTGAACACCAATAATTTTCTGGGTACCAAGAAATAACAAGTAACATGCCACACAGTTCTTAAGGCTATAAGCCCCGTTGGATTCAATACCGAACTAAGAGTCATCCTCAGGGTGGCAACCTGGGCCTTTTCTCTAAGACGATTCGATTGAAGGTCACCTAGCCTAACCTAGGTCTTTTCCTTACAATCGTTGAGCACTAGAGTTATCATGGCCCAACCCGGATCTGTTCCCTAGTGGCCAGAGTCACCACACACAGTGGAATAATTTCCCCAGACTAAAATATACAGATGGTCCTAATAATCAATACACATCAGTTTCGCAAAACATGGTAGTTCACCATTATAAACATGAGACCAAAACAAATAGTTTACCCTATGCCAAGTTCACACATGTTTCAGAAATAATTTTATTACATTGATAATGTAATAATTTATCAAAACAGTTTAGTCCTGAAACAACAATTTAATTTTCCAACAATTTAGGGTAGGGGAACATTTATAAAAATATGTAGCATGAAACTATTCACCTGAAAACGGAATAATGTAATCCTCGAATAGAGTATAAAAGTCCAACTAGTGCCTTGAATCAAGTATGAAAACTACACATCACTACTAATTTAAAAATATTAAAGAATAAGAACTAAGTAACCCCAAACTAAAGCGCACTAACACGGCTTAACCTAACTCACCGTTACTCTTAAATATTACCTAAGCTCATGTTCTTCAAGGTCTAAAATTACTCAAGACATGGGTTCAAATCGAAACTTAATTAAAAGTAACTTTAAAATAAAACAGAATTTTAAACAAGCTTTCTCAATCTATTTGCTAACTTTGAAAATTACAAAACCCACTCCACGCTATTCGAAAAATTCTGAAACCTCCCAGATATCAACTAATATATCCTAAGTTTCACACCCAATTGGTTTCACTTGATTTGCTTATCAAAATAATTATGTACAATTAATTATATCCAAACAGGTTGTTTTCTGCAGCACTTTAAAGAAATTAATGGTTCTCTTAGTATACATGAGCAATCAACTCAAGGAAAAAAATGTAAGATACTAGACTCGTAACCGGTTCTAATGATGCTAATTTGATAATTTTCGGATTTATACCCAAAGAGAACGACATTTTTGAAGTTACTGTTTTAAACTAGTTTTCTGGACAGATTTGAAAGCAGCAGTTAATATAGATTTTGACTCCCAAAAATTATGAGAAAATTCAGATATAATATGTAATTAATCTATTGTAAAAATTTCAATTCAAAATTCGTCCTTTTGATATGATTCCTTGATTTTTAAAATTTGCGGTTCTGTACAGAATTCTTAAACTAAGAATTTCTCTCATTCTTTACACACAATTTATTTCCTTAGGTTTCTTAACAGTGTATATATACAAAATACATAAGCCTACACCTCTCCATCAATGAACTAAATAATAATAGAGTAAGGGTAAAGAACAAAAATAAAAGGAAGAAGAAAGATAAAGATCTACCATACACCTAAAAATCCTTCCTTGTTTGCAACCCTTTTTTTTTTTTTTTCCCTTCTTCTTCTTTTCTCTCAACCTCTCTCTCTCCCGTGGCTGCTGCTGCTGCTGTATAAATTGTATTAGGCTGCTGCTGTATAAATTGTGTTAGGCAACCTTGGGTTCATATATATATATATATATATCTAACCAAAAGGCTCTAATTTATTATCTTTTGTTTTATTTTATTTTCTCTCTCAATTAATTTAAATAACATACAAATATTATTAGGTTAAAATATGCTTACTAATTTGTCGCTTATTTTATTTTTTTTAAATAATAAATCTTGCCTCTAAATTAAAGACTTTCACCATAAATTTATTTTAGGTTTTAAAATTAATTAAAAGACCCTCCAAATATTTAATTTGCACCTTAAGATTCACCATCAAAATATTTGAGGTTTGTAAAATAATTATTATTTAATTATTTATTTGATTTATATATTTGGGTTCTCACAACAACACTCTGCAAGTATGCCTTCACATTGTCCACGGAAGACCCCGCATTCATATCATAAAAATCTCTCGGATTTATCTTGATAGCAACTTGCCAATCTTTGTGTTTGAGGTCTTCTACATACATTACCTGTTCTGCTTGAGAAGCCAACACAAAGGCTCAACATCTTTCATTAATTGTGCAAAGTTGACTAGTGTGCAATCTTTATCTTGTCTTTTCCCTGATTGTGACACCCATTCACCTTTAAATAATACGACCCTCTTCCCAAACAAATAATCTAACTCTATTATATCTGTTAACACACCATAAAATGTAACATCTCCGGAGACATGATTTTCATCTCTACCACTTGCAAAGCTTTGTGTTTTTGTCGCGACAATGATCCCACTATTTTGAGTTTTTCTCTTTTGCTCGATCTCCTTAGTATGGAACCTAAAACCATTTATCAAGTATCGCTTATATGTTTCACTATGAATGCGATCAATGGCTATTTCACGAAGACGTGGATTTTGTATGGCAACAGGTCTACAGTGTTGTCTGTATGCCATATAAAAGATTTATGAATGCGTGGAAAAGTATGTAAAATAATAATAATAAAATTGATTATAGATGTTGAGTGTCTTACTCAATAAATTTGTTGACTGTTTCACAATTAAATAGCACATATCGATGTTTCTTTTGTGCCATAATCCATTGTGTCTATCACGCCCTTATCTAATGGTTGGCCAGGCATTGAGAAAATAGATAATCCTTCTGTACCATGGCCTCATCATAATATCGAGACATCCGGTTGAACCGTGTCTCAACACCTTCCATATACCTCGAGCAAAATGTCAAGCATTCATTTGCAAGGTATCCTTTTTCCATACTACCCTCTGGTCGACTTCTATTTCGCACATATGACTTTAATCTACTCAAGTACCTATGTTTTGGTAAGTTCAAAAAATAAAATTCTGAATGATGTTCAATAATAACAGAAGTAAAATATCATAACGATGGTAAAGAAATATGTAATTTAATATAAACTTTACCTGTCAATAGAATACATCCAACGATAATGCATAGGTCTTGCTAATCTAGCCTCAGATGCTAAGTGAACCACCAAATGGACCATAATATCAAAAAAATTAGAGGGAAATATTTTTTCAAATTTACAAAGTGTTATTGGAATTTGCCTTTCAAGACGCATAAAGTCTTGTGCCAAACCAACTTTAGAATATAACTCTCGAAAGAAATTACACAACTCAATCAAAGGTGAAGTCACATGTGAACTCAACATTCCTCGAATTGCTAAAGGGAGTAATTGTTGCATCAAAATATGACAATCATGACTTTTAAGTCCAAAGAATCCACGTTGCCTTAAGTCGATACATCGTGAACTATTCACTGTATAACCATCAGAAACTTTGACAGTCTTTAAAAATTTACAAAAAGCATCTTTTTCTTGTTTCTTTAATGAGAAACAAGAAAAAGGAAAGATGGTTTTATTTGCTGCATTTTCTTTTGGATGGAGTTCAGGCCTTATACCTTGAAGTTTCAAGTCAAGACGTGCATTTAGATTATCCTTTGTCTTCCCCTCTAAATTCAGTATTGTTCCAAGCACGCTCTCGCATACATTTTTCTCAATGTGCATCACATCAAGATTGTGACGCACTAGATTATCCTTCCAATATGGTAATTCAAAGAATATGCTTCTTTTCTTCTAATTATATGGTAATTTTGGATTAGTACTCATCTTTCCATAAGTGATATTGAAGCCACGTAACATATCCATACCATAGAACCCGTTAAAGGATTGGGTCCAATTCTTTTTCTTTAGTACCATCAAAAGATCGCTCATCCTCTCGAAATGCGTGACGTTTGTCCAAGAATCGACGATGACCCATGTAACAATGTTTTCGGCCATGCTTTAACCATTGGAAGCATGTGTCTTTGTGGCATGAAGGGCCTGCATACTTCCCCTTAGTACTCCACCTTGACAAATAAGCATAAGCAGAGAAGTTGTTGATAGTCCACATTAATGTTGCATGCAATTGGAAATTTTGTTTAATTGATACATCATATGTCTCTGCTCCATCCACCCATAATTCCTTTAATTCATCTATTAAAGGTTGCTAATACACATCCATATTATTTCCAGGTGCACTACGACCAGGGATAATCAATGATAATAGAAAATTGGTCTGTTTCATACACATCCATGGAGGCAAATTATATGGTATAAGAATTACAGGCCAGGTGCTATAACTGTTGCTCAATGTTCTGAAAGGGTTCACACCATCACACGCCAAACCAGGTTTGACGTTTCTACAATCTGCTGCGAAATCAGGATGTAGGTGGTCAAAAGTCATCCAAGTTGGAGAATCGGCAGGATGTCTCATATAACCATCATTAGTGCGACCTTCTTTATGCCACTTCATAGATGATGTTGTTTTAGATGACATGAATAACCTTTGTAGCCTTGGTATCAAAGGAAAGTAATGTAGAAACTTAGAAGGTGTTTTATAGCTGCCTTTTTAGAGGATGCGTCGTTGCTTGAATTATTTTGGTCTGTTACATACCTAGATGTATGGCAAACATAACATTCAGAATCGGTTTTGTGCTCATTCCTATATAACATGCAATCATTGGGACATGCATGAATCTTCTCATAACTAAGTCTTAACTCCATAACTATCTGCTTAACTTCATAAACAATATTAGGCAGTGTTACACCCTCTGGGAATGCCTCCTTCAATAACTCTAATAACATAGTAAACAAATTATTACTCCATCCGCCTAAATTCTTGATATGAAATAACTGAAGAATGAATGAGAGCTTTGTAAAATTCCTACATTGTGGATAAAGCTCCTTTTGTCCATCATGTATCAACTTGTAGAACTTCTCTGCTTGTGGATTTGGTTTATCTCCCAGATCTTCAGGGTTGTCTCCATCGACTCTGTCATCGTCATTTGAGATTCCAAATGCCTCGTGTACTAATCCATGTGTATTAATATTTAATTGTGGCTCAATCTGCATGGGCGTATCAAGACCTGTTGCAGCAACAAATGATACTTCACCATGTAAAAGCCATTTAGTGTAACCCTTTGTGAAGCCATTACATACTAAGTGATCATATGTAACTGATCGAGTGATGGGAAGTGTAAGTCCACACTTGATGCATGGACATATGATCTTATCCTCATAACTTGCATTAGTAAATGCAAAATCGAGAAACATGTCAACTCCTTTTTGGTATGCATCACTTAATCTTGATCGATACATCCATGTCTTATCCATAAGTAAACAATCTCGATTAAACAAGTGTCCAAAGTGTTTCTAGAACATTAAAACATGCATGTATCAATAACAAGTATTTGAAAGTTATGATTGACAAAAACAACTAAACTTGATTTTGCAAGAACTATAAGATACTAACAACAATGAATAACATAACATATTCAATATATTGGTGCATGACTATAAAGCAACTCATGTCAAGAGAAAACATGTAAAAGAATTCAAGTATTACAAAGTCAATGCAATATCATTATTTCAATAGCAATTCATATGGTGGTGGAGATTTAGGAATGTGAAGAAAGCATTATACAAAACTTATGTTTTAATTGGCAAGCAAGTTATGTTTAGCACTTCGATGATTTAGTAGATGAGATAATACTCATGTTGTGAGGGGACATGAACCAAGGTCAAGGTTAATTATGGAACCTTTTCCAAAATCTTTATTACAAGTACCAATGTATATACTTAGGTGTTGTGGGTGCATTTTCAACAAAATGAAATCATTTGGTTTATAATGCTTCTAACTAAAAAGATCAAATGTGCAGTCAATTCCAGGAAATGACAACTACAAGGATCATACTGCAGGAGTCTATTCATATAAACTATTGAAGGACATTTTATATCTAACAATAAATGTCTAAGTCATGACAGAAAAGCAAAAAAGGTGTGAGTAACAAATCCAGGGTCCCAAACATCATCTTTATTCTTTTACACTACAACAAAGTAATAAAATGATTATCAATTTAAATACAGAGGAGAACAAAAGTCAAAAGGAGAGACTGTTTTATTAATTTTATAAAATTTGATCTCAAATATCTTGATTTGAAATCCATCTATCCAAACAAAATCAAAGGTCTCCATTTTTTAGTGTTCTGTGTTTTAAGTCCCAAAATATCCATGGTTAGTACATTATGATTCCTCAAATCTAGTAGTTAGTATGCACCATATCTTCCTAAAGTGTTATTTTATTAATGTTTTATTTTTTATTATTATTTGGAGAGAGTATAATATGTATTTAGATAAGCTGGATTCAAAACCTATCAAAGGTATCCTGTATATTCCTAATTTTCGTGGCCACCATGGTGATTAAGCATAAGGAGGACAATTCTCTTGGGACACAACTATTTTTTCATTTTAGGAACAAATGGGAAATGAATTTTTCTTTGTGTTATGCTTTGAATGCTTTTTCTTTCAAATAACAACTTTACAAGCTACACTTGTGGAATCATATGATTGTTAAGATCTATTTTATGAAACAATGACCTAATAACCACATCAGGTTGATTGTCTTAATCAATGTTGGAATTAGCTAAGTACATCTAGATCTTGTGAAGTAGAGTTTTGCATAAAAGTTTATATGAGATCAGATCATAGTTACAGAACCATATATATATATATCATGTTTTTTTGCAGCTTAATCAACATATACCACAACAATCTGACATAAACAAAAATAATTTCCAATTATTCATGAGCTCGTCCAACATTTCAACTAATTAACAGCATAACTAATAAAACATAAATATTACAAAGTTCCGTGACTTCAATCAAAACATAGGGTAGACAGTCTTGACATTCACATATATAAACATAAAAAAATAAAAAATAATACAACTAACACATAGGAATTCGTGCCTCTCTATCTAATGCCATCTAATGCTTGTTCATTCACTTTTTCCCTCCCTAATCTTCTACGACAACAGTGGAATTCGTGCCAACACTAGTCTGGTATGGGCTTCGTAATTTAAAATTTAAAGTTTTGGTTAACATTATAGGTGAAACATATAACTTAGATTAGGGTAGAGGCATCAAACCGTCAGATGATATATGATAGTACTTTGTGTCTGAAGGCAAACAGGCCATTACAAGATATGTTTGTTGGATTTAGTTACAAAATTTTCTCAATAGAAACTGACTCTCTCACTGATATATATTTTTCTCTCTCACTTTATGTTTTTATATGCATCGACACTCTGTTTTTAACCTTCTAAAGGAGAAATTCTGTGTACATCATTTTTGTAAGCTAACTTGTTGATATGATTTAATCAAATTCTGTGTCCTGATATTGTTGATCTGATTTTATCAAATTTGTTGCTGTTCTTAGTTGGATTTGGTAGTGATCTAGCTCCAGGCTTCTCTCAAGTTTGCTTATTTTGTAGGTACATGGATAAGCTTGATATGCAGACTGTGAGTGTGAGAAACCAATATCTGTGGGTTGGGAGTTTTGAGAGGAGAATAAAAATCCATACCCACTTGTCAATGACCACATTGAGTGTTTTTGAAATATTTTTGCATACTATATCCTCTTTTCTGTGCAGGTACTTTGAGCAGAAGTATTTTGAGTGTTGTGAGGTTCTATATTGTGGGCCAAGTGTAGTGAGCTTTTATAATGCGTGTTGGTGCTATGTTCTGGATGATACTGTGGCATCCTTTCCAGTGTATAGTAGATGTTCATACTATCTGTTTTGGACAGACTTTACTAAACAAAAGAAGCATGAGGATAGGCAAAGTGGCTACTAGAAGGTGTGGAAGCCAAAGAACAGACCAAAGTGCCACCTTTCCAGAAAAGCAGATCAGCAATAACAGACTCCATCAACAATACCTCAAACCGTTTTGTAGTCCAAATAATACTAGATCAGCACAGGCAGACAGGGCAGAACTAGATCAAATCTCCATACCAGATCACTGTAGCACAGAGCAGATCAGCATAGGCTCTAGTAAATATTAGCAATAACAACCTCAAGTGAAAACATAAGCAAAAGATCAGCCCAGGTAGTCACAAATACAGAACAGACAGAGCCATAATACAGCAGCAGCAACAAAGTCCTGACCTGCCTTAGATTGAAATAAATCACCAGGACATTACAGAGTATATATCAGACCACTGAGGGCTGCTGCTGCTCTCCATGGACAAAGTTGCTCCTACTAACCTATATACCTAACATCAACAGAGGCACATCAACATTACACATAATACCAGCAGGCCACATTATAGTAGCAGGGGCATACCAAATCTACACCATCATGTAGGACACCAAGTCTCTGAAGCCACACTTAGGTTTTTAATCTGCCCTTCCAAACCAGCCAAGTGCAAAACTGTGCCTTTGGAGAGGCATGATTATTCCAAATAAGGGAAGGCAAGGCTAAATCTAGACCCCAAAGTGATTCACACCAGCTGAACATTGATTTGACTTTAAAAATCCTAGAGTTATCATCTTTCCAACTAAATGAGTCCTCTGCTTCAGGAAGCAACACTGGGCCTGATCCCAACATACTATCCTCTGCTAGAATCATCAAAATTTTGAAGCATGGTAACAGGGTGTATGGCTGCTGGAAGCGCCATTGGAGTGAAGAAAGTTGTTTTTACTTGATATGTATATATTTGTTTAGAACTCGTGTCAACCTTTCTACTATCTTTTTGAGCCTACCCTTGCGGGATATGTAAGGGATGTTATTTTCTGTGAGGACTGTTTTTGTTGATTTGGATGTTTGTGGTCCATATATTTCTTCTATGGGGTCCATGAACATTTCAACGTTTTTTTAATCAGTATCTACCTTATCTATTAAGGGTGCTGTGTGTTGCATTGAGTTTATACCGGTGAATATCTTGAATGATAGATGGTAGTTTTGGTATATGTTGCAGGCCCTTCTGCAAATCGTTTCGATGGGTCTCCTATGTTGCAGTCCATTTTTCTTTGGTTTTTTGGTGTATAGTCTTGGGTAGGGCCTGGGGCATGCCCCTTGTATGTTGTGTAAGCTTTTTGTTTTTAATTTATGACTTACTTACCCAAAAAAAAAAAAAAAATCTAGCTCCAGGCAAGGATTTTATATGTTATTCTGAAAGCTAACTGTTGCAGGTTTGGCTAGCTATGGGTAAGTTCTAATCTCTCTATCTAATGCCAATACACTAAATGGACATCAGCTAATGTTAACTGGGAATGGATAGGACCACAAAGCATTACCAGTTATGGGTAAGTTCTAATCTCTCTATCTAATGCCATCTAATGCTTATTCGTTCACTTTTTCCCTCTCTTTTCTTTTACCTCCACAAATTCAATATCCTAACATAGTAGTAACAGAGTTTTCACTAAAAACTTTTGCTGATTGTTACTGCTGATGATTAATTCTACTTGCTGCTGATTGTTGTCAGGGATGGGAAATACAAGTATGAACTGGTAGTAGCTTGAGAATGCAGGATCAGGAGATGTATTAAGTGAGACATAATGGGGCTATTGATGGGTACTGGTGTATAAAGCAGAGGAGATGTGCAGCTGCTAAGTTAACTTCTGGGGTGCAACTGCTGTGTCAAAACACTACCATCACACAGTAGGTACATCACTTGACAGCCAAAAAAACAGTAAAAGGCCACAACAACAACAAAGTCATGCACCCTTTATCTCAAGCTATGTCTGACCTGTTGTAGATTATAAACAAAATCATGCACTGTGTAATGCACAACTACTTGACTGCTCTTAGCCCAAAATGCTATCCTTGTCTTCACAATATGTACACCAGCTAGAATGCTCTTGTCCCTAAGGTTTAAGTTGGTTTTTAGTGAAAACTTTGTTTGATCATGCAAGTAAAAAGGGGCATTTTTTTAGGGGGCATTCTTATATAGAATTGAAATGAATGACTTATTTTGGAATTCTAATGGAGTCTATTTTATTCCATTTAGAGATTACCATTTTCATATTCCTTAAAAACTCCAATTTAGAGGTTGTTTGTTAGGTTGTGAGATTTCTTGAAAACACATTAGGAAAACACTTCTGTAAGAGAAGATAATACACTCAAGTACACACTAGGAAATTTCACAAGCACAAATACACACTTGACCCGACACACTTAACTAGAGATACCATTTATACAACAAACACACTTGACGCCTATCACTTAAGACCCGTAATATTTCTCTTGACACACACCTGAAGCAACCTATTACTCACTTCTTGTGCTGTGTCTCAATGTTACCAACACAAGACGATCCCAATGTCCCTTGGACATTTGGACTGGTATACTTAATCTAGGCATCTGGCACATGTTTTGTCTTAAGGGAATTGTCGACATGCTAAATCCTAAATTTTGTTAAATTAATTTTTTATGCCAATTAACTCCATCCACTACAATTGGCGTTGGTACCTAAATTTGTTAATTAGTGATGACCATTCATCCATGTAATACACACGTAGAAATTCATATTGCTGCAAACGTTTGACTGCTCCATACGTGCACGTACAATAAACACGATTCTTAATATACTTGTTTTTCTACAGTCTTTGGCTGCTTATGTTTCTGAATCTATTATGGTTGCTTATGTTTCTGAATCTATTTAGTCATGCCTTCATGACCATAACTCTAAATTTACATGTAAAATATTTAATCACTGGAAGATCAATCTTAGTTCAGTGCTTAAAATAGAGTGGAATTAATTTCCAGAATTGGTTTCTTCTGTTATACTATTCTGCATTTTTTCCATACAATATTGTGTAGAAAGTTGAGTTGAAGTCTGTATTCTTCTCATGCAATCGGTATTACGGTTTTCAAAGTGGTGCGTTGATGTAACTAGCTTGTCTATTTGATCTAACTAAATTGACGTAAAATCTAAAATTAACTATCAAAAGCGAGTTAATTAAAACTGTATGCAAGAACTAAATGTAAGGATTATTGATGTAATTTACCCAACAATTATAAGCAATTGAAAGAAATTGAGATAAATCTGTAAACTCAGAGTGAAAATCGAGTTAATTGAAAATACAGGGACTAAAATTCATGAAACTTTATCATTGTACATGAGAGCAATTTCAAATTTTATTTTTCCTGAAGTCATATAAAGCCGTTGATCAATTTTGTACATGTGGCAAGAACAATTAAAAAAACATGTTATATTGAGTTTAATTTATTTATTTTTAATTATTTTGTGCATTTTAAAAATTTAGAAAATATATTGGCATTTTTAGTTTTTTAAAAAATGCCATTATAAGCTTGGAAAATTTTTGGCTTAGTGACATTTCTTAAAATGCTATAAAATATTTGTTTATGACATTTTTCACCTAATGCCATATAAAGTAACTTGCACCTACCTAGTGTAGTGACATTTTTTAAAAAATGCCATTGCTACTAAAGTTTAGTGGCATCTGTTGATAAATGTCACGAATATAATTTCTTTACTTAAAATGCCACTAGAGCCCTATATGTTTGTGATTCTGTGGCATTTTTCTAAAACAAGTCACCAAAATTTATTGTTGTGGCATTTTCTAAAAACATGCCACTAGTGTAGTGTTACTAAAGTGTAAATTTGTTATAGTGACATTTTTGTTGTAGTGAAGTGGCACTTTTTTTAATTGAAATGCCACTAGAGTTTTGTATGTTTGTGGCTCTGTGACATTTTTCCAAAACATGCCACCAAATATTCTTTTTGTGACATTTTTTAAAAACATGCCACTAGTATAGTGTCACTAAAATGTGTTTTTGTTGTAGTGAAATGAAGAGTAAGTAACTCGTGAAACACCATGTACTCATTAAAATTAACAAAAACATTGAATTGTAAATGAATAATTACAAGAAATTTTTTATTAGGGTATAATTCATCATTGAATAATACATAATTTTGGTGCAACCAAAAATTATTTTGAAGGATTTTTTTTTCTTTCTTTTTCTTTTACTAATGGATACTAGAATCGAGAATCCAAATGAATACTTAGTTATGTTATAAATGTACAGAAGATTTTCACACAATGAGAGATGTAAGACAGAGAATAGATATCACATGTATGTTAAACTACTTTTATGAGTTATCTCCGTAGTGACCAACTTTATTAGTTGTGTGATTAGTGGCTTAATTGTTAGCTATCAAAAAGCTGTAGAACCGATGCGAGACTGAAAACAAATAGGGGAGAAGAGGGGATTGATAGCTTTCAAAAACATAGAAACTTTGCTACGCAGAGATGGCACGAGAGATGAAATGTCCTTAATAGAAGGGGGTCCATTCAATTTTTCATCACTCAAAAGATCTGTTAGCAATGTATAGTGGTCAAATAAGATCATTTTCTTCTTGAGATTATATATCATATGTGTCACTTATTCATTATCTTATATTTATGTCTAATTTTACGAAAAAAATCTATTGCCCATTCAACTAACTCAATCAAAGAAAGAAGAAAAATAAAAACAGCAATGCTAGGTATCATGAAAAATCTTTCATGAAAATAATCATGAAAGTTTTGTGACTCTTGGATTACACTTAGAATAAAACACCACACACTAATCAAGGTAATCCAAGGATCATAAATTTTTTATGATCATTTTCATGAAAAAAATTTCATGAGCCCTAATTTTTCCCAAATAAAAAACTAAGTCAAATGTCAACAACTTTCATTTTCATCCCCTTATATTATTCAATAATTCAGAGTCATCATCTAGGAACGTGAAATCGGTGTATGAACATATGTTAGGTTACATATTAAAATGACAAACTATGCAAAGTTTTTTCACTCAACTGAAAATTGATAAATAAACCAAGTCTTCACTCATTATAGTACATGGGTATAGCAACAAACCATGACAAAACAACCGATGACAACAACGACGATGATGGAGATAAACGTTGAGGTAATCGCTAGAGAAACCATCAAGCCATCTTCTCCGACCCCCCATCACCTTAAAACTTCCAAACTCTCTCTTATCGACCAATTCATGGCTGCATCATACACGCCACTAGTTCTCTACTACGCCACACGCAGCGGTTGTAGTTACGAAGAAAGATCCCAACTTTTAAAAAACTCCCTCTCTCAAATCCTAACTCGCTACTACCCTCTAGCTGGAAGAATCAATGATCCTCTCTTTGTTGATTGCAACGACGACGGAGTTGATTACATTGAAACTGGAGTCAACTGTCCAATTTCCTCCATTCCTAAGCAACCCAAGAGTGAATTACAAAATCATTTCATTCCAATCCAATTTAAGGAATCGGGGTCTGGATCTCTCTTACTCATCCAGGCTAGCTTCTTTGAATGTGGAGGAATGGCTATAGGCATCTATACTAACCACAAACTTGCCGATGCGGCCTCCTTCACCGTATTCCTCCAGGCCTGGGCTGCCACTGCGTCCGGATTCCCTGACGTAGTGAGTCCAGATTTCACAATATTCCCAGCAAGAGATGACTTCCAGACCCTTCCACCACGAGTTTATGAGAAACCACCACAGAACGTTGTTGTCAGGAGGTACTGTTTTGAAAATAAAATGGCTATACTCAAAATAATTTGAAAGAGAGATTTGAAGAATAAAGAATATATTCATTCATTCTCATTGTTACATAGCAGCTATATATATGAAGTTTTAAAACAATTTTGACATTCTAATTTTAAGGCATTTTAAATACTAAAACCCACTATTTTGTAAACCACTAAAATGATAACAAAATACGATTTATTAACATACCACTAGGGACCCAATTATCAATCCATCTTGGCATTTGATTGCAAATTCAAAGAAGCTAGCCTGGATGAGTAAGAGAGATCCAGACCCCGATTCCTTAAGTTGGATTGGAATGAAATGGTTTTGTAATTCACTCTTGGGTTGCTCAAGAATGGAGGAAATTGGACAGTTGACTCGAGTTTCAATGTAATCAACTCCGTCGTCGTTGCAATCAACAAAGAGAGGATTATTGATTCTTCCAGCTAGAGGGTAGTAGCGAGTTAGGATTTGAGAGAGGGAGTTTTTAAAAGTTGGGATCTTTCTTCGCAACTAGAACCACCACGTGTGGCATAGTAGAGAACTAGTGGCGTGTATGATGCAGGCATGAATTGGTCGATAAGAGAGAGTTTGAAAGTTTTAAGGTGATGGGGGGTCGGAGAAGATGGCTTGATGGTTTCTCTAGCGATTACCTCAACGTTTATCTCCATCATCGTCGTTGTTGTCATCGGTTGTTCTGTCATGGTTTGTTGCTATACCCATGTACTATAATGAGTGAAAACTTGGTTTATTTATCAATTTTCAGTTGTGTGAAAAAACTTTGCATAGTTTGTCATTTTAATGTAACCTAACATATGTTCATACACGGATTTCACGTTCCTAGATGATGACTCTGAATTATTGAATAATATAAGGGGATGAAAATGAAAGTTGTTGACATTTCACTTAGTTTTTTTATTTTTCTTCTTTCTTTGATTGAGTTAGTTGAATGGGCAATAGATTTTTTTTCATAAAATTAGACATAAATATAAGATAATGAATAAGTGACGCATATGATATATAATCTCGAGAAGAAAATGATCTTATTTGACTGCTATACATTGCTAGTAGATCTTTCGAGAGATAAAAAATTGTATAGACCCCTATCCATTAAGGACATTAATGGATATAAGACAAATAAGTGACACATATGATTATTCCACGTTCCTAGATGTGACTTTGAATTATTTAGGGGATGGAAATGAAAGTTGAAGACATTTGAGTTAGGATTTTTTTTTTTTTTTTTAGATTTTTAAAAAAAAAATAAAATTAGACAAATATAAGATAATGAATAAGTGACACATATGATATATAGGCCCTGTTTGGTAGAGCTGTGGGAAAATGATTATAACTTATAACCTAACAGCTTATGACTTATAGCTGTGAACATAAGTTGATTTTTGACTTATAAATTAAGCTTCTCCTCCCCCACTCAAAGAATAAGTTGATTTTTGACTTATAAAAAGTTATAAACTGTATTGTTAAGGTGAACCAAATACATCAAAATAGCTTAAATTAAGCTAAAAGCTGAAATAAGCTAGAAATAAGCCCTACCAACAGGGCCATAGTCTTGAGAAGAAAATGATCCTATTTGACCGCTATACATTGTTAACAGATCTTTTGAGTGATGAAAAATTGTATGGACTCCTATCCATTAAGGACATTTCATCTCTCATGCCATCTCTGCGTAGCAAATTTTCTATGTTTTGAAAGCTATCAATCCCTCTTCTCCCGTATTTATTTTCAGTATCGTATCGGTTCTGCGACTTTTAGATAGGTAATAATTAAACCACTAATCACACAACTAATAAAGTTGGTTACTATGGAGATAACTCATAAAAGTAGTTTAATAAAGAAGGATGGTTTTTGAATTTGTCCTGCCCACATTTGTCTCACTAGGATATTTGGACAACTTAGATCTATTTATATTATAAAACAATGGCTGAAATATATTTTTAAAAAAATATCGTACATATGTACATTTTCTATTTTTCCGTTTCTCTATATTACTTTTTCCTTTTCTCACCCATCATTCCATGATCCTATGATCCCACATTCCTCTCCCTTTTCTCTTTATTTTTTTTTAATTTCTTCCATTTTTATTTTTCTCTTTATTTGTTTATTTTTTTATTTTCTACTTTTTGTTAACTTATTTTATTCATATTATATGGAAAAGTCTGCAATCTCAGAATTAGGAATCAGATTTTACTATGTGTAGTGGAGATTTAATTAATGAATTTTATAATCCACAAATTAAATGAATTTGAATAATTAATTATTATTTTTAAATATATTGAATACTTGATAGACTTCATAAATTTAGACCTCATATGAATCTTCAACATCTATATAATAAAGCATAATGGTTTTTGAATTTGTCCTACACACATTTGTTCTATTAGGACATTTGGATCACTTAGATCTATTCAAATTATAAAACAACAGCTGAGATATATTTTTCAAAAAATATCCTACATGTACATTCTCTATTTCCCGCTTCTCTCTTTTACTTTTTCTTTTTCTCATCCATCCTTTCATGATCCCATGATCTCACCTTCCTCTCTCTTTTCTTTTTATTTTTTTATTTTCTCCCGTTTTTATTTTTTTCTCTATTTGTTTTTTTTTTTTTTATTTTCTCCTTTTCGTTCAATATATTTTACACATATTTCCATACAATGAATGTATGCCCATATAATTATATAATTAAAAGCAATATTGTATATATGCCTTTGGAAATTATTTGTATGGTAGACATATCTATCTATCTAGCTATATATTATATAAGCAAAAACGAGTTTCGTGAGAAGTTTTTTGAGAACTCTAAAATTTATAATAAATTTGTGAATTTATCAAATTAAAAAATAAATTTAAATATTATTGAGATTACAATTATATTTTAATTCTAGTATTATTTACACCGTACCTTTAGGCACGGGCATACGCTAGTTAATAAATATAAGGGGATGAAAATGAAAGTTGTTGACATTTGAGTTAGTTTTTTTTCTTTCAATGAATGGGCAATAGATTTATTTATTTATTTATTTTTTAAAATTAGACATAAATATAAGATAATGAATAAGTGACACATATGATATATAATCTCGATAAGAAAATGATCCTATTTGACCGCTATACATTGCTAACAGATCTTTTGAGTGATGAAAAATTGTATGGACCTATCCATTAAGGACATTTCATCTCTCATGCCATCTCTGCGTAGCAAAGTTTCTATGTTTTTGAAAGCTATCAATCCCTTTTCTCCCGTATTTATTTTCAGTCTCGCATTGGTTCTGCGACTTTTAGATAGCCAACAATTAAGCCACTAATCACGCAACTAATAAAGTTGGTCACTACGGAGATAACTCATAAAAGTAGTTTAATAAAGAAGGACGATTTTTGAATTTGTTCTACACACATTTGTCTTAGTAAGACATTTGGACGGCTTAAATCTATTCATATTATAAAATAATGGCTGAGATATATTTTTTAAAAAATATTGTATATGTACATTTTATATTTTTCCGCTTCTCTCTCTTACTTTTCCTTTTCTCACCCATTATTCTATGATCCCATGATCCCACCCTCCTCTCTCTTTATTTTTTTTTAATTTCTCCAATTTTTATTTTTCTCTTTATTTGTGTATTTTTTTATTTTCTACTTTTTGTTCACTTATTTTTATTCATATTATATAGAAAAGTCTATGATCCTAGAATTAGGAGTCAGATTTTACTATGTGTAGTAAAGATTTAATTATTGAATTTCATAATCCACAAATTAAATGAATTTGAACAATTAATTATTATTTTTAAATATATTGAATACTTAACAGACTTCATAAATTTAGACCTTATATGAATTTTCAATATCTATATAATAAAGTAGGATTATTTTTGAATTTGTCCTATACACATTGTCCTACTAGGGCATTTGGATGGTTTAGATCTATTCAAATTATAAAACAACGATCAAAAAATATCATACATGTACATTCTCTATTTTCCCGCTTCTCTCTCTTACTTTTTCATTTTCTTACCCATCCTTCCATGATCCTATAATCTCACATTCCTCTCTCTTTTATTTTTATTTTTTTTATTTTCTCCTGTTTTTATTTTTCTCTCTATTTGTTTTTATTTTTTTCTCCTTTTTGTTCAATATGTTTTGCACATATTTCCTTACAATGCATGTATGTCCATATAATTATATAAGCAAAACAGTATCGTATGTATTAGGGGTGAGCATGGTCTGGATTGGACAAATTGGGTTAAAACCAAGACCAATCTGTTATCTACGGTTCCTGAAAAATCGGAACCAATCCAATCCGTTTAAATCGTGAAACCAATCCGAATCAATCCATTTAAACACGGATTAGATCGGTTTAGGACCACGGATTCACATAATTAAATAACAAAAAAATATATATATAACACTTCAATTTCATAAAAACATAAACACAACACTATATTAGTTCCACAATGGCAATATGTTTTTCTATAATAGCGACATACTATTAGAATTTAAGCAATCATAATAAAACTAGTTTCACCATACGTATTTAGACCATTACTAATTAAAACTAAAAAATAACAAACAAAAGTAATAAAAGAAAATAATATGTGGATTTAGGTTTGAGTTTAGGTTTTATATGGAATAAGAGAATATACTATGCGAGAAAGTGTATAATAAAAATATAGACTATTTGTATACGGTCCGGATCGGTTCGAATCCGGAACCGTGGGGTTCAATTCGGAACCAATCCGTGGACTACGGATTTTTAATTCTTCAATCTGGAACCGAATCACAGATTTAAAAAACCAATCCAAACCTATCGGATTGGACAGGACTGGATCGGATTACGAATTTCACGGATTCCTTGCTTAGTCCTAGTATGTATGCATGTGGAAATTATTTATATGCTAGGCACATCTATCTATCTAGCTATATATTATATAAGCAAAAGCGAGTTTTCGTGAGAAATTTTTTGAGAACTCCAAAATTTTATAATAAATTTGTGATTTTATCATATTAAAAAATAAATTTAAATAGTGTTGAGGTTACAATTATATTCTAATCCTAGCATTATTTACACCATGCCTTCAGGTACAGGCATACGCCAGTTAATAAATATAAGGGGATGAAAATGAAAATTGTTGACATTTGAGTTAGTTTTTTTTTTTTTCTTCAATGAATGGGCAATAGATTTTTATTTTATTTATTTATAAAATTAGACATAAATATAAGATAATGAGTAAGTGACACATATGATATATAATCTTGAGAAGAAAATGATCCTATTTGACTGCTATACATTGCTAACAGATCTTTTGAGTGATGAAAAATTGTATGGACCCCTATCCATTAAGGACATTTCATCTCTCATGCCATCTCTGCATAGCAAAGTTTCTACGTTTTTGAAAGCTATCAATCCCTCTTCTCCCGTATTTGTTTTCAGTCTCGCATCGGTTCTGCAACTTTTAGATAGCTAACAATTAAGCCACTAATCACACAACTAATAAAGTTGGTCACATCGAGATAACTCATAAAAGTAGTTTAACATATATGCGATATCTATTCTTCGTCTTACATCTATCTCATTGTGTGAAAATCTTCTATACATTTATAGCATAAAGTATTCATTTGGGTTTTCAATTCTAGTATCCATTAGTAAAATAAAAAAAGAAAAATCCTTCAAAATAATTTTTGGTTGCACCAAAATTATGTATTATTCAATGATGAATTATACCCTAAAAAAAAAATTTCTTGTAATTACTCATTTACAGTTCAATGTTTTTGTTAATTTTAATGAGTTCATGGTGTTTCATGAGTTACTCACTCTTCATTTCAATGACTTCTTCATGCCTTTATCTCATTTTGGCATTGACAAAACTATATTTATCTATTACTTTTTCTCTATACAAAAATATACACATTTAAGTTTTTTTCACTATTTATATAATTTACACATTTATGAAAATTGGTTTAGAGAATATTTTAAAACTTCAAGTATATTTATTGATGTTTTAAAACTTCAACTAGGAGGTAGGAGCTTTTTCTAGCTCCAAGCTCCTCTTTATTTATGTTTTCCTATCATATGTAATTTATATGCGGTTCATCAATAAAGCTTTCTTTTGTCGATTAAAAAAAAAAAAAAAATTTCAAGTATATTTATGAAAATTTTGGAATGTTTGTAGAGTTATAATTAATTTTTGTTAAATTAGATATTCTAGATATAATGATAATTTTTTAGTTTTGAACTATGGAACCAAATTATTATTATTTTTATAATTTAATTCTAATTCAATTTCAAAAATTTTACTGACTGAATTGGTTACTGTGTGGGTGCTTTTCTGATCACACTGTCTGCTTAGTAATCAGCTAGAGAGCACCGGTAGAATAGATAGGCGACGGTTGCAGAAGTAACAAAACGGTGAAAGCTTCACCAAGAGGAAGGAATGAAGGTAGTTGCAGAGCTTAAAGTCTAGAACAATGGCGGATTCGAGAGGAAAGAGCTAAAGAGAGAAAAAGCAAGGATATCGAATGAAAAGTGAAGAAATGAAAAAAGAGGGAAAATTTTTGTTAAAACTTGAAACGGTGGCGAAAATGAATTAATGCGCCTAGAGCAACGAATGCGTCAGATGGCGCACGCAGACGCAAGACGGCTTACAGGCGCGTCACAGGCACGATCCCGTAAGGATGAAACACGTGGCTGAAACGGTCGAATAAGTGATGCGTGACAACTCATATGTTAGAAAGAACTCTTGGAGTCCTTAGTCTTCATGGAGGCATGTCGGCCTGAAATAAATGATCTTGGCAGAAGAAATCTTTAAGCCAACGTACTAGAAGGAAGTACCGGTATAGGTTCCATCACCTTAGAATGCCGAGGTAATAGAACCTAGGGGACAGTTGTGGGGATATATTTTCTGAGTACCAACACGTGGCAAGGTGACGCCGACGTGTCAGCCGAGGTGCCACGTGTCCTGGTCATGACGCCGAGGTTATCTCAGCAAGGCCGAGGTTACCTCTGAAAATATCAGAATCCAAGATAAGCGGATAAGGGACAGAAGTCCTAGAATGAGGAAAGACTTCAAGATGGATTAGGATAATGCTCTTAGGGAGTCTATCCTTATCTCTTGAGGAGTCCAAAGTAAGCACTGAATGGGAGTCATAGAAGTCAGGCTTCTATCGGGACTAGGATTGAGTTAACTATAAAAGAAAGGCACCCCCGCGGGTCTAAGGTACGCAATTTATGCTTTGAGCAGTGAATTTAGCACTTGATTATCTTTCAAAGATATACTGACTTGATCGTCGGAGTGCCCCCGGGTGGAAAAACCACCGCCAGAGCCTTCTCTTTCTGTTGCAGGTTAGCTGAAGCCATCTATTCTGCTGGTGCTCTCTAGCTGATTACTAAGCGGGCAGTGTGATCAGAAAAGCACCCACACACTAAAATAATATTATAACCAATATCACAATAATACTAAAATGAGTCATAACTAATATTAAAATAAATCATAATAAAAAATCACAAATATTATAATTAAGATATATGGTACACACCCCCCAAAGCGATGTGTATAATAATTTTTTTCCTTATTAAGGTCTTATTATGATAAAAATATGTTTCTAGAGAGGAGGAGAATTGGGACTGGAGGGTAGGGGCGTAAATTTAGCTTGACTCACTGTCGGGCCGTGTGGACTGCCGCCAAAATACAGACCAGACCAGGCTGGCCCACTTGTGCAAAATTGCGGCCCAAGCCTAAGCCTAGAGGGTACTCGGGACTTGAGCAGGTTGGGCCTTGGGCCTGACCATTTTTTTAATTTTTTTTTTACTAAAATTTTATTTTTTTCCATAAAAAATGACACTAGGTCTTGGGCTAAGCCTTGAGTGGGCCGATGGGCTGGGCTTTGGATTGGGTTGGGCTTCGAAACAGACAGCTTAGTCCCAGGCCCAGGGTCTTGGGATAGGCCTAGTTGGGTCAGGCCACACAGGGTCACGGGCACGTTTCGGGTGGACCGCAAGCTAATGGGCCAAATTTACTGTCACGACCTTAGCCTGCGCCCCTAGAGGTTCAAGTCGTGACTGGCCAGTAATCCTGGATTACCTTCAGTTTCAAAGTCAAATCAATCATAATATAACAATGGGGCTTAGCAGAGATAAAAGCATAAAATAATAACGAGCCATTGAGCAGTGCATACATGCCGAAATCATAAGTAGTAAAAACCAACTTTAATTTCATAAAACTTATATACAATAGTCCAAAGTTAGACTCCTCACCCCACATCATTCATACAAGTTGCAAAATTATCTAAAGAAACAAGAACAAAACAAGACAAAAGTTGGGTTGACAATGCTTGACTCCTCTCAAGTCCAAGCTCGCCCCTTCATAGGGCACTTTCCAAAAGGCTTTAAAAGGGTAGACGTCAAGGTGACTTTAAATGTGATGTTCCGCTTGCTCACCTACATATATATAAGGGAGAGAGGTGAGGTGGAGCCTAGTGACTAATATCAATATAAAGGTCTATATGAATGAAGTCCAACAATTACAATCATATCTCCCATTTTCAAAACAATATAACAATGCCAATAAGGGATTCGACAGAATTCAATCATTTCAACCCCTTTTTGAAATAGCAATTAACAATCAATCAATTTACGTGGTACATCAAATAGAGTTCAATAAACAATGTGCCAAAGCCAATAGGATTATTAGGGTTAATCCAATGGGACCTCAACGGGTCAATCAATAATTCAATGTGAATCTTGAAGGTCTAACATCAGAGATCTCTGTGTTTCAATTAATCTAATGGGCCACGGTATTGTTTCTCCCGGGCGAGGGTCAATGGGTCATGATATTGTTTCCCCCAAACAAGGGCCATGGTATTGTTTTCCCCAAGCGAGGGCCTATTAATCAATGGACCATGGTATTGTTTCCCTCGAGCGAGGGCCACTGGGCCATGGTATTGTTTCCCCTAGACAAGGGCCTTACTAAAGGATGCCACAAATATGTTTCAAAAATGGACATTCATTCATTCATATAAAATAACATTTCAAAATCATCATCGTGTAGCAATTTTCAAAACATTTTTGAATATATCTTTACAAGGATATGTTTGAAATATGGATATTTCAAAACAGTGGGTTAGATTGATACTAGGCCCCGGGCGTCCACCTACACAAATACACATTGAAGCAGACGTTCAAAACGAGTAACCCATTTTAATTATTCTCTTATGTGTGTTTCTAGCTTATTGCATGATTAAGGATGGTCAAATGAGGCTTAAGAATGCCTAAATTGGCATAAGGATGCAATTATGTAGTCACAAGTGTTAGTCAAAAATTGTTGAAATAGGGTGAAGACGTCCCCGAATGCCCCGGGAGGGTGAGTCCCGTTCTGTTCATTTTGGGCTAACTACAGTTCAGGACTCAAATGTCACGGTTCTTAATCTGAACCAAAGAGTCCAAATCCGGCAAATCGTTTTGAGAAAACAGATTTTTGAAAGAAGTGCCAAACATGGACTGCTTTGCCAGATACAGAGTCGCCACCTAAATATTTTATTTTTGGGAAATTTAGGAAACCCTGACTCCTTGCCTAAGGCCACGTGTCCGTCATCACCAAAGTTGCCTCAGCTCGGGAACTTGGGTACGATTGGGGAAGGTGACTTCGTGAGCACCCCCGCTCGCCCGATCAAAGATCGGCCTCTACTAACCATGATATCGAGTTTTGGAAACCTTATGCATTCTTATTCCGGTTATTAGCCTAGATTTACTATGTGATGCGCACAACATACAAGTATAGACCGGGTCGCTTGAATTGGAACAAAACATTTCATGTTTGTTTTTGAAAGATGGTTTGCTACTCGCAAGTAGGCTTAAAATGCAGATTTTGCCACCCTCAGGTGGGCTTAGAAAAAGATGGTTTTGCCACTATCTAGTGGGCTTAAAACTCACAGTCAATGCATTACTCCAATTCAGATAACCCAACCTTCACCCACAGGCATTCAAGCAGGTATATCACATAAGCACATAGCCTCATGGTAAGAATGCTATCATGGCAGTCACTCAAATACATGCAAGGATGCTAAAGTATAAAAACTTACCGAGTACTCCAAGCCAAAATAGAAATCAGTTAGAAATCCATGCATGATCCTAATTATACAGAAATGCCTAATGCAACACATGCAAAATGCAACTATAGCAGGCTCGGCTATTCTAAACATGGCATATGGAATGCTACAGCTAACATGTATTCAACTCGGAATTGAAATACAAATGCAGTTAGTATGATGCGCCGAGCCCGGTGCATACAAGACAGATGAATGAATGCGAACATGCTATCATACTGTATGCTAATTGAAACATGCCCTAATCTTACCATCATAAGCTGGTAAATAAAAGGGAGAAAGACGTGGGGTTGGAAGACATACATCACACGCACGCACACTTATTACAGTTGTGCCCTCACTTAGAGGGTCCAAATAAATAATATACAGTCCCAAATGAATAATTACAGTCCGAATAAATACAAAACCCTAATTAATTTACAAATTAATCTAGGAAAGCATTAAACTAGCATGCAAGCTAGGGACTGCCTCGACTCTGATCCGGATGATGGATGATGCATGTTCGGCGCGGAAATCCATCGCGATGCCCCAATTAGCCTCTGTTTGCAATTGTTCTTGGAATGCGTGCCAAGCTTCAGAAGGCTGCTAATTTCTGATTTGCTGCAACAGAGAGCAAAAAAGGGGGCATGGCAATGTATTTTCACATATGTATGCATGCCTCGATCCTCGTGCCACCAATCACGCATCTCGATGCATGATGGCCGAGGAGTCGATTTGCACGACTTAATATGAAATGAATGCACATATGAACACAACAATACCTAAACTCCATCATGGATAATCCAGAGTGTCGGCGACTGGGGAATTGAGACATGTTTTGTCACTCGGAGTACGAAACGTACCTCGTTTCCCGTGCTCGGGCTAACTCCTATCCCAAACACAACGCAATATGCATGACATGCATGAATGCAATCCTAGCGTGCAACCTAGCATACATAATGCTATGAAATGGCATACACGATGCACGAGGTAACGAGGCATACACAATGCTCTAACATACAACCTAGCATGCGCAATGCTATGAATTGAAATGGCATGCACAATGCATGATGGACTTACACCAATATGAGTGGACCTCAGCCACACTTACATCAGTGGCCATTAGATGAAAATGAGACACTCGAAATGCGTGCACGCGTGCACGCAAACCGAGGACCGAACCTAAGGCATGAATGCCACTCTACCAAAGCATGGTAAGGCATGGAACATGGTATGCAAACATGCAAATTTCAGCACTGAAATATGATGCTAAACAGCCCCGAATCATGGAAGCATGGCACTCGGTGCATGAGGTGAGACCCGAAACTCAAAACTAGGCACATGGAATGACTTACAGCTATACAAAGCATGCATTATTTGAACATGAAGCATGAAGAAAGAGTTAAGGCAGTCCTAAAACATGGACTTTTCCAGTTTAAAGCAAGGCCAAAAAGTGCTAGCAAGATGGACTAAAGTAGCATGCGATTTTGACTAGCAAACATGGTTTACATGGCAAGTGTATGATGCACATGGAATTTCACCAAACTGTCGAAAATCAGTGAATAAAACATGTGAAAATAGGCCCAAATAACCACTGATATGCAACCATGGTATGCAAAAATGATGAGCTCCTTTAGATGGCCATACAAGGAGTTATTAGGCACATACAAGATAGACAAGTGACATGGCATGTACAACTCTGAAAATCAAATATGATAGTCCCAAGACTCAACAAATTGACCCTAGAATGTGACTAGGAAGCATGCAAGATGGGGTGCTTTGAAAGGCCAAAATGGCCATCAAACAAGTCAAGGTGAGAGGGGGTCACCCCCCTCTGATTTGGAGGTTCAAAATAGCATCAAGGCCACTGGAAATCCACTGGATTCCAGTGGCTAGAAGGTCAAACAAGGCATGCAACAAGGGTTAGGATGTAAGGCTCAAAATGGGAGGCAACCAAGCATACAAGATAGGATATGACCTCAAAAAAAAATGGAACCTTAATAAAACATGAAGATGATGTGAAAACAAGCTCTTTCTAGTTTATAACAAGTCTCAAAAATGAATACAAATAGGGCTAATCTATCATGCAAAAATGGCCCTAAAAGTGAGAATAGAGACAATGGACAGCAGCTGGACCAAAATGGTGAAGAGCCCTTCAAAAAAGTTGAAAAGGGGCTCAAAATATGGTACTTTACAGTATACATCAAGCCACGAAAATAACCACAAGTAAGGTTAAACTAGCATGCAAGAAAAGGGCCTAAAAGAGGGGTAAAGAGACAAGTGGTAGCTTCTGTCCTCAAACAGAGGAGAGCCCTTCAACAAAGTTGAAGAGGGGCTCAAAAAAAGCCACTTCACAGTTTATGACCAAGTCTAAAACAGCTCACAAATAAGCCTAAAATATCATGCAAAAATAGGCCTAAAAGAGAGTTTAAACACAAAGGGTGAGAACGAAACCTCAAACAGAGAAAGACCCTTAATAAAACATGAAAAAGAGCTCAAAATATGACTATTTCCAGTTTGGGTCGGAGCCCAAAAATGTAAGCAACAAAGGCTAAAATTGCATGCAAAGAAAGAGCCAAAAGAGAGGGAAAGGAGACTTACCCTTGTAGACTAAGCCTCTAGCAGCTTTTGGACCAAGGAATGGTGCTTTCAACCTCTGCAAAAGGCTTCCAAGATGCTGGAATGAGTGATGGAGGTGTGGTGCTATGGCTTGTAGTGAAAAAGTGCAAAGAAATCTAACTTTTAAGCTCTAACCACAAGCAATATAGAGAGAGAGGAAGCTCTTTGCCCTTCAAAAACTCAGAACCCCAACCAAGGAAGAGGACCCTTCCTTATATAGAACAAAGCAAAGCTTAAGCTTCTTAAACAAGCTTTTCTTGGCTTTGATCCCTCCATACACGTGTATGGAGGGCAGATATGAGGAATCCAGCTGGTACAAAAGATCTTCCCGGAAACCAGCTGAAATAGGGGGGGTGCCGGCCATCAGCAATGGCTGGCAGTGCCATACTGATGGCCAGCAAGTGTTCACCAGTGGCCGGCAGGGGCCAAGCCATGGCCGGCAGTGCCATGCCATGGCCGGCAGTGCACCACAGGGGCCATCCTGAAAGGACCAGGTCAGGGTCCAAAAATGAGACAAAAAGGATACAAGGTTCTGAAAACCCGAACCAGTGACGTTCCGCCGCGGCAGTCGAATGCTGGGCGAGCAATCGAACCAGCCGTTGGGTGTACCTACAAGCACAACCAAGTCTTGAGGACGGTCAAAAATGGGGTGTCTACATAGGGCCTTTGCTCGAGTGCACACTTGGTTGCTCGAGTCGTCTATAATGACTGCAAAAGTACTGGATGCTCGAATTTTATGCTCAACAGTCGATAGTCGCTCGAGCAAAGTGCTGAACAAAAGTGTGTTCGCTCGAGTGCACACTTAATTGCTCGAGCCAATGACCAAATGTCTGTAAAAATACTGGATGCCTTTTGTACGAGCACGAAATAATCTTCTCGTATAATCTTGTCGATCAAGTTTGGACTCCTCCAAACGTCGTTGCTTTACTACCTGAAAACACAAGCGTGAGTTAGCCGGTAGGTGTGTGCCAGAAACCTCTCCGATGCCTAAGTCAGCAAAATAGACAATAGACACAAAAGCTCTGTATATTTGAGAGTAAGAATTGTGATACCTATACATAGGTCCTGTTATGAGCTTTTATAGATTCTACTTGGCACAATCCTAGTAGGACTCCAACTTTCCTCATAAGAGTGCTCCTAGAAATCACACTCCCAAGGATAATGTCTATCATGATAACACCTTACTCATTGCCTACCAAGTGGTTGGCGGCAACTCTCACTTCAGCTGGTAGCACATTCAACTGAGCTTTCACAGCTCAGTGATGCCTTAGGTGACACTGTCGTAGTCCTAACCGTAATATAATGCATGCAGTCGTAGTCCTTAGCTCGGTTCTTCATCACTGACACCTCAGTCTTCTATGTGACTCGGTCTTGGGATCGCTAGGTCAGTCTCCCTGCAGCCCATCTCTGCTCGATCTGAGCCTTGATGACCCAAGACTGAGCTATCCGAAACTTACTTCAGCCCTTAGTTCGGCCCAACGTCTAAGATATACTAATCTTAGCCTGGCTCAAACTATACGCACAAATTACCTTCTCAATTGCCCCTTAATTCCATTTTCGCAGCATGATTGGGATTAGATTTCCCTGGCCGCACTAAGATATTCAAACCATCCGAACTAAAATAAGCAACCCAATTGAGCTAAAATATTCAACGCAACTGAACCAGAGACGCGTTCGTCATTAGGTGGCTCGGTCTTTTTAGAACCGCGTCTATCGTACAACCCATCGTTTCACGTACCTGACGTCGTGCCCTTATTGGGACAGGTGGCACGTGCCCATTGCCCCTCCATACTGTGACAGCTGTCTCACATTTACCAAAAAATTTTGAAAAGTCCTGCCATTTTGCTTTTATGTCATACAAAACCCATTTTTTGAACAATCATTCTCACTGTTCATCTTCTGTCTTGCAAACCTTCGCACTCTGAGTTCCATACTTGCACTTCCTACGCTCTAGTCCCAAATAAGCAACTACATCACCTGTTTCACTTGCCTTCTTGTTGGCGCTCCTTCTGTCAATTGGAATTTGTTTTCATGCCCTGAATCCGTAAGTTGCCTATGCCTTTTTCTCCTTTTACTTGTGTACTTTCTGTTTTTCTCTAAAAAATGGCATTTTAACCTCAAATATTTGTGTTATATCCACTAGAGATTGAACAAATGTCAAAAACTCAAAACTACATGCTCAAAACTAAACATACTGACTAGAGCTTGAACCAGTCTAGAATCATGTTTTTTATCCAAAATCGTACCGTGACTGAAATAGGAACTTGTTTGCAACCTTTAGGCTAGCTTTTGACCGGACTAGAAATGCCTTGCTCAAGAACCGAGCTATAAACCTTCCATTCCCTCTAAACCGGGCTAAAATGACCTCGGTTTAAGGCCGACCTAAAGCCTTGAGCCGGTTCTGTTCCCTAGCCGAACTAAGCATGGCTCGTGATCTAGTTGACGCCGAGCTAGGCTTTTTAGTAATGACTATTTACTTAGCCCAGTTTATTACCTGGGCATAACACTTTTTATTTCCACTTTGTAGACTTGACTAGGTTTGACAAGCACACCTTGCACTTTTGCCCCTGGGTTCTTTTGCTCAACCGAGCCAACGAAAGTCCTCATCAGCGCCGTGGTAGGCTGCCATGTAAATTTACATTTACATAGTAAATTTAAGATAATGGGCAAATACCGCTTGCTGGTGAACTCGCCTGGTGCCATGGCCGAATTCCGAAGGGATTACCACATACCAGACAACGTCCACCTTACTTTGGCCGAGCTAGACACCATGCCATGGGGCAACCCTGGTTTTGTTCCTTTTATCGTGGTGTCCATCGTAGAGGGGGGACTTCGGTTTCCAGTTCAACCATTAATCTGCGAATTCCTTAGACAAACCAGGCTATGCCCCACTCAATTATCAACCAACACTTATAGGATTATTAACGGGATAGCTGAGTTAAATCATTGCCTTGGCCTCAACCTCGATTTGGCCGAGCTGTTCCATCAGTATTCGCTTGTCCAGAATAACGACGGATCGGTTTATTACCTTAGAATCAGGAGAGGTCGAGAGAAAATTGTCAAGAAAACACTGGATAAAGACTTAAACGATGATGACTTTCTCTGGGTGTCAGGAAATTTTGAAGACCAAGAAGCTCAGATACCAGGCTACAACATTAATTGGAACAAAGGAACAGTCGGTAAGGATAGTCCAGTTTTATTCCTTTCTGTTATCATATCTTATGCCGTGCTAACCTGTGCGAGTTTGCTCCTTTTTGCAGATTTAAACTAGCTTAAATCCACTTACGCATACGCCAACCAGGTCGCACTACGAGTCGCGCTGCATTATCGGTATAGAGACTGGACCGAATTGCTTGACGTGCAACCGACCTACCGCTATAGTAGTAAGAGGAAGACCTGAGTGACTGACTTCCTTTTAGAGTCCTCTCCTGAGCCAGACTCCACTTTTTCCCAAATCAACTTAATCTCACTCACCGAAGAACAAGAGATGGTCAAGAGGAGAGCCGTCCGGGATTTGATCACCTAATAGGCAACCATCTCGAACGTCGAGGTCCAGACCGAGCAAACTATAACTGGTCAGACTGTAGAAACCGTTGTTGCCTGGCCCTCCTCCCGGGCTACTTCATCTCGGCCCAGCAAGAGACCGCGCACCTCGGCCTCTCAACCGCAACGGATGTTAGATGAAGAAGATGTCGAGCCACCTGAGATTGAGCTACTTGCAAGCCAACCGCGTCAAGGGAGAGGCGCCCCCGGCAGTGCTAATTCTTCTTTGGCGTAAGCGCCGACTGTGACTTTCAAAGGCTGTGCTGTGCCCACATCTGACTCTATTGCCATCGAAAAAGATCACCTGTTAGCGTTTAGTCTATCGAAAAGCTTGTGTCTTCTAGCCGACATGAAAAAGTATGAGCACCTGATCGAGCTGAAGGCGATTCGGTCCGCCACAAAGTCGATGGTTTTGGTAAACTCTGGACTTTTCAATATAACTGCTACTTTTCACAATCTCTTAGTGCGGTTAAACTTATCTCTTCTTACACTGTGCAGGCCATAAAAAAAAATCACACTACTTACCAACATGTGATCGAATTGTGAAGAACGGCTAAGGTGGCCGTCGCCGAGGTTTCAAGGAGTGTAAAGAAACCTACATCCAACAATGCAGAGGACCGTGGTTTCAAGGAGGGTAACGAAACCTACGTCTAACAATGCGAAGCTGCAAAAGACATTTTCTTCAAGTGCGGCTAGAAGGCTATGGCTAAAAAACTCGGTCAGTCGCACGACTCCGAGGTGTTCCTGAATCCTTCTTCTCACTTCATACCAGGCTATATGACGGACTACACAAATGCCGTCCAGCAAAAATTCCTTCAGGTGGAAGCAGAGGAGGAGGAAAAGGTCCTAGATCCAGTCGACGTTTCCCCCGCCAATACTAACCTCGGTCGTCAGGCTCCATTGCCAGCTCGGTCAGAGCTGCCCAGCCAAGCTGTGCTGAATTTTTCTGATGAAGCAGCCGAGACCGACCTAACACGAGAAGGTGAAACTGGAGCCGGCCTACCAAATAGTGAGGTCCGCATTGACTTGGATGCAAAACTAGATGACCTCTTTGTTTGATCAGGAAGCTTTTATTTTTGTCTTTTTGCATAGTTTTTCTTTGTTTTATGAAATGTAACCGGGCTATATACCCCCCCTTCTGTACTTGCTTTCCAATGAATGAATTTTTTTTTTTGTTCTTCTTGCTTGGTTATTGCCTTTTTCCTTTGTTGTAGTGTACCATCCTTGCTATATGATTAGCCGGACTAGTTATCTCGGCTTTACCTTATCTTGCCTACCCCATTTTTTGTTTGGCCGAGATACTTATCTCGGCTATAGATTACAAAAAGTGTTAGTCAAACCTACCAACTTTCTTGAGCCCAGATCCTTATCTCGGTTGAAGAACGAAAAAAAGTGTTGGTCAAACCTGCCAACCTTCTTAAGCGTAGATCCTTATCTCGGATGAAGAATGAATAAGTGTTGGTCAAACCTGCCAACCTTCTTGAGTCCAGATCCTTATCTCGGCTGAAGAATAAAAAAGTGTTGGTCAAACCTGCCAACCTTTTTGAGCCTAGATCCTTATCTTGGCTGAAGAATGAATAAAGTGTTAGTCAAACTTGCCAACTTTCTTGAGCCTAGATCCTTATTTTGGCTGAAGAACGAAAAAAGTGTTAGTAAAACCTGCTAACCTTCTTGAGCCTAGATCCTCATCTTGGCTGAAGAATGAAAAAGTGTTGGTTAAACCTACCAACCTTCTTTATTGCCCCCCAGTCGGGCAATGAGTACGAACAATTTTTTACAAATAGAGAAAAGAAATTTGTACAGAAAAAATGCCTATTTGATTTATTAAATGCTAGGAAGAAAAAATTACAAGTGTTTAAGAAAGGGCTAAAAATAAAATACTTTGAGATTGACCGTGTTCCATGGCCTTGGAATAGCTCTGCCATCCACGTCTTTTAGGTGATATGCCCCTTTTCTAGCCAAGCCAATCACTCTGTACGGTCCTTCACAATTAGGTCCTAATTGGCCATCTCCAGGCACCAAAGTGTTACCCATTTCTTTGTGCAGTACCAAATCTCCAATCTTGAATTGTCTTGAGTGCACCGTTTTATTATATTTCTTGGACAACTCTTGTTGATACGAGGCAATGTGTACTAGTGCCCTTTCTCTTCTCTCTTCTGCAAGGTCTAATTCTAAGCTTAGGGTCTCCCCATTCAAGTCTGGATAAAAAATTTCGCTTCTAATGGTGGGGAAGCCAACTTCCAGAGGGATTACTGCCTCCATGCCATAAGCCAAGGAAAAAGGTGTTTCGCCAGTTGACCGTCAAGGTGTAGTTCGATAAGCCCATAAGACGTGGGGAAGTTCTTCAGCCCATTTGCCTTTTGCCCTTTCCAACCTCTTTTTCAGACCATCTACAACTACCTTGTTGGGAGCTTCAGCCTGGCCATTGGCTTGGGGATACGCCGGCGTAGAGTTATAAAATTCTATTTTGTATTCTTTGCAAAAGCCCCTAAAGATTCTTCCATCAAACTGAGTGCCGTTCTCAGATATCAAAGCCTTGGGGATTCCAAACTAGGTTATGATGTTCTTCTAGACAAACTTCTTGACGTCTTTTTCTTTTATGGATGCAAGCGCTTCTGCCTCCACCCACTTTGTGAAGTAGTCCGTTGCTCCGAGAAAGAACTTCGTGCTGCCCGACGTGGTTGGGAGTGGTTCTACTATATCCAAGCCTTACATTGCAAAGGGCCAAGGGCTAGACAATGGTAGGAGCTCTCTGGCCGGTTGATGTATTTGATGTGTGAACTTCTGATATTTCTCATACTTCTTGACATATTTTTCTACATCTGTTTGCATGTATGGCCACCAATATCCTTATGAAATAGCTCGATAGGCCAGGGATCACCCTCCTTGATGACTCCCACACACGTCCTCATGAATTTCAAACAAGAATGCCTTAACCTTGTTAGGATGGACACATATCAAATACGGCCCTGTGAAGGATTTTTTGTACAACGCCAGGGATGAGGAAAGCCAAAATCGTTGTGACTTGGCACAAATTTTGTTGGCTTCCTTATTTTCTTTAGGTAAGATGCCATCTTTTAAAAACACTATAATGAGATCCATCCAGAAAGAACCTAGATCGGCGCAGCACGCTTCGGTCGCTTACAGCTCTTCAATACTTGGTCTTGGTAGGAAGTTTATTAACAATGGGTGTGGGATAGACGTATCTGCCATTGACGCAAAACCGACTAGCTCATTTGCCTTACTATTTTTCTCTCGGCTGATTTGCTCTATCCTAACCACTTCAAATTTCATAATCTCCTTTTTGACCAACTCTTGGTACTTGGTCATTCTATCATCCTTTGCTTCGTAGTCGCCCAAATTTGGTTGACCACTAATTGGGAGTCACTGAATACCATTAGCTCGGTGGCTTCCATACGGAATGCTGACTTCAAACCGGTTAAGAGCGCTTCGTACTCGGCCTCGTTGTTAGATGCTGGAAATCCAAGGTTGATTGCCTGTTCAATTGTTAGGCCATCTAGTGAGATGAGGACTATGCTAAGTCCTGCATCGTGCTTGTTGGATGCTCTATCTACGAAGAGCTTTCACATCTCTCCTACAAACAACTTCCAACAAGTTGAGGGATCTAACGACGCCTTAGGATTAGGGGTGTTGATGATTTGGTCCTCACTATCTGGCAATCTTAAGACTTCATTTTTAGTTGAGTCCTTGCTTGTTATAGTGTAGTTTGCTCCTTCTTCCTTTTCTGTAAGGCTGAATGGTTTGCTATGCAATTGAGTGGCCTGTTGTAGGGGCTGTGCTATCCCTACGGCACCTTCCCCCCATTCCTTGGTCAAATCGATCGGGTAAACCTGATGACTTCCTGGGACAAAGTCAGCCACAAAGTCTGCTAAAGCTTGTGCTTTTATTGCGGTTCTAGGCTGAAACTTAATGTCAAACTGACCTAACTCCACCGTCTATTTCAAAATTTGTCTAGAAAAATTTGCCCTTTTAAACAAGGCTTTTAAGGGGAAGGTTGTTAAGACAATCACGGTGTGGGTGTGGAAGTAGTGCGACAATTTTCTGGAAGCCATCATCAAAGCTACGGCCAACTTCTCCAATGGTAGATACCTTGTTTCGACGCCCAACAATGTCTTGCTAACATCAAAGATGGGCAGGTGTTGTATTGCCTCAGCTCGTACCAACACTGTGCTGATTGCATGCTGGGAAACATCTAAGTATAGAAAAAGTTCCTCTCTTGGTTTTGGGGTGACCAACAACGGCGGGGAGGTCATGTATTCTTTCAAGCTTTGCAGAGCGCGGTCGCACTCGTTATCCCATTCAAATTTGGCCTTCAGTGCTTGGAAGAACGACCGACATCTGTTTGACGACCGACTTATGAATCGGTTTAGCGCTGCAGCTAGGCCTGTGAGATGCTATACTTCTTTGACTGTATTGGGCCTCTCTAGGTCTTGAATGGCTTTGATCTGAGCCAGATCGGCTTCTATACCCCGATTGGTCACCAGAAAGCCAAGAAACTTTCTTGACCCCACACCAAAAATGCACTTGGATGCGTTCAGTCGCAATCCGTGGGTTTTCAAAATTTGAAATATCTTAGCTAGGTCCTTGAGATGATCCCCCTCTTTCTTACTTTTGACCACCATATCATCTATGTAAGCTTCCATTGTTCTACCTAACAATGGCTCAAACATTTTGGTGATCATCCGTCGGAATGTTGCCCCCGCATTTTTTAGGCCAAAGGGCATGGCCTTGTAACAATATAATCCCTTAGGTGTTGTAAACGACGTGACTTCTTGATCTAGTTCATACATAGTGATCTGATTGTAACCACGATACGCATCAAGAAAGCTAAGTCAGTTATGTCCTGCAGTTAGGTCCATCAGTTGGTCTATTTGTGATAGAGGAAAGCTGTCTTTCAGGCATGCTCTGTTGACTATCTTGTAGTCCACGTAAACGCGCCATTGTAGACACCCCATTTTTGACCGTCCTCAAGACTTGGTTGTGCTTATAGGTACACCTAACAACTAGTTCGATTGCTCGCTGAGTACTCGACTGTCGCAGCGGAACGTCTCCGGTTCGAGCTTCCCGGACCTTGTATCCTTTCTGCCCCTTTTTTGGACCTTGGCTAGGTCTTTTCATAGTGGACCTTTTGGTGCACTGCCGGCCATGTCTTTGTGCCTGCCGGCCATTGGTGATGCCCTACCGGCCATTAGTGAGCCACTGCCGGCCATTGATGATGGCCGGCACCCCCCCTGTCTCAGCTGGTTTTCCTCCAGATCTTTTGAGCCAGCTGGTTTTTTGTTTGCTCCCCTCCATACACGTGTATGGAGGGATGGAATCTTTGTAAAGCTTCTTGAAGAAGCTTTACCTTTGCATTCCTCTATATAAGGAGAGAGCCTCTCTCCTTAAAAGGGGTTTAGCTATTTTGAAGAGAAAAAGCTCTCTTTCTCTCTATATTGTTTGTATTTTGTGCTTAGAAGTTGGATTTCCTTGCACTTTTACACTACAACACATAAAGATACACCACCACCATTGGACCAAGCTTCTTGGGAGGTCTTCTTGAGGTCTGAAAACTGGTTCCCACCCCCTGAAGTTGCTGGTTTCGAAGAGGGTCTTCAAGGGTGAGTATTTTCCCCATTTTTGCACCTTATTGTACCTCACTTTAGCCCTCCTTGCATATTGATTTGGGCTTTGCTTATAACTGAAAAAAGTCTTGTATTTAAGTGCTTTTGAAGTTTGTTTAAGGTCTTTTTGCTGCTAGGGGTGTGTAACCCCCTTGCATGCTTTGTTTGGCTTTGTTTTAAGCCATTCCTTGAGGCCTCTGAGCTAACCTTGGTTTGGCCTTCTTACCATTGAAATCCAGTGGATTTTCAGTGGTAAAGGTGTGGTTTTGAGGTCCTTAATCAGAGGGGGTGGCCCCCTCTCTTTTGGTTCCTCTTTGCTTGCATTTTTGGCCTTCCAAAGGACCATCCCTCCATGCATTTTTGAGGCTTGGTTCAGGCCTATTTTTGTGACTTTTAGGACCTGCCTTGACCCTGTCCATGGCTGGTTTGGTCATATTTTGCATGCATCTAGTATGTGTTGTGTAACTCCATTCATAGCTCATCAAAGTAGCATGTGTGCTTAGCTTGTGTTGAGTCCATTTCAGTGGATTTTTGGTGATGTTTTACCATGCCATGAATCTTTTTTGGGTTGGTTTTGTCACTCCATGCTTGCATGATACACTTGTAGTGTAAATCCCCTAAACTAGCTTCATATGCTCCATGCTTTGCCATGTCATGTTAGCTTGTTTGGTTTACATTTCAGCATGTATTTGGTCATCGTTTGGCATGTCATGACCCTATCCATAGTTGGTTTGATCATCCTTTGCATGCTCCATATAGGTGTAGAACAAATCTTGTTTACTAGCCCTTTGTGCATGATGTTTTGACTCATCATACTAGCATATTTTGGCTTTGCTCTAACATGATTTTATGCTTATTTTGGGCTATCCTAGGACTTTTTTGGGCTGCCATGGCCATATCACTCGTGCTTTGTATAGCTATAGTGTAAATGCTTAGGCTAGTCTTGGGTTTTGAGGCCCCTACCATGCCATACATGTGATGTTTGCATGCTTTGCCCTCATTCCATATGCTATTTCAGTCCATGAAATGTTGTCATACACTTGCATTTGACATGCCTTGAATGCTTTATAGAGCTTGTGCGTTATGCCTCAAGAATCGACTTTTGTACATGCCATTAAGCCTAAGCCTTTGGCTCATCATTTCAGTGCATTTTGGGTCTTATTATACCATGATGTAACTCTGTTTTATGTTGTCCAAGTCTTGTCACGATTGGTTTCAATAGGTGTAGTGCATTGCCTCTTTAAAGCCTTGCATGCTCCATGTTTTTGGCTTTGTGTTCTAGTCTATGTTGGCTAGCTTTGAGCTTAGTTTTGGTCTTGTTTGGACCTACCCTAGGACTGTTTTAGGTCCCCTCAGCCCCTTGGGGTTTGCCTTGTATGGCCATGGCTTAAGTCCCTTTGCTCACTTTAAGCTTTGAGCATCATAATATTCTATGCTTGCATTGTTGATTTGATTTGGCATCACTTTACATGAGATTCCATAGCTTACCTCATTGTCATACATCCATGTTTGTTGCTCCTTAAGTGTGCTTAAGAGTTGTCCTCTTTGTGCCTTAATACTTGAGCCACTTGGCATACATGTTTGCCTTGCCATTTCATGCTTTTCATGCCATCAATTCATCACTTTTGGCCACTGATTTGGGTTTAGTTGAGAGTTGCCCACATTAGTTTAAGTCCATCCCTTTTCATGTTGTCACATGCCTGTCTTGCATATTGTTGTATGCTTGCTTCATCTTTGCATGTTGTCGTATGCTAGCCCCATTACATGTTGTTGTATGTTCATGTTGCATTTTGTCATGTTGTCCAAGGTTGTCACCTCACATCATGCCTATGTGCTTGTTGCATGTCATTAGCCTTGTTAGGTTATTCATATTGCATGTTTGCCATCCTTACGTGTTGCATTGTTTGGATTAAGTGTTAATCCGAGCACAAAGAACGAGGGGCGTTTCATACTCCGAGTGATGGAACGTGTCTTAATTCTTGGTCGCCGAAGCTCTTGATGATTCATGATAGAGTTCTAGGCTTTACTTGCTTTATTTGTGCATTCATTTTCATATTGATTTGCACAAGTTGGATCTTTGGCCATCATGCATCGGGATGTGTGATTGATGGTCGTGGATCCGACTAGGCCTCTCCCTTGATGTTTTGAGGCGATACGGGGTGGCATAGTGCATACATGCCCTTGGGAGACCCTCCATTCTCTCTATTTTGTGCTTTGTTGCAACTTGGTGTCACAGCACACCAGTGGCCGGCAGTGCACCACTGATGGCCGGCAGTGTCACACCTTTGGCCGGCAGTGCCCTGTTGTTGGCCGGCATCTCTCCTTTCATGGCCGGCAGGCCACTGGTGAATTCCCCAGCAGTGTTTTGGTAAGTTCCAACAACAAACACTGGAAGACACCCTGCAAACAGAGCGTCTAAAGAGTAACCAGTAGGTGTTTCGAGGCGAAGAACCGAAGCGAGCATGCATACCTTCCTCTTCTCCAAACAGAGCTGGAATAGCATTCATTTACTGCTTACTTGTTAGTTAGTAGTTGTGTAATAATTAGTTGAAGCTAGTTATTAATTCGGTTTTGTAATGATTAATTAGCTCGTGAGTTAGTTGATTAGGCGGCTTGTATTATTTATTCGGACCCTCTCCGAGCGAGGGCACAATTGTAATAAGTGTGCGTGTGTGTGATGTATATCTTCCAACCCCACGTCTTTCTCCCTTTTATTTACCAGCTTATGATGGTTAGATTAGGGCATGTTTCAATTAGCATATTTATGCTTGCATGTTTGCATTCATTCATTTGTCTTGCATGTACCGGGCTCGGCGCATCATACTAACTGCATTGTGTTTCAATTCCGAGTTGAATACTTGTTAGTTGTAGCATCGCATATGCCATCTTAGAATAGCTGAGCCTATTATAGTTGCATTTTTGCATGTGTTGCATTAGGCACTTCTGTATAGTTAGGATCATGCATGGATTTCTAACATAGCTTCTGTTTTGGCTTGGAGTACTCGGTAAGTATTTATGCTTTAGCATCCTTGCATGTGTGTGAGTGACTGCCATAATAGCATGCTTACCATGAGGCTACCTGCTTATGTGATATATCTGCTTGAATGCTTGTGGGTGAAGGTTGGATTATCTGAATTGGAATAATGCATTGACTGCGAGTTTTTAAGCCCACTGGATAGTGGCAAATCATCTTGTTTTCTAAGCCCACCTGAGGGTGGCAAATCCACATTTTAGCCTACTCGCGAGTAGCAAACCATTTTCAAAACAAACATGAGATGTGTTGTTCCAATTCAGGCGATCCAATCTATACTTGTATGCTGTGTGCATCACGTAGTAAATTTAGGCTAATAACCGGAATAAGAGCACATAATGTTTTCAAAACTCGATATCATGGTTAGTAGAGTCCGATCTTTGATCGGGCGAGTGGGGGTGTTCACGAAGTGACCTTCCCCAATCATACCCAAGTTCCTGAGCCGAGGCAACTTTGGTGATGACGGACACGTGGCCTTAGGCAACGAGTCAGGGTTTCCTAAATTCCCCAAAATAAAATATTTAGGTGGCGACTCTGTATCTGGCAAAGCAGTCCATGTTTGACACTTCTTTTTAAAAATCTGTTTTTCAAAAACAATTTGCCGGATTTGGACTCTTTGATGATTCATCGGTCTTGCATTGCACTCTGCGAGATTAGATACAGGACCGTGACATTGAGTCCTGAACTGTAGTGAGCCCAAATGAACAAAACGGGGGATCTCCCCCGGGATGTTCGGGGACGTCTACAGCCATTTGCCGTTCTTTTTTGGTATTACTACCGTGTTAGAAATCCACCTTGGATAGTGTACTTCTCTAATTGCTCCTACTTCCAGTAGGTTTCCTACTTCTTTTGCCACTATCTCTACGTAGTGGAGTGCCGATCAGCGAATTCGCTGTGTAATTGGTCTGGTGGTTAGGTGGACATTGAGTTGATGGCAGATGAAGTTGGGGTCAATGCCAGGCATATCATACGGCGTCCAGGCAAACACTTCGATGTTAGAGGTAAAAAATTCCATGATCTCCATTGTCTTGGTGTTGGATAGAGATGAGACAAGTTGAGCAAAAAGAACCTCTCTGGATTTTTCTCATCTGTCCTTACCTCTATCAAGTCTTCCACTGCCTTCTGTTCAGCTGCCTTGTCGATGTCTGTGAACAACTCGTTGTTTTCTGGCTCCTCTACCATTTGTACGAACCCTTTTGTAGCCCAGCTGCCGTTTATTGTTACGAAGCACTGCTTGGACATGATTTGGTCTCCTAAGGCTTCTTCAATCATTCTGGCTTCGTTGGGAAAACGTAATACCTGGTGGTAGGTAGATGCTACCGCTCGCATGGCATGCAACCATGCTCTTCCCATGATTATGTTGTAAGTGGATGAGACTTTCAATACCCAAAATTCCACTTGTTTTGTCATTGTTCCTACTTTGACTGGCAGAATTATCTTGCCTATTGGCCATGTTGGGATTGAGTTGAAGTCGACTAGAGGGGATGTCGCGAGCGTCAGATCTTTGTCCTCTAACTTGAGTTGTTTGAAGGTCACATTGTACATTATCTCGCATGAGCTGCCTTGGTCAATCAGGATCCGTTTGATGTCGAAATTTGATGCGTAGAGTCACCACTAGTGCGTTGTTGTGAGGGCTTTGTAACCTTGCTAAGTCCTTGTCAGAAAATGTGATGACGTTTGTAGCCTCCGTTTTTTACTTTTTCACGGTAGGTTGTACACTCAGTACCTCTCTTATGTTCTCAGCTTTTTTGATCATCTCTTTGAGTTCACATACTCGTTCAGGCTTGATGATTCCATGTATCACATTGATTATGCCTTGGGGCAGACCGTCAGCTGGTGTCTCATCTGGCCTGTTGCAGTCCTGGGGGACTGGTTGTGCTCTCCCCTTAATATATTGGTCCAGGTGGCCTGCGACCACTAACTCCTGCAGATGTTGCCTTAATGGCGTGTAGTTTTTAATTTGGTGCCCCTTTTCATCATGGAAGGTGCAACGATACCTATCGTCGAAGCCCTTTTGCGCTTCTCCCAACTTGGCTAGCCGCTGAACGAAGGGTTCGTCGCGTATCTCGCTAAGAATCCGGTAGATAGGTTTATTGAACACCGTGGTGATAGCGGTACGAACTCTCAACTTCCTTGCTTCGGAGTCCTCTTCGTTGGCTCGTTTGCCCCTACCATTTTTGTTCGGTCGTTCTTCCCGGCCAACCGTGTTGACTTTTGCTGCAGGCTTTTTCTCTGACATCGCTGTTGTGCTAGATTTTGCATTGGCGTGAGCGCCACTTCTTCCACTCAGATGTGCTGATGCACTCTTGCCATTAGGGCCTCTATTGTGAAGGGTGGCGTCATCGTCATTGAATCTCTCAATTTATTGCCTGTTGGCAAACCTCGTTTGTATTATGTGATAGCGAGGTTTGTGGGGTAATCTCCAATCTGATTAAAAGTGTCCCAATACTAGTTGTTGTAAGACTTCAATGTTTCCTTCTCGCCTATGTCTATGGAGAGCAGCTGGTCAATCTCCACTGGTGTCTTAGTGTTTGTTCTAAACCTAGTCACAAATGCCTTCGCAAGTTGCGCCCATGAAGCTATGCTGCCTTCTGGCAACCTCTCAAACCATGCCAAACCCAAGTCGCCAAAGCTAGAAGGAAACATGATACACATTAGTGCCTCGTTTCGTTGATATACGACCATAACCTAGCAAAAGTGGCTCAAGGGCATGTAGGGGTCCGATTTCCCCTCATAAGTTGTGAATTTAGGCTGATGGAAGCCTGAGGGTAATGGTGCATTCTTAATCACTGGAACAAACGACGAGCTCTACAACCTTGCTAACACTTTGTTTGCTAGTTCGTAGGCAAGGCGTGGCACTGGCATCTCGACCTTGACACTCCCATGTGTCCTAAGAGCTAACCGTTGTAGAGCTGAGACCCTACGGGGGTCGCGAGCCTGGGTGTCCTCCTTCCTTCGGGCCCTTTCCTCTAGTATTGTTCGCAAGTCTGCTGACCTAGGCAACTCTGTTTGTCTAGATGTTGTTTGGTGTGAATACAAGGGACAATAACTGCTTCTCTCCGTATTAGACCTTTCAGTCCTCGTTCTCTTAGACCTGGAGAAACGAGTCCTAGAAGTCTTTGAGTGTGTGTTGCTTGTCCTAAGGCTTCTACTTTCAGCATGTGATGGTGTGACTTGCCTATCACGATCTTCTGAGTGGCAAGAGTGCGTTCTGCCTTTGCACATCTCTTCTTCTGCCACCTCTTTACCTTTTATCTAGCGTTTCATCGTCTCCATGTCTGCTGCCATCTTCCGTATCAATTCGTCTTGCTCGCTTCCGCAATCTTCCAGAACCTGAGGATCTATCCTCAGCCTCTGTCTTTTAGGACTTTGGGAGCGAAGAGGACTTGAGCCCCATCTTTGTCGTGTTTCTCTCCATGGATTCTGTAGCTGGGGATCTAATTCCGTCATGGGCGGGACAAAAGGTAAACCTTCGCGCCTCCCACTCCCTTCCAGGGTCTGCCTATCAATAGCAGAATGTGGCAAGTCTTCATTGTGCACCATTGAATTTAATTGAAGAGGAAACTCAATCAAAAGGTTTGTTCTCTCTGTGTATTCTCACAGACGGCGCCATTTGTGCGAGCACGAAATAATCTTCTCGTATAATCCTATCGATCAAGTTTGCAGTCTTCCAAACGTCGTCGCTTTACTACTTGAAAACACAAGCGTGAGCTAGCCGGTGGGTGTGTACCGGAAATCTCTCTGATGCCTAAGTCAGCAAAATAGACAATAGACATAAAAGTTTTGTGTATTTGAGAGTAAGATTGTAATACCTGTATATAGGTCCTGTCATGAGCTTTTATAGATTCCACCTAGCACAATCCTAGTAGGACTCCAACTCTCCTCATAAGAGTCTTCCTAGAAATCACACTCCCAAGGATAATGTCTATCATGATAACACCTTACTCACTGCCTACCAAGTGAGATGGCGGCAACTCTCACTTCAGCTGGTAGCACATTCAACCAAGCTTTCACAGCTCAATGATGCCTTAAGTGACACTATCGTAGTCCTAACCATAAGATAACGCATGTAGTCGTAGTCCTCAGCTCAATTCTTCATCACTAACACCTCGGTCCTCTATGTGGCTCGGTCTTGGGATTGCTAGGGCAGTCCCCCAGCAGCCTATCTCTGCTTGATTTGAGCCCTGATGACCCAAGACCGAGCTATCCGAAACTTACTTCAGCCCTTAGCTTGGCCTAATGTCTAAGATAGACTAATCTTAGCTCGGCCCAAACTATACACATAAATTACCTTCTATGTTCGCTCGAGCCATGGCTCCTTTGCTCGAGCGAATTGTGCGAATTTTGGGTTTTCTAGATTTGTGTTTAAAGTTCAAAACCAATGATCTCATGTTCAAAACTTGTATGGTTTGTCTCAAATGCTTAGAAATAGTTTATAAAACATGTACCTTTGGAAATTATGAAACCATGATCCCAAATTCTTTCCCAATTTTTCAAAACAAAGCTCAAAACATCACGTTCTTGTCATGCATGTAAAACATGTTTATATGAAATGTTTAGTGCAAAACCATAAAGAACTTCAAGAAATAACCCAAGTAAGGCCAATGCATGTATGAATTTTGAAGAAACTAAGTTCAAAAGTAAAGAATTATGCATGCATGTGCATATTTCACTTGCATTCACTAAACTCTTGTTGATTCGAGCTCATTTCTTTCAATTACATGCAAATGGTCCTACAAATTGGTGAATTCATCTTCCTACATAGTTTAACTTCATGAATTGTAGGTTAGAATCATACCTAGAGCTGGAATTTAGCATCAATTAAGCTTAATCTTTACAACCTCCCTTGGTTTCTCTTGAATTCTTCTTCTTCTCTCTCTAAAGTGTTGAATTCTCTCTCTAGCTCTCAAATTTTCAGCATAAAGTTGATGTAAAATGAAGTCTAAGCATGTTTAACAAATATATATATGGTGATTACGGCCTCGCTAATCACCTATGCTTAAGGCTAATCAAGTGGGCTTAAATCTAATTAATTATGATTATTTTATTCTAATTATTTTGATCCAAATCAAATTTTAATCAAACTTACCATATGATTCTAAAAATTTCAACTAGCTTATTGAATTGACCAATTTTAATTTCTGAAGTTGCTTGGGCTTTTAATTTCGAATTCTAAGTCGACAATTAAACAGAAAATTCAAATAGAAACATATAAGTTTCTAATAAACACAAAATTATACATTTTATGCCCAATCAAATACTATATAAAAATAATACAGAGGTCAGGGTCGTTACAGTCTTCCATCCTTAAGTAGTAAGTTACCTCCATTTGGAAACAGATACGGGTACCGTTGTTGCATTTCTTCTTCTTTTTTCCGTGTAGCCTCTTTCCTATAGTGTTCCTTCCATTATACTTTCACCATTAGGATAGATTTGTTCCTTAGTTGGTTCACTTGCTGATCAAGGATCCATACTGGCCATTAAATAAACTATACAGTGGTAGTCAATTACATAAAACGGATTTCTAAGATAACCCATGAAGCATTGATACATGGAATCATTTGGTGGAGGTGCGAATGCTCATCATGTCAACAGCTCACATGGGTTGTTTGAGAGTGATCATTAGTACTCATGGGATGAGAAGGAAGATATTGATTTGAATGTGATGCCAATGTATCGGATTATGGTAATTTTGATGACAATTTCATCTCTCGCTTTACGTGTTATCGGAGTAGACTCTTGTCGAGGAGGTTGAGGCGGTGAAGGCAGAAGCGTAGATCAGTTAACAGAGTTAGGTAATTTACAAATGGGTAGTACTCAGATCGCAATCGAACCATGTCACTTGCAGTCCAAGCGGCAGCATTCTAATGGGGATCTCTGCTTAGTGGTGTCGATAGGTAGTATTGGTAAAGCAGATCTGAAGGTTTGGTCTCTCCCTGTAGGATTGTGAATTATCTTAGTTTTAGTGTCAGTTATATCTGGTTGTTTTCATAGATTAGGTCTCATGTTAATTTTTGTGCATAGTGGTTAATCATTCAAAACAGAGAGACAGAATGATAGAAAGAGTCCTTTTAATATTTGTCTTTGAATGTCTTTGCTTTTCTTCATAATCTATGTATTATGTTTGTCCTGACGATTTCTTCAAAATCTTATGTTCTTTCTAGTTTTAGAAATTCTTTGTTAGCCTCTATAATAACACCATCACACAACTCAAAAGGGTTGGCCTAGTGAGTGCAGCTTGGGCCCTGGGGTGTGCTCCTTTCATGTCTTTAGTTTCAATTCTCATTAAGTGCTATCAATTCTTTGGAACTATGCCCATGGATTTTGCGCGAGATTTGCCCTATCTCTGTGGAGGGATTGTTTTGTGTGAGTCTTGAGATTAGTCGAGATGCGGAAGTTGGCTTAGATAGCCTGTCATAAAAAATAAAATAACAACACTACTCAAACACACACACAAAATAATAAATAAATAAATAAAAAGAAGAAAAACCCACTTCAACGAAACCACAAATACTAAAATATGGAGAAATTTGATTCATTAGTCACTACCCTATTGTCATATTTGATTTAGTATGATTTAGTTTTTAGGATTTGTTTTTGAGAAATTTTCAAAAACTAGTTTGGTTAAATAAAAATGAAATCTCATTATTTTTGTATGATTTTTCTCATTTTCTTTGGACAAGTAATTTTAAAAAATTTAAAATATTTTTTTAGCATTTATTTTTGTTATATTAACTTGTAGTTTTTAAAAAGAATTTTCAAAAATGAAATCTGAAAATTTTAAATAAATATAAGGATTTTAGCTCAATAAAGGATTTGGTCAGAATGCAAGGCCCAACAACATGTTTTTTGGGTGAATAAGCACAACATGTTAATAAGTCGGTACTCATTTTTTTGTTATTATTATTTTGAATGTCCTCTAGCAAAATTACCATTGAATTTTCGAGTAAAACATTATTGGTTACTTTTAGTAATTGATTTAATAAAGTAGAAAGTCTAGGATCCAAATTTTGGATCTCAGATTTTGTCAAGAATAGATTGTGTGGTGGAAATTGAAATTGTATATTGTGGGATTTATGTATAGAATGAATCTGAATCAAGTGCATAGAGAAAATACAAATTCAAATAATGTGAGAGAAAAAGGATCTTTGTGGGAGAGGAATCACGGATAAAAGGAAAAAAACATATTGAAAAACATACAACACAATTAAAAGGAATAATGCAAAAACCTAAAAAGCATAAGCAAGACTAGAATTATAGTTTTTTTATTTGAAGGGGACACAACAGAAAGTATCTAAAAAGATAGCTTCAATTTTAACAATAAAAGACAAATCAAACACAAAAGGAGTACTATCGTTACACAATTGAAGATTTTGGATTGCATGACTGATTTGATCCAGTAGTAGAATGGACTAACTCAGTTGAGAGAGTTGAGAGCACTTGGATTTATAGTAGCAAAGTCTAGCAAGTCCTTGTTACATTCAAAAAATGCCATGTCTTCTTCAATCAATTTAACCCAAGCTTCAATCCCCTCACCATCTCTTGTAGGACTCAACACAAAAACATTAGGCACTTCTGTATGACCAACCGTCGCCCAAGTTGGCTTTCCCCACCCAAAATCAGCTTCATACAATGGCATCCTACTCCAACTTGTATGTGTATACATATCCACTTCACCTCCTCTCATCTGCAACTTTCTCAACTCTGCCAACGACCCACAAATATCCGACACTCCACAATTTTTGCTTAGTTCTAGCTTACTTTCCCTTATGCTACTTACAAAGTTTGACAAGTTCATTTCGTTTTCACTCTCATCATCGGCGTGCACTACTAGTGGGCGTCCTATGTTTCCGAATGAACTCTCTGGTAATGGCAGCACAAGATGTTCTCGCATATCTGCTGGGTTGGTCGATCCCAATCCCAATCTTGATCTAGAAGCATCCATAGCGCATTTCCAAAGGACTGCCATGACAGCCTCCACGCGGGTAGGTTGTTGTACCCTCGCGTTGGCTGCTTCCGCCTTGAGAGCGTGAAGTTTGGAGGCGTTGAAGACGTACCTGTTGAGAAAATAAACTTGTTTTTAGTAATTTGGGAGTCATGTTTACCCAAAAAGTTACTCAGAATTTGCAATCAAATGCCAAGATGGATTGATAATTTGGTCCCTAGTGGTTTAAAATGCCTTAAAATTAGAATGTCAAAATTGTTTTAAAACTTCATATATATATAGGGCTGCTATGTAAGAATGAGAATGAATGAATATGTTCTTTATTCTTCAAATCTCTCTCTCAAATTATTTTGAGTATAGCCATTTTATTTTGAAAACAGTACCTCCTGACAACAACCTTCTGCGGTGGTTTCTCATAGACTTGTGGTGGAAGGGTCTGGAAATCATCTCTTGCTGGGAATATAGAGGGTGCTGTGAAATCTGGACTCACTACGTCAGGGAATCCGGACGCAGTGGCACCCAGGCCTTGAGGAATGTGGTGAAGGAGGCCGCATCGGCAAGTTTGTGGTTAGTATAGATGCCTATAGCCATTCCTCCACATTCAAAGAAGCTAGCCTGGATGAGTAACAGAGATCCGGACCCCGATTCCTTAAATTGGATGGGAATGAAATGGTTTTGTAATTCACTCTTGGGTTGCTCAAGAATGGAGGAAATTGGACAGTTGACTCGAGTTTCAATGTAATCAACTCCATCGTCGTTGCAATCAACGAAGAGAGGATCTTTGATTCTTCCAGCTAGAGGGTAGTAGCGAGTTAGGATTTGGGAGAGGGAGTTTTTTAAAAGTTGGGATCTTTCTTCGTAACTAGAACCGCCGTGTGTGGCGTAGTAGAGAACTAGTGGCCTGTATGATGCAGGCGCGAATTGGTTGATAAGAGAGAGTTTGAAAGTTATAAGGTGATGGGGGGTCGGAGAAGATGGCTTGATGGTTTCTCTAGCGATTACCTCAACCTTAATCTCCATCATCGTCGTTGTTGTTATACCTATGTACTATAATGAGTGAAAACTTGGTTTGTTTATCAATTTGCAGTTGTGTGAAAACTTTGCATAGTTCCTAGGTGTTGACTCTAAATTATTAATAAATATAAGGGGATGAAATTGAAAGTTGTTGACATTTGAACAAGTTTTTTTTTCTTCTTTCCTTTACTGAGATAGTTGACGACTAACTAATGAATGGGCAATAGATTTTTTTAATAAAATTAGACATAAATATAAGATAATAAATGAGTGACACATATGATATATAATCTCGAGAAGAAAATGATCCTATTTGACCGCTATACATTGCTAATAGATCTTTTGAGTGATGAAAAATTGTATGGACCCATATCCATTAAGGACATTTCATCTCTCGTTCCATCTCCTTGTAGCAAAGTTCCTATGTTTTTGAAAGCTATCAATCCCCTCTTCTCCCGTATTTAGTTTTTGTCTCGCATCGGTTCTGCAGCTTTTAGATAGCTAACAATTAAGCCACTAATCACACAACTAATAAAGTTGGTCACTATGGAGATAACTCATAAAAGTAGTTTAACATACATGTGATATCTAGTCTCTGTCTTACATCTATCTCATTGTGTGAAAATCTTGTATACATTTATAGCATAACTGAGTATTCATTTGGTTCTCGATTCTAGTATCCATCAATAAAAAAAAAAAAAGAAAAAAAAGAAAAAGAAAAATCCTTCAAAATAATTTTTGGTTGCACCAAAATTATGTACTATCCAATGATGAATTATACCCTAATAAAAAATATCTTGTAATTATTCATTTAGAATTCAATGTTTTTGTTAATTTTAATGAGTACATGGTGGATTCTATTTTAAGGTTAGAAGAAAATCATTTTGGCTTTGACTTCATTTCAATGACTTCTTCATGCCTTTATCTCATTTTGGCATTGACAAAACTTTCATTTATTATATTTATCTATTACTTTATCTCTAGACAAAAATATACACATTTAATTTTTTTCACTATTTATATAATTTACACATTTTATAAAAATTAGTTTAGAGAATATTTTAAAACTTAAAGTATATTTATGAAAATTTTGGAATGTTTGTAGAGTTATAATTAATTTTTATTAAATTAGATAGTCTAGATATAATGATAATTTTTTTAGTTTAGAACTGTAGAACCGAATTATTATTTTTTTTATAATTTAATTCTAATTCGATTTCAAAAATTTTACCGACTGAATTGGTTACTAATACTGTAAAAATGAATTTAATTCTTGATTTATTTCAAGTCAATGAACACCCTTATGTGATGAGCCCCAATAAGATCATCTATGCCAAGAACAATTGGTGGATTCTATTTTAAGGTTAGAAGAAAAACATTTAGTCGAGGTGGTATCATATCAATCAATTGTCAACTCTAAGCAGGGTTCATTATTAAGAATGCTTTTTATTGATTATAAAAAAATAAAATTACAAAAAAAAAAAGAAGAAAAAGAATCACCCAAAAAATAAAATATATCTGGAGTTTCTAATTTAAATTTTAATATTTTGATTTATTTTTAATTTAAACTATTGACTATTTTGTTGAGTAAACCAATAAATTTTTTTTTTAGCCATTATGGACACTTATATTGAGTTTAAGGATTAAAATACTTTTTGAATCATTTTAATTTAATGAAAATAGACATACGATTTAGATTGAAAATATATTATAAGATTACGATTTAAATTGACAAAATTAATAATCCAAACTTTTTTTTCTTGAAATTTGTTTATTTTTAGTCGATTGACGTTTTATGCAAAAATATGCAAACAAATAAAAATGTGATATAATAACTTGTAACAGATAAATAAATAAACTGCTTATTTAGGGTGTCGAACCATCCTAAGAGGGGGGGGGGGGACATGGGTTTTGTGGTCCATGATTTTTTTTTCCCACAAAAAAAGAAAAAAATGCGTTTTAATATTATTTTATTTTATTTTTGAATTCGAAATATTTTTATTTGGATCATGTTATGGTACACACCCTTATGCAAGTTATGACATTTATGGTGTTGATTACCATACCACAAATGTCATAAATAAATCATTGCCAATCATAACTAAAAAAATGTTATAACTAAACACTACATAAGGTATAAGAAAAGATATTTTAGATCATAACTAAAATAATATTATAACCAATATCACAATAACACTAAAATGAGTTATAACTAATATCAAAATAAATCATAATAAAAAATCACAAATATTATAATTAAGGTATATGGTACACACCCCCCAAAAAGAGATGTGTATAATAATTTTTTTTTCTTATTAACGTCATATTATGATAAAAATATGTTTCTAGAAAGGAGGAGAATTTGGACTGGAGGGTAAGGGTGTAAATTTGGCTTGACTCACTATCGGACCGTGCGGACTCTCGCCAAAATTCGGAGCAGACCAGGCTGGCCCACTTGTGCAAAATTGCGGCCCAAAGCCTAGAGGGTACTCAGACCTTGAGCAGGTTGGGCCTTGGGCCTGACCATTTTTTTATTTTTTATTTTTTACAAAAATTTTATTTTTTTCCATAAAAAATGACGCTAGGCCTCGGGCTGAGTCTTGAGTGGGCTGATGGGCCGGGCTTTGGATTGGATTGGGCTTCGAAATAGATAGCTTAGTCCCAGGCCCAGGGTCTTAGGCTAGTCCTAGTTGGGTCAGGCCACACAGGGTCACAGGCAAGCTTTAGGTGGACCGTGAGCTAATGGGCCAAATTTACTGTCACGACCTTAGCGCGCCCCTAGAGGTTCAAGCCATGACTAGCCAATAATCCTGGATTATCTTCGACTTCAAAGTCAAATCAATCATAATATAACAATGGGGCTTAGCAGAGATAAAAACATAAAATAATAATGAGCCATTGAGCAGTGCATACATGCCGAAATCATAAGTAGTGAAAACCAACTTTAATTTCATAAAACTTATATACAATAGTCCAAAGTTAGGCTCCTCACCCCACATCATTCATACAAGTTGCAAAATTATCTAAAGAAACAAGAACAAAACAAGACAAAAGTTGGGTTGACAATGCTTGACTCCTCTCGAGTCCAAGCTCGCCCTTTTATGGAGGCACTTTCCAAAAGGCTTTAAAAGGGTAGACGTCAAGGCGACTTTAAATGTGACATTCAGCTTGCTCACCTACATATATATAAGGGAGAGAGGTGAGGTGGAGCCTAGTGAGTAATATCAATATAAAGGTTTATATGAATGAAGTCCAACAATTATAATCATATCTCCCATTTTCAAAACAATATAACAATGCCAATAAGGGATTCGATAGAATTCAATCATTTCAACCCCTTTTTTGAAATAGCAATTAACAATCAATCAATTTACGTGGTACATCAAATAGAGTTCAATAAACAATGTGACGAAGCCAATAGGACCATTAGGGTCAATCCAATGGGACCCCAACGGGTCAATCAATAATTCAATGTGGATCTTGAAGGTTTAACATCAAAGATCTCTGTTTTCAATTAATCCAATGGGCCATGGTATTGTTTCCCTTGGGCGAGGGCCAATGGGTCATGGTATTGTTTCCCCCAAGCGAGGGCCTATTAATCAATGGACCATGGTATTGTTTCCCTCGGGCGAGGGCCAATGGGCCATGGTATTGTTTTCCCCAGGCAAGGGCCTCAGTAAAGGATGCCACGAATATGTTTCAAAAAAGGATATTCATTTATTCATAGAAAATAACATTTCAAAATTATCATCGTGTAGCAATTTTCAAAACATATTTCGAACATATCTTTACAAGGATATGTTCGAAATATGGATATTTCAAAATGGTGGGTTAGATCGATACTAGGCCTCTACACAAATACACATTGAAGCACTTCAAAATGAGTAACCTATTTTAATTATTCTCTTATGTGTGTTTCTAGCTTATTGCATGATTAAGGATGTTCAAATGAGGCTTAAGAATGCCTAAATGGGCATGAGGATGCAATTATGTAGTCACAAGTGTTAGTCAAAAGTTGCTAAAACAAGGCCTTCGCTCGAGCGCACACTTGGTTACTTGAGCCGTCTGTAAAGACTGCAAAAGTACTGTGTTAGCTGTATATTATTATAGATGTATCTTATCTATTTGTATTGTATCTCTTTCTATCTCTATCTCCTTCTAGTCTTATTTCTATCTTTTTCTTTACCTATCTAGGTTTCCTTTCTGCCTATATATATTGGCGTCTCCTATTGTATTATTCATTCAATTCAATATAGAGTTTCTCTTTTCTCTTCTCTCTCTACTTTCATAACATGGTATCAGAGCCTAGGGTTCTCTTCTAGCCTCAATTTTTTTTTTCTTTTCTGGTTCTGTCCTCGATTGGTTTTTGCTGGCTTCTGCGTATTTCGTCCATCCCTATTTCAACGTTTGGCTTATACCCACCTCTTCTTCTATTCACAACGAAGCCAACACCACCAGTATTACCTCCATTGAACATCACACGTGCCCTTACGCGTCTCCCAAATCCCGGTGCATCGGTTGCCTTCGGTTCCACTCTTACCACGCTCCCACACACGTCATCTCAGCTGCCCTCGGCTTCTACCCTTCGGCTTCCGCCTCAACCGCTCCGTCCTCGGCTTCTGCCTCAGCCAATTGCCCTCGGCTTCTGCCTCAGTCGACTCTCCTTCGACTTCTGCCCGGCTTCTCTCAGCCGCATGCCTTGTTTGGTTCAGCCGCTGACATCAGCCTTATTCAGCCGCTGACGTCAACCCTTCTCAGCCCCTACTTGGCTGCTGACATCATCACAGCTCAGTGCTGACGTCAGCCTTAATCTGTCCCTAAGGTTTTTCAGCCTTATGAATCTGTTGATGACCTCCGTTTTGGCATTTATGGATCGTGCTGAGAAAATCCAATCTGTTTTTGTTATCCTTGATGGGTCCAATTATGTTAGTTGGGCTCAAGCTCTCTCTAGCTTCATAGAAGGCAAATGTCTTTGGTGGATCATTATTGGTGCTCTTCCCAAACCCCACCAGAAGGAGGATGAGACGGACTCTGCATTCGATGACCGTCTTGACGAATGGAAAAGTAAGAATTATCAAATTATCACATGGTTCCGGGCTACCTCTGTTTCTTCTATCAACCTTCAATTTGGACGCTTTCAGGATGATGACTCCCTTGCCTCTCCTGCCAAAGCAATTTAGGATTTCTTGAAGGAACGTTATTAGACCACTGGACATGCTTATCAGTATCAACTGTTGCAGACTCTTCATCACATGTGCTAGGCACCCGGTCAGTCTCTCAATGACTTCCTATCTCAGATGTCGTATGTTTGGGATCAGCTCGCTCTTTCTAAACCTCTATGGGCTCATTCTGATGATGCACAGCTATTTATTGCTTATCAAAATCATCAGTGACTATTACAGTTTCTTATGGCTCTTCATAGCACTTTTGAGCCTGTACGTGCTTCTTTGCTCCATCGTTTGCCCTTGCCCACTTTAGAGCAAGCCATTACTTAGCCCCTCTCAGAGGAGACTCCTTTTGGGAGTCTCAAATCTCAAGACATGGATTCCGTTCTTGCTACGCCATCTTCTCAGAGTTCCTCATCTTCACAGCCAATCATATGCAGTTATTGTCGTAATCGAGACCTGCAAGCCAATCATTCTTTTGTTCACTGCTAGGTTCGCGAATGCTTGACTTGTTATAACACTGCTCCGGGCCATCTCCAAAGCAATTGTCCTCGAGCTCCCTCCACTACTTCATCTAAGAAAGGGGCTTCTCGTTCTGGGTCTCAGTCTAAATCTGGCCACGGTTCTCGTTCTGTTACTGTTGCCTCCGAGGGTTCTTCTGCTCCTTCCTTCTCTATGGATGATATTGAGTTCATTATCCACCAGGTGCTCCACAAATCTGGTACTCCTCCATCTACTGCTCTTTCAGTAACCTCAGGTAACTCTTCATGGTATTTTAATTCCGTCTGCTATAATTACATGACTTCTGACTCCACTCTATTTTCTTCTTTGTCATCATCTTCTTCTGCTCCCACTATACATACTGCTGATGGTTCTTATATGCCTGTTAGTTATATTGGCCAAATCCCTACTTCCATTGTGTCTCTTTCTGATGCTTACCATATTCCTTCTCTTAAAATGAACCTTATCTCTGTTGGTTAGTTATGTGAACTTGGTCTAACTATTACCTTCTTTGCTAATGGTTGTTTGGTGCAGGACCCTCATATGAGACAGACCCTTGGGATAGGCCGTAAGCATGGACGTCTGTTCGAGCTTATTTATCTTCGCAGTTCATGCAAATCCTCTATTGTTGCTGTTGCATCTACTATGTCTTCTTTTCATCTTTGACATTGTCGCTTAGGACATGTCTCTTTTAGTCGTTTGAAAAATCTAGTTTCTAGTGGTCAGTTAGGTCGTGTCTGTCTTGAAGATGTTGATTGTTTATCTTGTCAAATTGCTAAACAACCTACATTACCTTTTAATAAAAGTAATTCTATTTCTAGTGCTCCTTTTGATCTTGTGCATTCCGATATTTGGGGACCTTCCCCCACACTTACCATGGGGGGGGTCCAGATATTTTTTGATTTTTGTTGATAATTTTTCTTGCTATACTTGCCTTTTTCTTCTCAAAAATCACTTTGAACTTAAACAGATTTACTATGATTTCTCTGTTATGGTCCACACTCAGTTTTCTCGAACTATTAAGCTTTTTCATTCTGATAATGCTAAGGAGTACTTGGATTCTGATTTTCTTTCTTTTCTTCGGGCTCATGGAACTCTCTCTCATCGATCTTGTGCAGGCACTTCCCAACAAAATGGACGAGCCGAAAGAAAGCACCATCATATTCTAGACACTACTCAGGAGCTTGTGTGGCTTCATTGGCTTCTTTCTGACATGGATGTTTCTCATTCAGCTGCCACCAATCTTTCTTGTGACAATTAAAGTGCTATTCAGATTGCCCATAATGATGTTTTCCATGATCGCACCAAGCATATTGAGATCGATTACTACTTCATACGACAGTATGTTACTAGTGGCCATGTTCGTCTTCTCTTTGTTACCTCTGCTGATCAGACCGTCGGCCTCTTCACCAAAGCTCATCTTCCAGGCTGCTTCTTTGATCTCCTCTCCAAGCTCAAGTTGATATCTGACTTACCACCTTGAGCTTGAAGGGAGGGGGGTGTTAGCTGTATATTATTATAGATGTATCTTATCTATTTGTATTGTATCTCTCTCTATCTCTATCTCCTTCTAGTCTTATCTCTATCTTTTTCTATACCTATCTAGGTTTCCTTTCTGCCTATATATACAGGCTTCTCCTATTATATTATTCATTCAATTCAATATAGAGTTTCTTTTTTCTCTTCTCTCTCTACTTTCATAACATACTAGATGCTCGATTTTTACGCTCAATAGTCACTCGATAGTCGCTCGAGCCAAGTGCTGAACAAAAGTGTGTTCGCTTGAGTGCACACTTGATCGCTCGAGCCAACAACCAAATGTCTATAAAAATACTAGATGCCTTCTATGTTCGCTCAAGTCATAGCTCCTTCGCTCGAGCGAACTGTGCGAATTTTGAGTTTTCCAAATTTGTTTTTGAAGTTCAAAACCAATGATCTCATGTTCAAAACCAATGATCTCATGTTCAAAACCATGATCCCAAATTCTTTCCCAATTTTTCAAAACCAAGCTTAAAACATCACGTTCTTGACATGCATGTAACAAACTCTACTGTTTTCTTTCTAAAACATGTTTATATGAAATGTTTAGTGCAAAACCATGAAGAACTTCAAGAAATAACCCAAGTAAGGCCCATGCATGTATGAATTTTGAAGAAACTAAGTTCAAAAGTAAAGAATTATGCATGCATGTGCACAATTCACTTGCATTCATTAAACTCTTGTTGATTCGAGCTCATTTCTTTCAATTACATGCAAATGGTCCTACAAATTGGTGAATTCATCTCCTACATGGTTTAACTTCATGAATTGTAGGTTAGAATCATACATAGAGCTTGAATTTAGCCTCAATTAAGCTTAATCTTTACAACCTCCCTTGGTTTCTCTTGAATTCTTCTTCTTTTCTCTCTAAAGTGTTGAATTCTCTTTCTAGCTCTCAAATTTTTAGCACAAAGTTGATGTAAAATGAAGTCTAAGCATGTTTAACAAATATATATATGGTGATTAAGGCCTCACTAATCACCTATGCTTAAGGCTAATCAAGTGGGCTTAAATCTAATCAATTATGATTATTTATTATTTTGATCCGAATAAAATTTTAATCAAACTTACCATATGATTCTAAAAATTTCAACTAGCCTATTGAATTAACCAATTTTGGTTTCTGAAGTTGTTTGGGCTTTTAATTTCGAATTCTAAGTCGATAATTAAACAGAAAATTCACATAGAAACAGATAAGTTTCTAATAAACATAAAATTATGCAATTTATGCCCAATCAAATACTAGATAAAAATAATACGGAGGTCAGGGTCGTTACAGTCTTCCATCCTTAAGTAGTAAGTTACCTCCATTTGGAAACATATACGGGTACCGTTGTTGCATTTCTTCTTCTTTTTTTCGTGTAGCCTCTTTCCCGTAGTGTTTCTTCCATTATACTTTCGCCATTAGGATAGATTTGTTCCTTAGTTTCTTTACTTGCCGATCAAGGATTGGTACTGACCATTCCTCGTATCTCATATCATCGTCTAAAGCTATTCAGTGGTAGTCAATTACATAAAATGGATTTCTAAGATACCTGCGAAGCATTGATACATGGAATCATTTGGTGGAGGTGGGAACGATCATCATGTCAACAACTCACATGGGTTGTTTGAGAGTGATCATCAGTACTCATGGGATGAGGAGGAAGATATTGATTTGAATCGTGATGCCAATGTATCGGCTTCTGGTAATTTTGATGACAATTTCATCTCTCGCTTTACGTGTTATCGGAGCAGACTCTTGTCGCGAAGGTTGAGGCAGCGAAGGTAGAGGCGTAGAGCAGTTAACAGAGTTAGATAATTTACAAATGGGTAGTACTCAGATCGCAATCGAACGATGTCACTTGCAGTCTAGGTGGCAGCATTCTAATGGGGATCTCTGCTCAACGGTGTCGATAGTTAGTATCGATGAATCAGATCTGATGGTTTGGTCTCTTCCTGTAGGATTGTGAATTATCTTAGTTTTAGTGCCAGTTATATTTGGTTGTTTTCATAGATTAGGTCTCATTTTAATTTTTGTGCATAGTGGTTAATCATTCAAAACAGAGAGACAGAATGATAGAAAGAGTCCTTTTAATATTTGTCTTTGAACATGTCTTTGCTTTGCTTCATAATCTATGTATTATGTTTGTCCTGATGATTTCTTCAAAATTTTCTATTCTTTCTAGTTTTAGAAATTCTTTGTTAGCCTCTACAATAACACCACCACACAACTCCAAAGGGTTGGCCTAGTGGGTGTAGCTTGGGGCTTGGGGTGTGCTCTCTTCATGTCTTAGATTCTACTCCCATTTGGTGCTATCAATTCTTTAGAACTATGCACATGGATTTTGCTCGAGATTTGCCCGATCTGTGTGAAGGAATTGTTTTGTGTGGGTCACAAATACTAAAATATGGAGAAATTTGATTCACTAGTCACTACCCTAGTGTCATATTTGATTTAGTATGATTTGGTTTTTAGGATCTGTTTTTTAGAAATTTTGAAAAACTACTTTGGTGAAATAAAAATGAAATCTCATTATTTTTGTATGATTTTTCTCATTTTTTTTGGACAAAAATAATTTTAAAAATTTTAAAAAATTTTCTTTAGCATTTAATTTTTTATATTAACTTGTAATTTTTAAAAGAATTTTCAAAAATGAATTCTGAAAATTTTAACTAAATATAAGGATTTTAGCCCAATAAAGGATTTGGTCAGAATACAAGGCACAACATGTTTTTTGGGTGAATAAGCACAACAACATGTTAACAAAGTTGGTACTCTTTTTTTGGTTATTATTATTTTTAATGTCCTCTAGCAAACTTCTGGCCATTGAATTTTCAAGTACAACATTATTGGTTACTTTTAGTAATTGATCTAATAAAGTAGAAAGTCTAGGATCCACATTTTGGATCTCAGATTTTGGTCAATAAAATGAATCTGAATCACATATTGATATTCTGAATAAATTTTGGTATATTTTTTTTCAGTTTGTAGCATCCCTTTTAATAAAGTGCTTAGAGAAGATTCAAATTCAAATAATGTGAGAGAAAGGATCTTTGTGAGAGAGGAATCACCAGTCAAAGGAAAAAAAAAAAACATATTGAAAAACATACAACACAATTAAAAGGAATAATGCAAAAACCCACAAAACATAAATAAGACTAGAATTACAGTTTTTTTTTATTTGAAGGTTACACAACAGAAAGTATCTAAAAAGATAACTTCAATTTTAACAATAAACGACACATCAAACACAAAAGGAGTACTCTCGTAACACAATTGAAGATTTTGGATTGCATGAATGATCTGATCTAGTAGTAGAGTGGACTAACTCAGTTAAGAGAGTTGAGAGCATTAGGATATATAGTAGCAAAGTCTAGCAAGTCCTTGTTACATTCAAAAAATGTCATGTCTTCTTCAATCAAGGTAACCCAAGTAAGGTAGCCATGTTTTCTTTAACTACTTAAGTAATTGTATATTTAAAATTAATAAATAATAGTTAAAAAAAACTAGTACAAAGTGCTAGAGTGAAGATGATCACAACTGAAAGTGATATGCATTTCTCTGGCCGATAAGCAAACCAAATGCTTTAATCACTTAATTGGTTCACTACACTACAACAAGTTATAGAAAAGTAACAACTGTAAGTCTTTAGACCATATAAAACAATAGCTTAAAAAATCAATAACAACCAAAAGCATCAATCGACAACAATCAAAACATACCCATTATCAATATCAGGATCCCCTAACCTCAACGATGTAAATCAAATGTAATTGTGAAAAATGACAATCAACTAATTACTTTCAAGCAATATTTTGAGAGAATCAGAAAGAGCCCATGCAGTAGTAAATGATGGAGAGATGTCTTGTTAAAGATTTAGAAGAAAATAAAATAATTTTTTTTTTAAAAAAGCACAAACTTCGTCATGTCATGATTTTGACTATGTAGCACATTTTGTCTAGATTTAAACAATGGAATTTATATCCGCAATATTCATTCCTTTGTTAATTGTAAGATAAGTGTTACATGCTATTCTAAAATAAAGGTGGAAGTAATGTGATGTATATGATTAGCTCTTAGTGGGTACCTGAGTAAGAGAGGTATCTTGTATCGATAACAAAGACCATGCTTGATGTCGAGCTGCCATGTCAAGAGGACCAGAAGTTGTTGTGGCCTAACCAAATTTGAACTAATTAATTTTACGAACACACACACATAGATATATGTATGTATATATAAGTGTAGGAAAACATTAATAACTTATAAATTCTATTAAAAAAATTACCTGATTAGATATGTTTCTCAAGTTATTCAGAGCATGCTGAACATGGGAAACTTTCGACCTTAGCTTCGAATTTTCAGCTTCCATAGCATCCATTGTTGTGTCTTGGTTTGCTTTATGACCAGATATATTTTTCCATAAATTAGACGGGGAGACACCTAATCCATACATGCGAACTCGTCCATGTTTTTCTTTACCCATCACTTGTCCAAATGTATCATTTGAGCCCTCATTTGATAAATTTGCATTTAAGGTTGTCCTCTCATTCATTTCATCCTATAAGTTTGCAATAAACATAACTTAATACATACATTTCAATCACTCAACACTATAATGTGGGAATTTTAACTAATTTACAAGTTCAAATGGACAGATAATTATTTGGTGCATATTATCATTTCTTTCGTTGCCTCAGGGGTTCCAGTCTCCTTTGTATAACATACTTTAAACATGTGAGCACGTGTTGGAGAGTGTCCTCACTTATTCTTCAACAAAATAATATTTTCCAAAATATAAATTATATCATTCTGTTACATCATGCATACATTATCATATTAAATATACAACATGAAAAGATGAATTAACCTGCTCCTTTCGAACACGTGGAAGACTTTTTGTTTCAGTAGTATGATTATACTTTCGCTCTGCACAACTTGCTTTGTTTTTGTCACTTTGTGCCTAAAATTACAAATGCATAAATTAATGGTGCCCAAACTGTAACAAGTAAAATAACATATAATGATCAGATTGAGTATACCTTTACTTCTTCGAATGGCCTAATACTTAATAAGGTGTTCCCACTGATCAGCATATACTCTACTATCTTTATAATGCTTTTGTTGGTCAAAACTCAAGTGGTTTTTATAATAATATTTTTCTTTATGTTTACCTTCCAGTCTTTTAACTTCTTACCAGAGCACTTCATAACCTAATTCCTAGCATGACTTGGAAGATCAAACTTTGACTGAAAAGAGAGAGAAAAAGAGCGAGAGAGAGAGAGAGAGAGAGAGAGAGAGAGAGAGAGAAAAGAATAAAATAATAAAAAATTAATCTTTCCACATAAAAAATAAAAAATAAAAAAAAATTATAAAGAGTGTTGTTTTAATCATATTACTCATGTTCATTATTTTTGACATATGATCTTCGCACAATATTGTGTCATTTACCTGTACAAGTGCCCATATGTGATCTTTGTAATGTTCTAGGACTTTATGCCAATTCTTGTAAGTGAGTGGTGCATTTTTCCCATCACGCACAATAGTTCCAATGAATGATGATAACTTTGTTGCCAATTTGTAATCAGGTTGGCCAAGTTTGTTCCAATTGACTGTTAGGTGCTCATCATCCCGAGTACCCAAATATTATGCATTTGAGTGGGACCTCTAGTTTTCTTTTGTCTACTAGCATCATCTAGTTAAATAAATAAATAAATAATACTAATAAAGTATATATGAAGAAATAATATAACATTTTTATAAGGTTTGAACTTGCATACCTGCATTATCATTGGGCTGACTAGAGTTTGGCTAAATCTCAGATGGAGTTGACTCACTAAACTCACCAACATTGCCTGAGCGAAACTGGAGATATGGGTAGGCTTTTTGCTTTATAGATGAATGCTGGTATGATTCAAGCAAAATAGATAAATCAAATTGTAAACTTAGAATGATCCAAATAAATTATTTCCAAATGAACAAAATACTTGAAGAAAATTAACAAAAAAAAATTGTGTATTCACCTTTATTGCGTTACTGTCTTGATAGTGACTAAATGCAACATATAGTGACTAAATATTTTGTAGCCACATATGAAAATCACATAGTAAAATTAAAAATGTATTATTCATTCTTCAAACAATCAATTAAATTAACAAAAACAATGATAAAGAAAGAGAGCAAAATGAAACTATAGAATTGTTTTCAAATATAAATAACTAGCAATGTTGAACAAGTTTAACAGTCACATAAGATCTAATTCTTTCTCATCTTCATCATCATCATCTCTATCATCATGAACATCGTTGTCTCTCAAGACCTGAGAAAGTGGTGCATCTACAATTGCAGCAAACATGTCTGTCCTAACCAAATCAAAATTATTGTCCCCATCACCACTTTGTGTATTGCATACAACTGTCACACCCCAAATCTGGGTATGACCGGCCGTGGCCCACAGGGACTTAGCCCAAGGCACACGTAAGCTTATACATGAACCCAAAATAACAAAGAATAAATGTGATGATAGCCCAGAAATAAATAAATCAAAACCTACCAGTGACAAGTCACAAGTATAAATGGTAAAACCAGCCATAACCAACTTCCAAAAATATTTACTAAATGGAACACAAATTGTCCATAAAATAAAATAATTCTAAATAAAATCCCACCACAATGTATGCACAAAACCGACATAACAAACTAAAACAAAATAATGAATGTCCTAGAGGTCCATGCAATTGAGTCCCCGCTACGCCATGAGTCCACTCTAAGTCCTTTTAACACCTGGAAGTGATAAACAACTAAGTCAGCTGATAGCTCAGTGAGTAGCAACATGGATAGTAAATACAGTTTTGAAAACATGGTTCAATTCCAAAATAAGATATATATCACAGAAACTAGATTGACATACAGTTTGGTAAAGAGAATCTGTTTCAAAAAGAAGGTTTCACAGTTCAACAGTTAAAATACTCATGTCTCCCAAGAACATGATAAATGACATTTTACACTTAAAATAGATTACAACGTGAACATCAATAATTTTCTGGGTACCAAAAATAACAAGTAACATGCCACACAGTTCTCAAGGCTATATGCCCTGTTGGATTCAATACCGAACTAAGAGTCATCCTTAGGGTGGCAATCCGGGCCTTTTCTCTAAGATGATCCGATTGAAGGTCACCTAGCCTAACCTAGGTCTTTTCCTTACAATCGTTGAGTATTAGAGTTATCACGGCCTAACCCGGAACTGTTCCCTGGTGGCTAGAGTTACCACACACAGTGGAATAATTTCCCTAGACTAAAATATACAGATGGTCTTAATAATCAGATACACATCAGTTTCGCAAAACATGGTAGTTCACCATTATAAACATGAGACCAAAACAAATAGTTTACAGTATGCCAAGTTCACACATGTTTCAGAAATAATTTATTACATTGATAATATAATAATTTATCAAAACAGTTTAGTCATAAAATAACAATTTAATTTTCCAACAGTTTAGGGTAGGGGAACATTTATAAAAATATGTAGCATGAAGCTACTCACCTGAAAACGGAACAATGTAATCCTCGAATAGAGTATAAAAGTCCAACTAGTGCCTTGAATCAAGTATGAAAACTACACATCACTACTAATTTAAAAATATTAAAGAATAAGAACTAAGTAACCCCAAACTAAAGTGCACTAACACGGCTCAACCTAACTCACCGTTACTCTTAAATATTACCTAAGCTCATGTTCTTCAAGGTCAAAAATTACTCAAGACATGGGTTCAAATCGAAACTTAATTAAAAGTAACTTTAAAATAAAATAGAATTTTAAACAAGCTTTCTCAATCTATTTGCTAATTTTGAAAATTACAAAACCCACTCCACACTGTTCGAAAAATTCCGAAACCTCCTAGATATCAACTAATATATCCTAATTTTCAAACCCAATTGGTTTCACTTGATTTGCTTGTCAAAATAATTATTTACAATTAATTATATCCAAATAGGTTGTTTTCTGCAGCACTTTAAAGAAATTAATGGTTCTCTTAGTATACACGAGCAATCAACTCAAGGAAAAAAATGGAAGAAACTAGACTCATAACCGGTTCTAATGATGCTAATTTAATAATTTTCGAATTTATACCCAAAGAGAACGACATTTTCGAAATTACTGTTTTAAACCAGTTTTCTGGACAGATTTGAACGCAGCAGTTAATATAGATTTTGACTCCCAAAAATTATGAGAAAATTCAGATATAATATGTAATTAATCTACTATAAAAATTTTCAGTTCAAAATTCATCCTTTTGATATGATTCCTTGATTTTTAAAGTTTGCGGTTCTGTACAGAATTTTTAAACTAAGAATTTCTCCAATTCTTTACACACAATTTATTTCCTTAGGTTTTTTAACAGTGTATATATACAAAATACATAAACCCACACCTCTCCATCAATGAACTAAATAATAATGGAGTAAGGGTAAAGAACAAAAATAAAAGGAAGAAGAAAGATAAAGACCTACCATACACCTAAAAATCCTTCCTTGTTTGCAACCCTTTTTTTTTTTTTCCTTCTTCTTCTTTTCTCTCAACCTCTCTCTCTCCCGTGGCTGCTGCTGTTGTTGTATAAATTGTGTTAGGCAACCTAGGGTTCCTATATATATATATCTAACCAAAAGGCTCTAATTTATTATCTTTTGTTTGATTTTATTTTCTCTCTCAATTAATTTAAATAACATACAAATATTATTAGATTAAAATATGCTTACTAATTTGTCACTTATTTTTTTTAAATAATAAATATTGTCTCTAAATTAAAGACTTTTACCATAAATTTATTTTAGGTTTTAAAATTAATTAAAAGACCCTCCAAATATTTAATTTGCACCTTAAGATTCACCATCAAAATATTTGAGGTTTGTAAAATAATTATTATTTAATTATTTATTTAATTTATATATTTGGGTTCTTAGAACAACACTCTGCAAGTATGCCTTCACATTGTCCACGGAAGACCCCGCATTCATATCATAAAAATCTCTCGGATTTATCTTGATGCAACTTGCCAATCTTTGTGTTTGAGGTCTTCTACATACATTACCTGTTCTGCGTGAGAAGCCAACACAAAGGCTCAGCATCTTTCATTAATCGTACAAAGTTGACTAGTGTGCAATCTTAATCTTTATCTTGTCTTTTCCCTGATTGTGACACCCATTCACCTTTAAATAATACGACCCTCTTCCCAAACAAATAATCTAACTCAATTATATCTGTTAACACACCATAAAATGTAACATCTCCAAAGACATGGTTTCCATCTTTACCACTTGCAAAGCTTCGTGTTTTTGTCGCGACAATGATCCCACTATTTTGAGTTTTTCTCTTTCGCTCGATCTCCTTAGTATAGAACCTAAAACCATTTATCAAGTATTGCTTATATTTTGTGAAAATTCTATTTGGACCATGAGCCAAACATCTAAGCTCTTTAGTTATTTGACTATCCCTTGGATTATGCAATTCCTCAACCTGTTTTCAGAAAATTGATGACATAACTTCTATAAGTATGGAATAAAATTGAAGTTAATATCAAGTCAAAGTCTAAGGAACTTCAAAACACTGCTTACATGTTTATCAAACCATGTTGGAAATGTTTCACTATGAATGCGATCAATGGCCATTTCACGAAGACGTGGATTTTGTATGGCAACAAGTCTACGGTGTTGTCTATATGCCATATAAAAGATTTGTGAGTGCGTGGAAGAGTATGTAAAATAATAATAATAATAATAATAATAATAATAATAATAATAATATATAATAATAATAATATATAATAATAATAATAATAATAATAATAATAATAATAATAATAATAATAATAATAAATTGATTATAGATGTGGAGTGTCTTACTCAATAAATTTGTTGACTGTTTCACAATTAAATAGCACATATCGATGTTTCTTTTGTGCCATCATCCATTGTGTCTATCACGCCCTTACCTAATGGTCGGCCAGGCATTAAGAAAATAGATAATCCTTCTGTACCATGGCCTCATCATAATATCGAGACATCCGGTTGAACCGTGTCTCAACACCTTCCATATACCTCGAGCAAAATGTCAAGCATTCATTTGCAAGGTATCCTTTTTCCATACTACCCTCTGGTCGACTTCTATTTCGCACATATGACTTTAATCTACTCAAGTACCTATGTTTTGGTAAGTTCAAAAAATAAAATTCTAAATGATGTTCAATAATAATAGAATAAAATATCATAATGATGGTAAAGAAATATGTAATTTAATATAAACTTTACCTCTCAATAGAATACATCCAACGATAATGCACAGGTCCTGCTAATCTAGCCTCAGATGCTAAGTGAACCACCAAATGCACCACAATATCAAAAAAATTAGGGGGAAATATTTTTTCAAATTTACAAAGTGTTATTGAAACTTGCCTTTCAAGACGCATAAAGTCTCGTGCCAAACCAACTTTAGAACATAACTCTAGAAAGAAATTACTCAACTCAATCAAAGGTGAAGTCACATGTGAACTCAACATTCCTCAAATTGCTAAAGGGAGTAATTGTTGCATCAAAATATGATAATCATGACTTTTAAGTCCAAAGATTCTACGTTGCCTTAAGTCGATGCATCGTGAACTTTCGCTGCACAACCATCAGGAGCTTTAACAGTCTTTAAAAATTTACAAAAAGCATATTTTTCTTGTTTCTTTAATGAGAAACAAGAAAAAGGAAAGATGGTTTTATTTGCTGCATTTTCTTTTGGATGGAGTTTAGGCCTTATACCTTGAAGTTTCAAGTCAAGACGTGCATTTAGATTATCCTTTGTCTTCCTCTCTAAATTCAGTAGTGTTCCAAGCACGCTCTCGTATACATTTTTCTCAATGTGCATCACATCAAGATTGTGACGCACTAGATTATCCTTTCAATATGGTAATTCAAAGAATGTGCTTCTTTTCTTCCAATTATATGGTAATTCTGGATTAGTACTCATCTTTCCATAAGTGATATTGAAGCCACATAACATATCCAATACCATAGAACCCACTAAAGGATTGGGTCCAATTCTTTTTTCTTTAGTACCATCAAAAGATCGCTCATCCTCTCGAAATGCATGATGTTTGTCCAAGAATTGACGATGACCCATGTAACAATGTTTTCGGCCATGCTCTAACCATTGGAAGCATGTGTCTTTGTGGCATGAAGGGCCTGCATACTTCCCCTTAGTACTCCACCCTAACAAATAAGCATAAGCAAGGAAGTCGCTGATAGTTCACATTAATGCTGCACGCAATTGGAAATTTTGTTTAATTGATACATCATATGTCTCTGCTCCATCCACCCATAATTCCTTTAATTCATCTATTAAAGGTTGCTAATACACATCCATATTATTTCCAGGTGCACTACGACCAGGGATAATCAATGATAATGGAAAATTGGTCTGTTTCATACACATCCATGGAGGCAAATTATATGGTATAAGAATTATAGGCCAGGTGCTATACATGTTGCTCAATGTTCTGAAAGGGTTCACACCATCACACGCCAAACCAAGTCTGACGTTTCTACAATCTGCTGCGAAATCAGGATGTAGGTGGTCAAAAGTCATCCAAGCTGGAGAATCGGCAAGATGTCTCATATAACCATCATTAGTGCGACCTTATTTATGCCACTTCATAGATGATGCTGTTTTAGATGACATGAATAACCTTTGTAGCCTTGGTATTAAAGGAAAGTAATGTAGAAACTTAGAAGGTGTTTTATAGCTTCCTTTTTTAGAGGATGCGTCGTTGCTTGAATTATTTTGGTCTATTACATACCTAGATGTATGGCAAACATAACATTCAGAATCGGTTTTGTGCTCATTCCTATATAACATGCAATCATTGGGACATGCATGAATCTTCTCATAACTAAGTCCTAACTCCATAACTATCTGCTCAACTTCATAAATAGTATTAGGCAGTGTTACACCCTCTGGGAATGCCTCCTTCAATAACTCTAATAACATAGTGAACAAATCATTACTCCATCCGCCTAAATTCTTGATATGAAATAACTGAAGGATGAATGAGAGCTTTGTAAAATTCCTACATTGTGGATAAAGCTCCTTTTATCCATCATGTATCAACTTTTAGAACTTCTTTGCTTGTGGATTTGGTTTATCTCCCAGATCTTCACGGTTGTCTCCATCGACTCTGACATCGTCATTTGAGATTCCAAATGCCTCGTGTACTAATCCATGTGTATCAATATTTAATTATGGCCCATTCTGCATGGGCGTATCAAGACCTGTTGTAGCAACAAATGATGCTTCACCATGTAAAACCCAAGTGTAACCCTTTGTGAACCCATCACATACTAAGTGATCATATGTAACTGATCGAGTGATGGAAAGTGTAAGTCCACACTTGATGCATGGACATATGATCTTATCCTCATAACTTGCATTAGTAAATGCAAAATCGAGAAACATGTCAACTCCTTTTTGGTATGCATCACTTAATCTTGATTGATACATCCATGTCTTATTCATAAGTAAACAATCTCGATTAAACAAGTGTCCAAAGTGTTTCGAGAACATTAAAACATGCATATATCAATAACAAGTATTTGAAAGTTATGATTGACAAAAACAACTAAACTTGATTTTGCAAGAACTATAAGATACTAACAACAATGAATAACATAACATATTCAATATATTGGTGCATGACTATAAGGCAACTCATGTCAAGAGAAAACATGTAAAAGAATTCAAGTATTACAAAGTCAATTCAATATCATTATTTCAATAGCAATTCATATGGTGGTGGAGATTTAGGAATGTGAAGAAAGCATTGTACAAAACTTATGTTTTAATTGGCAAGCAAGTTATGTTTAGCACTTTGATGATTTAGTAGATGAGATAATACTCATGTTGTGAGGGGACATGAACCAAGGTCAAGGTTAATTATGGAACCTTTTCCAAAATCTTTATTACAAGTACCAATGTACATACTTAAGTGTTGTGGGTGCATTTTCAACAGAATGAAATCATTTGGTTTATAATGCTTTTAACTAAAAAGATCAAATGTGCAGTCAATTCCAGGAAATGACAACTACAAGGATCCTACTGCAGGAGTCTATTCATATAAACTATTGAAGGACATTTTGTATCTAACAATAAATGTCTAAGTCATGACAGAAAAGAAAAAAAAGGTAGGAGTGACAAATCCAGGGTCCCAAACATCATCTTTATTCTTTTACACTACAACAAAGTAATAAAATGATTATCAATTTAAATATAGAGGAGAACAAAAGTCAAAAGGAGAGACTGTTTTATTAATTTTATAAAATTTGATCTCAAATCTCTTGATTTGAAATCCATCTATCCAAACAGAATCTAAGGTCTCCATTTTTCAGTGTTCTGTGTTTTAAGTCCCAAAATATCCATGGTTAGTACATTATGATTCCTCAAATCTAGTAGTTAGTATGCATCATATCTTCCTAAAGTGTTATTTTATTAATGTTTTATTTTTTATTATTATTTGGAGAGAGTATAAATATGTATTTAGATAAGCTGGTTTCAAAACCTATCAAAGGTATCCTGTATATTCCTAATTTTCGTAGCCACCATGGTGATTAAGCATAAGGAGGACAATTCTCTTGGGACACAACTATTTTGTCATTTTAGGAATAAATAGGAAATGAATTTTTCTTTGTGTTATGCTTTGAATGCTTTTTCTTTCAAATAACAACTTTACAAGCAACACTTGTGGAATCATATGATTGTTAAGATCTATTTTATGAAACAATGACCTAATAACCACATCAGGTTGATTGTCTTAATCAATGTTGAAATTAGCTAAGTACATCTAGATATTGTGAAGTAGAGTTTTGCATAAAAGTCTATATGAGATCAGATCATAGTTACAGAACCATATATATATATATATATATATCATGTTTTTTTGCAGCTTAATCAACATATACCACAACAATCTGACATAAACAAAAACAATTTCCAATTATTCATGAGCTCGTCCAACATTTCAACTAATTAACAGCATAACCAATAAAACATAAATATTACAGAGTTCAGTGACTTCAATCAAAACATAGGGTAGACAGTCTTGACATTCACATATATAAACATAAAAAAATAAAAAAATAAAACAACTAACACATAGGAATTCGTGCCTCTCTATCTAATGCTTGTTCATTCACTTTTTCCCTCTCTAATCTTCTATGACAACAGTGGAATTCGTGCCAACACTAGTCTGGTACGGCTTCGTAATTTAAAATTTAAAGTTTTGGTTAACATTATAGGTGAAGCATATAACTTAGATTAGGGTAGAGGCATCAAACCTTCAGATGATATATGATAGTACTTTGTGTCTGAAGGCAAACAGGCCATTACAAGATATGTTTGTTGGATTTAGTTACAAAATTTTCTCAATAGAAACTGACTCTCTCACTGATATCTATTTTTCTCTCTCACTTTATGTTTTTATATGCATCGACACTCTGTTTCTAAGCTTCTAAAGGAGAAATTCTGTGTACATCATTTCTGTAAGCTAACTTGTTGATCTGATTTAATCAAATTCTGTGTCCTGATATTGTTGATATGATTTTATCAAATTTGTTGCTGTTCTTAGTTAGATTTGGCAGTGATCTAGCTCCAGGCTTCTCTCAAGTTTGCTTATTTTGTAGGTACATGGATAAGCTTGATATGCAGACTGTGAGTGTGAGAAACCAATATCTGTGGGTTTAGAGTTTTGAGAGGAGAATAAAAATCCATACCCACTTGTCAATGACCACATTGAGTGTTTTTGAAATATTTTTGCATACTATATTCTCTTTTCTGTGCAGGTACTTTGAGCAAAGTATTTTGAGTGTTGTGAGATTCTATATTGTGGGCCAAGTGTAGTGAGCTTTTATAATGCGTGTTGGTGCTATGTTTTGGATGATACTGTGGCATCCTTTCCTGTGTATAGTAGATGTTCATACTATCTGTTTTGGACATGCTTTACTAAACAAAGGAAGCATGGGGATAGGCAAAGTGGCTACTGGAAAGTGTGGAAGCCAAAGAACAGCCAAAGTGCCACCTTTCCAGAAAAGCAGATCAACAATAACAGACTCCATCAGCAATACCTCAAACCATTTTGTAGTCCAAATAATACTAGACCAGCACAGGCAGACAGGGCAGAACTAGATCAAATCTCCATACCAGATCACGGTAGCACAGAGCAGATCAACACAGGCTCTAGTAAATATTAGCAATAACAGCCTCAAGTGAAAACATAAGCAAAAGATCAGCCCAGGTAGTCACAGATACAGAACAGACAAGCCACAATACAGCAGCAGCAACAAAGTCCTGATCTGCCTTAGATTGAAATAAATCACCAAGACATTGCAGAGTATATATCAGACCACTAAGGGCTGCTGCTGCTCTCCATAGACAAAGTTGCTCCTACTAACCTATATACCTAACATCAACAGAGGCACATCAACATTACACATAATACCAGCAGGCCACATTACAGTAGCAGGGGCATAACAAATCTACACCATCATGTAGGACACCAAGTCTCTGAAGCCACACTTAGGTTTTTAATCTGCCCTTCCAAACTAGCCAAGTGCAAAACTGTGCCTTTGGAGAGGCATGATTATTCCAAATAAGGGAAGGCAAGGCTAAATCTAGACCCCAAAGTGATTCACACCAGTTGAACATTGATTTGACTTTAAAAATCCTAGAGTTATCATCTTTCCAACTAAGTGAGTCCTCTGCTTCAGGAAGCAACACTGGGCATGATCCCAACATACTATCCTCTACTAGAATCATCAAAATTTGGAAGCATGGTAACAGGGTGTATGGCTGCTGGGAGCACCGTTGGAGTGAAGAAAGTTGTTTTTACTTGATATGTATATATTTGTTTAGAACTTGTGTCAACCTTTCTAGTATCTTTTTGAGCCTACCCTTGCGCGATGTGCAAGGGATGTTATTTTCTGTGAGGACTGCTTTTGCTGAGCTGGATGTTCATGGTCCACATATTTCTTCTATGGGGCCAATGAACATTTCAACATTTTTTTAATCAGCATCTACCTTATCTGTTAAGGGTGCTATGTGTTGCATTGAGTTTATACCGGCGAATATCTTGTTTGATAGATGGTAGTTTTGGTATATGTTCCAGGCCCTTCTGCAAATCTTTTCGATGGGTCTGCCATGTTGCAGTCCATTTTTCTTTGGTTTTTTGGTGTATAGTCTTGGGTAGGGCCTGGGGCATGCCCCTTGTATGTTGTGTAAGCTTTTTGTTTTTAATTTATGACTTACTTACCCAAAAAAAAAAAAATCTAGCTTCAGGCAAGGATTTTATATGTTATTCTGAAAGCTAACTGTTGCAAGTTTGGCTAGCTATGGGTAAGTTCTAATCTCTCTATCTAATGCCAATACACTAAATGAACATCAACTAGTGTTAATTGGGAATGGATAGGACCATAAAGCATTACCAGCTATGGGTAAGTTCTAATCTCTCTATCTAATGCCATCTAATGCATGTTCATTCACTTTTTCCCTCTCTTTTCTTTTACCTCCACAAATTCAATATCCTAACATAGTAGCAACAGAGTTTTCACTAAAAACTTTTGCTGATTGTTGCTGATGATGATTAATTCTACTTGCTGCTGATTGTTGTCAGGGATGGGAAATGCAAGTATGAACTGGTAGTAGCTTGAGAATGCATGATCAGAAGATGTATCAAGTGAGACATGATAGGGCTATTGATAGGTACTGGTGTATAAAGCAGAGGAGATGTGCAATTGCTGAGTGAACTTTTGGGGTGCAATTGCTGTGTCAAAACACTACCATCACACAGTAGGTACATCACTTGACAGCCAAAAAAACAGTAAAAGGCCACAGCAACAACAAAGTCATGCACCCTTTATCTCAAGCTATGTCTGACCTGTTGTAGATTATAAACAAAATCATACACTGTGTAATGCACAACTACTTGACTGCTCTTAGCCCAAAATGCTATCCTTGTCTTCACAATATGTACACTTGCTAGAATGCTCTTGTCCCTGAGGTTTAAGTTGGTTTTTAGTGAAAGCTTTGTTTGATCATGCAAGTAAAAAAGGGCATTTTTTTAGGGGGCATTCTTATATAGAATTGAAATGAATGACTTATTTTGGAATTCCAATGGAGTCTATTTTATTCCATTTAGAGATTACCGTTTTCATATTCCTTAAAAACTCCAATTTAGAGGTTGTTTGTTAGGTTGTGAGATTTCTTGAAAACACATTAGGCAAACACTTCTGTAAGAGAAGATAATACACTCAAGTACACACTAGGAAATTTCACAAGCACAAATACACACTTGACTAGACACACTTAACTAGAGATACCATTTATACAACAAACACACTCGACACCTATCACTTAAGACCCGTAATATTTCTCTTGACACACACCTGAAGCAACCTATTACTCACTTCTTGTGCTGTGTCTCAATGTTACCAACACAAGAGGATTCCAATGTCCCTTGGACATTTGGACTGGTACACTTAATCTAGGCATCTGGCACATGTTTTGTCTTAAGGGAATTGTCGACATGCTAAATCCTAAATTTTGTTAAATTAATTTTTTATGCCAATTAACTCCATCCACTACAATTGGCGTTGGTACCTAAATTTGTTAATTAGTGATGACCATTCATCCATGTAATACACACGTAGAAATTCATACTGCTGCAAATGTTTGATTGCTCCATACGTGCACGTACAATAAACACGATTCTTAATATATTTGTTTTTCTACAGTCTTTGATTGCTTATGTTTCTGAATCTATTATGGTTGCTTATGTTTCTGAATTTATTTAGTCATGCCTTCAAGATCATAACTCTAAATTTACATGTAAAATATTTAATCCCTGGAAGATTAATCTTAGTTCAGTGCTTAAAATAGAGTGGAATTAATTTCTAGAATTGGTTTCTTCTGTTATAGTATTCTACATTTTTTCCATACAATATTGTGTAGAGAGTTGAGTTGAAGTCTGTATTCTTCCCATGCAATCGGTATTATGGTTTTCAAAGTGGTCCATTGATGTAACTAGCTTGTCTATTTGATCTAACTAAATTGACATAAAATCTAAAATTAACTATCAAAAGTGAGTCAATTAAAACTATATGCAAGAACTAAATGTAAGGATTATTGATGTAATTTACCCAACAATTATAAGCAATTGAAAGAAATTGAGATAAATCCGTAAACTCAGAGTGAAAATCGAGTTAATTGAAAATATAGGGACTAAAATTCATGAAACTTTATCATTGTACATGAGAGCAATTTCAAATTTTATTTTTCCTGAAGTCATATAAAGCTGTTGATAATTTTGTACATGTGGCAAGAACAATTAAAAAAACATGTTATATTGAGTTTAATTTATTTATTTTTAATCATTTTATAGCGATCCCGGGTTTTACCCTTTGTTGTACAGTGATCCGAACTTGTTTCCGTGGATGTTAGTAGTTGTTTATATCTTGTTTGTATCCTTTCGTACTTTGTATTTGAGTTATAGGATGTGTTGGGTAGGTTTGTTACAGGTTGGTTGTGTTTGGAAGCAAATGGTTGCTGCCCAGAATTTTGGTCCTTCGCTCGAGCGAGCAGTTTGTCGCTCGAGCGTGCTCTTTGTTTTGGATCCTTCGCTTGAGCTAGGGTTTGGTCGCTCGAGCGAGAGTTGAGTTTTGTGTCTGGTGGATCGAACGAGAAGTCTTGCGCTCGAGTATGCGTCTGCGTCTCATTTTGACCTGAGAGCTGTGTTTCTTGGCTCAAGCGAGATTTTCTTCGCTCGAGCGAGCCAGCGAGGTGTATGTTTTGAGTTTCCTCGCTCGAGCGAGCATTCTGTCGCTCGAGCGTGCTTCTGGGTTGCAGACCTGAAGCTTCGAGTTGTTGGCTCGAGCGAGACTTTCTTCGCTCGAGCGAGTATTCTTTGTGTCTGGTCGCTCGAGCGACCAATCCTTCGCTCGAGCGAGCCTGTTATATATCAGTAGGCAGCAGCGGGGAAAACATCACTTTTTCATCTTCTTTCTTTTTACAAACCCTAGATCCGACTCTCTCTCTCTCTCTCTATACTTGTCTTCTCTCTAAGGTTTGATCTATCTAGAGTGAGTTTCTACCCTTAGTCCTTTGTTAAAAAGATAGAGTGGGTTGAGGGCTTCGTTTTAATCTGAAAAACTTGGGATTTGGAGCACGTTGGTTTTTGGTCTTCATCTCCGTTTGGGCTCAAACTTCGAGGTAGGGATATCCTACTCCTCCTTATGAGCTTTGTCTTTGAATTTTGGTATTTTGATATGTTGGGGATTGTTGTGTAATTTTGAGAAAGTTTGGGTCTTTTGTGTAATTTTACAAAAGTTGGGGTTTTGTTTATATAAACCTATATGCATGTTTGGCATAGAGAAATGAGATAAATATTGGATTATTGATGAAAATGGAACCTTAGGGTTGTGATGTTAATTATGGGAAATGCCCTAATTACATTGATAAATTAATTGGTATAATTAATTTGAAGAAAAGAGGAATTGAATTGAAATGTTGGAATTGGATGTGTATGGGATTAAAGGGTGTAGTTAGATTCATTCATCGCTCACCTAGTTGAAATGTTGATTATATATCCATTTGGTGCATTTATTTTCGGTATAGAAATAACTGCTTTGGGCTATCGGTGGAGGATAGTCTTGATTGTTGTAGACAATGCATGATGATTAGGCAAACTAAAACTAATCGATTGAGTATGCTATCGAATATAGCGACTGGAATAATACATTAACTTTATGTATTGATTGATTGTATATGATCTATGTTTATATACATGTGTTGTGTGGGAGGAGATAGGGGATGTACTCCACGGTTTAGGGGAAGATAGGGGATGGACCTCTAAACCGGATTTTGTGTGACATTGATACAGCACTACAATGTGTATCAAGTGTTGATTATGGAAGTGTTCGAATTGATTTGATATAGCACTAAAATGTATATCGTTATCAATTGTGAAGTATAGAAGTGATTCTATGTTATGTTGATACAGCACCGAAATGTGTATCTTTCGTAAAGTGTGGAAATGGTTTATGTGTTATCGATACAGCATTAAAATGTGTATCCATCATGAATTTCGAAAGTGTTTTAAAGATGAGTCTTAATCTCATTAAGTTATTTGGCTAGGTGTTGAGCCTTGTTTTCAAACTCAAAGTTGAAAAAGAAATGGGAAATGAAATGTAACATGGACTTAATGTCATGAAACCGGAATGTGATATATGTGGATGTATCTGTGTTGACCATCTATCAACTGCTAATCTTTTAGTCATTGTTCATAGCTGGTTTAGTGTATTTCTACTGGGCTGTGGCTCACCCTTTATGGGACATCATTTTCAGGTACAGGTAGCATGCCACCTCCAAGGACATAGCTTGGGAGGCTAGAGGCAGACAGACTTTTGTTGTTTTGTTATCTTTTGGATGTATTACATGTAAATTCAAGCCAAGGGCTTAATGTGTATTGAGTTAGTACTCTCCTTTTTGTAACCAAGTGTTAACTTGGAAAGCTGTAAGCCCGTAGGGCATTTGCTTTTGTTGTTAACATGTAATACTCATTGTAATGAACTACTCTGATGAATAGAAGAATATTTATCTTTTATATCAATGCATGTCTAAATTGATGGGTTTTAATGTTATTATTTTGAGGGCGTTACAACTTGGTATCAGAGCGTACCGGGTTCGAATACTTTGGGTACGTGGGAAGTGATTAGTATCACAATGGGTTTGTCTCGCTTGTTAGAGACATATGTGTGACATTATGTGTTTATTGATAACATGTTTATGTGACTATGTGGGTATGGGATTTAGTTTCTAGGATGTTGATTGGGAGTCCTATTGGAAAAGCACTTGATCAATGTTGTTTCTAACTAGAACTCTAGTAACGCCTCGGGACTATCATTATCCAGAAATGGAATTCGTAAGTGCTTATGTGATTATGTGCTTACATGGAGTGAATTATTGTTGTCCATCGCATTAGGACGCGAGTGTTATAGCTTCGGCACATTTGTGAATGTGCTAATGTTCTTCGTTACCTTTATTAGGATGTCAGGACGAGGACGTGGTGGTAGGCGAGGTAGGCCTAGGAGGCAGGAGGTGCCTATACCGGATGATATTCCGGCGCAGCAGGAGGGTGTTGGCCAGGCCAATGTGGCCGAGCCAGCAGGTCAGCAGGCCATGGGCGCCTTAGCCCGCGAGATGGCAGGAGCATTGAGAGCATCCATGGACATTCTCAGAGCTGAGAATCAAGTCCAGGCCCAGGTTGTTGATGCAGGGCCTTCTTTTCTGAAGAGGGAGTTCTTCCGGTCAAATCCGGATGAGTTTTTGGGGGATCCGAAAGAGCCACTTAAGGCTGATGAGTGGCTGGAGCAGATGAGTAAGACGTTTGAGATGCTTGGCATCGAAGACGGGACTTTGAAAGTGACCTTGGCATCTTTCCAGCTTAAGGGGGATGCGGGTCAGTGGTGGAAATTCATGAAGGGTCGTATTGGTGGCACTTGGGAGGCTTTTGTGGGTGCTTTCCAGGAGAAGTTCTTATCTCCAGCAGTCAGGGAGAAGCTGAGAGACCAGTTCTGCCAGCTTTTGCAGTTGAGTTCTTCAGTGGCCGAGTATGAGGCTGCTTTTACTAGCTTGTCCAGGTTCGCACCTGAACTTGTGGCGTCCGAGGAACGCCGCTGTATCGAGTTTGAGAAGAGGTTGAGGCGCGGCCTCAAGATGAGAGTTGGTGGTTCTATGATCCGAGACTATGGGCGCTTGGTTGATGCTGCAGCCCATATGGAGATCATGATGCAGGAGGAGGAGGGACAGAGGGGCTCCAAGAGGAGCCAGGATGGTCAGGGTGATGGCAGGAGACAGAGGGGTGCTAACCCTCAGCAGTCTCAGGGTGGTGTTGCTAGATCGACCTTTCCAGTGCCGAGTGCAGGCTCGGGGAGAGGCAATCAGGGAGATTTCACCTGTTACAAGTGTGGTCAGCTGGGCCACAAGGCTTCGGTTTGCCCACAGAGGGGAGGAGGTCAGCGAGCTGCTTCTTCTTCGGCTAGACCGCAGAGCCAGAGTCAGGGCAGGGGTCAGCCACTGTCTTGTTATCAGTGTGGTCAGGCGGGGCACCTGAAGAGGTTTTGCCCGCAGTTGAGTGGCACATCTGGTGCATCTGGGCAGAGGCAGAGTCTTCAGCCAGCTCAGTCAGTGCAGGCCTCGAGGGCCAATCAGGGGGCTTCATCGTCCCAGTCTGTGCAGCAGTCGTATGCTCCGAGGGGTGAGCAGGTAGATCAGGGGCCTTCAGGGCGCGTGTATGCTGTTACCGCGCAGGACCTGGTACCGGTTCCATCAGTTGTGAGAGGTACCTTTCTGTTTTGCAACTCGGTTGCTAGTGTATTGATTGATACGGGTGCGTCTCATTCCTTTGTATCTGCTGCATTTGCATCTGTTTTGGAATTGGAGTTGGCACAATTAGCATCTCCTATATGTGTTGTATCACCTCTTGGGGGTGAATTGATTTTGAAGCACGGATGTAGAGGTTGTGATATAGAGGTCGCCGATCATCGGCTTCCGTTCCCTTTTGTAGTTATGCCCATGAAGGGTTTTGATGTTATTTTGGGTATGGACTGGCTATCGTCATACCGGGCTGTTATCGATTGCTACCGCCAGAGGGTCACAGTATGTACCTTGAGCGGGGAGTGTTTTCATTTCTTGGGGGATCGGGTTGGTAGTGTGTTGCCACCGGTGTATGATCCGCGAGGGCGGAGTGAGCTTAGTGGTCTTCTTGCTAGCCTTTTGAGTAGTGAGTGTGATGAGACCCAGATTGTATTACCGAGAGTGGTTTGTGAGTATTCGGATGTTTTTCCCGAGGATCTCGTTGGTTTGCCACCTCACCGTGAGATTGAGTTCTCCATTGATTTAGTGCCCGGCACGGCGCCGATTTCTATGGCACCTTACCGTTTTGCCCCAGCCGAGTTGAGTGAGTTGAAGATTCAGCTCCAGGAGTTGCTGGATAAGGGCTTTGTTCGCCCTAGTGTTTCGCCGTGGGGAGCACCGGCCCTCTTTGCTAAAAAGAAAGATGGTGCCTTGAGACTTTGTATCGACTACCGGAAGTTGAATCGGGCTACGGTCAAGAATAAGTACCCTATGCCCCGTATAGATGATTTGTTTGACCAGTTGAAGGGTTCTCGTTGTTTCTCTAAGATAGACTTGAGATCGGGTTACCACCAGTTGAGGGTCAGGGAGGAGGATATTCCGAAGACGGCATTCCGTACGCGGTATGGCCATTATGAGTTTCTGGTGATGCCATTTGGGCTCACCAATGCACCGGCAGTCTTTATGGATTTGATGAACCGGATCTTCCGGGAATTCTTAGATCGCTTTGTGGACGACATTCTCATCTATTCACCTTCAGAGGAGGAGCACGAGGAACACTTGAGAGTGGTGCTCGAGTTACTTAGAACCCATAGGCTGTATGCCAAGTTTGGGAAGTGTGAGTTCTGGCTAGGAGAAGTCAAGTTCTTAGGCCATGTGGTTTCTGGGGAAGGGGTGTCTGTTGATACATCCAAGATTGAGGCAGTGCAAGATTGGACACAGCCTAAGAGTGTGTTTGAGATCCGCAGTTTTCTGGGATTAGCTGGGTATTACCGCCGGTTTGTGAAGGATTTCTCCAAGTTAGCTTCACCGTTGACCAGACTGACTCGGAAGGGAGTCAAATTTGTATGGAGTGAGACTTGTGAAAAGTCGTTCCAAGAGCTGAAAGTTAGATTGACCACTGCTCCGGTCTTGATTATTCCGGAGAGAGGGTTGGGTTATGTAGTCTATTGTGATGCCTCACGAGAGGATTTGGGTTGTGTGTTGATGCAAGAGGGGAAAGTGGTTGCCTATGGCTTACGTTAGTTGAAAATACACGAGAAGAATTAGCAGCAGTGATCTTTGCCTTGAAAATCTGGAGGCACTACCTTTATGGTGAGAGATTCGAGGTGTTCTCGGATCATAAGAGTCTGAAATATCTGTTTACACAGAAAGACTTGAACTTGAGGCAGAGGAGGTGGATGGAGTTTATTGAGGATTACGACTTCGAGTTGCATTATCATCCGGGGAAGGCCAATGTTGTGGCCGATGCCCTTAGCAGGAAATCCATAGGTGATGTAGCTTGTATAGCCATCCGGGAGTGGGAGATGTTGGGTGCACTTGGTGAGTTTGATTTGCTTCTGGGCGAATCCGTTGAGGCTGCGGCCTTGTTTTCTGTTGTTGCGCAGCCTACACTTGTGACTAGAGTGTTAGAGGCACAGAGAGGTGACCTTGAGGTAGAATCCCTTCGAGAGAAGATCTCCAGCGGGAAGGTTGAGAAGGGTTTGTCTGAGTATCCCGACCAGAGTGTGAGATACCGAGACCGATTGTTTGTGCCGGAGTCCTGCCGAGAGGAGGTACTCCGAGAGTTTCACCATTCACGCCTTGCGGTGCATCCGGGAGGCACCAAGATGTATCGTGATTTGGGGCGCCAGTTTTGGTGGAGGGGTATGAAGAGAGATGTGGCAGTTTTCGTGTCGAAGTGCCTTACTTGTCAGCAAGTGAAGGCCGAACATCAGAGGCCAGCGGGTTTGTTACAACCCTTGCCTATTGCCGAGTGGAAGTGGGAGCATGTCACTATGGACTTCGTTGTAGGTCTTCCGAGGACTCAGCGGGGTAGTGATGCTATTTGGGTGGTTGTAGACCGGTTGACTAAGTCGGCGCACTTCATCCCTATGCGCGTGAGAGATTCGGTAGATCATCTTGCCGACTTGTATATTCGGGACATAGTGAGGTTGCACGGGGTCCCAGTGACGATTGTCTCAGATAGAGATCCTCGTTTTACTGCCAGGTTGTGGCAGAGTTTGCAGAGTGCCTTGGGTACTAAGTTGACCTTTAGCACGGCTTATCATCCTCAGACTGACGGGCAGTCCGAGCGTACTATTCAGATCCTTGAGGATATGCTTCGGGGTTGTGTCCTTGACTTTAGTGGGACGTGGGAGAGGCACTTGCCCTTGGTGGAGTTTGCCTACAACAACAGTTTCCAGTCTAGTATCGGTATGGCACCGTTTGAGGCCTTGTATGGCCGACCGTGTAGGTCTCCAGTTTGCTGGGCCGAGGTGGGTGATGCACCTTTGTTGGGTCCGGAGTTGGTGAGGGAAACGACGGAGAAGGTTGAGCTTATCCGTAGGAGGCTTGTTACAGCCCAGAGTCGTCAGAAATCTTATGCCGACCGTAGGAGGAGACCTTTGGTGTTCGAGGTGGGTGATCATGTCTTTCTGAAGATATCACCTAGGCGGGGATTGATGAGGTTTGGGAAGAGTGGGAAGTTGTCCCCTCGGTTTATTGGCCCTTTTGAGATCCTTGAGAGGATTGGCGAGGTTGCCTATCGTTTAGCTTTGCCGCCGCAGTTGTCCGGAGTTCATGACGTGTTTCATGTGAGTATGCTTCGGAAGTATGAGCCGGATCCATCACATGTATTGGATTGGACCGACTTAGAGGTTGATGAGGATGCCTCGTATGAGGAGAGACCGGTTCGGGTCTTGGATAGCCGGGAGCAAGTCTTGCGAGGCAAGACCATTCCCCTAGTGAAGGTTTTGTGGAAACATCACGGAGTGGAGGAAGCCACTTGGGAACGTGAGTTGGAGGTCCGAGAGAAATATCCGGATCTATTTGTGGATGTTTGAGCATGTATTGTATATTTTGTTGTATTATTGAACCTTAAGAGTATTGAATATATCTTAGGTTGTAAAACATGGTTTATGTTTTGGTTTAATGGAAGTGTTTTGGAACTTGCCTCAAAATGGAAGTTTGATATAACATTGCATATGTTGAGTATTGTAGAATTGGAAATGTATCATGAACATTAGTTATGGTATGAAATTGTTGAAATTGGAAAGGAAATGCATGTTGAAATGTATGTGTTGTGAAATGCCTCTTGACAAGAGATGGAATGACCGGTAATGGGTCAAGTTGTTTAATGTTGAAATGTAACATTGTTTAAAAGGAGAAAAACCTGTTTTTGAAAACTTGTGCTTAATTTCGGGGACGAAATTCTTTAAGGGGGGGAGGTTATAGCGATCCCGGGTTTTACCCCTTGTTGTACAGTGATCCGGACTTGTTTCCGTGGATGTTAGTAGTTGTTTATATCTTGTTTGCATCCTTTCGTACTTTGTATTTGAGTTATAGGATGTGTTGGGCAGGTTTGTTACAGGTTGGTTGTGTTTGGGAGCAAATGGTTGCTGCCCAGAATTTTGGTCCTTCGCTCGAGCGAGAAGTTTGTCGCTCGAGCGAGCTCTTTGTTTTGGATCCTTCGCTCGAGCCAGGGTTTGGTCGCTCGAGCGAGAGTTGAGTTTTGTGTCTGGTGGATCGAGCGAGAAGTCTTGCGCTCGAGCATGCGTCTGCGTCTCATTTTGACCTGAGAGCTGTGTTTCTTGGCTCGAGCGAGATTTCCTTCGCTCGAGCGAGCGAGGTGTATGTTTTGAGTTTCCTCGCTCGAGCGAGCATTCTGTCGCTCGAGCGTGCTTCTGGGTTGCAGACCTGAAGCTTCGAGTTGTTGGCTCGAGCGAGACTTTCTTCGCTCGAGCGAGTACTCTTTGTGTCTGGTCGCTCGAGCGACCAATCCTTCGCTCGAGCGAGCCTGTTATATATCAGTAGGCAGCAGCGGGGAAAACATCACTTTTTCATCTCCTTTCTTTTTGCAAACCCTAGATCCGACTCTCTCTCTCTCTATACTTGTCTTCTCTCTAAGGTTTGATCTATCTAGAGTGAGTTTCTACCTTAGTCCTTTGTTAAAAAGATAGAGTGGGTTGAGGGCTTCGTTTAATCTGAAAAACTTGGGATTTGGAGCACGTTGGTCTTTGGTCTTCATCTCCGTTTGAGCTCAAACTTCGAGGTAGGGATATCCTACTCCTCTTTATGAGCTTTGTCTTTGAATTTTGGTATTTTGATATGTTGGAGATTGTTGTGTAATTATGAGAAAGTTTGGGTCTTTTGTGTAATTTTACAAAAGTTGGGGTTTTGTTTATATAAACCTATATGCATGTTTGGCATAGAGAAATGAGATCAATATTGATTATTAATGAAAATGGAACCTTAGGGTTGTGATGTTAATTATGGGAAATGCCCTAATTACATTGATAAATTAATTGGTATAATTAATTTGAAGAAAAGAGGAATTGAATTGAAATGTTGGAATTGGATGTGTATGGGATTAAAGGGTGTAGTTAGATTCATTCATCGCTCACCTAGTTGAAATGTTGATTATATATCCATTTGGTGCATTTATTTTCGGTATAGAAATAACTGCTTTGGGCTATCGGTGGAGGATAGTCTTGATTGTTGTAGACAATGCATGATGATTAGGCAAACTAAAACTAATCGATTGAGTATGCTATCGAATATAGCGACTGGAATAATACATTAACTTTATGTATTGATTGATTGTATATGATCTATGTTTATATACATGTGTTGTGTGGGAGGAGATAGGGGATGTACTCCACGGTTTAGGGGAAGATAGGGGATGGACCTCTAAACCGGATTTTGTGTGACATTGATACAGCACTACAATGTGTATCAAGTGTTGATTATGGAAGTGTTCGAATTGATTTGATATAGCACTAAAATGTATATCGTTATCAATTGTGAAGTATAGAAGTGATTCTATGTTATGTTGATACAGCACCGAAATGTGTATCTTTCGTAAAGTGTGGAAATGGTTTATGTGTTATCGATACAGCATTAAAATGTGTATCCATCATGAATTTCGAAAGTGTTTTAAAGATGAGTCTTAATCTCATTAAGTTATTTGGCTAGGTGTTGAGCCTTGTTTTCAAACTCAAAGTTGAAAAAGAAATGGGAAATGAAATGTAACATGGACTTAATGTCATGAAACCGGAATGTGATATATGTGGATGTATCTGTGTTGACCATCTATCAACTGCTAATCTTTTAGTCATTGTTCATAGCTGGTTTAGTGTATTTCTACTGGGCTGTGGCTCACCCTTTATGGGACATCATTTTCAGGTACAGGTAGCATGCCACCTCCAAGGACATAGCTTGGGAGGCTAGAGGCAGACAGACTTTTTGTCGTTTTGTTATCTTTTGGATGTATTACGTGTAAATTCAAGCCAAGGGCTTAATGTGTATTGAGTCAGTACTCTCCTTTTTGTAACCAAGTGTTAACTTGGAAAGCTGTAAGCCCGTAGGGCATTTGCTTTTGTTGTTAACATGTAACACTCATTGTAATGAACCACTCTGATGAATAGAAGAATATTTATCTTTTATATCAATGCATGTCTAAATTAATGGGTTTTAATGTTATTATTTTGAGGCCGTTACACATTTTGTGCATTTTAAAAATTTAGAAAATATATTGGCATTTTTAGTTTTTTCAAAAATGCCATTATAAGCTTGGAAAGTTTTTGGCTTAGTGACATTTCTTAAAATACTATAAAATATTTGTTTATGACACTTTTGACCTAATGCCATAAAAAGTAACTTGCACCTACCTAGTGTAGTGACATTTTTAAAAAAATGCCATTGCTACTAAAGTTTAGTGGCATCTATTGATAAATGTCACGAATATAATTTCTTGTGTCATTATTTTATAAAATGCCATAAAATTGATGCGATATTACTTTATTGAAATGCCATTGGAGCCCTATATGTTTGTGATTCTGTGGCATTTTTCTAAAACAAGTCACCAAAATTTATTTTTGTGGCATTTTCTAAGAACATGCCACTAGTGTAGTGTCACTAAAGTGTAAATTTGTTATAGTGACATTTTTGTTGTAGTGAAGTGACACTTTTTTTAATTGAAATGCCACTAGAGTTTTGTATGTTTGTGGCTCTGTGACATTTTTTCAAAACATTCCAGCAAATATTCTTTTAGTGATATTTTTTAAAAAACATCCACTAGTATAGTGTCACTAAAATATGTTTTTGTTGTAGTGAAATGAAGAGTATGTAACTCGTGAAACACCATGTACTCATTAAAATTGACAAAAACATTGAATTGTAAATGAATAATTACAAGAAATTTTTTATTAGGGTATAATTCATCATTGAATAATACATAATTTTGGTGCAACCAAAAATTATTTTGAAGGATTTTTCTTTCTTTCTTTTTTTTCTTTTTCTTTTACTGATGGATACTAGAATCGAGAATCCAAATGAATACTCAGTTATGTTATAAATGTACAGAAGATTTTCACATAATGAGATAGATGTAAGACAGAGAATAGATATCACATGTATGTTAAACTACTTTTATGAGTTATCTCCGTAGTGACCAACTTTATTAGTTGTGTGATTAGTGGCTTAATTGTTAGCTATCTAAAAGCTGTAGAGCCGATGTGAGACTGAAAATATATAGGGGAGAAGAGGGGATTGATAGCTTTCAAAAACATAGAAACTTTGCTACGCAGAGATGACACGAGAGATGAAATGTCCTTAATGGATAGGGGTCCATACAATTTTTCATCACTCAAAAGATCTGTTAGCAATGTATAGTGGTCAAATAAGATCATTTTCTTTTTGAGATTATATATCATATGTGTCACTTATTCATTATCTTATATTTATGTCTAATTTTATAAATAAATAAAAAAAAATCTATTGCCCATTCATTGAAGGAAAAAAAAAACTAACTCAAATGTCAACAACTTTCATGTTCATCCCCTTATATCCATTAATGTCCTTAATAGATAGGGGTCCATACAATGTTTCATCACTCAAAAGATCTACTAGCAATGTATAGCAGTCAAATAGGATCATTTTCTTCTTGAGATTATATATCATATATATGTGTCACTTAGTCATTATCTTATATTTATGTCTAATTTTATGAAAAAAATCTATTGCCCATTCAACTAACTCAATCAAAGAAAGAAGAAAAATAAAAAACGAAGTCAAATGTCAACAACTTTCATTTTCATCCCCTTATATTATTCAATAATTCAGAGAAAACATCTAGGAACGTGAAATCCGTGTATGAACATATGTTAGGTTACATTAAAATGACAAACTATGCAAAGTTTTTCACACAACTGAAAATTGATAAATAAACCAAGTTTTCACTCATTATAGTACATGGGTATAGCAACAAACCATGACAGAACAACCGATGACAACAACGACGATGATGGAGATAAACGTTGAGGTAATCGCTAGGGAAACCATCAAGCCATCTTCTCCGACCCCCCATCACCTTAAAACTTTCAAACTCTCTCTTATCGACCAATTCATGCCTGCATCATACACGCCACTAGTTCTCTACTATGCCACACGTGGTGGTTCTAGTTGCGAAGAAAGATCCCAACTTTTAAAAAACTCCCTCTCTCAAATCCTAACTCGCTACTACCCTCTAGCTGGAAGAATCAATGATCCTCTCTTTGTTGATTGCAACGACGACGGAGTTGATTACATTGAAACTCGAGTCAACTGTCCAATTTCCTCCTTTCTTGAGCAACCCAAGAGTGAATTACAAAACCATTTCATTCCAATCCAATTTAAGGAATCGGGGTCCGGATCTCTCTTACTCATCCAGGCTAGCTTCTTTGAATGTGGAGGAATGGCTATAGGCATCTATACTAACCACAAACTTGCCGATGCGGCCTCCTTCACCGTATTCCTCAAGGCCTGGGCTGCCACTGCGTCCGGATTCCCTGACGTAGTGAGTCCACATTTCACAATATTCCCAGCAAGAGATGACTTCCAGACCCTTCCACCACAAGTTTATGAGAAACCACCACAGAACGTTGTTGTCAGGAGGTACTGTTTTGAAAATAAAATGGCTATACTCAAAATAATTTGAAAGAGAGATTTGAAGAATAAAGAATATATTCATTCATTCTCATTGTTACATAGCAGCTATATATATGAAGTTTTAAAACAATTTTGACATTCTAATTTTAAGGCATTTTAAATACTAAAACCCACTATTTTGTAAACCACTAAAATGATAACAAAATACGATTTATTAACATACCACTAGGGACCCAATTATCAATCCATCTTGGCATTTGATTGCAAATTCAAAGAAGCTAGCCTGGATGAGTATGAGAGATCCGGACCCCGATTCCTTAAATTGGATTGGAATGAAATGATTTTGTAATTCACTCTTGGGTTGCTTAGGAATGGAGGAAATTGGACAGTTGACTCGAGTTTCAATGTAATCAACTCCGTCGTCGTTGCAATCAACAAAGAGAGGATCTTTGATTCTTCCAGCTAGAGGGTAGTAGCGAGTTAGGATTTGAGAGAGGGAGTTTTTTAAAAGTTGGGATCTTTCTTCATAACTACAACCGCCGCGTGTGGCGTAGTAGAGAACTAGTGGCGTGTATGATGCAGGCATGAATTGGTCGATAAGAGAGAGTTTGAAAGTTTTAAGGTGATGGGGGGTCGGAGAAGATGGCTTGATGGTTTCTCTAGCGATTACCTCAACCTTAATCTCCATCATCGTCGTCGTTGTTGTCATCGGTTGTTCTGTCATGGTTTGTTGCTATACCCATGTACTATAATGAGTGAAAACTTGGTTTGTTTATATATTTTCAGTTGTGTGAAAAAACTTTGCATGGTTTGTCATTTAAATACGTAACCTAACATATGTTCATACGCCAATTTCACGTTCCTAGATGTGACTCTGAATTATTTAGGGGATGAAAATGAAAGTTGTTGACATTTGAGTTTGTTTGTTTGTTTGTTTTTCCATTTTTTATTTTTTATTTTTTTTATTTTTTTATTTTTTTGCAATGGATGGGCAATAGATTCCCCCCCCCCCCTCTCAATGAATGGGCAATAGATTTTTTTAAAAAAAAAAAAAAAAATTAGATATAAATATAAGATAATGAATAAGTGACACATATGATATATCGTCTCGAGAAGAAAATGATCCTATTTGACTATTATACATTGTTAACAGATCTTTTGAGTGATGAAAAATTGTATGGACCCCTATCCATTAAGGACATTTCATCTCTCGTGCCATCTCTGCGTAGCAAATTTTCTATGTTTTTGAAAGCTATCAATCCCTCTTCTCCTGTATTTATTTTCAGTCTCGCATCGGTTCTGCGACTTTTAGATAGGTAACAATTAAACCACTAATCACACAACTAATAAAGTTGGTCACTACGGAGATAACTCATAAAAGTAGTTTAATAAGAGTACAGTTTGTGGAGTAGGTGTACAGGAGGCAGAGGTAAATGTTTTCGCAGGAAGATTGAATTGTATGATCCAAAAGTTACCTTTCATGTATCTTGGTTTACCACTGAGGGCCAGCCCGAGGAAGAAAAGCACATGGTTGCCGGTAATCAATAAATTCAAGTCTAGGCTGGCGTCTTGGAAAAGGAAATTACTATCATTTGGAGGTAGGTTAACATTGATCAAAGCAGTGCTATCTTCTTTACCAGTGTACTACCTCTCTTTGTTTAAATTGCCAGCAAATGTATCAAAATTGCTGGACAAAATTCAGGCCAGGTTTTTGTGGGGAGGTTCAGAACTTAAAAAGAAGATCCATCTGGTAAAATGGGAGGAGGTTACCAAAACAAAGCACTTGGGAGTTTTGGGGATTAAGAAATTGAAGGAAGTCAATGATTGTTTACTAGCCAAATGGTGGTGGAGATATGGTAGTGAGGACCGTGTGTTGTGGAAAGACATTTTAATTAGTAAATATGGCAGCTCTGGAGGTAGGTGGAGACCAGATTCTGGTAGTAGTAACCAATGTTCAAGAGTCTGGAGTGATATTCTCAGGTTGGAACACAACAATTCTAACCTATTTTGCTTCTTTATGGATAATTCTGTCATTCAAGTAGGGAATGGTATGAGGGTTAGATTTTGGGAGGATAGTTGGGCTTCCAACAAATGTTTGAAGGAGGATTTTCCTCGATTATTTGAGTTGTCAGTAGAAAAAAAGGTCACTCTTAAGCAGATGATAGATAAAAGAAATGGCTTATCTGAATGGAAGCTGAGTTTCAAAAGGAATCTGAGAGTTTGGGAGGAGGTTGAGATGGAAAGACTACAGTCCATTTTGCTTTCATATGACCCGTCTTTATCAGAAAAAGCTGATGCATTGGCTTGGAAGGCGTCATCTTCAGGTGTGTTCACAGTTAATTCAATGTATAATAGAAGATGTGTAGAGCAGAGCTTGGGGACATCAAGGTTGATTTGGAATAATATTTCTCCACCAAAAGTTCAGTTTTTTGGTTGGCTCGCTGGGAAGGGTCGAATCAAATCAAGAGCTTTCCTTCAAAGAGTGAGGTGTCTTAGTTATAAGGCTCAATTGAACTGTGTTTTTTTGCAGCCGTGAGGTGGAATCAGGGTGTCATGTTCTGGTGCAGTGCCCTTTTGTTTGGAGGATCTGGAAAAATTTGCTGAATTGGTGGGGTTTGATTTGGGTGATACCTGAAAAGCCCAAAGGGCTATTGGATTGGTGGAGAGGGTACAAATGGAGAAAGATTGAACAGAAAATCTGGGAGGCAATTCCTTTGGCAGCCCTGTGGTCTGTGTGGAGGCTTCGAAATGAGTGTATCTTTAATGAAAAACAACCTATATTGGAGGAGGTTTGTGAGCTAATTAAAACTAGAGTTGCATTGTGGATTATTGCAACCTCTAGTGAGTTCCAATACTCAGTGCATGATGTGGTGGCCAATTTGGATCAGGTAAGGCATGCATTACATTGTGGCTGACTTGGTGGTATTGTTGGGGGTTTTATTGTCCACATTGGTGAGCAAATTGGGGTAAGCAATATCAACAATCTAAAGATGTGGAGGGTCCCAAACAGATGTTCTGGGTTGCCTTGCTGCTGCTGCTGCTGGTTGGTGCTGATTTGGTGTATCTGGTTGCAGTTGGGTGGAGTTTATAGTTTAATGGGGGTTTATATTGTCTACATGGGGAGCAAATTGGGGTTCACAGTTGAATGGGGGTTTATTGTATTGGGAATGATCTACTGGACCATGCTAGAGGCGGAGAATCATGAAGTGATCAGAAGTAGCCTATCTGATGGGGGCCTCAATAGGTGGTGACTTGCTGTTCAGGGATGGTGAGTGTTGCATTGTTATGCTTAGGGCGCTGTAGTGCTAATCCTGCTACTTTTGCATTGTTATGCTTAGGCTGCTGGTAGCTTTGATGTGTTGTTGTTGCTGTGGGTGATGAGTGCTGCTGATGGTGGTGATGTTGGTGTAGAGTTGCTGCTGTTGGTGATGAGTTGTTGCTGTGTTTTGGTGCTCTGTCCCTTGGAGGATTGTTCCGTTAGCTGATCTATTGCTCCAGCAGTGGGGTTTTTGGATGTTTGGTTTTCGAGGGGCTGCAGAGGTATTTCTAAATAAAATTGTGTATCATGTTGCTGCTGTAATCTGCCTGATGCTGATCTGGGTTGAATAGAAGTGTCCAAGAGTCTAATATTGCAGGTGCTACTTATTGAAGTGTATTTGTTCTACCTCTGGCCAACTAGCAGCAGCAAGCAATGTTTGATGGTGGAGATGGTTGGCCTACATCCTCATCTGGATTGCTGTTGAAAGCAAGGAAGAAGACTTCATCCTCATCTGTGTTGTTGTTTGTTGAGCTTGCTGGTTGCTAGTATGTCCTGTTAGTGGGCTGCTCTGCTGGTTTGCTTTTGTTCTTGTTCTGTGAATGGTTGCTGCTGGTGTATACCAGAGGTTGTCTAGCTGCTGGTTTTTTGGTTTTCTCTTTTTCTCTTTGTTTTTGGTTTCTTTTTCCTCGTTGGTTCCTCACCAACTTGGGGGTGCTAGCAAATGATAGGATGAGCTTTTTGGTGCCAACCTAGTTGGGATCATTTAGCTCATTGTGATGCTCCCGCACTCCTCTTTTCTTTATTGGTGTAATGTATTTTGTACCTTGTACTAATTTTACATTAATAAAGCTTCTTTTTTTGCTGATAAAAAGAAAAAAAAGTAGTTTAATAAAGAAGGATGATTTTTGAATTTGTTCTGCACACATTTGTCTTACTAGAACATTTGGACAACTTAGATCTATTCATATTATAAAACAATGGCTGAAATATATTTTTTAAAAAATATCGTACATGTACATTTTCTATTTTTTCGCTTCTCTATCTTACTTTTTCCTTTTCTCACCCATCATTCCATGATCTTATGATCCCACATTCCTCTCTCTTTTCTCTTTATTTTTTTTAATTTCTCCCATTTTTATTTTTCTTCTTTATTTGTTTATTTTTTTTATTTTTGTTAACTTATTTTTATTCATATTATATGGAAAAGTCTTCAATCTCAGAATTAGGAGTCAGCTTTTACTGTGTGTAGTGAAGATTTAATTAATGAATTTTATAATCCACAAATTAAATGAATTTGAATAATTAATTATTATTTTAAAATATATTGAATACTTGATAAACTTCATAAATTTAGACCTCTTATGAATCTTCAACATCTATATAATAAAGCAGGATGGTTTTTCAATTTTTCCTACACACATTTGTCCTATTAGGACATTTGGATCACTTAGATCTATTCAAATTATAAAATAACAGCTGAGATATATTTTTCAAAAATTATCCTACATGTACATTCTCTATTTCCCGCTTGTCTCTCTTACTTTTTCTTTTTTTCATCCATCCTTCCATGATCCCATGATCTCACATTCCTCTCTCTTTTCTTTTTATTTTTTTATTTTCTCCCGTTTTTATTTTTCTTTCTATTTGTTTTTTTTTAATTTTTTTAATTTTCTCCTTTTTGTTCAATATATTTTACACATATTTCCATACAATGAATGTATGCCCATATAATATAATTAAAAGCAGTATTGTATATATGCCTGTGGAAATTATTTGTATGGTAGGCATATCTATCTATGTAGCTATATATTATATAAGCAAAAACGAGTTTTCGTGAGAAGTTTTTTGAGAACTCTAAAATTTATAATAAATTTGTGAATTTATCAAATTAAAAAATAAATTTAAATAGTATTGGGATTATAATTATATTTTAATTCTAACATTATTTACACCGTACCTTTAGGCACGGGCATACGCTATTTAATAAATATAAGGGGATGAAAATGAAAGTTGTTGACATTTGAGTTAGTTTTTTTTCTTTCAATGAATGGGCAATAGATTTATTTATTTATTTATTTTTTAAAGTTAGACATAAATATAAGATAATGAATAAGTGACACATATGATATATAATCTCGAGAAGAAAATGATCCTATTTGACCGCTATACATTGTTAACAGATCTTTTGAGTGATGAAAAATTGTATGGACCTATCCATTAAGGACATTTCATCTCTCATGCCATCTCTGCGTAGCAAAGTTTCTATGTTTTTGAAAGCTATTAATCCCTCTTCTCCCGTATTTATTTTTAGTCTTGCATCGGTTCTGCGACTTTTAGATAGCCAACAATTAAGCCACTAATCACGCAACTAATAAAGTTGGTCACTACAGAGATAACTCATAAAAGTAGTTTAATAAAGAAGGATGGTTTTTGAATTTGTCCTACACACATTTGTCTTACTAAGATATTTGGACGGCTTAGATCTATTTATATTATAAAACAATGGCTGAGATATAGTTTTTAAAAAATATTGTATATTTACATTTTCTATTTTCCTGCTTCTCTCTTTTACTTTTTCCTTTTCTCACCCATCATTCTATGATCCCATGATCCCACCCTCCTCTCTCTTCTCTCTTTATTTTTTTTTTAATTTCTCCAATTTTTATTTTTCTCTTTATTTGTGTATTTTTTTATTTTCTACTTTTTGTTCACTTATTTTTATTCATATTATATAGAAAAGTCTGCGATTCCAGAATTAGGAGTCATATTTTACTATGTGTAGTGAAGATTTAATTATTGAATTTTATAATCCACAAATTAAATGAATTTGAACAATTAATTATTATTTTTAAATATATTGAATACTTAATAAACTTCATAAATTTAGACCTTATATGAATTTTCAATATCTATATAATAAAGCAGAATGGTTTTTGAATTTGTCCTACACACATTGGTCCTACTAGGACATTTGGATGGTTTAGATCTATTCAAATTATAAAACAACGACTAAGATATATTTTTCAAAAATATCCTACAGGTACATTCTCTATTTTCCCGCTTCTCTCTCTTACTTTTTCCTTTTCTCACCATCCTTCCATGATCTCATGATCTCACATTCCTCTCTCTTTTATTTTTTTTATTTTCTCCCGTTTTTATTTTTCTCTCTATTTGTTTTTTTTATTTTTTTTATTTTTCCTTTTTGTTCAATATGTTTTGCACATATTTCCTTACAATGCATGTATGCCCATATAATTATATAAGCAAAAGCAGTATTGTATGTATTAGGGGTGAGCATGGTCTGGATTGGATCGGATTGGGTTAAAACCAAAACCAATCCGTTATCTACGGTTCTTAAAAAATTGAAACCAATCCAATCCGTTTAAATCGTGGAACCAATCCGAATCAATCCATTTAAACACGGATTAGATCAGTTTAGGACTACGGATTCACATAATTAAATAACAAAAAAAATATATATATATAACACTTTAATTTCATAAAAACATAAACATATCACTATATTAGTTCCACAATAGCAACATATCTTTCTATAATAACGACATATTATTAGAATTTAAGCAATCATAATAAAACTAGTTTCACCATACGTATTTAGACCATTACTAATTAAAACTAAAAAATAACAAACAAAAGTAATAAAAGAAAATAATATGTGGATTTAGGTTTGAGTTTAGGTTTTATATGGAATAAGAGAATATACTATGCGAGAGAGTGTATAATAAAAATATAGACTATTTGTATACGGTCCGGAACGGTTCCAATCCGGAACCGTGGGGTTCAATCCGGAACCAATCCGTGGACTACGGATTTTTAATTCTTCAATCCGGAACCGAACCATAGATTCAAAAAATCAATCCAAACCTATCGGATTGGACTGGATTGGATCGGATTACGAATTTCACGGATTCCTTGCTTATAGTCCTAGTATGTATGCATGTGGAAATTATTTGTATGCTAGGCGCATCTAGATATATAACATAAGCAAAAGCAAGTTTTCGTGAGAAATTTTTTGAGAACTCCAAAATTTTATAATAAATTTGTGATTTTATCATATTAAAAAATAAATTTAAATAGTGTTGAGATTATAATTATATTCTAATCCTAGCATTATTTACACCATGCCATTAGGTACAGGCATACGCTAGTTAATAAATATAAGGGGATGAAAATGAAATTGTTGACATTTGAGTTAGTTTTTTTTTTCTTCAATGAATGGGCAATATTTTTATTTTATTTTATTTATTTATTTATAAAATTAGACATAAATATAAGATAATGAGTAAGTGACACATATGATATATAATCTTGAGAAGAAAATGATCCTATTTGACCGCTATACATTGCTAACAGATCTTTGGAGTGATGAAAAATTGTATGGACCCCTATCCATTAAGGGCATGCCATCTCTGCATAGCAAAGTTTCTATGTTTTTGAAAGCTATCAATTCCTCTTCTCCCATATTTATTTTCAGTCTCGCATCGGTTCTGCAACTTTTAGATAGCTAACAATTAAGCCACTAATTACACAACTAATAAAGTTGGTCACTAAGGAGATAACTCATAAAAGTAGTTTAACATATATGCGATATCTATTCTCTGTCTTATATCTATCTCATTGTGTGAAAATCTTCTATACATTTATAGCATAAAGTATTCATTTGGGTTTTCAATTCTAGTAGCCATTAGTAAAATAAAAAAAGAAAAATCCTTCAAAATAATTTTTGGTTGCACCAAAATTATGTATTATTCAATAATGAATTATACCCTATGACGTGTATAGGCCCATAAAGGCCATGAATCACTATGAACAACCCAAGCCCATCACTTGGAGCCCAATACATAACCCAGCTGGTGAGGTTCAAAACAACTGGAATCCAACATGGCATAAAGAGCCAATGACATTCAGGCAGATGACAGGTGAAGGACGAGCCAAATCAACAGACAAAGATCTGCAAAATTATTGCTACTGCATATCACCATTAATGCAGCCCATCACAGCATTTATTACGACAACACCTCTCCGTCGGAACAGAACCCCCTTGCCCTGAACAAGGTAAGCTACAACATAGACTTTCGGCGAGGAGGGCAGGTCGGAAGGGACAGTGAAATGATTACCAAAGGATATAAGCAAACGTTGAAGACAAGAAGAAGGTTAAGCTTTCTATCTCTAATCTCTCTCTACACCCTACTCCTCCTTCTAACTTGCTTGTCGGAGGGTTCACTGGGGGACTACCCCGTTCCCTGTTGGACTTGTTTGCAGGTTATCCGGTGGGCTTGATCATTTGGACATGGGCATTGAGGAGCTTGGACCTGTCCGACCCATTCACTGGAACAAACTGTATCATTAGTTGGCACCGTCTGTGGGAACTACTTTGCTCCGCGCGCCAGTTGTGCTCATTGTTGCTAGAGACCCTATGCCAACAACCTTTTTCTCCTACCCATCAAAGTGTATGGTCACGACTAGATCCATGGCTTCTTACAATAATGCTGCCGATCATCAGGCCGACCTCCCTAATCCAAACAACCCACCGCAGTATTTTATCGAGTTTACCAACAGCATTAACCGCATGGCCGAGCAAAACCAGGCCCTGATAAATGCTTTACTCCAAAGAAACCTTCCGATGCCTCCTCCACCACCTCCAGATATTCCGCCCAACCAAGAAAGAGCCCCGAGCCATACTGTTCCGCAACCCTATCCACCCAACTTGGAAGGTTTGCAACCCCCTCCCCCACATATAAATCTACCACCTCCACTCCTACACCCCCACCCCCACCCCCACCCCCACCCCCACCCCCGTCGGTCGTGGCACCAGCCCCTGAAGGGGAAGCCAGCAGCGTCCAGCCCCCATTGACTGACCATGGTGACAACATTTCCCTCTGGGACGCTGAACTCCGAGCAATGAAGCTCCAACTCCAAGGGGTCATGCAGAACATTCAGCATAAACCCTCTACCACGGCAAACTCACCATTTGTTGCCTCCATCCGGGACAAACCTCTGCCTGCCAAGTTCAAGATGCCCACCATTGACTCTTTTGACGGTACGACGGACCCAGTCGACCATCTGGAGACCTACCGTACCCTCATGATCCTCCATGCCTTCCCTGACGAGATCATGTGTCGGGCTTTCTCCGTGACACTGAAGGGGTCAGTTCGACTGTGGTTCAGCCAGTTACCAGCAGACTCTGTCTCCACTTTCCAGCACCTCAGCGACTCCTTCCTTAGCCATTTCATTGGAGCCCAGTGCCAACGCCGCTCGGCAACCCAACTCCTCAACATCCGTCAGATCGAGGGGGAGTCGCTGCGCAGTTTTGTTACCCGCTTCAACACCGAAGCCTTGCAAGTAGCGGAAAACGATGACAAGGTCATCCTCACGGCTTTCATGGCCGGGCTACGATCGTCCGATTTCCTCTTCTCCCTCTCAAAAAACCCCCCGACCTCCATGGCAGCCTTACTCTCCAAAGCCCAAAAATACATGAATGCTGAAGATTCACTAGCCGCCCGGCAGGATCCCATAGCTAAAAACCCGACCCCTAGGGAAAAGAGAAAAGACTCAGAACCCAGAAACACCCAGTATAATAGCCAAACACCCCACTATACAGACCGACCCCCCCGCGCTGACCGGTCGGCACCAGCCCGACCGCCCGGTCGGTTCGAGCGGTACACCCCTCTTAATTCTCCCATGGAACAAGTCCTCAACCAGATCCAACGGGACTACCCCCTCAAATGGCCCCTACCTTCACGGACCCCTTCCAATCGGAAAGACCAGTCCAAATATTGTCATTTCCACCAGGACCATGGCCATAACACTGATGACTACATCAACCTCAAGGATCAGGTCGAGACCCTAATACGTCAAGGGCGTCTCAGCCGCTTCACGGACACCCGCCCACAGCAGAGGCAAAGAACCGAGCCCCTCAGAAACAACCGCCGGCGCACCCCACCCCGGCAGCCAGCCCAACCTAACCAAGGCCATGATCGCCCTCCACAATAGCCTCGGCCGCCAGTTGGTGAAATCCGAGTCATTTCAGGTGGCCTTGCTTGTGGGGACCATCCCGCTCGGCTCAGAAGGCAGAACTCAGAAAGGTAAGGCAAGGCTCAGACAAAGCAGTTGCCACGGTAGACTGACCCTCCAAACAGCCCAAGCAGTGGACAGAGCCCATCACCTTCACGGACGCCGACTGTACAGGCATCCGTTATCCTCATGATGACCCTCTCGTCATTTCTGCTCTCCTCTCCAACTATAAGGTCAGATGGGTTCTCATCGACAACGACAGTTCTTTAGACATCATATTCCTCAACTGCTTTCGCCAGCTCAAGATTGGGAAGGAAAGTCTGTCTCCCCTCCAAACCCCTTTGGTCGGTTTCACTGGCGATCGGGTGACCTCCATCGGCTCCATCGATCTCCCCATCACCATCGGTGAATACCCACGGCAGACTACGAAGTTACTCACTTTCCTTGTGGTCGACTGTCCCTCTGCCTATAACATCATCCTTGGTCGCACCGCCCTCAACGCTTTCCAAGCTATCACTTCAACCTACCACCTCGCCATAAAGTTCCCTACCGACCTGGGCGTCGGGCAGTAAGGGGGGAGCAGATCGTAGCCAGGGAATGTTATGTCGCCTCACTCAAGGAAGTCAAGCTGAAGGAGGCCATGATCATTGAAGGACTTGACGTCCGAGATGAGGACGAGCTGGTTAGAGGAGAACCGGTGGAGGAGCTCGTTGAGATTCCCATCGATCCCACCAACCCAATGAAAACTACCAAGATCGACAGCCAACTATCCCCCCAAGCTAAGACCGACCTTACCGCCCTTCTGATCGAGCACAATGATGTATTTGCCTAGACCCATTCAGACATGCCGGGCATTGACCCCTCTTTTATAACTCACCGCCTCAGCATTGAACCCCATTTCCGACCTTACCGCCAGAAGCAGCGCATCTCTCATCCAGAGCGCAATACTCTTATAGCCGCAGAGGTTGACAAGCTCCTTGAGGTCCAATTCATCAAAAACGTGGACTACCCTAAATGGTTGTCAAACGTGGTCCTAGTCCGCAAGAACAATGGCAAATGGCGACTCTGTGTCGATTACTCTGACCTGAACCGAGCTTGCCCAAAGACAGCTATCCTCTTCCCCGCATAGATCTGCTGGTCGACGCCACGGCCGGTCATCAAATGCTCAGCTTCATGGATGCTTTCTCTGGTACAACCAAATCCTGATGCACCCGTCCGATCGGGAACATACATCCTTCATTACCGACCGAGGTACCTACCACTACCGTGTGATGCCATTCGGATTGAAGAACGCTGGGGCCACCTATCAACGGTTGGTCAATGCCGTTTTCCATCATCAAATAGGTCGGAATATGGAAGTATATGTCGACGACATGCTAGTCAAGAGCAAACTCTCTATTGATCATCTGACCGACCTGCGAGAGACCTTCGCCACCCTACACAAGTACCAAATGAAGCTCAACCCAGAGAAGTGCGCCTTTGGTGTAGGATCTGGGAAGTTTCTAGGTTTTATGGTCAGTCAGAGGGGCATTGAAGCTAACCTTGAAAAGATCAAGGCCTTGATTGAGATGCAGTCACCCAGAACAGTTAAGGAGGTTCAAAGGCTCACTGGCTGAGTTGCGGCCCTCAACCACTTCATTTCCCGTGCAACAGATAAGTGCCTACCATTCTTCAAAGTGCTTCGGCAAACTTTTGAATGGACAACTGAATCTGAAGAGGCTTTTCAGCAGTTGAAGCGGTGCATGGTCAATCCCCCCCTCCTTTCACAAGCAATTACCGGCGAGCCCCTCTTCCTCTATTTAGCCGTCTCAAGCACCGCTGTCAGTGCAACCTCATCAGGGAAGACGACTCTGTCCAACGACCGGTCTACTACATCAGTCGGGCCCTCAGGGAAGCGGAGCAGAACTACCCACTGTTAGAAAAATTGTCCTTGGCCTTGGTCATCGCCTCCAGACGACTCCGTCCTTACTTCCAAGCCCACTCCATAGTGGTCCTCACCGACCAACCCTTGAAGAAGGTCATGCAGCAACCAGAACTTTCCAGCAGACTCATGCAGTGGTCAGTGAAACTCAGCCAGTTTGACATCTCTTACCGGCCTCGAACAGCAATTAAGGGGCAGGCTATCGCCGATTTCATCCTGGAATTCACTAATCCTACCCCAACCACTGCCTCTCCACTCCCACCAGCTTCCATTGAGCCAGAAGACCCTCATTCTTGGACTCTCAACGTCGATGGATCATCCCGCATGGAAGGTAGTGGGGCTGGCCTCATCCTCACCGCCCCTGAGGGTGGTTATTTCAAATGTGCTCTCCGTTTCTTGTTTGAGGCCAGTAACAATGAGGCCGAATATGAGGCATTGATAGCAGGTCTTCGCCTAGACAGGGATATTGGTGTCAGCCACATCCGAGTGTTCAGCGACTCCCAGCTCATCGTCGGACAGATCACGGGAGAATTCGATGCCAAGGAGGACACAATGCGGGCTTACAGGGATATTGCACTTCTCCTTGTTCGCCTCTTCAATACCTTCCACATCAAGCACATTCCTCGGGCGGAAAACTCTAAGGTAGATGAGATGGCTCAGTTGGCTTCCGCAGACCAGTCCGACCTCAGTCGTGGTGTCCACCTCGAATACCTATCTTACCCCGCCATTTGCCCCGACCAGCACGAAATACAATTCCTCCAAAATGAGCCCATCCTTGGGCGTCGGACATCTTTCTATTTCTGACAATGGGAGAACTTCCAGACGACCAACAGCAAGCCGCCAAAGTCAGGGCCCGGTCGTCCAATTACATCATCGTCAGCGGCATTTTGTACAAACGTGGTTTCTCACGCCCTTATCTGCGGTGCCTCAATCCGGCTCAAGCAACCTATGTGATGCAAGAAATTCATGAGGGTATCTCCGGCAATCACTCAGGCGGCAGGTCCTTGGCTCACAAGATACTTCGCACTGGATATTTCTGGCCTACTCTCAACCAAGATGCGACTGACTTCGTGCTAAAATGTGATAAGTGTCAGCGTTTTGCCAACATCCCCCATGCTCCTCTTACTGAATTGATCACACTTTGCAGCCCCTACCCGTTCGCCAAATGGGGGATCGACCTAATTGGTCCTTTACCCACCGGCTGAGGCCAGACCAAATTTGCCATTGTCGCCATTGATTATTTCACTAAGTGGGTAGAGGCAGAACTCCTTGCCACCATTACCGAGCGGAACACAACCAAGTTCATCTGTCAGTCGATCGTTTGCAGGTTTGGCATCCCCCAGGCCATCGTCTCCGACAACGACAAACAATTCGACAACGCCAAGTACAGGAAGTTCTGTGCAGACCTCCAAATTCAACCATGTTTCTCTTCCCCGGTCATCCCCAAGCCAATGGCCAAGTTGAGGTCACCAACCGTTCTCTTCTGAAGATCGTTCAAAACCAAGCTAGAAGCTGCTAAGGGACTTTGGGCTGAGGAACTACCAAATGTACTCTGGGCTTACCGAACTACAGCTTGGATTCCCACTGGGGAAACCTCTTTCCGCTTAACCTACGGCGCTGAGGCGGTTATTCCGGTGGAAGTCGGCCTGCCTACCCCTAGGGTTTTACATCCGGATCTAGCACTAACGGAAGAGCTCCGTCGGGCAGACCTGGACCTAATTGAAGACCTCAGAGGAACCACTGCTGTCAAACTGGCCTCATACCAACAGAAAATGAGAACACACTACAATCGCAAAGTCCGACCAAGGGAGTTCGCTGTAGGGGACCATGTCTTGAGAGAAGCAACTCTTGCCACCAAAAATCCGACTGAGGGTAAACTGGCAGCCAAATGGGAGGGACCTTACGTTGTGAAAGCCCGACCACGTCCGGGCACCTACCGACTTCAGGACATGGAAGGTCGAGACCTCCCCCACCCTGGAACGCTGAACACCTGAAGCGCTACTTTCAATAAATTCTACTGTTGTATTGCTCAGTTGTTGTATTTTCTTTTTGATGCATAATGTAAACTTTGATCGACTGGACAACACTGTCCATGACAACAATTTTATATCTCAGCTCTCTGTGTGTTGTCTCAATAACATTTTCATTTGCAGCACTTATTGACAGCCTCAGCCAGACTGAGCACAACAAGCCTCAGCCAGATTGAGCACTAAAGGCCTAAGCCAGACTGAGCACTAATGGCCTCAGCCAGACTGAGCACAACAGGCCTCAGCCAGACTGAGCACAAAAAGCCTCAGCCAGACTGAGCACAAAAAGCCTTAGCCAGACTGAGCACAACAAGCCTCAGCCAGTCTGAACACCACAAGCCTCAGCCAGTCTGAACACCACAAGCCTCAGCCAGTCTGAGCACCAAAAGCCTCGTCCACACGAGCGCCAAAAAGCCTCAGCCCGACTAAGCATGAAGCACTCGGCCAGACCAAACCTCAGCCAGCCTAAGCATAACAAGTCTCTGCCAAGACTGAGCGCCACAATTTCAGGGTCAGACTGAGTTACTTACCACGTCAGTGAATTATAGCTTCGCCCTAACTGAGCACGCATGCAGGGCTCGGTCAAGGCCAACCATGCAAACTTATAATTTACTTGAGCAGTGTGCCAAACACAAACTTATAATTTTGTTACATTTTCAATTTCACTCTGCATTGAGGAGTTCCTAACTTTACTCTGCACTGAGTTTTTATTACACGTTCAATTTCACTCTGCATTGAGGAGTTCCTAACTTTACTCTACACTCAGTTTTTATTACAACTTCAATCCCACTCTGTCTTGAGGAATTCCTAAATTTAGTTTTTATTACAAGTTTAACTCCACTTTGCACTTCACAATGATTCATACACAAGCTCCACACACAAGCCACCGCTCTCATCCATTTCAGATGCACAAGCAACAACAATCAAATGCAAAACACAACTGAAATTTTATTTATTCACAACTTTGTACATAAGTTCATTACAGCAATTCAAAAAAAAAAAAAAAAAAAACAAACAAACAAACAAACAAAACAAAACAAAAACAACCACACAATGTCTGTGCAAGGTCTTCTTTTTCTTCTTCTTATTCAGTTACTCCTCTTCGCTGGACACAAGGTCTTCTTCTTCAATACCCTCATCCAGGGGGGTCTGGGCCACATCGTCGTCGTCGATTTTCACACTACTCAGGTCCAAGTCTGGGAACAGCTCCTCAGCTTTACGCTTGAACATCTTCCAACCACTGTCCCAGAACTCAGCCATTTCGTGTTTATAAAAGTTTGACCGCTGGAAGCTCTCAATCACTTCTGACTTAGTCCTGCCTTCAGCGGTCGTCCTCAATGAGCCCGCCCCCTCAGACTCCTCCCTAGCCAAGCTGCTGGCGACCGCGGCATCAATTGCCATTTGAAATTCAGCAGACCCCTTGAACTGCTCCACTGCTGCAACACGCAGATCGGGGTATGCCGCCCTTTCAGAGGCTGCCTTGGCCCTCTCTTTGTCCAGATCCTTCTGCAGGGTCGCTCTTTCAGAGGTTGCCTTAGCCCTCTCTTCCTCCAACTCCTTCTTCAGGGTCGCCTTTTCAATAGTCGCCTTGGCTCTCTCTGCCTCCAACTCTTTCTGAAGGCTCTCCCTCGCCTCCACTGCCTTTGCACGCTCGCTCTCCAGCTCCTTCTGCAGACCGTCAATCTTCACGTCTGCCTCATCCTTCTGTCTGACCAGCTCTTTAGTACTGGACATCGCCTCTTCATGTCGTTCGAGCGCGACTGCGCAGGCTTTTTGGGCCTCCTCCAGCTTCCTCTACTAGCCAACCAGCAGGAACTCGAGACGCACAACTTGGCGGCGTTCGTTCTCCAGCTCCAACTTGACCGCTTGAAGCTCAGCATGGGCCCTCTCCCAGTTTACACTCTCCTTCTTCAACCTTGCAAGTTGAGCCTTGGCCTCATCTGCCTTGAGTTTTGCGGCCCCCGCCTTCCTCAGCAGAGCCCCTGCTAAGGTGGTTACCTCCATTTGAGCGGAGCATAACCCCCTCAGCAGTTCAGCCTCATTGAATCTGGCTGCTGAGCGTAAGGCTGCCTCTTCTACAATCCCCACAAGGCGGTCTGCCCCTGCCCTGGCTGGGCCTTCTTCTCCCTCTAGTCGCCCAGCCACTGTACGAGCGTGGTAGATCGCAGTAGTCAGACTGACTCCCCCTCCTTGGGGTGCAGGACCCCCCTGGGGCTGTTCTTCCCTCCTTGGCTTAGGGCCAGTTGCCCCACCTTCTACTTACACTTCAGGGGCGACCCTCGCGACCCTTGCGGCGATCTCCGCCACTACTGGAACGACTTCCATGACCTCTGAGGCAATGTCCACCACTTCTGGGGCAATTACTCTTCCTGGGGTCTCCTCCACTTCCCCCCCCCCTCTGCCTCCTTGGCCATACTGGTCTCTTCTGCCCTCATTTCCCTCCTTCTCTTCTGGGTAGGCTCTTCTTCACTCCTCCTCACTCTCCTCTTCTTCTTCATTACGCCCAACACCTCCATCTCCTTCAAAGACCTCTCCTTCAAAGGATTATTGGGGGCGGTTGTGGCACAAATTCACCTAAGTCTTTCTCTCCCAAGGGTTTGGGGCGAGGTCGGATTCTCTCCTTTGCAACCGGCTTTGGCGGTCGGTCTGCCTGAGACTCTTTGAATTTTTGGGCTTTTGCAAGGATGGTTTGATCCTCCGCCTCTTAAGCCTTCCTCCTTGCCTCCAACTCCGCTCGGTCGAGGTCCCCACCGCTCGGCTGTGGACCCAACCCTGCCTCAAACAAAGCCGACAGTTGAATGAGCTCGTCCCATCTGGCCTCTTCCTTCTCTCTCCATTCCTTTACCCTCTTCACCCTCTCCTCTGCTGTTGCTCCCAACTTTGGCTCCACAGACTTGGTGGGCACTTTCCAAATGGTGCGCACTCCAACCCCTCCACTGGCAGACACATAGAACCACCGTGGTCTCCACCCCTTGATCGACGATGGCAGCCCCGCCACCAGCCCTTTCCCTGCTACTGCCTGCAGAGTGACCCAAGTCTCTTGTTGCCCTAAGGCCTTGTAACATGCGAAGAATTCGTCTACTGTCATGGCCGCCCCTTCGTTCGCCTTCGGCCACGCACTTGCACAGGACAGTAAGATCTTCCACGCATTGGGCATTAGTTGGCCCGACGCTACCTCCAAACGATTCAGGACATCTACCACCACTTGCGGCAGGGGCAGCCTCAGTCCTCCCTTCAATGCTTCCTCATAAAGGGCAAACTCCTCTGGCCTGGCGTCGGATGGCCTCTCGATCGACATCGGCAACAATAACTCTGTTTCGGCAGGCACCTGGTATTTTTCGTGAATAGCCTCCAAATCCGCTGCAGTAACCATTGATCTATCTGCCTTTGTATGCCAGTGATCTGGTTCTGCCTGGCTGATTGGCTTTGGAGCTGCTATCATGGTGGAACCATGGGATCGTACCACCGACTCCCTCACCCTCTCTATCCTATATTGCTGCGCTAACTCCACCGCATCATCATCATCAAGTGGATCCACCCTGACATTTGCAGTTTCTTCTTAGGCCATTTCTATGGTATGTCTGCGAATCGCTTCGGATGCAGATGCATGGAAATTGAAAAAGTGTTGCAGAGGTGTATCGTGAGCAACAAAGGAATTCACACTTGGAATATTTTGATTTTTCGTAAACAAGTAGGTGAATCGAATAATGCCAAAAGCCCACGGTTTGCCCGTATTCCAAGGATCCCAATTAATTTTCGCCAGTTTGAAAACTTTTCAAATCATCCGCCAAAACTGTCTTTTCAACACCCATAATGACCTATCGTTTCATTTCTGATCCAACGTCTAATCTCCCCCCCTACGGGATGTTGCCACGTGTACGACCACGATCCACTGTCTCCTCCCATTACCTTGTCTTTTCCACTTCAAATCACCACGTGACACGCCGCCTCTTGAGCCCCACGCCCCTCCACCTCACCCTCCGCAGTCGGCCCTCCCGCTCGGCTAACCTTCGCGGTCGACCCTCTTCGCGGTCGACCCTCCTCGTGGTCGGTCCTCCCACTCGGCCAACCTTTGCGGTCGGCCTTCCTCGTGGTCGATCCTCCCACTCGGCCAACCTTCACGGTCGGCCCTCCTCGTGGTCGACCTTCCCACTCGGCCAACATTCGCGGTCGGCCCTTCCATTCGGTCACCCTGCACGGTCGGACCACCTCCCGGTCGGTTCACCCTCTCGGTCACCCCTGCCGGTCGACCTCCATCCTGCCAATCCCTAACACCCTCATCTTCTTCATTAGTATTCCCTTCGCTGGACTAAAGCTGCACTCGGGAATGGGGGACTACTGACGTGTATAGGCCCATAAAGGCCATGAATCACTATGAACAACCCAAGCCCATCACTTGGAGCCCAATACATAACCCAGCTGGTGAGGTCCAGAACAACTGGAATCCAACATAGCATAAAGAGCCAATGACATTCAGGCAGATGGCAGGTGAAGGACGAGCCACATCAGCAGACAAAGATCTGCAAAGTTATTGCCACTGCACATCACCATTAATGCAGCCCATCACAGCATTTATTACGACAACACCTCTCTGTCGGAACAGAACCCCCTTGCCCTGAACAAGGTAAGCTACAGCATAGACTTTCGGCGAGGAGGGCAGGTCGGAAGGGACAGCGAAATGATTACCAAAGGATATAAGCAAACGTTGAAGACAAGAAGAAGGTCAAGCTTTCTATCTCTAATCTCTCTCTACACCCTACTCCTCCTTCTAACTTGCTCGTCAGAGAGTTCACTGGGAGACTACCCCGTTCCCCGTTGGACTTGTTTTCAGGTTATCCGGTGGGCTTGATCATTAGGACGTGGGCATTGAGGAGCTTGGACCTGTCCAACCCATTCACTGGAACAAACTGTATCATCATCCTAAAAAAAAAATTTCTTGTAATTATTCATTTACAATTCAATGTTTTTGTTAATTTTAATGAGTTCATGGTGTTTCATGAGTTACTCTTCATTTCAACGACTACTTCATGCCTTCATCTCATTTTGGCATTGACAAAACTATATTTATCTATTACTTTTTCTCTATACAAAAATATACACATTTAAGTTTTTTTTCACTATTTATATAATTTACACATTTTATGAAAATTGGTTTAGAGAATATTTTAAAACTTCAAGTATATTTATTGATGTTTTAAAACTTCAACTAGGAGGTAGAAGCTTTTTCTAGCTCCAACCTCCTCTTTATTGATGTTTGCCTATCATATGTAATTTATATGCAGTTCATCAATAAAGCTTTCTTTTGTCGATTAAAAAAAAAAAAAAAAACTTCAAGTATATTTATGAAAATTTTGGAATGTTTGTAGAGTTATAATTAATTTTTTGTTAAATTAGATATTCTAGATATAATGATAATTTTTTAAGTTTTGAACTATGGAACCGAATTATTATTATTTTTATAATTTAATTCTAATTCAATTTCAAAAATTTTACCGACTGAATTGGTTACTAATACTGTAAAAATGAATTTAATTCTTGATTTATTTCAAGTCAATGATGAGCCCCAATGAGATCATCTATGCCAACAATTGGTGGATTCTATTTTAAGTTTAGAAGGAAATCATTTGGTCGAGGTGGTATCATATCAATTAATTGTCAACTATAACAAGGGTTCATTATTAAAAATGCTTTTTATTGATTACAAAAAAAGAAAATTACAAAAAAAAAAAAAAAAAAAAAGAATCTAACTCTTGTTATAAAATATATCTTATTCACCCAAAAAATAAACTATATCTGGAGTTTCTAATTTAAATTTTAAATATTTTGATTTATTTTTAATTTAAACTATTGACTATTTTCGTTGAGTAAAATTGATAATTTTTTTTTTAGTCATTATGTATACTTATATTGAGTTTAATGACTAAAAGACTTTTTGAATCATTTTTATTTAATGAAAATAGACAAACAATTTAGATTGAAAATATATTATAAGATTACGATTTAAATTGACAAAATTAAAAATCTAAACTTTATTTTCTTGGAATTTGTTTATTTTTAGTCGATTGACATTTTATGCAAAAATATGCAAACAAATAAAAATGTAATATAATAACTCGTAACAAATAAATAAATAAACTGCTTATTTAGGGTGTGTCGGACCATCCTAAGAGGGAAAAAAAAAAAAAAAAAAAAAAATACAAGGATTTTGAGATTTTTGGAGATGCATGATGATGGCACAGTGGGCTGATCTGGTCATTTTGATGAAAATATCTCTTCTTTTGATTGGCTGGAAAACTGGCTTGTTTTTGTTTTGTAGACTTTTGAATCATCGTCAAAATTGGTGGTCATTAATTAATTAATTTTAGATAAGAGTTGTGTGGGTGTAACTATGACTTGCATTTTTTACATTTGTGTAAAAAAAAAAAAAAAATTATGTCTCATAAAAAAAAAAAAGGTTTATTGGGTCACCTAAGTTGTTATTATATGGATGAATTTTTTGTGGGGGGTGATATTAATCTTATTCTTTTTATTAAAATTTAAAGTATGTAATAATTTTAAATTTAAAGGTAAAATAAAATTACATCGTTTGTAGTCCATGATTTTTTTTTTTTCACAAAAAAAGAAAAAAAAAATGCGTTTTAATATTATTTTATTTTATTTTTGAATTCGAAGTATTTTTATTTGGATCATGTTATGCTATACACCCTTATGCAAGTTATGACATTGATGGTGTTGATTACCATACCACAAATGTCATAACTAAATCATTGTCAATCATAACTAAAAAAATATTATAACTAAACACTACATGAGGTATAAGGAAAGAAAAATAAAACATAACTAAAATAATATTATAACCAATATCACAATAACACTAAAATGAGTCATAACTAATATTAAAATAAATCATAATAAAAAATCACAAATATTAGAATTAAGGTATATGGCACACACCCCCCAAAAACCGATGTGTATAATAATTTTTTTTCCTTATTAATGTCTTATTATGATAAAAATATGTTTCTAGAAAGGAGGAGAATTTGGACTGGAGGGTAGGGGTGTAAATTTAGCTTGGCTCACTGTCGGGACATGCGGACTCTCGCCAAAATATAGACCAGACCAGGCCGGCCCACTTGTGCAAAATTGCGGCCCAAGCCTAAGCCTAGAGGGTACTCGGGCCTTGGGCCTGACCATTTTTTTTATTTTTTTTTACTAAAATTTTATTTTTTTCCACAAAAAATGACACTAAGCCTTGGGCTAAGCCTTGAGTGGGCCGATGGGCTGGGCTTTGGATTGGGTCGGGCTTCGAAATAGACAGCTTAGTCCCAGGCCCAAGGTCTTGGGATAGGCCTAGTTGGGTCAGGCCACACATGGTCACGGGCAAGTTTCGGGTAGACCGCGAGCTAATGGGTCAAACTTACTGTCACGACCTTAGCCTGCCCCTAGAGGTTCAAGCCGTGACTGCCCAGTAATCCCGAATTACCTTCGGCTTCAGAGTCAAATCAATCATAATATAACAATGGGGCTTAGTAGAGATAAAGGCATAAAATAATAACGAGCCATTGAGCAGTGCATACATGTTGAAATCATAAGTAGTAAAAACCAACTTTAATTTCATAAAACTTATATACAATAGTCCAAAGTTAGACTCCTCACCGCACATCATTCATACAAGTTGCAAAATTATCTAAAGAAACAAGAACAAAACAAGACAAAAGTTGGGTTGACAATGCTTGACTCCTCTCGAGTCCAAGCTCGCCCCTTCATAGGGCACTTTCCAAAAGGCTTTAAAAGGGTGGACGTCAAGGTGACTTTAAATGTGACATTCCGCTTGCTCACCTACATATATATAAGGGAGAGAGGTGAGGTGGAGCCTAGTGAGTAATATAAATATAAAGGTTTATATGAATGAAGTCCAACAATTACAATCATATCTCCCATTTTCAAAACAATATAACAATGCCAATAAGGGATTCGATAGAATTCAATCATTTCAACCCCTTTTTTGAAATAGCAATTAACAATCAATCAATTTACGTGGTACATCAAATAGAGTTCAATAAACAATGTGCCAAAGCCAATAGGGCTATTAGGGTCAATCCAATGGGACCTCAACGGGTCGATCAATAATTCAATGTGGATCTTGAAGGTCTAACATCAAAGATCTCTGTGTTTCAATTAATTTAATGGGCCACAGTATTGTTTTCCCCGAGCGAGGGCCAATGGGTCATGATATTGTTTCCCTCAAACAAGGGCCATGGTATTGTTTCCCCCAAGTGAGGGCCTATTAATCAATGGACCATGGTATTGTTTCCCTCGGGCGAGGGCCAATGGGCCATGGTATTGTTTCCCCCAAGCAAGGGCCTCACTAAAGGATGCCACAAATATGTTTCAAAAAGGGACATTCATTCATTCATATAAAATAACATTTCAAAATCATCATCGTGTAGAAATTTTCAAAACATATTTCGAACATATCTTTACAAGGATATGTTTGAAATATGGATATTTCAAAACAATGGGTTAGATCGATACTAGGCCCCGGGTGTCCACCTACACAAATACATATTGAAGCAGACGTTCAAAACGAGTAACCTATTTTAATTATTCTCTTATGTGTGTTTCTGGCTTATTGCATGATTAAGGATGGTCAAATGAGGCGGAAGAATGCCTAAATGGGCATAAGGATGTAGTTATGTAGTCACAAGTGTTAGTCAAAAATTGTTGAAACATGGCCTTCGTTTGAGTGCACACTTGGTTACTCGAGCCGCCTATAATGACTGCAAAAGTATTGGATGCTTGAATTTTACGCTCAATAGTCGTTCGATAGTTGCTCGAGCCAAGTGCTGAACAAAAGTGTGTTCGCTCGAATGCACACTTAATTGCTTGAGCCAACGACCAAATGTCTGTAAAAATACTGGATGCCTTCTGTACGAGCACGAAATAATCTTCTCGTATAATCTTGTCGATCAAGTTTGCACTCCTCCAAACGTCGTCGTTTTACTACCTGAAAACACAAGCGTGAGCTAGCCGGCGAGTATGTGCTGGAAACCTCTCCGATGCCTAAGTCAGCAAAATAGACAATAGACACAAAAGCTCTATATATTTGAGAGTAAGAATTGTGATACCTATACATAGGTCCTGTTATGAGCTTTTATAAATTCTACTTGGCACAATCCTATTAGGACTCCAACTCTTCTCATAAGAGTTCTCCTAGAAATCACACTCCCAAGGATAATGTCTATCATGATAACACCTTACTCACTGCCTACCAAGTGAGATGGCGGCAACTCTCACTTCAGCTGGTAGCACATTCAACTGAGCTTTCACAGCTCAGTGATGCCTTAGGTGACACTGTCGTAGTCCTAACTGTAAGATAATGCATGCAGTCGTAGTCCTTAGCTCGGTTCTTCATCACTGACACCTCGGTCCTCTATGTGACTCGGTCTTGGGATTGCTAGGTTAGTCTCCCTGCAGCCCATCTCTGCTCAATCTGAGCCTTGATGACCCAAGACCGAGCTATCCGAAACTTACTTCAGCCCTTAGTTTGGCCCAACGTCTAAGATAGACTAATCTTAGCTTGGCCCAAACTATACGCATAAATTACCCTCTTAATTGCCCCTTAATTCCATTTGCATAGCATGATTGGGATTAGATTTCCCTGGCCGCACTAAGATATTCAAACCAACCGAAATAAAATAAGCAACCCAACTGAGCTAAAATATTCAACCTAACCGAACCAGAGACGCGTCCGTCATTAGGTGGCTCAGTCTTTTTAGAACCGCGTTTGTCGCACAACCCATCGTTTCACGTACCTGACGTCGTGCCCTTACTGGGACACATGGCACGTGCCCATTGCTCCTCCGTACTGTGATAGCCATCTTACATTTACCAAAAAATTTTGAAAGGTCCCGCCATTTTGCTTCTATGTCATACAAAACCCATTTTTCGAATAATCATTCTCACTGTTCATCTTCTGTCTTGCAAACCTTCACATTCTGAGTTCCATACTTTCACTTCCTATGCTCTAGTCCCAAACTAAGCAACTACATCACCTGCTTCGCTTGCCTTCTTGTTGGTGCTCCTTCTATCGATTGGAATTTGTTTTCATGCCCTGAATCTGTAAGTTGCCTATGCCTCTTTCTCCTTTTACTTGTGTACTTTCTGTTTTTCTTTAAAAAATGGCATTTTAACCTCAAATATTCATGTTATATCCACTAGAGATTGAACAAATGTCAAAAATTCAAAACTACATGTTCAAAACTAAAACATACTGACTGGAGCTTGAACCAGTCTAGAATCATGTTTTTTATCCAAAATCGTACTGTGACTGAAATAGGAACCTGTTTGCGACCTTTAGGCTAGCTTTTGACCGGACTAGAAATGCCTTGCTCAAGAACCGAGCTATAAACCTTCCCTTTCCTCTAAACCGGGTTGAAATGACCTCGGTTTAAGGCCGACCTAAAGCCTTGAGCTGGTTCTGTTCCCTAGCCGAACTAAGCATGGCTCGGGATCCACTTGACGCCGAGCTAGGCTTATTTAGTGATGACTATTTACTTATCCCAGTTTATTACCTGGGCATAATACTTTTTATTTCCACTTTGTAGACTTGACTAGGTTTGACAGGCACACCTTGCACTTTTGCCCCTGGGCTCGTTTGCTCAACCGAGCCAATGAAAGTCCTCCTCAGCGCCGTGGTAGGCTGCAATGTAAATTTACATTTACGTAGTAAATTTAAGATAATGGGCAAATACCGCTCGTTGGCGAACTCGCTTGGTGCCATGGCCGAATTCCGAAGGGATTACCACATACCAGACAACGTCCACCTTACCTTGGCCAAGCTAGACACCACGCCATGGGGCAACCCTGGTTTTGTTCCTTTTATCGTGGTGTCCATCGTAGAAGGGGGACTTCGGTTCCCAGTTCAACAATTAATCTACGAATTCCTTAGACAAACCAGGCTATGCCCCACTCAATTATCAACCAGCACTTATAGGATTATTAACGGGATAGCCGAGTTAAATCATTGCCTTGGCCTCAACCTTGGTTTGGCCGAGCTGTTCCATCAGCATTCGCTTGGCCAGAATAACGACGGATTGGTTTATTACCTTAAAATCAGGAGAGGTCGAGAGAAAATTGTCAAGAAAACACTGGACAAAGACTTAAACGATGACGACTTTCTCTGGGTGTCAGGAAATTTTGAAGACCAAGAAGCCCAGATACCGGGCTACAACATTATAATTAGAACAAAGGAACAGTCGGTAAGGATAGTCCAGTTTTATTCCTTTCTATTATCATATCTCATGCCGTGCTAACCTGTGGAAGTTTGCTCATTTTTGCAGATTTAAACTAGCTTAAATCCACTTACGCATACGCCAACCAGGTCGAACTACGAGCCGCACTGCGTTATCGGCATAAAGACTGGACCGAATTGCTTGACGTGCAACCGACCTACCGCTATAGTGGTAAGAGGAAGACCTGAGTGACTGACTTTCTTTTAGAGTCCTCTCCTGATCCAGACCCCACCTTTCCCCAAATCAACTTAATCTCAGTCACCGAAGAACAAGAGATGGCCAAGAGGAGAGTCGTCCGGGCTTTGATCACCTAACAAGAAACCATCTTGAATGTCGAGGTCTAGACCGATCAAACTACAACCGGTCAGACCGTGGAAACCGTTGTTGCCTAGCCTTCCTCTTGGGCTACTTCATCTCGGTCCAGCAAGAGACCGTGCACCTCGGCCTCTCAACCGCAGCGGATGTTGGATAAAGAAGATGTCGAGCTGCTTGCAAGCCAAACACGTCAAGGGGGAGGCGTCCCTAGTAGTGCTAGTTCTTCTTTGGTGTAAGCATTGACTGTGACTTTCAAAGGCTGTGCCATGTCCACATTCGTCTCCGTTGCCATCGAAAAAGATCACCTGTTAGCGTTTAGTCTATCAAAAAGCTTGTGTCTTCCAGTCGACATGGAAAAGCATGAGCTCTTGATCGAGCTGAAGGCGATTCGGTTTGCCACAAAGTCGATGGTTTCGGTAAACTCTGGACTTTTCAATATAACTGCTACTTTTCACAATCTCTTAGTGCGATTAAACTTATCTCTTCTTACACTGTGCAAGCCATCCAGAAAAATCACACTGCCCACCAACATGTGATCGAATTGCGAAGAACGGCTAAGGTGGCCGTCGCCGAGGTTTCAAGGAGGGTGAAGAAACCTGCATCCAATAATGTAGAGGACCGTGGTTTCAAGGAGGGCGACGAAACCTGCGTCCAACAATGCGAAGCTGCAAAAGACATTTTCTTCAAGTGCGGCTAGAAGGCTACGGCCAAAAAACTCGATCAGTCACACGACTCCGAGGTGTTCCTGAATCCTCCTTCTCACTTCATACCAGGCTATATGACGGACTACACAAATGTCGTCCAGCAAAAATTCCTTCAGGTGGAAGCAGAGGAGGAGGGAAAGGTCCCAGATCCAGTCGATGTTCCCCCCTCTAATACTAACCTCGGTCGTCAAGCTCCATTGCCAACTCGGTCGGAGCTGCCCAGCCAAGCCATGCTGAATTTTTCTGATGAAGCGACCGAGACCGACCTAACACGAGAAGGCGAAACTGGAGCCGGCCTGCCAAATGGTGGGGTCCGCGTTGACTTGGATGCAGAACTAGATGACCTCTTTGTTTGATCAGGAAGCCTTTATTTTTTTCTTTTTGCATAGTTTTTCTTTGTTTTATGAAATGTAACTGGGCTATATGCTCTCCCTTCTGTACTTGCTTTCCAATGAATGATTTTTTTTTGTTCTTCTTGCTCGGTTATTGCCTTGTTCCTCTGTTATAGTGTACCATCCTTACTGTATGATTAGCCGGACTAGTTAGCTCGGCTGTACCTTATCTTGGCTACCCCCTTTTTTGTTTGGCCGAGATACTTATCTCGGCTATAGATTGCAAAAAGTGTTAGTCAAACCTGCCAACTTTCTTGAGCCCATATCCTTATCTTGGTTGAAGAACGAAGAAAGTGTTGGTCAAACCTACCAACCTTCTTAAGCCTAGATCCTTATCTCAGCTTAAGAATGAATAAGTGTTGGTCAAACTTGCCAACCTTCTTGAGCCCAGATCTTTATCTCGGCTGAAGAATGAAAAAGTGTTGGTCAACCTGCCAATCTTTTTGAGCCTAGATCCTTGTCTCGGCTGAAGAATGAATAAAGTGTTAGTCAAACTTGCCAACTTTCTTGAGCCCAGAACCTTATCTCAGCTGAAGAACGAAAAAAGTGTCAGTCAAACCTGCGAACTTTCTTGAGCCTAGATCCTCATCTCGGTTGAAGAATGAAAAAGTATTGGTCAAACCTACCAATCTTCTTTATTGCCCCCCAGTCGGGCAATGAGTACAAACAATTTTTTACAAACAGAGGAAAGAAATTTGTACAGAAAAAATGCCTACTTGTTTTATTAAATGCTAGGAATAAAAAATTACAAGTGTTTAAAAAAGGGCTAAAAATAAAGTACTTTGAGATTGGTCGTGTTCCATGGCCTTGGAATAGCTTTGCCATCCACGTCTTTTAGGTGATATGCCCCTTTTCTAGCCAAGCCAATCACTCTGTACGGTCCTTCACAATTAAGTCCTAATTTGCCATCTCCAGGCACCAAAGTGTTGCCCATTACTTTGTGCAGTACCCAATCTCCAATCTTGAATTGTCTTGAGTGTACCATTTTATCGTGTTTCTTGGACAACTCCTGTTGATACGAGGCAATGTGTACTAGTGCCGTTTCTCTTCTCTCTTCTGCAAGGTCTAATTCTAAGCCTAGGGCTACCCTATTCAAGTTTGGATCAAAAATTTCGCTTCTAATGGTGGGGAAGCCAACTTCCAGAGGGATTACTGCCTCCATACCATAAGCCAAGGAAAAAGGTGTTTCGCCAGCTGACCGTCGAGGTGTAGTTCGATAAGCCCATAAGACGTGGGGAAGTTCTTTAGCCCATTTGCCTTTTGCTCTTTCCAACCTCTTTTTCAGACCATCTAGGAATACCTTGTTGGAAGCTTTAGCCTGGCCATTGGCTTGGGGGTACGCCGCGTAGAGTTATAAAATTCTATTTTGTATTCTTCGCAAAAGCCCCTAAAGATTTTTCCATCAAATTGAGTGCCGTTGTCAGATATCAAAGCCTTGGGGATTCTAAACTGGGTTATGATGTTCTTCCAGACAAACTTCTTGACGTCTTTTTTTTTTATGGATGCAAGCGCTTCTGCCTTCACCCACTTTGTGAAGTAGTCCGTTGCTGCGAGAAAGAACTTCCTGCTGCCTGACGCGGTTAGGAGTGGTCCTACTATATCCAAGCCTCACATTGCAAAGGGCCAAGGTCTGGTCAAAGGTGGGAGCTCTCTGGCCAGTTGATGTATTTGATGTGTGAACCTCTGACATTTCTTACACTTCTTGACATGTATGGCCACCAATATCCTTATGAAATAGCTTGATAGGCTAGGGATTGCCCTCCTTGATGACTCCCACACACGCCCTTATGAATTTCAAACAAGAATGCCTTAACCTTGCCAAGATGGACACATATCAAATATGGCCCCGTGAAGGATTTTTCGTACAATGCCAGGGATGGGGAAAGCCAAAATTGTTGTGACTTGGCAAGAATTTTGTTGGCTTCTTTATTTTCTTTAGGTAAGACGCCATCTTTTAAAAACACTATGATGAGATTCATCCAGGAAGGACCTAGATCGGCGCAGCACGCTTCGGCCGCTTACGGCTCTTCAATACTTGGTCTTGGTAGGAAGTCTATTAACAATGGGTGTGAGATAGGCGTATCTGCCATTGACGCAAAACCGGCTAGCTCATTTGCTTACTATTTTTCTCTCGGCTGATTTGCTCTATCCTAACCACTTCAAATTCCATAATCTCCTTTTTGACTAACTCTTGGTACTTGGTCATTCTATTATCCTTTGCTTCGTAGTCGCCTAAATTTGGTTGACCACTAATTGGGAGTCACTGTATACCATTAGCTCGGTGGCTTCCATATGGAATGTTGACTTCAAACCGGCTAACAGCGCTTCGTACTCGGCCTCGTTGTTGGATGCTGGAAATCCAAGGTTAATTGACTGTTCAATTGTCAGGCCATCTAGTGAGATGAGGACTATGCTAAGTCCTGCACCGTGCCTGTTGGATGCTCCATCTACGAAGAGCTTCCACATCTCTCCTACAAACAACTTCTAGCAAGTGGAGGGATCTAACGAGGCCTTAGGATTGGGGGTGTTGATGATTTGGTCCTCACTATCTGGCAATCTTAGGATTTTTAGTCGAGTCCTTACTTATCATAGTGCAGTTTGCTCCTTCTTCCTTTTCTGTAAGGCTGAATGGTTTGTTATGCAGTTGAGTGACCTGTTGTGGGGGCTGCGCTATCCCTACGGCATCTTCCCCCAATTTCTTGGTCAAATCGATCGGGTAAACCTGATGACTTCCTAGGACAAACTCGGCCACGAAGTCCGCTAAAGCTTGTGCTTTTATTGTGGTTCTAGGCTGAAACTTAATGTCAAACTGACCTAACTCCACCGTCCATTTCAAAATTTGCCCAGAAAAATTTGCCTTTTTAAACAAGGCTTTTAAGGGGAAGGCTGTTAAGACAATCACGGTGTGGGTGTAGAAGTAATGCGACAATTTTCTGGAAGCTATCATCAAAGCTAAGGCCAACTTCTCCAATGGTAGATACCTTGTTTCGACATCCAGCAATGTCTTGCTAACATAAAAGATAGGCGGGTGTTGGATTCCCTCAGCTCGTACTAACACTGTGCTGACTGCATGTTGGGAAACATCTAAGTATAGAAAAAGTTCTTCTCTTGGTTTTGGGGTGACCAACAATGGCAGAGAGGTCATGTATTATTTCAAGCTTTGCAGAGCGCGGTCGCAGTCGTTATCACATTGAAATTTGGCCTTCAGTGCTTGGAAGAACGACCGACATCTGTCTGACGACCGACTTATGAATTGGTTTAGCGTTGTAGCTAGGCCTGTGAGATGCTGTACTTCTTTGACTGTATTGGGCCTCTCTAGGTCTTGAATGGCTTTGATCTGAGCCAGATCGGCTTCTATACCCCGGTTGGTCACCAGAAAGCCAAGAAACTTTCCTGACCCCACACTAAAAATGCACTTGGATGCATTCAGTCGCAATCCGTGGGTTTTCAAAATTTGAAACATCTCAGCTAGGTCCTTGAGATGATCTCCCTCTTTCTTACTTTTGATCACCATATCATCATTGTAAGCTTCCATTGTTCTACCTAACAATGGCTAAAACATTTTGGTGATCATCTGTTGGAATGTTGCCCCCGCATTTTTTAGGCCAAAGGGCATGTCCTTGTAACAATATAATCCCCTAGGTGTTGTAAACGACGTGACCTCCTGGTCTGGTTCATACATAGTGATCTGATGGTAACCATGATACGCATCAAGAAAACTAAGTCAGTTATGTCTTGTAGTTAGGTCCATCAGTTGGTCTATTTGTGGTAGAGGAAAGCTGTCTTTCGGGTATGCTCTGTTGACTGTCTTGTAGTCCACGTAAACGCGCCATTTGCTGTTCTTTTTTGGTACCACTACCGTGTTAGAAATCCACCTAGGATAGTGTACTTCTCTGATTGCTCCTGCTTCCAGTAGGTTTCCTACTTCTTCCGCCACTATCTCTGCATGGTGGAGTGCCGATCGGCGAGTTCACTATATAATTGGTTTGGCAGTTGGGTGGACATTGAGTTGATGGCAGATGAAATTGGGGTCAATGCTAGGCATATCATACGGCATCCAGGCAAACACTTCGATGTTAGAGGTAAAAAATTCCATGATCTCTATTGTCTTGGTGTTGGATAGAGATGAGACGAGCCGAACAAAAAGAACCTCTCTGGATTTTTCTCATTTATCCTTACCTCCATCAAGTCTTCCACTGCCTTCTGTTCGGCTGCCTTGCCGATGTCTGTGAACAACTCGTTGTTTTCTGGCTCCTCTTCTATTTGTACGAACCCTTTTGTAGCTCAGCTGCCGTTTATTGTTATGAAGCACTGCTTGGACATGATTTGGTCTCCTAAGGCTTCTTCAATCATTCCGGCTTCATTGGGGAACCATAATACTTGGTGGTAGGTAAATGCTACCGCTCGTATGGCATGCAACCATGCTCTTTCCATGATTATGTTGTAAGTGGATGGGACTTTCAATACCCAAAATTCCACTTGTTTTGTCATTGTTCCTACTTTGATTAGCAGAATTATCTTGCCTACTGGCCATTCTGGGATTAAGTTGAAGCCGACTAGAGGGGATGTCGCGAGCGTCAGATCTTTGTCCTCTAACTTAAGTTGCTTGAAGGTCACATTGTATATTATCTCGCATGAGCTGCCTTGGTCAATCAGGATCCGTTTGATGTCAAAATTCTTGACGCGTAAAGTCACCACTAGTGCGTCGTTGTGAGGGCTTTATAACCTTGCTAAGTCCTTGTTAGAAAATGTGATGACGTTTGTAGCCTCCGTTTTCTACGTTTTCACGGTAGGTTATACACTCAGTACCTCTCTTATGTGTTCAGCTTTTTTGATCATCTCTTTGAGTTCACATACTCGTTCAGGCTCGATGATTCCATGTATCATATTGATTATGCCTTGGGGCAGACCGTCAGCTGGTGTCCCATCTGGCCTGTTGCGGTCCTGGGAGGCTGGTTATGCTCTCTTCTCAATATATTGGTCCAGGTGGCTTGCGGCCACTAACTCCTGCAGATGTTGCCTTAACAGCGTGTAGTTTTTAATTCGGTGCCCCTTTTCATCATGGAAGGTGCAACGATACCTATCGTCGAAGCCCCTCTGCGTTTCTCCCAACTTGGCTGGCCGCTGAACAAAGGGTTCGTCGCGTATCTCGCTAAGAATTCGGTAGATAGGTTTATTGAACACTATGGTGATAGTGGTGCGGACTCTCAACTTCCTTGCTTGGGAGCCCTCTTCGTTGGCTCGTTTGCTCGTTTGCCCCTACCATTTTTGTTCGGTTGTTCTTCCCAGCCGACCATGTTGACTTTTGCCGCAGGGTTTTTGTCTGAGATCGCTGTTATGCCAGATTTTGCATTAGCGCGAGCGCCATCTTCTTCCACTCAGATGTGCTGATACATTATTTCCATTAGGGCGTCATCGTCATTGAATCTCTCAATTTATTGCCTACTGGAAAACCTCGTTTGTATTGTGTGATAGCGAGGTTTGTGGGGCAATCTCCAATCTGATTAAAAGTCTCCCAATACCGGTTGTTGTAAGACTTTAATGTTTCCTTCTCGCCTATGTCTATGGAGAGCAGCTGGTCAATCTCCACTGGCGTCTTGGTGTTTTTTCTAAACCTGGTCACAAATGCCTTTGCAAGTTGCGCCCATAAAGCTATGCTGCCTTCTAGCAACCTCTCAAACCATGCCAAACCCAGGTCGCCTAAGCTAGAAAGAAACATGATACACATTAGTGCCTCGTTTCGTCGATATACGACCATAACCTGGCAAAAGTGGCTCAAGTACATGTAGGGGTCTGACTTTCCCTCATAAGTTGTGAATTTAGGTTGATAGAAGCTTGAGGGTAATGATGCGTTCTTAATCGCTGAAACAAATGGCGAGCTCTGCAACCTTGCTAACACTTTGTCTGCTAGTTTGTAGGCAAGGCATGGCACTGGCATCTCGACCTCGACACTCCCATGTGTACTAGGAGCCAACCGTTGTAGAGCTGAGACCCTACGGGGGTCGCGAGCCTGGGTGTCCTCCTTCTTTCGGGCCCTTTCCTCTAGTACTGTCTGCAAGTCTGTCGACCTAGGCAACTCTGTGTGTCTAGATGTTGTTTGGTGCAAATGAAAGGGCCAATAATTGCTTCCCTCCGTATCAGACCTTTCAGTCATCGTTCTCTCAGACCTAGAGAAACGAGTCCTAGAAGTCCTTGAGTGCATGTCATTTGTCCTGAGGCTTCTACTTTCAGCTTGTGATGGTGTGACTTGCCTATCACGATCTTCTGAGTGGCAAGAGTGCGTTCTGCCTTTGCACATCTCTTCTTCTTTCACCCTTTTACCTTTTATCTAGCATTTCATCATCTCCATGTCTGCTGCCATCCTCCGTATCAATTTGTCTTGCTCACTTCTGCAATCTTCCAGAACCTGAGGATCCATCCTCAGCCTTTGTCTTTCAGGGCTTTGGGAGCGACGAGAACTTGAGCCCCATCTTTCTCGTATTTCTCTCCGTGGATTCCATAGCTGGGTATCTAATTCTACCATGGACGAGACAAAGGTAAACCTTCACGCCTCCCGCTCCCTTCCGGGGTCTGCCCATCAATAGCAGAATGTGGCAAGTCTTCATTGTGCGCTATTGAATTTAATTGAAGAGGAAACTCAATCAAAAGGTTTGTTCTCTCTGTGTATTCCCACAGACGGCGCCAATTGTGTGAGCATGAAATAATCTTCTCGTATAATCCTATCGATCAAGTTTGCACTCCTCCAAACGTTGTCGCTTTACTACTTGAAAACACAAGCGTGAGCTAGCCGGTGGGTGTGTATCGGAAACCTCTCCGATGCCTAAGTTAGCAAAATTGACAATAGACATAAAAGTTTTGTGTATTTGAGAGTAAGAATTGTAATACCTGTATATAGGTCCTGTCAAGAGCTTTTACAGATTCCACCTAGCACAATCCTAGTAGGACTCCAACTCTCCTCATAAGAGTCTTCCTAGAAATCATACTCCCAAGAATAATGTCTATCATGATAACACCTTACTCACTGCCTACCAAGTGAGATGGCGGCAACTATCACTTCAGCTGGTAGCACATTCAACCGAGCTTTCACAGCTTGGTGATGCCTTAGGTGACACTACTGTAGTCCTAATCATAAGATAGCGCATGTAGTCGTAGTCCTTAGCTCGGTTCTTCATCACTGACACCTCGGTCCTGTGTGTGGCTTGGTCTTGGGATTGCTAGGGCAGTCTCCTAGCAGCCCATCTCTGCTCAATCTGAGCCCTCAAGACCGAGCTATTCGAAACTTACTTCAGCCCTTAGTTTGGCCCAACGTCTAAGATAGACTAATCTTAGCTCGGCCCAAACTATACGCATAAATTAACCTCTATGTTTGCTCGAGCCATGGCTTTTTCGCTCGAGCAAATTGTGCGAATTTTGGGTTTTCTAGATTTGTGTTTGAAGTTCAAAACCAATGATCTCATGTTCAAAACTTGTATGGCTTGTCTCAAATGCTTAGAAACATTTTATAAAACATGTACCTTTGGAAATTATGAAACCATGATCCCAAATTCTTTCCCAATTTTTCAAAACAAAGCTCAAAACATCACGTTTTTGACATGTATGTAACAAACTCTACTGTTTTCTTTCTAAAACATGTTTATATGAAATGTTTAGTGCAAAACCATGAAGAACTTCAAGAAATAACCCAAGTAAGGCCAATGCATGTATGAATTTTGAAGAAACTAAGTTCAAAAGTAAAGAATTATGCATGCATGTGCACATTTTACTTGCATTCACTAAACTCTTGTTGATTTGAGCACATTTCTTTCAATTACACGCAAATGGTTCTACAAATTGGTGAATTCATCTTCCTACATAGTTTAACTTCATGAATTGTAGGTTAGAATCATACCTAGAGCTTGAATTTAGCCTCAATTAAGCTTAATCTTTACAACCTCCCTTGGTTTCTCTTGAATTCTTCTTCTTCTCTCTCTAAAGTGTTGAATTCTCTCTCTAGCTCTCAAATTTTCAGCAGAAAGTTGATGTAAAATGAAGTCTAAGCATGTTTAACAAATATATATATGGTGATTAAGGCCTCACTAATCACTTATGCTTAAGGCTAATCAAGTGGGCTTAAATCTAATTATTTATGATTATTTTAATTATTTTGATTCGAATCAAATTTTAATCAAACTTACCATATGATTCTAAAAATTTCAACTAGCTTATTGAATTAACCAATTTTGGTTTCTGAAGTTGCTTGGGCTTTTAATTTCGAATTTTAAGTCGACAATTAAACAGAAAATTCACATAGAAATAGATAACTTTTTAATAAACAAAAAATTATACATTTTATGCCCAATCAAATACTAGATAAAAATAATATAGAGGTCAGGGTCGTTACAGGCTTCCATCCTTAAGTAGTAAGTTACCTCCATTTGGAAATAGATACGGGTACCGTTGTTGCATTTCTTCTTCTTTTTTCCACATATATAGCCTCTTTCCCATAGTGTTCCTTCCATTATACTTTCACCATTAGGATAGATTTGTTCCTTAGTTGCTTCACTTGCCGATCAAGGATCCGTACTGGCCATTCCTCGTATCTCATATCATCCTCTAAAGCTATTTAGTGGTAGTCAATTACGTAAAACAGATTTCTAAGATACCCGCGAAGCATTGATACATGGAATCATTTGGTGGAGGTGGGAATGCTCATCATGTCAACAGCTCACATGGGTTGGTTGAGAGTGATCGTTAGTACTCATGGGATGAGGAGGAAGATATTGATTTGAATCGTGATGCCAATGTATTGGCTTATGGTAATTTTGATAACAATTTCATCTCTTGCTTTACGTGTTATCGGAGTAGACTCTTGTCGAGGAGGTTGAGGCGGAGAAGGCAGAAGCGTAGAGCAGTTAACAGAGTTAGATAGTTTACAAATGGGTAGTACTTAGATTGCAATCGAACCATGTCACTTGCAGTCCAAGCGGCAGCATTCTAATGGGGATCTCTGCTTAGCGGTATCGATAGTTAGTATCGGTGAAGCAGATCTGAAGGTTTGGTCTCTCCTTGTAGGATTGTGAATTATCTTAGTTTTAGTGTCAGTTATATCTGGTTGTTTTCATAGATTAGGTCTCATTTTAATTTTTGTGCATAGTAGTTAATCATTCAAAACAGAGAGGCAGAATGATAGAAAGAGTCCTTTTAATAGTTGTCTTTGAACATGTCTTTGCTTTGCTTCATAATCTATGTATTATGTTTGTCTTGACGATTTCTTCAAAATTTTATGTTCTTTCTAGTTTTAGAAATTCTTTGTTAGCCTCTACAATAACACCACCACACAACTCAAAAGGGTTGGCCTAGTGAGTGTAGGTTGGGGCCTTGGGTGTGTTCCTTTCATGTCTTTAGTTTCAATTCTCATTAAGTGCTATCAATTCTTTGGAACTATGCCCATGGATTTTGCACGAGATTTGCCCACAGAGGGATTGTTTTGCGTGAGTCTTGAGATTAGTCGAGGTGCGGAAGTTGGCTTAGACACCCTGTCATAAAAAATAAAATAACAACACTGCTCAAACACACATACAAAATAATAAATAAATAAATAAAAAGAAGAAAAACCCTCTTCAACGAAACCACAAATACTAAAATATGGAGAAATTTGATTCACTAGTCACTACCCTATTGTCATATTTGATTTAGTATGATTTAATTTTCAGGATTTGTTTTTGAGAAATTTTCAAAAACTAGTTTGGTGAAATAAAAATGAAATCTCATTATTTTTGTTTGATTTTTCTCATTTTCTTTGGACAAATAATTTTAAAAAATTTAAAATATTTTTTTAACATTTATTTTTGTTATATTAACTTGTAATTTTTAAAAGAATTTTCAAAAATGAAATCTGAAAATTTTAAATAAATATAAGGATTTTAGCTCAATAAAGGATTTGGTCAGAATGCAAGGCCCAACAACATGTTTTTTGGGTGAATAAGCACAACATGTTAATAAGTCGGTACTCATTTTTTTGTTATTATTATTTTGAATGTCCTCTAGCAAAATTACCATTGAATTTTCGAGTAAAACATTATTGGTTACTTTTAGTAATTGATTTAATAAAGTAGAAAGTCTAGGATCCAAATTTTGGATCTCAGATTTTGTCAAGAATATATTGTGTGGTGCAAATTGAAATTGTATATTGTGGGGTTTATGTATATAATGAATCTAAATCAAGTGCTTAGAGAAAATACAAATTCAAATAATGTAAGAGAAAAAGGATCTTTGTGAGAGAGGAATCACGGATAAAAGGAAAAAAACATATTGAAAAACATACAACACAATTAAAAGGAATAATGCAAGAACCTACAAAGCATAAGCAAGACTAGAATTATAGTTTTTTATTTGAAGGGGACACAACAGAAAGTATCTAAAAAGATAGCTTCAATTTTAATAATAAAAGACAAATCAAACACAAAAGGAGTACTATCGTTACACAATAGAAGATTTTGGATTGCATGACTGATTTGATCCAGTAGTAGAGTGGACTAACTCAGTTGACAAAGTTGAGAGCACTTGGATTTATAGTAGCAAAGTCTAGGAAGTCCTTGTTACATTCAAAAAATGCCATGTCTTTTTCAATCAATTTAACCCAAGCTTCAATCCCCTCACCATCTCTTGTAGGACTCAGCACAACAACATTAGGCACTTCTGTATGACCAACCGTCGCCCAAGTTGGCTTTCCCCACCCAAAATCAGCTTCATACAATGGCATCCTACTCCAACTTGTATGTGTATACATATCCACTTCACCTCCTCTCATCTACAACTTTCTCAACTCTGCCAACGACCCACAAATATCCGACACTCCACAATTTTTGCTTAGTTCTAGCTTACTTTCCCTTATGCTACTTACCAAGTTTGACAAGTTCATTTCCTTCTCACTCTCATCATCGACGTGCACTACTAGTGGGCGTCCTATGTTTCCGAACGAACTCTCTGGTAATGGCGGCGCAAGACGTTCTCGCATATTTGTTGATATTTTTTTTTTTTTTGATCAGCAAAAAAAAACTTTATTGATGGGAAAACAAAACAAGTGTTAATATATTATATTCTTGGGTTCATTACTTTAGTTAGTGGGTTCATTACTTTAGTTAGCTGTATACTTTACTTTAGAGAGTTATAGCTGTATCCTTTAGTAAAGGCATCAACACCCACTAGTGCACCGTTCTGCTTTGGTTTAGTGCGTCTCTTATTAAATGTACATTATATGTTATTGATTCCTCCACTGTATCCTCATTCTCTCTATAAAAGAGAGTTCATTCTCCATTGTATAAATACAAATCATTAATACAGAGTTAATTCATTTTGCTCTTTCTCTCTCTATCAATTTATCTAACATGGTATCAGAGCTAGGTTAACAACCTAGTAATTCAGTTTCACCGGCGGGCGGCAGCCTCGTCTTGGCCGCCCGCCGGACCTCTACACATCCTTGACTCCGCTGCTCACCACACCACCACGGCAGCAACACATCATCCACACCTCACCACCACCACCTAACACACATCACAGCCGTGCACAAACCATACATCCAACACATGTTGTTGAAGGCCTCACCTTTGTCATCCTCAGCCATCAATTGCTTGAAGAGTGGGTTTTCCTGGGCTGTCTTGGCGTCAGAAAAGGACCTTACGCTAGCCGCCTATCTTCCTTCCTCACCATCCCTCACATCGCCACCGGCGATCTCGTCCGCGAAGAGCTCTCTCCATCACCCAATCACTACTGGCCTTCACTCCCTTCCTCGCCGACTCCGGCGAGCTTCCACGCCTTCGAAATGGTCGCGCTTGATCATGTTACCAAGCGTTACACACATGGTGCTTATCAAGAAACCAGCCAACACCTGCACCTCAATGGTGGGTCCAGACCTCCATGGGTGGGTCTTGGAGCTGCTGTTTGGCTCCAAATTGCATCTGGAATCCCATGGCAGATTACTTCATTAACTGAAATGCAGCATGACTTTGAAAAAAAAAAAAATAAAAAAAAAAATAATATTTTAATGGAGATGGATATCCTCCTGATGCAATTGTTGCTTCATGAACCACTTCATCAATTTCATCAGTAGTCACACCAGGTTGAATAACACGAGCAGCTGCATCCAGAACCTCCCTTGAAATCAAAAGTGTGTGTTCCAACTGAGCACTGTGTTTGCCATCTGCAGTAACAACAGTCCATCCATCAGGCCACATCCGCTCACGCCAAACACCTGCATTGATCATGGGTTCTATTGTAAAGGTTTGTCCTGCCTTCATCCCGCCAACTACTTTGTTTCTTGCATAATGGGGAATATTTGGTGCACAATGGTAGAGCTCTCCAATACCATGAGCGCAAAATGATCTCACCACTGAGAACCCTGACATTGAAGCATATCGGTTTATCACTTCCCCAATTTCCCTAAAACGTAGCCCGGGTTTCACAATTGATATTGCTTTCTCCAAGCACTCGTAAGTACTTTGAACCAGCGGTCGAGATGCTTCGTCAACATTTCCCACCAAGAATGTTTCGCTGAGATCACCATGGACGCCTTTATAATAGACTGACACGTCAACATTTATGGACCAGTCCTCATTCAAGAGCTCACAACCACCTTAGCCATACACGACTGTGTGTCATGGTTCATGGACACCAAAGCCCAGTTGGTCACAACATCACCGCCGACTACACGGCGACATGACCACCTGCACAGCCCCAAGGCTCCGCTGAATCGTCCAGCAACAACTTTACACGACTGTGTGTCATGGTTCATGGACACCAAAGCCCAGTTGGTCACAACATCACCGCCGACTCCACGGCGACATGACCACCTGCACAGCCCCAAGGCTCCGCTGAATCGTCCCGCAACAACTTCGTCAGCTTCAACGGCCGTCCCTCCGCCACAAATATAGCTGCATCTTCCGTGCAACTCACGTGTTGCACACTCACTCTTTTCCTTCTAAACCAACACACACTATCTTCATCATCTTGTTCTCTCTCTCTCTCTCATTGATTCGGATGGCCCTCTCTTTTGGGCTGTCAACTTACTCTCTGTCTCTCTCCACCCAACCTTCTTTTATTATTATTATTATATTTTTCTTTTTGTTTTTCTATTAAAATAACATACAAACATATCCCCACCCTGCAAAGGGCATCCCACTCACAGATTTCACATATCCAAATAATACTTCGTCATCCCACTCACACTCTTTTACACCACTGTACATATTATAATCTGCCATCCCACACACCCCACTCAGTCCAGCACGCACTCAACTTTCTTTTCTTATTCATATATATATATATATATATATATATCTTATCATCTCTTACCTCAAAAAAAAAAATAAATAAATAAATTCAAACATTCCCACCACTTGATTTTTCTGCATGTCATTTCTCCCATCCGGGTTTGCACAACACACTCATTTTATTTATCCCAGGGATCAACCCCGATTTTTACATTACAAAAAAAAAAAAAAAAAAAAAAACCACAACCCACCACCACCAAACCGGACTTACTTTTTCGCCTCTTCCGCTGTTCTCTTCTTCTTGCCTTTGTCTTGGGCATCCCTTACCGGCACTGCCTCCGTGTTTCTCCCGCCGCCGAGCACGTTCACTTCCCGTTGCTCCTCAACTGTCACATATGGCGGACCTCCAAATCTGAGCATCACGGTGGCCTTCCGCTTCAGTTCCTTGTTTTCTGCCTTCAGCACACATATCTCTGCTCGGGCATCCATATACATGCGCTGGAGCAGAGCCAGTTGGGCTTTTACCTGCTGCACCTCATTTGTTCTACTTTGAAGCCGGTGCGACAGGTTGTTGACCGCAGTCATGGTCTCAACACATGACCTTAATGTATAATAATTGGCCTCAATATCAGATTGAGCAGCCATTATCTGCTCAACTGCCACCATCGGATAGTTCAACGGCGCAAACCCAGGGGGGCTTGGTCCAGGCGCGCTTGGTTGCGGTTCCAGGGCAACTGCCCCGGTTATCTCTCTTGTGCACTCATTGAGGTCGGGAAAGAGAGTGAGCAGACCCCGGGAAGAAGAGGCTATGTTCTCGGTAGCAGAACGGGAAGAAGAAGCCATTTTCTGGGCAGAAGTGTTACAGAGTATCTCTCTCAGCAAAATGAAGAGGTTTTCAGAGGTTTTTCAGTAGGTGGTTTGTTATGCATCAGCGGCAGCCTCGCCTTGGTTTAAATAGGCAAGGCAGACACGCGCCTTACGCGCCTCTCAACGCCAGACGACAAATCGGCGCGCTTTTTGATGGCTCACCTTTTGATGGCTGTCGGGCACATCTTTTGATGGCACGCCTTTTGATGGCACGCCTTTTGATAAGATTGGGCACGCCTTTTGAGGGTCCGACAAGACTCCGTAAACTGTCCCGACATTGATTCCGGTCAGCTTCTACAACAACGGTTTGACACGCCCACACAGTGTCTGCTACATCGGTCCGACATGACCCCATAAACTGTCCCGACATTGATTCCGGTCAGCCTCTACAACAACGGTTTGACACGACCACACAGTGTCTGCTACATCGGTCCGACATGACCCCATAAACTGTCCCGACATTGATTCCGGTCAGCCTCTACAACAACGGTCTGACACGACCACACAGTGTCTTCTACATCGGTCCGACATGACCCCATAAACTGTCCCGACATTGATTCCGGTCAGCCTCTACAACAACGGTCTGACACGACCACACAGTGTTTTCTACACCGGTCCGACATGACCCCGTAAACTGTCTTCTACAACGGTCCGACATGACCCCGTAAACTGTCTTCTACAACGGTCCGACATGACCCCGTAAACTGTCTGCTACAACGGTCCGATATGACCCCGTAAACTGTCCTGACACGACCACACAGTGTCTTCACCAACGGTTTGACACGACCATACAGTGTCTCCTATCTACTTTTATTTTATTTGTCAGTTTATTTTCACGTTTTTCTCTCCAAACTCAAGTTGGTTAATATCCTCCTTGAGTTTGAGGGGGGCTGTTAATATATTATATTCTTGGGTTCAGTACTTTAGTTAGTGGGTTCATTACTTTAGTTAGCTGTATACTTTACTTTAGAGAGTTATAGCTGTATCCTTTAGTAAATGCATCAACACCCACTAGTGCACCGTTCTGCTTTGGTTTAGTGCGTCTCTTATTAAATGTACATTATATGTTATTGATTCCTCCACTGTATCCTCATTCTCTCTATAAAAGAGAGTTCATTCTCCATTGTATAAATACAAATCATTAATACAGAGTTAATTCATTTTGCTCTTTCTCTCTCTATCAATTTATCTAACAACAAGTATGACAACTTACATCAATAAAGACGAGGGTGCAAAACGCATCATAGTGAAACATTTAGATCCCAACTAGGTTGGCACCTAGATGCACACCAAATCATCTGCTAATATAGATGGCCTCCTTGGATTGGTTGATCCCAATCCCAATCCCAATCTTGATCTAGAAGCATCCATAGCGCATTTCCAAAGGAGTGCCATGACAGCCTCCACGCGGGTAGGTTGTTGTACCCTCGCGTTGGCTGCTTCCGCCTTGGGAGCGTGAAGTTTGGAGGCGTTGAAGACGTACCTGTTGAGAAAATAGACTTGTTTTTAGTAATTTGGGAGTTATGTTTACCCAAAAAGTTACTCAGAATTTGTAATCAAATGCCAAGATGGATTGATAATTTGGTCCCTAGTGGTATGTTAATAAATCGTATTTGGTTATCATTTTAGTGGTTTACAAAATAGTGGGTTTTAGTATTTAAAATGCCTTAAAATTAGAATGTCAAAATTGTTTTAAAACTTCATATATATATATATATATATAGGGCTGCCATGTAAGAATGAGAATGAATGAATATATTCTTTATTCTTCAAATCTCTCTTTCAAATTATTTTGAGTATAGCCATTTTATTTTGAAAACTGTACCTCCTGACAACAACCTTCTGCGGTGGTTTCTCATAGACTTGTGGTGGAAGGGTCTGGAAATCATCTCTCCCTGGGAATATAGAGGGTGCTGTGAAATCTAGACTCACTACGTCAGGGACTGGACGCAGTGGCAGCCTAGGCCTTGAGGAATGTGGTGAAGGAGGTCGCATCGACAAGTTTGTGGTTAGTATAGATGCCTATAGCCATTCCTCCACATTCAAAGAAGCTAGCCTGGATGAGTAAGAGACATCCGGACCCCGATTCCTTAAATTTGATTGGAATGAAACGGTTTTGTAATTCACTTTTGGGTTGCCCAAGAATGGAGGAAATTGGACTGTTCACTCGAGTTTCAATGTAATCAACTCCATCGTCATTGCAATCAACAAAGGGAGGATCTTTGATTCTTCCAGCTAGAGGGTAGTAGCGAGTTAGGATTTGAGAGAGGGAGTTTTTTAAAAGTTGGGATCTTTCTTCATAACTAGAACCGCAGTGTGTAGCATAGCAGAGAACTAGCGGCGTGTATGATGCAGGCGCGAATTGGTCGATAAGATAGAGTTTGAAAGTTTTAAGGTGATGGGGGGTCGGAGAAGATGGCTTGATGGTTTCTCTAGCGATTACCTCAACCTTGATCTCCATCATTGTCGTTGTTGTTATACCTATGTACTATAATGAGTGAAAACTTGGTTTGTTTATCAATTTGCAGTCGTGTAAAAAAACTTTGCATAGTTCCTAGATGTTGACTTTGAATTATTAATAAATATAAGGGGATGAAAATGAAAGTTGTTGACATTTGAGTCAGTTTTTTCTTCTTCTTTCCTTTACCGAGATAGTTGACGACTAACAGCATCTCCAACGGTAGTAGGCATTTTATCTATCTAAATATTACTATAAGGTATACATTTTATTTTGCCTGTCAACTGTTTCATATTTCTACTCCAACTATGCTATTTATTTTAGCTATTTATTCAAATACTATTAACTTTATAGACTGCCACGTCAAGAACAAAGATGGAGAGAAATAATCCTAATGATTAAATACATTTTGCCTAGCCTTGAAGGCTAGCTACATGTAGCTAGTGAATGTGAGCTGAGCCAAAATGCCTAATCATATGCCTAGTGCATTGGAGTTTAAAAAAGTGAGTCACATTAGGCATTTTGACTAACAAACATTATATACCTAATGGGTTGGAGATGCTCTAATGAATGGGCTATAGATTTTTTTATTTATAAAATTAGACATAAATATAAGATAATGAATGACTGACACATATGATATATAATCTCGAGAAGAAAATGATCCTATTTGACCGCTATACATTGTTAATAGATCTTTTGAGTGATGAAAAATTGTATGGACCCCTATCCATTAAGGACATTTCATCTCTTGTTCCATCTCCGTGTAGCAGAGTTCCTATGTTTTTGAAAGCTATCTTTCCCCTCTTCTCCCGTATTTATTTTTAGTCTCGCATCGGTTCTGTAGCTTTTAGATAGCTAACAATTAAGCTACTAATCACACAACTAAAAAGTTGGTCACTACGAAGATAACTCAAAAAAGTAGTTTAACATACATGTAATATCTAGTCCCTCTCTTACATCTATCTCATTGTGTGAAAATCTTCTATACATTTATAGGATAACTGAGTATTCATTAGGGTTCTCGATTCTAGTATCCATCAGTAAAAAAAAAAAAAGAAAAAAAAAATCCTTCAAAATAATTTTTGGTTGCATCAAAATTATGTATTATTCAATGATGAATTATACCCTTATAAAAAATTTCTTGTAATTATTCATTTAGAATTCAATGTTTTTGTTAATTTTAATGAGTACATGGTGGATTCTATTTTAAGGTTTGAAGAAAATCATTTTGGCATTGACTTCGTTTCAATGACTTCTCCATGCCTTTATCTCATTTTGGCATTGACAAAACTTTCATTTAGTATATTTATCTATGACTTTATCTCTATACAAAAATATACACATTTAATTTTTTTTTAGTATTTATATAATTTACCCATTTTATAAAAATTAGTTTAGAGAATATTTTAAAACTTAAAGTATATTATGAAAGTTTTGGAATGTTTGTAGAGTTATAATTAATTTTTATTAAATTAGATAGTCTAGATATGATGATAATTTTTTTTTATAATTTAATTCTAATTCGATTTCAAAAATTTTACCGATTGAATTGGTTACTAATACTGTAAAAATGAATTTAATTCTGGATTTATTTCAAGTCAGTGAACACCCTTATGTGATGAGCCCTAAAAAGATCATCTATGCCACGAACAATTGGTGGATTCTATTTAAGGTTAGAAGAAAAACATTTGGTCGAGGTGGGTCCTAAAGGATTGTTCAATCTATTTCGGAAGTTTGGCTTAGTGAAAGATGTGTTTATTCCAGGGAAGAGAAGGAGAGCATCAAAATCTAGATTTGGATTTGTAAGATATGATTGCGAGGTGGCTGCTGGGGTAGCGATACAGAAGGCAGATGGGTTGTGGTGAGATAATAAGGAGCTGAGGGTTAAAAGAGCAGAGTTTCAAAATCCTCAAAGAGCTGGTCAACCGGAGCAAAGGGGGCTGAACAGTGGCGAAGATGGGAGAATGATGGGTCAGGGGTTCCAGATGCAGTAGGGGCTGGGAAGTGGAAGTAAGAAGACTTATGCAGAGGTAGTAGCAAGGGGGAGTGACGGAGTGGGTGCACAGGTGATAATAAAAGCTACTGAAGAAGGTAATGGCTGGCGGTATGAAAGCTTAGTAGTTCAACTGAGCAGCTTCTTAGCTTTTAAGGATTTTAGAGCGGAACTCTGGAAAAGAGAGATGCAGGATGTGGTTGCAAGAGAGGGGACTGGATGCATAGTTCTGTTAACCTTCCCCTCAGCACAGTACATGCAGGTTGGGAAGGAACAATTAGAAGGGTGGGGAAGGCAATAGTGTGATTCAATTGAAGAATGGAGGAAAGGTCAGTTTGTGGAGCAAGAGAGGTGCGTCTGGCTAATTTGTCATGGCATTCCCATAAACCTTTGGAGTGTTACAATTGTTTGAAGCATTGGTAGTCATTGGGGGTTGGTAACTTAGTTTGAAGAAGATATTAATGATCCACAAAATTTCCAGCAAGCTAAGGTTAGAGTGGTAACAAAGTGCATGGAGATGATCAATGAGACAATATTTTTGGAGCATAAAGGTAAGCACATTCCAGTTAGGGTCTGTGAAGAAGTCCCTAGTTGTTTACTCCTGAATCCAAGTAGCAGTAGTAGTATGCAACATTAGCAGCTGCACTCCAATGCAAAATGAGGGGCAGATCAGTTGTCTAGCAATGGTGGTAGTTGGAAGAGTGCAGAGTAAGCTACTTCAGAAAAGAAGAGGAGGGTGTAGATGGGTGTGATGATGTTAGTAGGGTGTTGGAAACTGAGATGGCCAGATCAGATGAGCGGGGTATAGGAAATGATGGCAAGCGTGCATTAGTTGCAGTATGTTCAGAGGGTGGTATAGGGAATAACATAGCAGGTGCAGTTGAAAGAGATGGTGACATGGGGATTGACCTAGTAGGTGTATACTCTAGAGTGAAGGGGCTGGTGCAGGAAGTCATGTCTCAGCAAACAATGATGAATAAAGCTCATGAGTTGGAAAAGGATTTATACACTGGGGGTCTTCTAAAAGAGCTGAGTGGGCCAGTGTGTGCAAGGAATAATATAAGTCTAGAAGTTCTGCTTGAAGGCATGCAGGTTGGGCCTGAGTCTAGTGGGCCGAATAAGGGGGTGGGGTCGAATCTTAGTGACTGTGTGGCCCAGACCCAAGGTAGACCAACTCTGGCCCAAACCATCCATATGGCTGTGCCAATTAGGGCAGGTCAATGAAGAAAATTCAAGGAAATAGCAGCAAAAGGAAGGTGTATTTCAGGGAAGAAGGGTAATGAACAAAGGAGGGGTATCAATATAGTTGGTGGTCATATGAAACAAAAAGGCAGGATGGGTAGGCTTGGTTTCTAGAGAGGGGCCATCTTCAGAGCCTCAGCAGTGGCTGCAGCCAATTCATTGTCTATTTCCCAAGATCAGACCCTGAAAAGAAGGAGCAACCTAGTTGAGGAGGCCCAGACAACAGTGAAGGTTGGTGTATTGCTGGGTATGCAGTGTCGAGGCCAAGAGGAGGAGGTAGTGTCCAAACTAGTAGAACTGGAAGAGAATGATTTGGGGAAAATTGCAATTGAAGCAACTGCAATCAGATCATAGCTGGTTGCTAAGAAGGAGTTTAGGTGTAAGTTGTGATGGTTATTATGAAGATCTTATCATGGAATGTTAGAGGGCTGAGTAGGCCAGAAAAAAGGGAGAAAATAAAAAGACTAGTGAGGGAAAGAGATATAGGTGTATTGCTAATACAAGAAACTAAAAGAAGCTCGATGGATGATAATTTTGTCAAAACAATCTGGCCCTTTGAGGAGATGGAGTTTATGCAGATAGATGCAGATAAAAGTGCTGGTGGTATTGTGTGTTTGGAAACCCCAGGTTTTTGAGCTTCTGAATTGCTGTAGTAATAATAACTTCATCATTCTATCAGGTACAGCTTGTAGTTCTTTTCCATGTGTTATTGTTAATGTTTATGCCCCAAATGAGGTTGTGAGGAGACAAGTTTGGAATCTTTGGTAAGTATTAAACAACACTTCCCATTACCCTGGTGTGTGGGAGGGGACTTTAATGAAGTCAGGTATATGAGTGAGAGAAAGGGTTGCACTAGAAGAGAGAGGGGAATGTTAGATTTGAATGAGTTTATAGAAAAGTTGGAAGTGATTGATATACCTATGTTAGGCAGACAGTACACATGGTGTAATGCTGTGGAAGGAGACAGGTGGAGTAGGATAGATAGATTTCTGGTAGATCCAATGTGGTTAGAGAAGTTTGCCATAAAACAATGGGGATTATCTAGAACAGTTTCAGACCATTGTCCAATATTGGTCAAAGAGGATGATAGGGATTGGGGTCCAAAGCCCTTTAAATTCATCAATGCTTGGAGGTCACATCCTATGTTCATGGCTGAAGTTAAAAAGTGGTGGGAGGAAACTCAAGTGCATGGATGGGTAGGGTATAGAGTCATGAGAAAGCTGAGCAGTTCGAAGGATCATCTGAGGGTATGGAACAAGGCAATGTTTGGCAATATAAACTCCCTACTAAAGTCTGCTGAGGAGGAGCTGCATGAATGGGATCTAAAGGCTGAATCCAGGTCCTTGACTGGTTTGGAAATTAAAAGACGAAGAGAAGCCAGATCTAAGGTGTGGCAACTTAACAGAAACAAGGAAAGGATGTGGCATAAAAAATCCAGAATGCAGTGGGTTAGATTTGGGAATAGAAATACAAGCTTTTTTTTTTTCACATAATGGCAAGCAGTAGGCAGAGAAAGGATATGTTAGACTCATTTTTTGTGGAGGGGGAGAGGTTAGAGGATCCAGTGTTGGTAAAACATGAGGTGGTTAGGCACTTTAGTCAGCAATTTTCTGAACATTGGATTCATAGGCCAAAAATGTCTGGCTTTTTTGCTACTATTAGACTTGAGACACCGTGAGTTTGGAAGATGTTTTTACTGAAGCTGAGATTTGGGAAGCAATTCAAGACTGTGATGGGAACAAGGCCCCTGGTCCTGATGGCTTTAACCTAGCTTGCATTCAAAGTTGTTGGAAAATTATGAAAGGGGAAATAATTCTGTTGATGCATGAATTCCACACCAATGGAAAGTAGTCAAGAGGGATCAACAATTCATTTATTGTTCTTATCCCCAAGAGGGACAACCCCATAGGTTTGGGGGACTACAGACCAATTAGTTTGGTCAGTTCAGCCTATAAAGTCTTGGCCAAGGTGTTGTCTAGAAGACTTAAGAGGCACTACAACAAAAAAGGTCTATGGCGACGAAAACGCGTGACGAAAAAATATTTCGTCTCCAAATATGCATATTTTAGTGATGAAAATAAGATTTCGTCTCCAATTGTACTATTTTTAGAGACGAAAACCAAATTTCGTCACCAAATGCTTAAAATCAAATAAAACAATAGGTGACGAAAATTTTATTCGTCTCTAAATTTTATTTTTCGTCACAAAACAATTTCCCGCCCTTGGAAAATTTGGCGGAAGATTTGGTGCCATTTTGGAGACGAAATTTTTCGTCACTATTGTAAAAAAATTTAGAGAGGAAATAATTCGTCTCCAAATGTATTATTTTTAGAGAGGAAAACCAAATTTCGTCACCAAATGCTTAAAATCAATAAAAAATAAAATTGATGCATGTATTTTACTCTCTGTATCTCTCTGTTTAGATGCATGTAGAGGGGAAAAAAAAAGCGGGATCTCAAAACCTTTGGTGATCAATAAATTGTGATCACAGAAAGGAAAATGTCATATTTTGTATCAAAACTACGTAATTTTGAATGTTTCCTAATATTAATTAAATTTGTTACGATTTGAAATAACTATTAATAATCAGTTCAAAAAAAAAATTAATAATAAATTATTAAGAACATAATAATAATTATTTTTTAATAGAATTATTATTTACTGATTAAAATCATAAAATTTCTTAAATTTATTTATTTTCATTCAAAATATTAATTAAACCTTAATAAAGGTACAATTACAAACATAAATAATAAAACTTAAAAAAATATAAATTAAAACTAATTTACAAAATTTTGTCTCAAATTTCTTCTCAATATTGGAAACAAGTCCTTCAAAATTTTTGCCTCAATTAAGTCCCAAAAAAAAAGAAAAAGGGAAAAATAGAGAAAGGCTAACGGAGATGTGTTTGAGAGAGAGAGAAGACGAAGAAGAGATGGAGGGAAAAGAGACCATGAAGAGAGACGGAGGGAAGAGCACTCCTTCGGAGTAACAGCCATTGCTTCGCTCGTGACGGCCATTGCGTTGCTCAAGCAGTCCTTCGGAGCTACCTCCTTCGCAGCCCGGTTCGTCTTCGCTTCTCCCTCCGGTCGACGAAGACCCGCGAACGAAGCAAACGGAGCCGTCTCACCTCTCCCTCCGACCGGAGCTCTCGCACCTCTCCCTTCCACCGTCAAATTTCAGGTGCATGTTTAGATACTAGGGTTTTGAGTTTTGATTTGAGGCTTTTCAATTTGAAAATTAGGGCTAGGGTTTTTCAATTTCAAAATTTGGGGCTTTTTAATTTGGGGTTTAGTGTTTAACTTGGATGCTTGTTATGAATGTTTAAATGGAAACACAAAAAAATTCCTGTTATGAGGGATTTCATTACTGAATGAAAAAGTAAATACTCCGATTTCTGTAAATTTGTGTTTGGTATAGAAAGAAAAATAAATGAAAATTTCGGAATTCCTGAGCATCTATGATTTGAAGAGTAGCTTCGTCCAATTCGATTGGTCGTTGGTTGATATCATTTGTCTCTTCATCCCTAACTCAACTGTCCCTCTTCTTGCTTCCTTCCTTCTTCCTTCTCTTCTCTCTCCTCTCACTCTCAGGTCCCTCTCTCTCTCTCTCTATATATATATATATATGAATGTGTGGTTGAAGTGGTTGCTTTTGTTGCAGCTGTAGCACTGTTGGGAGTGACAGGTGTTGGGAGATGCTGCAAGAGACTTGTAGGAGTGGGAGAATCAACGCCGGCTTTCGTTTTCTTCAATATTATATTCATTTGGGGCGTTTATATTGGATTGGTTCGACAAGGTCCCTCTTTCTTCTCAGTAATCTCTCTCTCTAGTCTCTAATTTGTATCCTCAATATGATTCACTGTTTGATTATTCTACGAATTTTAAAGTCTGGGTTCCGCATACAATGGGATTCGAGTGGTGGGTTTTTTCAACAGTCGGAGATGGTTTATTTATTCATCATATACATGGTGTTTTTAAGGAATTTTTGGGTGTAGATGCCACGTGTACCTTCTACTATTTTGAATTTGACAGTAGGGTCATTACATTTATGTTGGATGTTTGAGGAAAAATGAAGGTGTATACATTTGTGATTGATTGATAAAAGGTAGTGCTACGTGTACCCTATTAACATATAAAAATTTCTCAGTGTTTTCTGATTGTTTGTTCATTTCTCTGTAAAGGAGTGAGTAATATATTTTTTCCAACTAGATAATAAATTATGTGAGAATGCTCAAATTTTAGTTGGATAGGGATGGATTATTGGTTGCTCATCATCGATATGTATCTACCTTTTCCAAATTGTGACTTGTATGGAATCCTGACATCCTTAAAAAAATTATCTTTTTTTCAGTCATTTCACCTTTGCTAGACGTTATACTCAATGCAGAGTTCTCTATGCTCGTGATTGGTCTATGCAGGTCAGATTATTGTTTCTACACTCAAAATTGATTGAATTGATTTGTTCGTACAAAATCTAGATTTAAGGTTTGAAGGAATGAAATTTCAATCATTTATTCATTGTCCTAACTGGTGCCTTCAACTCGTGACATTCCCTATGAGTTTGTTGCTGAAGAAGTAAGTTGATTCCGGTGATTTCATCGGTTACAGCATTAAATACCACTGAGTTTTGCGATCACATTTAATTTATCCTTTGACTTTTAGTTTTCAAAATTGGCTTTGGTAGCTTTGCTAGTTTTGTTTCATGTTTTGCTTCTCAAATATTATCTTGATTTAATACATACAAGGTAGTCAGATGTGATTGCAAGGAACTATGAATATCAACTGAAACTTTAATTATCGGGTCTATATTTCATAGCTTACAATGATCCTGGATTTCTGGTCTTTGATTTTTTGGAATCTGGATTCCATAGTGAAAAGCCGAAGGCTTTAAATGTAATCTGGAGGCAATATGTGTTGAACTATCTTAAATTCTGTTGCGTTTCATCATAGCAAATCATTATTGATTGAAAATATCTCAGCTTTCTATCCATGTTAAATTTCTGTTTAGCCACAAAATCTTAGCACTGCATTTACTTCTTTATCATTGAAATCTTATGTATCCTGAAGTCTTCAGTATTTGTGCTATCACAGAATTCTATTCCACTTCAGAGAGTCAGATATTGTAGGCACTGCAAGGCATATGTAAAGGGGTTCGACCATCATTGTCCTGCTTTTGGAAACTGTATAGGTAATGACAACATGCGGGTTATAGTTCTTTACATTTTTAACTACTTCAGACAACAAAAACTGTTGTGTTTTTCGTTCTTATTAAACTAGTCTTGGATTTGGTACAACAATGGGTCTTGCTGTCTTTGTGGATGTGACATTGATATCCTTTTAATGCAGGTGAAAAAAACCATGTCCTCTTCATAATCCTCCTTTTTGGGTTTGTTTTTACTGAGGCTTCGTATGTAGAATGCTCATCTCAATGTAAGCTTGAATATATTGGATACTGACCTGCATTAGTTTCAACAATTTATTTTTTTGGTGAAATTAATTATGCTTTTGGGGTTGAGTTCTATCTAAGACAATGTAGCATGGTATCAGAGCTAAAATACTGCGGTATGGGTTGGATGCTTTGGCAAGCCATATGCCATTGCCAATTCCACCATACCATCTTTGTTTAAAGAAGGTTTTATTTCTTTTTGTTCTTCTTTTATGGAATTTATTGTGCATTTCAGCAAAGTGAAAACTAGCGAGGTTGCACCAAATTTGCCTTTAGAAGCTATTAAACACTTCCTATTAAATTTCTACTGCATTTGATGTTTTTCATCGTTGTAATCGTTGTTTATGTGTGAAAAAATTGTTTGACGGTGTAGAACAAAATCTAGACAAAAATTGCGCAGGTTCTCTTTATTATCCAAAACAAGTACGATTTCTAATGTGCTTCTTTTTGTTCCTTGACTCAACTTAAAAACACAACTTTGCTTGGCATGGTTTTGACATGATTTTTTTGGCAGTGTTTCTTTCCGCAGTATGCGTTAAAATACATCAGGACACCATTTTTCATCTTAAACTCAGCATATGATGTGTACAAAGTAAGATAAATTAAAGTCCTATGACATATATTTTTTCAGTGCTTCTGAGGTAATAGTGAAAAATGAGTACTACTTTCTTATCACAGTTCCATCACATATTGGTGCCACCTTCTGCTGATTTGAGTGGGCATTGGAATCATTGTAGGCTTAATCCGGCGGCATGATAGCTTTAATAAGTTGCTGTCATTTTCTAGTCGTGCTTTTCTCCTCTTTTGTATTTGTCCATTTATGAAGCACCAATGACAAGTAAATACACTTATCAAATGAATGCTCAGCTCTCAAAGTCTGATCTAAAGTTACATATCCAAAAAAAAATATAAAACTAGATTGGTATGGGTCATAGTCATGTCAAATATTCTACAACCCATGCATAGAATGATTCAATCCTATGTGTGTACAAATTTAATTAGAAATCATAATCTATGACTGATATAATGTAATAAGTTGACAAAGCATGCCATGGTGTGGTGTTATAGTTCATGACTGAATATTACTTGTTCTATTAGCATAGAATATCTAAGGTTGCCATTTTAGTGATGTGATTAGTCCCTGTTAAAATTTATGCACCATTGACTATTATTAATATCATTGATTTCATCTATAATAATGAGATTTAAATCTAATGAAGTTTTCATAGTGAGTAACAACCGGTCAATTTTTCTTACAGACCATTGCAGAAGCAGTAGGCGATTGGTACTTTGGAAGAAGGGAGACCAAGGAAATTGACTGTGCATATCCTTGTGATTCTACCTGCCATAACTTGATAGGCTGAAACCGTAAGGTTCAGTTCAGGTATTACCTTTTGATAAACGATTCAAGCTTGCTAATGATTCTCAAAAATACATTTGGAGTGCATGGACCTTGATTTTATTCATCTAATGCACAATTTTTTGAGTATATTTAAGGTCCGATCAAGGATTTAATTATTAGGTGAAAAATATGAGCAGTTCTTTTTGCGAGAATTGCTCTCTTCTCTTTCTTACAAAAAGGATACAGAGTATTTACAGATAGTTGATGAGAATCATGTTAGTATATAATGGTGTATACCATTTGTACATTTAATCAAACATAGTTCTTCTTGAGAGAATTGCTAAGTCCAAAAATGTACTTTTCCACACTTAAGCTTGAAAATAGGCCTTCGGGAGCCAAAATCGTGCAACAGCCGCAAGATGGCCCGGGAACACTTCAAACACCTCGGGACGGACCAATGTGAGTTGTGAAAACTTACGGAACTAGCACGAGACTCCCGGTTTGAAAATTAAGTCCAAAAATGCACTTTTCCACACTTAAGCTTGAAAATAAGCCTTCGGGGGCCAAAATCGTGCAACAGCCACGAGACGGCCTGGGGAACACCTCAAACACCTCGGGACGGACCAATGTGATTTGTGGAAACTTACGGAACTAGCACGGGACTATCGGTTGGAAAACTAAGTCCAAATATGCACTTTTCCACACTTAAGCTTGAAAATAGGCTTTCGGGGGCCAAAATCGTGCAACAGCCACGAGACGGCCCGGGGAACACCTCAAACACCTCGGGAGGGACCAATGTGAGTTGTGGAAACTAACGGAACTAGCACAGGACTCCTGGTTTGAAAACTAAGTCCAAAAATGCACTTTTCCACACTTAAGCTTAAAAATAGGCCTTCGGGGGCCAAAATCGTGCAACAGCCACGAGACGGCCCAGGAAACACCTCAAACACCTCGGGACAGACCAATGTGAGTTGTGAAAACTTACGGAACTAGCACGGGACTTTCGGTTTGAAAACTAAGTCAAAAAATGCACTTTTCCACACTTAAGTTTGAAAATAGGCCTTCGGGGGCCAAAATCATGCAACAGCCACAAGACGGCCTGGGAAACACCTCAAATACCTTGGGACGGACCAATGTGAGTTGTGAAAACTTACGGAACTAGCACGGGACTCCCGGTTTGAAAACTAAGTCCAAAAATGCACTTTTCCACACTTAAGCTTGAAAATAGGCCTTCGGGGGTCAAAATCATGCAACAGCCACAAGACGGCCCGAGAAACACCTCAAACACCTCGAGATTGACCAATGTGAGTTGTGGAAACTTACGGAACTAGCACGGGACTTCCGGTTTGAAAACTAAGTCCAAAAATGCATGTTAAATTGTATATGTTATGGATAAGATAATAATTGTCTAACTTACATTTTTTTTTTGTGTTTCATTTTTTTGCAGATTCGAGATTTGATATGGACGTGTTTGGTAATTTGGAGGGCCGATGGTAGCTCATTTTTTGTTTTTGTTCATTTTACCTTACATGTATTTTGGTTGTGTTGTAAATAAATATTTTTGTTAGTATTACGGGGCATGTTTGGTAATCCGCCCTTGATATTTTATTTTTGTTGATATTAGTAGACATGTTTTTTTGTTGGATATTAGGAGATGTGTTTGGTAATCTGCATACGGTTGATATTATATTTTTGTGGATATTAGTAGACGTTTTTTGTGGATATTAGGAGACATGTTTATAATCCGCATGCAGTTCATATTGTATTTTTGTGGATAGTGCTAAAATTCGATTGTGATGTTTATGAAAATGAACAGATTTTTGTATTGATTTGTAATAGATATTTTATTGAACAGGTTATTGAAATGCGCAGGGAATTGTTACTGAAAAGAAAAAATTTCGGAAGAAAATAGTGCTCTCATTTTCAAAATTTTTAATTTTTATTAGTGACGAAATAAAAAATGTCGCTATTAGTTTTCAAAAAACATGACGAATAATTTTGTCACTAATGATATAATATGAAACAAATAATTTCGTCACATTTGCTGAATATTTCGTTGCTAAATTGAAATATTTGGTGACAAAATATTTTGTCATTGAATAATTTTCTTTTTTGCTCATTTTAGTGACGAATTTTTTTGTCACCTTAATCCAGATCATTGGTGAGGAAAACTTTCGTCACTAAAATATATTTGGTGACGAAATATTTCGTCGCAAAAAACAATTAAAATAAAATATTATTTAGTTTTGGTGACGAAATTGGTGTTTTAGAGGACGAAACATTTCGTCGCCAAAAATGAAAAATAGGTGACGAAATTGTTTTTCGTCACCAGGTATTTTTTGTGACGACGTATAGGCCACGAACGTGGTGACAAATTTTTTTCGTCACAGATCACTTTAGTGACGAAATTTTGATGTTTGGAGACAAAATCAATCTGTCACCAAAAGCCTTTTTTGTTGTAGTGAGGGTTCTTCCATTTGTGATCAGTGAAGTCCAATTTGCCTTTGTTTGTGAAAGGTACATCCTAGATGGGGTGTTAATAGCAAATGAGGTAGTAGATGGGTGGAAGAGATCTAAAAAGAAGGGGATTATTCTCAAGTTAGACTTTGAAAAAGCATATGATTCAATAAATTGGGAGTTTTTAGTATCTATGATGAGAAACTTTGGATGTCGTGAAAAATGGATTAGTTGGTTGAAGACTTGCATCTCAACTGCTAAGATTTCTGTCCTGGTTAATGGTGCACCGACTGAGGAATTTCAACCACAAAAGGGGCTTAGGCAGGGTGACCCTTTTTCACCTTTCTTGTTTATTATAGTAGCTGAAGCACTTAATTTGTTACTGGGGAGGGCTACTGACAAAGGTTTATTCCAAGGTGCTACAGTTGGTTCTCAAGAGTTGAGTGTATCTCATCTTCAATTTGCAGATGATACCATCATTTTCTGTGAATGGGATCTGGAGGAGGTGAAGAATTTAAAAAGAGTGTTGAGGTGCTTCGAGGTGATGTCTGGGCTGAAAATTTACTACCACAAGAGTGTTGTTTGTGGGGTGGGCTTTCAAGAGGATCAAACTAAAGAGTTTGCTGCAGACCTTGAATTGTCTGACTAAGAGGCTGCCTTTTAACTTCTTAGGTCTGCCTTTAGGGGCCAACCCAAGAAGGAAGAGCACTTGGGTCCCAGTAGTGGAAAAAGTTAAGAAGAAGCTGTCCTCCTGGAAAAGGAAGCTGCTATCTTTCGCGGGTAGATTGTCATTGATTAAATCTGTTCTGTCTAATTTGCCCATCTATTTCCTCTCATTGTTCAGGATGCCTAAGGGGGTTGTAAGGTCTGTAGTGAAACTGCAGTCCTCTTTTCTGTGGGAAGGGTCAGAGAATAAGAAGAAGGTGCACTTGGTTCAATGGAGAGAGGTAACCAAAGGTACATGGCAAGAAGGCAGAAGGCTTAGGAGTGAGAGATGTAGGAGAGGTGAATGGTTGCTTGCTGTTCAAATGGTGGTGGAGGTATGGGAAAGAAGACAAAGCTTTGTGGAAATCTGTGTTATGCTCTAGGTATGGCAAAATTGGTGGGGGTTGGATGCCACCAGTGTCTCACATAGGTGGGATGTCTAATATCATGCAGGACATTGTGAAGCTACCTGTAGTCCACCAGCATCTGAGAGAATTTTATGAGGACCATTTTAAAGTATCTATTGGTAATGAGAGGAGAATACTCTTCTGGTCTGATGACTGGGTATGTAGAGGAGGGTTGAAGGTTGAGTTCCCCATATTACATCACTTATTGACTAAGAAAGAGGAAACACTGCATCAAATCAGTGCTAAGAAGAGTAGTGCAGGGATGTGGTAGCTACAGTTCAGAAGAAGGCTGTGTGCTTGGGAAGAAGAGGAGCTGTAGAGGTTATTAAGCCTGTTGGCTTCATGCCCAGTAATCAGATCTGAAATGGAAGATTCTTGCTCATGGTTAGCTAACAACTCAGGTCAGTTTTTTGTGCTCTCTGTGTGGCAGTGGTGGATGGCAACAACTGGACCTAGTTTGAATATTCTTGTAGGATGGTTTAAGTCTGCTCCCCCAAAGATGTAATTTTCTGTTGGCTGGCTTGGAGGGGGAGGATGAAGACTTTGGCCTTATTTGGTTTGTTTTTCAGAAAAATTTTTGGGAAAAATTCTCTACAAACAAATTTCAAGAGTAATCAAACCAAACAAATTTTTCCAAAAAAATCTCAAAATTTTGTTTGGTTACCTACTTTCCAAAATCACTCACTCTCTCTCTCTCTCTCTCTCTCTCTCTCTCTCTCTCACATACACATCAAATCAATCACTTTTTTTTAAAACTCTCTCCCCAAAATAATTTTCCAAAACTATTTCTGAAAAAAGGCAAACCAAATAAGTTTTGGTACTTTTTATCTCAAAAACTACTCTACAAACACAAACCAAACACACCCTTCATCTTTTCTAAAAAGGATTGGGGTCTTAGCTGCAACTATTAGTTCCTCGTGAGTTTTCTACAATGCTGTGGAGGAAACTTTGGATCATGTGCTACTCTTTTGTCCACTGATCTGGGAGTGCTGGTCAATAATGGTAAGGTGGTGGGAGTTGGTATGGGCTATACCTGGTTTAGTTTAGGGGCTGCTACATTGGTGGTCTGGTGGTAAGTTCAAGTCAAAGGAATCCAGAATTTGGCAGGTAATTCCGTCTGTGGTTCTCTGGTATGTGTGGAAATTAAGAAATGATTGTAAATTCAAGGGAGTTCTACCTGCTGTTGAAGATTTAACTGAAAGAATTAAGTTGCATATTGCTCTGTGGGCCAAATGGATATTGAAGGTTGATTACTCTACTCATGATTTTGTTTCTAACCTGCACCAGGTTAGGTTATCTGTGCGAGGTGCTTGAGGGGTTATTGTGGAAGCTTCAACCGATCGGTCTGCCTCTGTGTTTACTATTCTGTTTTGTGTTGTTGTTTTTGCTATGTTGGTTTCTCACCAACTGGACCTCCAAGCTCCTCTTTATTGATGTAATCTTTTTTTCATCAATACAATCTCTTTTGCCGGAAAAAAAAAAAAAAAAAAAAAAAAAATTCATTATTAAGAATGCTTTTTATTGATTATAAAAAAAAATTACAAAAAAAAAAAAGAATCACCCAAAAAATAAAATATATCTAGAGTTTCTAATTTAAATTTTAATATTTTGATTTATTTTTAATTTAAACTATTGACTACTTCGTTGAGTAAACCAATAAATTTTTTTTTAGTCATTATGTACACTTATATTGAGTTTAATGACTAAAATACTTTTTAAATCATTTTAATTTAATGAAAAAACATATAATTTAGATTGAAAATATATTATAAGATTATGATTTAAATTCACAAAATTAATAATCCAAACTTTATTTTCTTGAAATTTGTTTATTTTTAGTTGATTGACGTTTTATGCAAAAAATATGCAACCAAATTTGTTTAATTTTAGTTGATTGACGTTTTATGCAAAAATATGCAAACAAATAAAAATGTTATATAATAACTTCTAACAAATAAATAAATAAACTGCTTATTTAGGGTGCGTCGAACCATCCTAAGAGGGAAAAGGAAAACAAAAAAAAACATAGTTTTGAGATTTTTGGAGATGCATGATGATGGCACGGTGGGCGGCTGATCTGGTCATTTTAATGAAAATTTCTCTTTCTTTTGATTGGTTGGAAAACTGCCTTGTTTTTCTTTTGTAGACTTTTGAATGAGCGTCAAAATTGGTCGTCATTAATTAGATAAGAGTCGTGGGTGTGAGTATAACTTGCATTTTTTTATATTTGTGTAAAAAAAAAAAAATTATGTCTCATCAAAAAGTAAATTTCCCCGTTATAATACGCCGTCGCAGGATTTTGACGTGAAAGGTACACTTTAAATTTGTTTTGCAAAGGTTTATTATGGGTTACATACGTTGTTATTATATGTATGAATTTTTTGTGTGGGTGACATTAATTTTATTCTTTTTATTAAAATTTAAACTATGTAACAATTTTAAATTTAAAGTTAAAATAAAATTACATTGTTTGTGGTTCATATATATATATATATATATATATTTTTTTTACAAAAAAAGAAAAAATACATTTTAATATTATTTTATTTTATTTTAGAATTCGAAGTATTTTTATTTGGATCATGTTATGGTATATACCTTTATGCAAGTTATGACATTTATGGTGTTGATTGTCATATCACAAATGTCATAACTAAATCATTGCCAATCATAACTAAAAAAATATTATAACTAAACACTATATGAGGTATAAGAAAAGATATTTTAGATCATAACTAAAATAATATTATAACCAATATGACAATAACACTAAAATGAGTTATAACTAATATCAAAATAAATCATAATAAAAAATCAAAAATATTATAATTAAGGTATATGGCACACACCTCCCAAAAAGAGATGTGTATAATAATTTTTTTCATTATTAATGTCTTATTATGATAAAAATATGTTTCTAGAAAGGAGGAGAATTTGGACTCAAGGGTAGAGGTGTAAATTTAGCTTGACTCACTGTCGGGCCGTGCGGACTCCCACCAAAATTTAGACCAGACTAGGCGGGCCCACTTGTGCAAAATTGTAGCCCAAGCCTAAGCCTAGAGGTTACTCAGGCCTTGAGCAGGCTGGGCCTTAGGCCAGACCATTTTTTTATTTTTTATTTACTAAAATTTTATTTTTTTCCATAAAAACTGGCACTAGGCCTCTGGCTAAGCCTTGAGTGGGCCGATGGGCCGGGCTTTCACTACAAGAAAATACACTTTTGGCGACTAAAAATTTAGTCGCCAAAAGCATTGATTTTAGTCGCCGAAATGCTTTCACGACCAAAAATTTTGGTCGTTGGCTTTGTCGCGCGTACATTGTCGGTGAAGGTTTTGGCGACTAAAACAAATTTAGTCGTCAAAATTCTAACAGAATGGCGACTAATATTTTAGTAGGCAAAAGTAGCAGCATTAGTGACTAAAAGTGGATTAGTCGCTGATGAATCAAATTGGCGACTAACACATTAGTCGCCCAAAGGGTACATCAATTCATTTAACTCACATCTTCAGCTACTAAATTTTTTGTCTCCAAAAAATTCAATTATCTACGGCGACCAAATTAGTAGTCGCCAATAGTGTTATTTTTAGCTACTAAATGTTTTGTCGCGGAAAGGTTTGTTTAGCTACTACAGAATTTTGTCGCCTATGACATATAGTTTATGTTTTGGCGACTTAATATTTAGTCGCCAAAAAGTGTTTTGAGTTTTAGATACTAAAAAATTAGTCGCCAAAACTGTTTTTAATTTGTTTTGGCTACTAAATATTTAGTTGCCAAAAGATTTATTTCTTTTTTTGGCTACCAATTGTTTTGTCACCGAAAACGTCATTTTTTATTTTTGTTTTGTTTTTTTCATTTTAATAATTTTTTTCACAACCTGTATATATCCACGGCAACCTGTAATAAGTATACAAACAAATCAATATATATATATATTATCACCTATTTCGTAATGCATGTTTCACTTACAACCATCAAACAAAAAAAAAAAACACCTTACAATGTAAACTTATATACAAACAAACTAATATATTCCAATTACAAATAATAATGTCATACATTCCAAATATGTTACAAAAACAGTGTCCTCTATACACAAAACATTTTTACTATACTATGCATTGTAATGACCATTTGGCATGGTACAAATTACCATGGTAATATGTACCACGACAAAAGGTAATTTATATATACCACCAGAGCAATTAATAGAAGTTCCAAAAATACTATGTATCCCCCAAAAATTATATGTACAATTCATCCAAATTCCACACAAAAAGTAGAGGACGACCAAAAACTTCCCAAATTTGCAAAGCTGTGAATTATCTTCCAGACAAAAAAAATAGAAGATCCACATGTCAATGCCAAAAGCCATCTACACAACAAAAATTACACCCATTAGTTCCATTGTAAACAAAAATTTTCAACAAAAAGGTATGTACAAACGTTTGAGGGGGCAGGACCCCACGTCATGCGCCCTTCCCTCCTTACCTGCCATCATGTATCTAAGCATAAACAAAAAAAGGATGAACCAGCACATGAGGCTCTCACTAAAACCGAGTGAATACGTACCTATCATTTTGTTTCCACCACAATATATGCTCATAGATACCATTTCAGAAAAATACAAAACTGAGAGGAAGGTTAAAGTTGAATGATCAACACAGATTCACAGTTGCCATGAAAAGATTATGACACTGGTCTCATTTATTAGCTCCAAAAGTTTCTTTTTTTTTAATCAGCTTCACAGTCATTCTTTTGTTGAGCAAAACACTTAAAATTCCAATTCAACAAGAAGTTGTTCAGCCACAACAGTGATGCTGTACCAGATGATGATATATAGTCCATGTCTTGGCAATCATGATCGAAAGTCACAAATAGGTTACAATTCAGATGGTTAAATGTGTTGGTATTTTATTCATAAAACTAAATATATAGAGATGCTTATATAACATATATATTTATAAGATGAAATATATAAGCTTTAATATATATTTATAAGCTTTTCGGCCCCGAAAGGCATTTTTCGGATAAGTTTATGGCATTTATCATGCCAACTCTCAACGTACGGGTGCTAATTACGTCCCGCCTGTCCCCCCAGGTCCTATTTGATACGAGGAAGCTACCTTTGCCATCTATAGAGTGCTTCGGGGGTTGATTTTAATTTTAGGCCCCAAAAGCCCTTTTTCGGCTAAGTGTATGGCGTTTTTCACACCAACTCCCAACATATGCGTGTTGTTTTCGTCCCGTCTATCCCTACAGGTCTTATTTCACACAAGAAAGCTACCCGTGCCATCCGTAGACTGCTTCGGGGGCTGATTTGAATTTTTGGCCCTCAAAGGCCTTTTTCGGCTAAGTTTATGGCTCTTTTCACGCCAACTCCCAACGTACACGTGCTAATTACGTCCCGTATATCCCCACAGGTCCTATTTGACATGAGGAAGCTGCCTGTGCCATCCCTACAGTGGTTCAGGGGCTGCTTTCAAGTTTCAGCCCTTGAAGGCCTTTTTCGGCTAAGTGTACGGCGTTTTTCACACCAATTCCCAACGTATGCGTGCAGTTTTCGTCCCGTCTGTCCCCACAGGTCTTATTTCACACAAGGAAGCTACCTATGCCATCTGTAAACTGCTTCGGAGGTTGATTTGAATTTTTGGCCCTCAAAGGCCTTTTTTGACTAAGTTTATGGCATTTTTCATGCCAACTCCCAACGTACACGTGATAATTACGTCCCGTATGTCCCCACAGGTCCTATTTGACATGAGGAAACTACCCATGCCATCCTTACTGTGGTTCGGGGGCAGTTTTCAAGTTTCGGCCCTCGAAGGCCTTTTCCAGCTAAGTTTATGGCCTTTTTCACACCAACTCCCAACGTATACCTGCTAATTATGTCCCGTCTTTCCCCACAGGTCCCATTTGACACAATGAAGCTACCCGTGCCATTCGTAGAATGCTTCGGGGCTGATTTGAATTTTTGGCCCGTCAAAGGACTTTTTCGGCTAAGTTTATGGCGGTTTTCACGCCAACTCCCAATGTACACGTGCTAATTATGTCCCGTATGTCCCCACAAGTCCTGTTTAACATGAGGAAGCTACCCGTGCCATCCCTACCGTGGTTCGGGGGTTGCTTTCAAGTTTCGGCCCTCAAAGGCCTTTTTCGGTTAAGTTTACGGTGTTTTTCACACCAACTCCCAACGTATATGCACTAATTACCTCCCGTCTATCCCCACAGGTCCTATTTGACATGATGAAGCTACCCGTGCCATCCGTAGAATGCTTCTGGGCCTGATTTGAATTTTTGGCCCATCAAAGGCCTTTTTGGACTAAGTTTATGGCGTTTTTCACGCCAACTCCCAACGTACACGTGCTAATTATGTCTTGTATGTCCCCACAGGTCCTATTTGACATGAGGAAGCTACCCATGCCATCCCTACCATGGTTCGGGGGCTGCTTTCAAGTTTCAGCCCTCGAAGGCCTTTTTCGTCTAAGTTTACGGCATTTTTCACACCAACTCCCAACATATACGTGCTAATTATGTCCCGTCTGTCCCCATAGGACCTATTTGACACAATGAAGCTACCCGTGCCATCCGTAGAATGCTTTGGGGGCTGAGTTGAATTTTTGGCCCGTCAAAGGCCTTTTTTTGGCTAAGTTTATGGCGTTTTTTACGCCAACTCCCAACGTACACGTGCTAATTGCATCCCGTATGTCCCCACAGGTCCTATTTGACATGAGAAAGCTACCCGTGCCATCCCTACCATGGTTCAGGGGCTGCTTTCAAGTTTCGGCCCTCGAAGCCTTTTTCGGCTAAGTTTACGGCATTTTCACACCAACTCCCAACGTATACTAGCTAATTACGTCCCGTCTATCTCGACAGGTCCTATTTGACACAATGAAGCTACCCGTGCCATCTGTAGAATGCTTCGGGGGCTGATTTGAATTTTCCGCCCTCAAATGACTTTTTTGGCTAAGTTTACGGTGTTTTTCATGCCAACTCCCAACGTATAAGTGCTAATTACGTCCCGTATGTCCCCACAGGTCCTATTTGACGCAAGAAAGCTACCCATGCCATCTCTACAGTGGTTCGGGGGCTGCTTTCAATTTTCGGCCCTCGAAGGCCTTTTCCGACTTAGTTTACGACATTTTGGTAAGATAACAAATAACCTAAGAGATCTAATATTAACTGAACTAATATATTTTTCCAATATGACAATAATGAAGCTCATAATTTGTCCAATTCTCTAATGCACAATGAGGCTTTCATTAATTTATTTCACGTATTACCATCCCTTTTAGGCAACAAAAATTACAATTTTATAGTGTAATTAGTGAGACGTGTAGCTCAGCAAAATACTATTTGTAATTGTAAATTCATTCCAAGTTCACTTGGTTTATTCAATTACTCTTAAATCTGAAATGGCATTCAATTAGATGGGCCTCCTAATATAGTAACTGCCCTCATAGTCATAGGCTCATCGTACCCTTAATATGGGAAACTTAATATTTCATTGAAATCATGTGGTTACCTTATGAAAATCAGATTATGGTCCATCTGCTGCAAAGTGTACTCACATTATGCCTCAAAACCTATTCGAAGCACATAACAAAAAAAAAATTTGCATAACAACTTTAGAAAACAATTCTATGCCAATATGATCCATGTATTTGTAGAACTTGCATTAGCTTATCAATAAAATTATGTTTACCGAATAGTAGGATGACCATCTAAACCCTCTAAGAGGGTTGTGAGCTGTGACACCACGTCATTCAGATGATTGAGTTGTACTTGTTGTGCCTCCCGTGCTTTTTTTTCTTCTTCGACTTGTTTCATCAGCTCCTCTCTTTCCCTCATAATTTCCTCCCGATCTCTTTGGCGCTTTTCTTTCTCCTTGAGCAACTCCTCATGATCTCTTTGTCGCTCCTCTTTCTCCTTCAATAGCTCCTCGTGATCTCTTTGCCGCTCATCTTTCTCCTTCAGCAACTCCTCATGATCTCTTTGTCGCTCCTTACAAAGAACCTCCAGTTCCGCTCTCATTGACTCCATATGTTTATCATGTGCTCGTGCCACACTAGAAGCTGTGGAAGAGGGTTGTGGGCCTATCCCACATCCACGCAAGTAATTTTTTTTTGCCCTGAGCACTTGCCTTGATAGTTCTTCGTGGGTCAATGGCAACCCCGCATCGGTGGCTACGACTTATAGATTCACCATATCATCCTATCATGGCAAGAAAACAATAAAGTCAAGATAGCAGAAGGAATTGAAAACAACTTTACTAATTGATATGCAACAAAATTGGTTTCAACATTCAATACTCACATGTAGCTCACCACATTTGGGGTCAATCCAGTCTCCCATCTTCTTCTACTTGTGTGATTTCTTATAAAATTCAGGGAAATCTATATCTCCATCCTCATTTGCCTATTAGGTTTGAAAAAATTCCATTGATGAAGTAGTACATAGTAATATTCAAAATTAAGAAGAATCAATCATCCATTACATCACTAAGCAAATAACTACTTCTCACCATAAGCGACATTGCTATAGGAAATGATCGCGATCCACTTGTATGATTATAGGGGAGCATACCCCTGTTTGCTTTACCAGCTTTAGAGCGTTTCTAACAAGAAAAAAAAAACACAAAATTACAAAAAAAAAAAAAAAGAATTAGTAAAGGTTTTTTACATATCAACACATAAATTAATTTCAAGAATGGGGGTTCTAATTAATTCGTTACCAAGTGAGATTCGTCTTTCTAAGCAACATCAATCAGATATTTCCAGTCCTCCAAGCTCGCTCCACTAGGCGGATGACTATAGGGGTCATCAACACCCCTTTTCTCAAGTTCGAGGAACTCTTGCTTTAGATTGTACCTCCAATCCTTGTATAACAAATATGCCTTTCTATCGAGGATTTCTTGAGCTTGTTCATCATTATCAAAATCATCGCCGATAACAAACTTGTCCTACAAACATAAGATTGGAATTAGTACATCAATTAATTTAAGCAATTACAATTAATTTATGGCAAGATGAATCTCCTATTAGCACCGCTTGGACGATCGCATCTTTGGTACTTTGATTGATTTTTCTCCATGACTTCACGCTCTGAAGAGGGCACAACCGTCTAATTTGCAATCCCAACTCATTTGTCGCTGGGGTGCCATTCCCTCCTGTGATTGCGTTCAACGCCCGATTGACATACACATGTAATTTCTCTCCCTTTTTCCGACCTATTTTTTTCTGCACTCCTTTGCCTAATGTAGGTCCTCATACACGAGTTGACCTTTTTTGCCCTGGTACAAAAGGGGACGCAAGACACAAATTACAAACAAATTTAATGAAAGATGTGAGAGTATTGGTTGCTGCTTCATTAAAGAAAAAAAACTTCAGTCAAATTCATTAAAAAGCTTCAAATTTTCAAAAAAAAAAAAAAACCAAACAAAAAATGAAAAATCACATCAGAGGTGTTACCAATGAAGAATGACAAGTCATGGTTCTCTAACTATTACATTGGTAAACAGCCAATACCCCAATTTTTTTAGAATTTCCCCTCTATGGAAATGAAGCAATGAACAAACAATATACTTCATATAGAAGCCTGTTTTTCGAAGCCTTTGTAAACAAAAAAGCATTGTAACAGCAAAGACAGTAAGTGACTATCAAACTATTACTATTAATTATAAGTGTACAGCCCTTTGTGTCTTTTAAGATTAGAACTCAACTAAAATCTGATTCTCTAACCATTATATGTGTTGCCTTTGTTTTACCAATCAGTATCTCCAACAAAATGTATTGAAGGGTTGGGCACTATAGACAGAATGGATCTTATACGGTCAGCTCTGGACACTGTTTAGCTAATGTTAATATTTTCTTTGTCTTGCTTTCTCTTTATGGGGTTTTCATTGCCTTAAAGACCTGACTTAGGCACCCCAAAAAAAAGAAAATTAGGCCTTTTCTAAACAACTAAGTTCAATGCTCTTACCCACGCCACCTGGCTGCGTCTCCTCCACCACTGTTTGCGTATCATCTGGTGGCTGTGTCTCATTAGATAACGTCAACGGTGTGCCAATCTCGGGTGGACATGGTTCAGAGGTTGAAAATACGTTGCCACTTGTTGCTTTCTTTCACCGCCCCGTCTTGATTCTAGGAACCATGGTACCTACAAAAAAAAAAAAAAAAAAAAGAACAAACATACATGAGTAATAAACCTCACATACATCATTTACATACATTTATATAAATGACCTCACATACGTCATTTACATACATTTACATAAGCCTTACATACATAAACGTCCAAACATCGTTGGATGTTTAAATGTCATTATTTTTTAAAAAAACAATCATAGTTGGGCTCTTGTATTTGTAGTTTCCAATAACGTAAGATTGGTAGTATGTAGAGAATTATTCAGGGAAATGATCAGTAGACATTTTCCTTTTTGATTTCTTGTTCTTTTTCATTAATAGGGACTAAAAGAAATGGGGAAAGCCAAGTACATGTGATTAAGAAGACCCTATAGAAATGTATCTATGTTATCCAACTTTTTTTCTAAAAATCTGAAGGTCAGATTTATAAGTATATAAAAAAAGACTATAAAATTATAAACCATTGCTTTAACATCCTCAAAACACATCTATATATCTCTTCCTCCAAATACACCAAAATAAACAAAGAGGAACAATTCCCCACACCTTTTCCCTTTTAAATTTCTACCATTATTACAAAAAGACTCGTCATTTTTATGATGTAGAATACCTACAGTATTAGCCTTTTTCGGACATGCTGCAAGAGCATAATAACTTGGTATAAATAGTTAACTGTAGAAATTACCAGCCCTAGATATGAAATATGGAGGAAGTTCTCCAAGTGCAGTTCCAATACCCCACAGAATAGCCTCCAACTGAACCTATGGCAATATGTGACTAAGCTGAATACGTAAATCAGGAGATGCATACAATGGTGGTCCACATTCAGAGCAGTCTTTATCTAGCAAACCAGATCCTGCCAAAAAAAAGGGGTTTATGATAAGGGAGTGAAAAATGCTTTGATTTAGCAAGCAAAACTACAATCATCAATATATGCCTAGAAACATTACAGGTATAAAAATAGGAAGTTGTTTAATCTCCTTCGTAAAAGATTGATCTGATTAATGGTAGATGGAAGTTGTTTAGGACCTTGAGGGAACAATTATCACCTATGTTTTTTTTTACTCTCTTGGTTCATGTCCTGGGCAGATTGATCTCTATGGCAGCAGTTGTTGGCAACATTAACGGTTTATAAATGGGCAAATATTGGTTTAAAAGTTACTTGTCTTTGCATTGTTAATGACGCAGTTCTGTTCAGAGAGAAAATTGGTTTACTAATCTAAAGTTTATATGAATTTAAAAGGTTATCACTGAAATCATCAAGGCTAGTAAGCGCGCAACAAATGTTCTTTAATATAGGAGAATAACTTCCAAGATGCAGCCAGGTCAGTAAGCTCTACATCTTATGGTATGTACAAATATTAAATTTCACAACAAAAAACATAAAGAAACACAACCTACAATCTCAATACATCTACAAAAAGGCACATAGGATGACACTATACCTACATATATCTGATTCAGAAGGGAAAAACTTGCTTCAGTATCTCAATTTCAATTGACAGATGAATTTGATTCACACTCCATGTTCTAAGAAATATTTAGCATCCGAAAAAAGGAAAAAACAGTCTTTCTCTAAAGAAATGTGCGCTTTAGTCATTCATCTAGTTTAATGATGGTTCTGAAAATTAAAGAAGTATCAGATGAAGCAATCTTTGCACCAATCCCCAGTTAGTGATTCAACAACCAAGATCCTCAAGTTGCACATATAATTTGAATGGCAATTTCTTGCATTTCAAAAGGAAAACACCATATCATCATACTTTGGCTGCTGCCAAGTTAACCAGGAGCTGCATCTCCACAATAAAGTCATGGGAAATACTCAATAAGTTGCAAAAAGAGCAGGACTCTAGCAGAAAATATGAAATTCACTAGTTTTCTGTTCAACATTTGCTTAACCAGCTTTTAGCCAATGCTTTGAAAATCCTAGGTATTCGGGTAATTTTTGGACATTAAGAAATGAATCTGGAACCAGAGGTACTTTTTTGTAACCCTGGACAGATAATGTTCCAACAATCATTAACTAGAGTAAGGATTTCATGAATTAAGGCCTTCCCTCTTCCTTACTGCTAAAATTATCAACAATCAAAAAGGTCAAGCAACATAAAAAAAATATGTACAGCATCATGACTACCAAAAAAATAAATGGTCAAGCATGAATACCAATAGATTAACAAACACAACATGACTAACAACCATCAGCTAGCACCTAAGCATAGCAGTCAAGCATCAAGCAGCCAAAGTGGAAAAAACCATCCTCTGTTGTTTCAATGGAGTTGCAAAGGTTTGCACTAGAAAGATGTGAGAGTATTTAGGCTGTTGATTAATCACACTTTCTAATCCTAATTTCTTATGTTTTGGCCATAGATTTCTCAACTGAGGCTGACTTTTAAAGAAAATATTTTCAACTATACAAAGCAACCACAGTGTAAACCTCAAGTTTTTCGTAGTGTGTTTGTTGATTGGTCATCAGCACGCCGTCATGGGGTATGTGTTCATTGTTGGGTCATCAGCAACGTCTTTCCATAATTTTAGTTCATGACATTATATTGTTAGACTGATAATCCCAAAGCAAAATACCCAAAGTAAAATTCTGGTTGTTTAACTATAATTTGTTAAAGATGCATATCCTAACGTCCACGTCTATTGGGTGTACAATTTTAACATATTTAAGAACTCTTAGGGAGGAAAAAAAAGTATTAAAAAAGTCAATATTATAATTTTTTAAAACACATGATAGACTTAGAATATGAATAGCAAGAAAACATAAAATAGAGTATAGAAAAATATTGACACATGCCCAATTAAGAAGACAATATATATAATGAGAAAGACAGCCAAACAAAATTTGTTTACCACATCATAGTGGAAATTCCCCAAAACCAAACAAAATTGAATGCAAAATACAGGCTTAATTCACCACTACCAATATATTGTTACCCCACCAGAATGGATCTTCAAAAATTAGTTGAGGATTGTCATGTTATATAACCAAATTACAAAAGCAAGCACCCATTTCATTTAAATTTAAATCTAGCAAAAGATGGAAAATAATACTGGAAAAGAGCAATCAATATAATAAGAAACAAAAGTGAAAACAAGATAACATACAATATGATCAATTAACACTTTTCTCCATGAGTTTGACATATGCTACATCCATCATAGTTCCACTTGGGAAGCTTTTCGGGATCTTTAAAAGGTACAAAAAGAGTAAAAAGTCTGCGTAAGACCAACACCAACATATATTACAAATCATTGTGGCTAATCAAGAAGATAAACAATAACCACAAGAATAAAATGGAAACTAAATATTTAAATAAGGAAAAACTATTACCCTCTCTACTTTTGAGATCAATGCTAGATTCACCAATCCTTTTCAACAATTAAAAAAAAAAAAAACTTGGGTGAATAAGACATAAAACAATTCAAAATTAACTATGTAATTTGGAAAATTTTATAAAAACTAAAGACAACCACCACTAACACTTAAAAGAGGGAAAGAAAATCACCAAAGATGGTATATTGACAAGATTATCATTAATAGAGTTCCAAATTCAAAGAATGAGGGGGAAAAATTCCCAAATAAAATCAGTGAAAATTTGTATCAAATGACAACAAATATTCTGAAAACGATAACACATGAAGATTAGGAATGTAGTTGTTATTGATTGCTGCTTGATACATACCCAATTAGAAGTTGTTCCTCAAACCCAAAAATGATGGCATGTAGGTTTGGTAGAGAGTGAGAACTGATGAGAGAGGAAAATACAACTAAGAAAGAGAAAACTCACATCACTCATATGAAAACAACAAAAGCCCTACATGGAAAAACCCTAAACCCACAACAAAAGCAGGAACATCAACACCTAACAAGGTCAATATTGATTTAGAACCATTATCAGATATGTAGCTAGCATGGTTCTGGAGAATAAGTGCTCAAGTCACCCTCCAAAGTTTTATAAACTATAAGAACTTTCCATATTTCAAAGAATTATAGAGAAATTTCATTGAAACATAGTTGTTAACCTCCCATTATTTTGAAAGCCTCAAACCATTTTTCACTCCTATACATCTAATACCAATCCAAAATCAAGAATCAGAAATCCCCAATCCGAAATTTCAACCAAACCCATTCATGAAATCAGAAAAAGTCCTAACAAATTGTTTACGAAATCAACAGAAAATGAAAGAAAAAATATGTATACAAACCCTATAGAAATCGTTAGACACGAGCATGGGAGAGACGGAGAGAAAGAGATACAGACAGACCTAGATCGACAGAGAGGGAGAGAGACGAGAGACAAATACTTATAATCAGTGGTGGGGCCGATTTGCAGTGGTCGTGATGGCAACCGCCGGTGGCCAGCGATGCTGATGATCGGCAGTGGTGAGTGATCGATGGTGAGGTGAGGTATGGATTGCTTTGTATGTTGGTGTGTGAGTGAAAACAGAACAAAAATGTGTATGCGTAATATATACTGGGCGTGAATATTAATTAGTTTCCCTCTAAAAAAATTTCGAAGCTTTAGCGACAAAATGGTTATTAGTCACCAAAAGAATCCTATTTCGCTACTAATTTCAAATTTTTGTCGGCAATAGTTAATATACAATGACTAATTGAGCTTTGGTCGCCAAAAATTCATCAAAATATGCCCATTTTTGGCGACAAAATTTTTTTTGTCGCAAAATGTTATTATACGGCGACTAAATGAAATTTTGGTCGCGTAAAATGGTTGCAAATAGCGACTAAAATTAAGTTTAGTCGCCAATAATACTATATGGAGACTAAAATAATTTAGTAGCTAAAAAGATTAAACTAATGCCGACTAAATCAGGTTTTTAGCCGCCCAATATGCTGTTTTTGGCGACTAAAATTGTTTTGGTCGCCAATTTTAGTCGCCAAATGTGCAGTTTGTTGTAGTGTAAGGTCTCAAAATAATTTATATGATAAAATGACCCCAACTTTGGAAGAAGTGATATAGGGACTTTACTTCGATTATGAATATTGTTAAAATTAAACTTTGAAATAAGATGAAAGATGACATAAAAATCTTAAGTCTGAAATTCAATGGTATACTGATTCTAAAAAGTTGTCAATTGCCGTTTAAATTAATGAATCAAATGATATGTATGCATATTAAAAAATAGAAAAAAATTAGAATTAGCTTTGTCTCAGGCCCAGGGTCTTAGGCTAGGCCTAGTTGGGTCAGGCCACACAGGGACACGGGCAAGCTTTGGGTGGACTGCGAGCTAATGGGCCAATTTTACTGTCACGACCCTAGCCGATCCTAGAGGTTCAAGCCATGACTGGCCAATAATCCCGGATTACCTTTGGCTTCAAAGTCAAATCAATCATAATATAACAATGGGGCTTAGCAGAAAAAAAGCATAAAATAATAACGAGCCATTGAGTAGTTCATACATGCCGAAATCATAAGTAGTAAAAACCAACTTTAATTTCATAAAGCTAATATACAATAGTCCAAAGTTAGACTCCTCACCCTACATCATTCATACAAGTTGCAAAATTATCTAAAGAAATAAGAACAAAACAAGACAAAAGTTGGGTTGACAATGCTTGACTCCTCTCGAGTCCAAGCTCGCCCCTTTATGGAGGCACTTTCCAAAAGGCTTTAAAAGGGTAGACGTTAAGGCCACTTTAAATGTGATGTTCCGCTTGGTCACCTACATATATATAAGGGAGAGAGGTGAAGTGGAGCCTAGTGAGTAATATCAATATAGAGGTTTATATGAATAAAGTCCAACAATTACAATCATATCTCCCATTTTCAAAACAATATAACAATGCTAATAAGCGATTCGATAGAATTCAATCATTTCAACCCGTTTTTGGAAATAACAATTAACAATCAATCAATTTACGTGGTACATCAAATATATTTCAATAAACAATGTGCCGAAGCCAATAAGACCATTAGGGTCAATCCAATGGGACCTCAACGGGTCAATCAATAAATCAATGTGAATCTTGAAGGTCTAACATCAGAGATCTCTGTGTTTCAATTAATCCAATGGGCCACGGTATTGTTTCCCCCAAGCGAGGGGCAATAGGTCATGGTATTGTTTCCCTCAAGCATGGGCTAATGGGCCATGGTATTGTTTCTCCCAGGTGAGGGCCTATTAATCAATGGACCACGGTATTGTTTCCCTCGAGCGAGGGCCAATGGGCTATGGTATTGTTTCTTCCAGGCAAGGGTTTCACTAAAGGATGTCATGAGTATGTTTCAAAAAGGGACATTGTAACAACCCTGACCTCTGATTAATATGCAATCCATGATTAAGAATGCTTAATAAGTAATTAAAGTGAAATTTTGCATTCATTACGTGTGTTATGTGTTATATGAGTTTCTATCTATTTTGTGTAGGAATATCTGTCTCTAATTTTGTTCTATTTTGTAAATTAAAGGCCCTATCGACATCCGATCATGAAATTGACTTGGTTTTTGTGTTAATTGGAATTTTTAGAATTTTATGGTAGGTTTATATAAAATTCGGTTTGGAAAAATTAAATTAGATTAATTAAGGGCACTTTGATTAGCTTAAGCTAAATTAACTAAAGACCACTAAGCAAGTTTATATAAGGCCAATACACCTCTTAAACTCACTTCTTCATCACTTAATTTGCACTCTTGAGCTCAAAATCATGATAGAGAAAGAGATGGAGAGAGATAGAGTGAGGGAGCTTGAATCCAAACTAGGAGGAGAGGAATTACTAAACAATTGAAGGAAATTAGAGGAATTGCCCAAGACCTTACTAGGATACAAGAAATTGAAGAGTCGAGGTAAGAAATTCATTCCTTATTTTGAGACATCAAGCTAACTTACATGGATATTCAAAGGAATTTAATGGTTACTTACATAAATTGGACCTTAGAAGCAAAATTAAGGATCAACACATGCATGCATGCATAATTCAAGAAGTTGAGTTTGAATTTTATCTCATACCTCACATGCATGGAGTTATTTGGACTACATTTTAAGAGTTGAACATGGTTTTACACTCAAACACCTTAATTGACCATGTTTTGGAAGCTAAAGTTCAAGTTCTTACATGCATGTGTTTTCAAGATGAGTTTTGAATAATTCACTTACTCTTGGACCTTGATTTTATGAAAAGATCCTCAACTCTTCATGATTGACAAGTTTACAAGTGTTTCATTAAGTTTTTAGCCCAAAAAGATGAGTTTTGATGTGTTGAATTCGAGTTTTACAGCCTGGAGATGAATCTAGAAATTCCAGAATTCGACCCCTTCGCTCGAGCGGCAGATACTGCGTTGGAGTGACCACACAGTGATCTTGCACCTCCGCTCGAGTGACCAAAGGTTAGCTCAAGCTTAAAATGCGTGCTCTCAGAAGTTTACATGTTTTTCAAATCGCTCGAGCGACAAGAGTTGCACTCGAGCGAGGACGTGAGTCTTACGCTTGAGTGAGCATCAAGCGAGTATCGAGCGGAAAAATCGAGCAACCAGTACTTTTACAGAGCTTACAGACCGCTCAAGCGAGGGAAGTTGTGCTCGAGCGGCCCCTCACATGTTTGCATGTCCGCTCAAGCGAGAGAAGTTGCACTCGAGCATGACCCTTGTTTTTAGCAAGTTTTGTTAAGTGTTTCCAAATCCATTTTGGCATCCTCGTTGCATCCTAGGCATTCCTAAACCAAGATTAAGACACAATAATGAGAGTAAAGGCTAGAAACACACTAAGAACGAAATGAAATGAGTTATGTACAATCCAAGCGTGTGTTTCAGTATATGTATCTATTACGTTGGTGTAGGACACACGCCGTGTGAATAATAACTTAGTAAAGCTATGTTCGATATGAAGTACTTTTTGAACATTATGATATGATATGAACTGTTTTTGAATTATACAAAAGGCTATTTTATGATTACATGAATGATGATCAAATTCTTTGAAATGCCTTTGTGGTATCCTTAGCGGAGGCCCTCGTTCAGGGAAAATAATACTGTGGCTTATGGTTATGAGGCCCTCACCCCGGGGAGACAATATCATGGCCTAGGCCTTCGCCCGGGGGAAATAATAAAGTGGCATAGGCCTTTGCCCAGGGGAAACAATACCGTGACCCACGCATGAGATATGTTACCTGGTGCTGGAGGTTCCATTATGGAACTTGATATGCTTGACCAATATGATATGTTACGCTAAAGAAAGTACCACACATGGTTTGAATATGAATATGAATATGACTCCGTTTCTAATACGAATATGAACATGACTATGTTTTTGATTTGATAAGAGATTTGAAATCTAATTTCTAAATTTGATATGGACATCATTCATTAAAATCTTTACTCTGTTATTATTCACTAGTGTAGACACCCCATTTTTGACCGACCTTAAGACTCAGACGTCACCAACTGAGCGCTCGGTGATGTTGCATATTGTGCTCGTTCTGAGGTTTCAGAGTCTAGGCTGCGAGCCTTGCCTCCGGACTTCCGGACTCTTTTGTGCTTTGCCTCGGTTTGCGAACCAGGCCCTGTTTTCTTTGTTTTCTCTTCCCGAAGGGAGGGATAGGTCTCGTAGATCATCTCTCAGTGGCCGTGGGCTACGTTTCGTGGTCGTAGGCCATTTTTCCCGTTTGGAGCCCAGTTTCCGATTTTTCAGAGCCGTCGGCCGTGTGCCTCGGTTCGGGACTGCTTAACCATCTCTGTTTGCTCCGATTTTTGGCATACACCTTGTTTCCTCCCTTTTCAGGGACACTGTGGTCCGAGAGACCAACTTCGTGGTCAAACGCCACCTCCGGTGCTTAGTAGTCAGTTTTCGGGGCCCCGGGCCGCGCGTTTCGGTCCCCGAACCTCCGTTTTGCATCCGTCTTGGTTCATTTTTGGCAGAGACCTTATTTTCATTGTTAGGAAGGTTGTAGGAGGGTGGGAGACTAGGAATTTTTCTGAAAAACCAGCTTTCTCCTTTTTCTCTCTCCGAAAGCCGATTTTTCTGATAGAAAGCTGGTTTTTCTTACTTTTGAGCCACAATTTCTGATTTTTCATACTACCATTGTGATCTACACACCTGGGAGGCCACCAGTATGGGTAGGCTGACCAGTAATGCTTCCTGACCCTTTTGAACCCCTCTAAAAAGCTGGGTTTTCTCTCTCCTGGGTCACATTTTCTGGTGTTTGACCATATAGCTGTGTTGCACTCATCTGGGAGGCCACCTTTCTGGGGTGGCCGACCAGCAATTGTTGTTGACGCTTTTGACCCCTGGTCGGCCGACCAGGGAAGGTGGCCGGCTGGCCACCTTGGCCTTTTGAACTTGGTTGGCCATGTTTGCCCTCCTGAGTGTGTACCAGTTGTGCCAGCTATTTTCCAACTGATCCACTGCCCGAGGGTTTGTCCTTGTTTTTGGTCCATTTAAGGTGGTTTTGTACCCTTTTCTTGGCTTCCAAAGGAAGTTTGACCCTTTGGTCAAGCTTCTTGAGGAAGCTTGACCCTTTTGGTTTAGCTTCCTCAAGAAGCTTGACCCTTTTGGTCAAACTTCTTTTAGAAGCTTTGACCCTCTCTCATGGCTTCTCCAAGAAGCCTCACCTCTCTCCCTCTAAATAACACACCTTCCACCTCCATTTGCAAGGGTTAGAAGTTTTTGGCTGGAGCATGCATACAATTCCCTCTATCTCTATACTTCAAGCCTCCAAACACTCATATTCTTGGCCATTTTACCCTACACCTCTTAGCCTACCACCTCCCTCATCCATTCCAGCATCTTGGAGGTCATTTGCAGAGGTTGAAAGCTCACCAACTTGGTCCAGAAGCTGCTGGAGGTCGGCCTTACAAGGGTAAGTCTTCATTTCCCCTTTTCTAGCCTTATTTTGCTTCATTACTTAGCCCCACTTGTAAGTATTTTTGGGCCTCGACCTAAACTGTAGAGTGTCTTATTTTGAGCTCCTCTTCAACTTTGTTTAAGGGCACTTTGCTGTTTGAGGTCATCTACTTCCCCTTACCCTCTATCTCTTTTTTAGGGCTATTTTTGCATCATATTTTAGCCTTACTTGTGAACATTTTTTAGATTTGTCATAAACTGAAAAAAATCTTTTTTTGAGCTGCTCTTCAAGTTTTGTTAAGGCCACATTTCTGTTTGGGGTCATTTTCCCCCTATACATGCTTCATCTCTTCATGATTAGGGCTATGCATTAGAGCACTTGCATTGGCCATGGTTTGGCCTCTTAGCCACTGAAATCCAGTGGATTTTCAGTGGCTTAGGTGTATTCTTGAAGGCCAAAATCAGAGGGGGGTGACCCCCTCTCTCCTTGTCTTGTTTGGTGATCCTTTTGGCCTTCCGAAGGGACCCTATTTTTCATGCTTTGAAGTCACTTTCCAGGCCTCATTCTGAGGGTTTTGAGGTCTGCCTTGGCTCTTTCCGAGGCCCTTTTGGCCATCTTTTATGTCTATGATGCATGTGTAGAGAAATCCCATTCAAGGCCTTTCAAAGAGACCTTTCTTTGCATGTTTTCGAGACTGATTCCATGGCCTATTTGGTGAGTTTTAGGGCTGTCATAACCCATTTCCAGAGTTGGTTTGGTCTTGCTAAGTGTCTATCTTGTATGTGCTTAATAACCCCTTGTATGGCTCTCTAAAGGAACCCATCATTTGTGCATGTGTTGGTTGCATTTCAGAGGTTATTTGGGCATATTTTGACATGTTTTATTCACTGATTTTGGCTGGTTTGATGAGATCTCATGCGCTTCATATACATGCCATGTAAACCATGTTTGCTAGTCAAAGTTGCATGCTATTTTAGTCCATCATGCTAGCATCTTTTGGTCATGCTTTGAACTGGAAATGATCATGTTTTGGGACTGCCTTGGCTCTGTCTTTGTGCTTCATAGTCAAATAATGCATGCTTTGTATAGCTATAAGTCAATACATGTGCCTAGTTTTGAGTTTCGGGGCTCATCTCATGCATCGGGCGCCATGTTTCCATGTTTCGGGACCTTTTAGCATCATGTTTCAGTGCTGGAATTTACATGTTTGAATGCCATGCTTCATCCTTGCCATGCCTTGTTAGAGTTGCATGCTATGCCTTAGATTCGGTCCTCGGTTTGCGTGCATGTGTGCATGCATCTCGGTAGTCTCATTTTTCATCTAATGGCTACTGATGTGGGTGTGGCTGAGGTCCACTCATGTTGGTGTAAGTCCATTATGCATTGTGTATGCCATCTTAGTCCTTTGCATTGCGTATGCTAGGTTGTATCTTAGTGCATTGCGTATGCTATCTTAATCTGTAGCGTTGTATATGTTAGGTTGTATGTTAGTCGCATTCATGCATGTCATGCATATTGCATCATGTTTGGGATAGGAGTTAGCCCAGGCACGGGAAACGAGGGACGTTTCGTACTTCGAGTGACGAAACGTGTCTCAATTTCCGGTCGCCGACACTCCGGATTAACCATGATGGAGTCTCGGTCTTGTTGTGTTTATATGTGCATTCATTTCACATTGAGTCATGCAATTCGACTCCTCGGCCATCATGCATCGAGATGCGTAATTGGTGGCACGAGGATCGAGGTGTGCATCCATATGTGAAAATACTTTGCCATGCTCCTTTCTGCTCTCTGTTGCAGCAAATCAAAAATCAGCAGCCTTTTGGAGCTTCGTGCAATATTCCGGGCTTAATTGTAAACAAGGCTAACTGGGGCATCGCAATGGATTTCCGCGCAAGGCAACTCAAGCATGCATCATTCATCATTCGAAACAGAGCTGAGGCGGTCCATGGATTTGCGTGCTAGTTTATTGCTTTCCTAGTTAAATTTGTTAATTAATTAGGGTTCTGTATTTATTCGGACTGTACTATTTATTCGGACTGTATATTATTTATTCGGACCCTCCGAGCGAGGGTACAATTGTAATAAGTGTGCGTGTGTGCGATGTATGTCTTTCTCCCTTTTATTTACCAGCTTATGGTGGTTAGATTAGGGCATGTTTCAATTAGCATACATATGATAGCATGTTTGCATTCATTCATCTGTTTTGCATGCACCGGGCTCGGCGCATCATACTAACTGCATTGTATTTCAATTCCGAGTTGAATACTTGTTAGTTGTAGCATTTCACATGCCATCTTTAGAATAGCCGAGCCTGCTATAAGTTGCATTTTTGCATGTGTTGCATTAGGCATTTCTGTATAGTTAGGATCATGCATGGATTTCTAACATAGCTTCTGTTTGGCTTGGAGTACTCGGTAAGTTTTTATGTTTTAGCATCCTTGCATGCGTGTGAGTGATTGCCATGATAGCATGCTTACCATGAGGCTATATGCTTATGTGATATATCTGCCTGAATGCCTGTGGGTGAATGTTGGATTATCTGAATTGGAATAATGCATTGACTGTGAGTTTTAAGCCCACTTGAGAGTGGCAAATCATCTTGTTTCTAAGCCCACCTGAGGGTGGCAAATCCATATTTTTAACCTACTTGCGAGTAGCAAACCGTCTTTCAAAAACAAACATGAGATGCTTCGTTCCAATTCAGGCGATCCAGTCTATACTTGTATGCTGTGCGCATCACATAATAAATCTAGGCTAATAACCGGAATAAGATTGCATAATGTTTTCAAAACTAGATATCATGGTTAGTAGAGGCCGATCTTTGATCGGGCGAGCGGGGGTGCTCACGAAGTGACATTCCGCAATCGTACCCAAGTTCCCGAGCCGAGGCAACTTTGGTGATGACGGACACGTGGCCTTAGGCAACGAGTCAGGGTTTCCTAAATTCCCCCAAAATAAATATTTTGGTGGCGACTCTGTATCTGGCAAAGCAGTCCATGTTTGACACTTCTTTCAAAAAAATCTGTTTTCAAAAACGATTTGCCGGATTTGGACTCTTTGATGATTCATCGGTCTTGCATTGCACTCTGTGAGATTAGATACAGGACCGTGACAAATTGAGTCTGAACTGTAGTGAGGCCCATGGGCGCGTCTACAGTTTCTGACGACTCTGCTGGGGAGTTAGAGAGCTTGACTCGAACTCATGATATCTTGTTTTGATTACACTTATGTGTTTTTTTTGCATTGCATGTGCATTGGTGCGCCTAGGACACCGCGTTTGCCATCTGCTATTCCTGAGCGGTTTGCCAGAGGCTGCGTGCCATAAGGCTTAACGGTTACGGGCTCTGCCAGTATGGAAACACAAACCCCGGTTTTACCGGGGCACCCTTTTGACCATTCGACCTAGTGCATATTCGAAATCCGTAGTGACCATTCCAAACTAGGACAGGTTGCTTACCCGATGTTAGGTTGTTTGAAACCGCTGCGTGCGTAGTGAAACCCTAGTTCCTAACAAAATAGGACAGGGAAACCCTACCCCAACATAGGGGTGTTTTGGCTCTCACTTATCTGTTATGTGCTTTTAGAGTGCGTCTCTACAGGGAATGCATGTATCAGTTCACAAGTTTGGGTATCAAGCCTGCGGGCACCAGTTCAGTATTTTGGGAATCAGTTATCTGCGGGTATCCGATTCAGTTTTGGGGGAGCAGTGATTTTGGGGAACAATGATCAGTAGTAGAGTACAGTTATTCAGCTATGCTTGTGTCTGTTCTGATTGGGCCGAAATGCTGCGTGTTTTCTCTTTCAGGGGGTGTTCAGAGATTTAGTACAGAATAGCCAATGTTCTCCTTTGCTGAGGCACGATAGACATCTGATTCGTCAGTCACCATTCAGTTCAGCGGACTTATGATGATGCAAAGTTTAGAGGAAATTGTGGTTACGGCAGCCGCATTAGACCAAGGAATCATCTTGCAAGATGAGACCAATGTTGATGTACCGCATCCGCCCAGGTCGCCTGCCGCGCGCCCGGTCTGGACGCCATAGTTGTGTCAAGCTCGTGAGCCCACCACGTTTGAATTGATGGGAATGATCGGCGATCTTCAGTGATCTGTGGCTGATCTCGCCTATGGGATCTCGGCTTCGCCACCAATCACATCCTACGCCGGGAATTCTGTGCCACAAGAGCCCTCGCTACTGGGGCGAATTGTGATTGAGCTCAGCCAACCTGAGGCTGTCTCAAGCTATGGCCATGCCATGACAACAACAATCGGGTTTCGCTCTGATATAGCAACCCAAACCTCGATCAAGCAGAGGCTAGAGGTAAGAACAAAGTGGGAACAGGTGCTGATCTCGTTGAACAACTGCTATGGGCAGTCGAGGCTTTGAAAATTGGAGGATTGAGTAAACAGCAAATATTCGCATTGGTGTAAACAGCAAATATTCGCAAAACTGTGGATGATGCTTTCCCCACTCCAACCGAGGGGAGTTCCAGCCAGACAGAAAATCGGGATAGGCCCCGACATGCCAGAACAGTTCCCTCCAATTCTAACCCTGCACAGGGAAAAGATCAGAAAGCCAAGGCGGCACCTGCCGATCCTTTTGCCAGTGCGTCCGGTAAAAGTCAGCAAACTTCGAAGTATCTGCCCCAAGGGCGCAGAGTCTTCCACGCCCTTTATATGCCTTTGTCCAAAGCTCTCCAAATCCTTGTTGGACAAGGCCATCTCAAACCCCTCGAGCCTCGGCCTCTCCCAAACCCTCTTCCGGCTACGCATGATGCTACCCAGTACTGCGCGTACCATCAGCAAACTGGCCATACTACCGACAACTACTTTCGTCTTCGCCATGAAGTACAGGATCTATTTGACAACGGGGTCATCCTCCCGCCGAGCTCAGCAAAGTCTATCGGCATTGGATCGGTGAACTTGGGGGGATAATGTGATGCGATCGGGGGATGAACCACCTGCGGGCGGCACTCAGTTTACTCCGGATATGGTGTATGGCACGAACTGTTTTGAGCATTTGTGAATGCTGGTTTTTTTGTATTTTCTGACTTGGGTATTGAGTCAGTCTTGTTGCGTTGTATTGAGTCAGTCTTTTGCACAAAGTCAGTCTTTTCTTACTGAGTCAGTTAGGTCTGTCTTGTTATACCGAGTCAGTCCTGTTTTGTTGGAGTCGGGTGATTTCGGGGGTGTTACCTCAGACATCACTTGCTTGTTTTGTGTTTGTCTTTTCGTTTTCTTTTGAGTCTGTTTCTGCCAGGGAGCCAGTTACGCCAGGAGATCTAATTGAAACAGCTGTGGATGTTATGTTTTTGTGCTTGTTTCTACTTTGAGCCTGTTGTGCCAGCAAACTTGAATGAAACGGCAGTGCATTTCACCTACTCTTTTCTGTGCCTTGAAATCATTGCATTGACCTAAGTTTTTCAAAACTTTTTCTAACACTGCGGTGAAAACGAAGAGGAAGGAATTCCTCGGGATTTGCAAAATTTTTTTTGATCATTTTAGAGAAAGAAAGGCATGCTATGCTTGTTAATGTGAATACTAAGAAGGATCCTGGCTTGATCTAGATTGGTTTCACACTGTCTTCAACGCGAGCGATTTGTCGCTTTCTTAAAAGATTTCAAAAAATGTTTTCGCGCGGTCCCGTGAAGACCTGTGTGGAATCGCTCTTGAGATTGTGCAGCCTAGGATCGCTCTCAGCATCGAGACTCGACCCCTCACTTTCAAACCTTGAACTGGGATTCAAAATGTTCAACGGTCAACCACAACGTAAGGCCTGTATGGCTAGATCAGAAGTAGCCCTTGAACTAGGGGCAAGAAAGTCAGATCAAGAAGGTCGGATATGATCAAAAGAAGCTTACAAAGCTGGATTAGAAGCACCCCTTAAACTAGGGGCAAAAATGTCAGATAGCTCGAAGAGCCAAAGGTGGATCATTCCGCAAGTCAATAAAGACTGGCAAGAATGCCAAATTCCAGAAGGAAAGAAAAAAAAAAGGAAGGTATCACTGAAGGACAACTGAGTTCCTATCCACAATACTAGGGGCAAATTTAGCCCCCCCATTGGATGGACTCCTGCATCGTCAACGAACAGCAACCATTCTCCTGGATTCAGATGACTTCAAGATCTCAAAACCATTTGACATGGACAAAGCTACACTTTTATCCTTGAGAGGCTCGCTGGGCCGAAAACCCAGAAGGGCGACCCAGGCAAAAGTTAGAGCAAGAAAAGAAGAAAAAGAACAAAAGAAAAGAAAAGAACAAAAGAACAAAAAAGAAAAATGCAAAGAAAAGAACAAAAAATAAAACAAAAAAAAAAAGAAATGAAAAGAAAGGAAAAACAGAGCTCGCAAGGTTGAAAACCCGGAAGGGCGGCCTTGGCAAAAGTTAGAGCGCAAAAGGAGAGGCTAATACCTGAGTGTACCTTAACCCCCCGAACTACGTAAGGCTTGATTCCCATCTTTGGGATACGTAGGCAACTCCATTCTGAAGTCCAGCCGTAAAACACTTCAAATTCGATTGTGTCCATGTGATGGTTTTGGTCATCTTTGTCTTCTCTGTATCCGAGAGTTCGGCTGTAATCGTCACTCTGAAGACTGATTGCAATGCGCTGCGGTGCCATTCAAACAAGGGGCAACTTTCTGTTGCCATTCAATGCGCTGCAGTGTCGTTCAAACAAGGGGCAACTTTCCGTTGCCACGCAGCTCCCCTCAAGCAAGGGGCAATTTTCCTTCGAATCTGAGGTTGTGCATCTCGAGAGTGGGTTCTATGCTCGTTGAGCAGTGGCCGTTTGCAAAAATAGTTTTTGAGAATTTTTAATGAAGTTGACTAATTCTCTCGAAAAGTATTCCATTTTTCCAAAACTGGACCATTTCTAGGACCCAAAAAAGGAAAATTTTAGTGCTCATAACCTAACTCGCATGATTTCAAACCAGAAAATCGAACAAGCGCGTTAATCTAACTCTCATTTTGGTTAAACTTGTTTTAAGCAGAAGCCAAAAAACAAAAATGGTCAAAATAATGAACTAGGGGCACAGTTGAGTCAGGCTTCCTGTCTTTCCTCCGTTGTCAATGCACTTGCCAGAAAGGGCACCATATTTTCCGGAAAGGGCACCCTATTCGCCAAGAAGGGCACAGCGGAAGCTAATAGAAAAGGGCTGAAAGCTCTCATATCCTCCAAGCAACAAGGTATCAAGCCAAGTGCGAAGCACGAATTGGAATGGGGCAGGATATTCCATTCCCTCATCTAGACAGATCTAATCACGTCCAAACTACCCAGTAGAGCATTGTCAACCAATATCAATTGCAGATCTGCTGCACATCCAGCCGCATCACAACCCCTCTGTGGGAGGAACTCACTAGCTGTGCGCAGAAGAAAAAGAATCTAGCAGAATGCTAGGGGCAGGAGCCTGCAATTTCTTGTTTATCCATCAACCACCCAGGGGAGGGATAAAAAAATGAGAGATTAAAGAATAGGGAGATGTGCGCTGAGAGAAAAAGTAAGGAAATGGGTTTTGTGAGAAAAGCCGAGCCTGAGGGCCGAGTGATATGAGAATCAAAAATAAGAAAGGGTGGGAAACAATACCCGGAGAAACTGGCTCCTCGTGCACCGAGAGGTCTCTTACCTTTGTAACACAACTGAGTGTTGTGTTTGTGTGTTTTGTTTGTCTCAAAATCTTGTTTTGAGTCGTTTGAGTGTCAATAGATGTGTTTAGGTTGTTTTACCTTGTTTGTTGAGTTGAGTTTAGGTTGTTCTACCTTTGTTTTCCGTTTTTGAGTCGTTTTGGTTGCGGTCAATTGTAGGCTCAATCCCCCAGTCAAGAACTCATCTCTCAATTTCAAAAAATAAAATCGTTTTGTGCTCCGAGTGCCGTGCCGTTCTCCACATCTGTGCAAAACAAGATTCGTTCTTTCGTAAAACCGTAGGGTTCAACCCAGGTCATGTCAGAACAGTAAAACCAGGACCTATCTGAAGCTATATAGGTTCCAGACTTCGAAGCAAAAAAAAAAAAAAGAAGAGGAAAAATGTCGGGCATCTGAGTTTGTTTCAACTTCTGCAAGTTCCGTCATCGCATCCTGTATGTTCAGAATGAGCTGTGTGTTCAAAATTAAAAGAATACTGTGTTATGAGCCGTGTGTTAAGATCGAGCAGTATCGTGTCATGAGCTGCGTGTTCAAAATGAAAAGAATGAGCTGTGTGTTCAGAAATACAAATTTATGAGCTGCGTGTTCAGAATTAAGAATGAGCTGCGTGTTCATAATTGAAATGTGTGAGCTGCGTGTTCAAAATGAAAAGAATGAGCTGTGTGTTCAGAAATGAAAATTTATGAGCTGCGTGTTCAGAATTAAGAATGAGCTGCGTGCAAATGAAAATGTATGAGCTGCGTGTTCAGAATCAAATGCATGAGCTACGTGCAAATGAAATGAATGAGCTGTGAGTTCAAAAGTGAAATGTAAGAACTATGTGTTCGATATGCGCTGCGTGCAAATAAAACAGTGGGCTGTGTGTTCACCATCAAGAGTTTGGGCTGTGTGTTCAACTTTCAAAGCAGTGGGCTGTGTGTTCACCATCAAGAGTTTGGGCTGTGTGTTCAACTTTCAAAACAGTGGGCTGTGTGTTCACCATCAAGAGTTTGGGCTACATGTTCAACTTTCAAAACTATGGCCTGTGTGTTCACCTCAAGTGTGTGCTGTGTGTTCACCTCAAAATGGGCTGCGTGTTCAGAAATTCAAAAGTTTGGGCTGCGTGTTTAACCTTCAAACAAGTGTGTGCTGCGTGTTCACAATCAAAAAAAGGGCTGCGTGTTCAGAAATTCAAAAGTTTGGGCTGCGTGTTCAACTTTCAACAAATCTGTGCTGCGTGTTCATATTCAAAATGGGCTGCGTGTTCAGAAGTTCAAGAGTTTGGGCTGCGTGTTCAACTTTCAACAAGTGTGTGCTGCGTGTGCACAATCAAAATTTGAGCTGCGTGTTCAGAAAGTCAAGTGTTTGAACTGTGTGTTCAGGCTTCAAAAAACTATGGGTTGTGTGTTCATCTCAAAGTTCGAGCTATGTGTTCAACATCAAGTGTTTGAGCTGTGTGTTCAGACTTCAAAAACAGTGAGCTGTGTGTTCAACTCTCAACCAGTGTGTGCTGTGTGTTCACCTCAAAATTTGGGCTGCGTGTTCAGACTTCAAAGACAGTGAGCTACGCGTTCAACTCTCAACCAGTGTGTGCTGTGTGTTCACCTCAAAATGGGCTGCGTGTTCAGAAATTCAAAAGTTTGGTCTGCGTGTTCGACTTTCAGCAAATGTGTGCTGTGTGTTCACATTCGAAAATGGGCTGCGTGTTCAGAAATTCAAAAGTTTGGGCTGCGTGTTCGACTTTCAACAAATGTGTGCTGTGTGTTCACATTCGAAAATGGCCTGCATGTTCAGAAATTCAAAAGTTTGGGCTGCGTGTTCGACTTTCAACAAAAGTGTGTTGTGTGTTCACATTCGAAAATGGGCTGCGTGTTCAGAAGTTCAAAAGTTTGGGCTGCGTGTTCAACTTTCAACAAGTGTGTGCTGCGTGTTCACAATCAAAAATGGGCTGCGTGTTCAGAAATTCAAAAGTTTGGGCTGCGTGTTCGACTTTCAACAAATGTGTGCTGTGTGTTCACATTCAAAAATGGGCTGCATGTTCAGAAATTCAAAAGTTTGGGCTGCGTGTTTGACTTTCAACAAATGTGTGCTGTGTGTTCACATTCGAAAATGGGCTGCGTGTTCAGAAATTCAAAAGTTTGGGCTGCGTGTTCGACTTTCAACAAAAGTGTGCTGTGTGTTCACATTCGAAAATGGGCTGCGTGTTCAACTTTCAACAAGTGTGTGCTGCGTGTTCACAATAAAAAATGGGCTGCGTATTCAGAAATTCAAAAGTTTGGGCTGCGTGTTCGACTTTCAACAAATGTGTGCTGTGTGTTCACATTCGAAAATGGGCTGCGTGTTTAGAAATTCAAAAGTTTGGGCTGCGTGTTCAACTTTCAACAAGTGTGTGTTGCGTGTTCACAATCAAAAAATGGGCTGCGTGTTTAGAAATTCAAAAGTTTGAGCTGTGTGTTCAACTTTCAAAAACTGTGGGCTGTGTGTTCACGACAACAAGTTTGAGCTGTGTGTTCAGATTTCAAAAATGCGGGCTGTGTGTTCACGCCAAAAGTTTGAGCTGCGTGTCCAAAAATTCAAGTGCTTGAGCTGTGTGTTCAAAATGCAAACCAAATGCTGTGTTATGGACTGAGTGTTCAGATTGAGCAGTGCCATGAGCTGTGTGCCCGAAACAAGCTGTGTGCCCGAAGAACGAGCTGTGTGCCCGAAGAACGAGCTGTGTGCCCGGAAAACGAGCTGTGTGCCCAAAGAACAAGCTATGTGCCCGAAAAACGAGCTGTGTGCCCAAAGAATGAGCTGTGTGCCCCCGAAAAATGAGCTGTGTGCCCCCAAGATGAGCTGTGTGCCCAAAAAATGAGTTGTGTGCCCAAAATGAGCTGTGTGCCCAAAGTGAGCTGCGTGCCCGGAATGAGCTTCGTACCCAAAGTGAGCTGTGTGCCAAATGAATGGAATGCTGTGTCGGAAGCTATGTGCCAAGTCTCGTATTGTGCATGCATTTTATCGCGCTACTTTGCGCATCACACTGTTTTGCGCACCTTTACTTGCATAGAAGATGCATTTTATCGCGTTATTTTGCGCATCGCACTATTTTGTGCACCTTACTTGCATGGTGCATGCATTATCACTCACGCTGTCTTGCGTATCCTTTGTCTTAGCACTGTCTTGTGCACACACTTACATCGCACTGTCTTGTGCATCCACCCTGCATCGCACTGTCTTGTGCACCTACATAGCATTATTTTGTGCATTCCTTCTGCATCGCACTGTCTTGTGCACTACCTGGTCTAGGAGACCTTAAATCCTCTAAAGGTGCAGTTCCTTTCGTGTTTGTCGTGCCCGAACGACTTCCAGTGGTCTGGTATAGCCACCTGCCTGTGCTTGTGGTGAGTTCCTAGGAGACCAACTGAGACGGTGGAAACTAGAGTTCGAATGGCTTATGCCTAGAACGCAAAGATTCGGGATTTCCGAGACTAAAGTCTGGTTTAAATACCCAGGGGTATATCCTCGGCTTGAAATCTGTATGACAGCCCCATAGGTTGAGATAGCATGTGTATGTGCCTCAATTCTGGATACTGAACCAACCTAGTCTGTCACCTTGTTGGAGAATAGGGAAAGCTGCGACCATAGTCAGGGAGAAAAGTAGTACCTGTGGTTCGACTAAGAAGAAGCGAAAGACCCCCAGCAGCATGAGGCACGATATTGTATGTATGGTTTATTTGAAGCTGGCGCGACCAGACTAGCCGGACGGTATTGTATCTTCTCCGTGTGAGACGTAGTGAGAATTGTGATTCTTCGCATTTTTAAACTGCATGAAATGTAGTTGCTGCTTTGCATTCTTGCTTAAAACTGTTGCGTGTGCGCTTCATTACAGCTTGCTGCTTTGCATGATCATAAGTTACATTCGGCTTTGTGCATATCGTTTTGCATTTTGCCCCCTGCCTACGGGCATGCCTGCGGGCACATTTCTTTGTTATCTTGTATGTTTGTCTAAGTCTTCGGCCTTGTCAAAAATGGGTCGTCTTTGAGCTTTGACATTCACTCCCGTCACGAATGACTTTCGAGTTCTGTCAAAGAGGGGCAACTGTAGACACCCCATTTTTGATCGACCTTAAGACTCAGACGTCACCAACTGAGCGCTCGGTGATGTTGCATATTGTGCTCGTTCTGAGGTTTCAGAGTCTCGGCTGCGAGCCTTGCCTCCGGACTTCCGGACTCTTTTGTGCTTTCCCTCGGTTTGCGAACCAGGCCCTGTTTTCTTTGTTTTCTCTTCCCGAAGGGAGGGAGAGGTCTCATAGATCATCTCTCAGTGGCCGTGGGCTACGTTTCGTGGTCGTAGGCCATTTTTCCCGTTTAGAGCCCGGTTTTCAGTTTTTCAGAGCCGTCGGCCGTGTGCCTCGGTTCGGGACCGCTTAACCATCTCCGTTTGCTCCGGTTTTTGGCATACACCTTGTTTCCTCCCTTTTAAGGGACACTGTGGCCCGAGAGACCAACTTCATGGTCAAACGCCACCTCCGGTGCTTAATAGTCAGTTTTCGGGGCCCCGGGCCGTGCGTTTCGGTCCCCGAACCTCCGTTTTGCATCCGTCTTAGTTCATTTTTGGCAGAGACCTTATTTTCATTGTTAGGAAGGTTGTAGGAGGGTGGGAGACCAGGAATTTTTCTGAAAAACCAGCTTTCTCCTTTATCTCTCTCCGAAAGCCGGTTTTTCTGACAGAAAGCTGGTTTTTCTTACTTTTGAGCCACAATTTCTGATTTTTCATACCACCATTGTGATCCACACACCTAGGAGGCCACCAATATGGATAGGCCGACCAGTAATGCTTCCTGACACTTTTGAACCCCTCTAAAAAGCTGATTTTTCTCTCTCCTGGGTCACATTTTCTAGTTTTTGACCATACAGCTATGTTGCACTCATCTGGGAGGCCACCTTTCTGGGGTGGCCGACCAGCAATTGTTGTTGACCCTTTTGACCCTGGTCGGCCGACCAGGGGAGGTGGCCGACCGGCCACCTTGGCCTTTTGAACTTGGCCGGCCATGTTTGCCCTCCTGAGTGTGTGCCAACTGTGCCAGCTATTTTCCACCTGATCCACTGCCCGAGAGTTTGTCCTTGTTTTTGGTCCATTTAAGGTGGTTTTGTACCCTTTGCTTGGCTTCCAAAGGAAGTTTGACCCTTTGGTCAAGCTTCCTAGAAGCTTGACCCTTTTGGTTTAGCTTCCTCAAGAAGCTTGACCCTTTTGGTCAAACTTCTTTTAGAAGCTTTGACCCTCTCTCATGGCTTCTCCAAGAAGCCTCACCTCTCTCCCTCTATATAACACACATTCCACCTCCATTTGCAAGGGTTAGAAGTTTTTGGCTGGAGCATACATACAATTCCCTCTATCTCTATACTTCAAGCCTCCAAACACTCATATTCTTGGCCATTTTACCCTACACCTCTTAGCCTACCACCTCCCTCATCCATTCCAGCACCTTGGAGGTCATTTGCAGAGGTTGAAAGCTCACCAACTTGGTCCAGAAGCTGCTGGAGGTCGGCCCTACAAGGGTAAGTCTTCATTTCCCCTTTTCTAGCCTTATTTTGCTTCATTACTTAGCCCCATTTGCAAGCATTTCTGGGCCTTGACCTAAACTGTAAAGTTTTATTTTGAGCTTCTCTTCAACTTTGTTTAAGGGCACGTTGCTGTTTGAGGTCATCTACTTCCCCTTACCCTCTATCTCTCTTTTAGGGCTATTTTTGCATCATATTTTAGCCTTACTTATGAACATTTTCGAGATTTTTCATAAACTGGAAAAGATATTGTTTTGACCTCCTCTTCAATTTTTGTTAAGGCCACATTTCTGTTTGGGGTCATTTTCCCCCTATACATGCTTCATCTCTTCATGATTAGGGCTATGCATTAGAGCACTTGCATTGGCCATGGTTTGGCCTCTTAGCCACTGAAATCCAGTGGATTTTCAGTGGCTTAGGTGTATTCTTGAAGGCCAAAATCAGAGGAGGGTGACCCCCTCTCTCCTTGTCTTGTTTGGTGATCCTTTTGGCCTTCCGAAGGGACCCTATTTTTCATGCTTTGAAGTCACTTTCCAGGCCTCATTCTGAGGGTTTTGAGGTCTGCCTTGGCTCTGTCCGAGGCCCTTTTGGCCATCTTTTATGTCTATGATGCATGTGTAGAGAAATCTCATTCAAGGCCTTTCAAAGAGACCTTTCTTTGCATGTTTCCGAGACTGATTCCATGGCCTATTTGGTGAGTTTTAGGGCTGTCATAACCCATTTCCAGAGTTGGTTTGGTCTTGCTAAGTGTCTATCTTGTATGTGCTTAATAACCCCTTGTATGGCCCTCTAAAGGAACCTATCATTTGTGCATGTGTTGGCTGCATTTCAGAGGTTATTTGGGCATAGTTTGACATGTTTTATTCACTGATTTTGGCTGGCTTGATGAGTTCTCTTGCGCTTCATATACATGCCATGTAAACCATGTTTGCTAGTCAAAGTTGCATGCTATTTTAGTCCATCATGCTAGCATCTTTTGGTCATGCTTTGAACTGGAAATGATCATGTTTTGGGACTGCCTTGGCTCTGTCTTTGTGCTTCATAGTCAAATAATGCATGCTTTGTATAGCTATAAGTCAATACATGTGCCTAGTTTTGAGTTTCGGGGCTCATCTCATGCATCGGGCGCCATGTTTCCATGTTTCGGGACCTTTTAGCATCATGTTTTAGTGCTGGAATTTACATGTTTGAATGCCATGCTTCATCCTTGCCATGCCTTGTTAGAGTTGCATGCTATGCCTTAGATTCGGTCCTCGGTTTGCGTGCATGTGTGCATGCATCTCGGTAGTCTCATTTTTCATCTAATGGCTACTGATGTGGGTGTGGATGGGGTCCACTCATGTTGGTGTAAGTCCATTATGCATTGTGTATGCCATCTTAGTCCTTTGCATTGCATATGCTAGGTTGTATGTTAGCGCATTGCGTATGCCATCTTAATCCGTAGCGTTGTGTATGTTAGGTTGTATGTTAGTCGCATTCATGCATGTCATGCATATTGCATCATGTTTGGGATAGGAGTTAGCCCAAGCACGAGAAACGAGGGACGTTTCGTACTCCGAGTGACGAAACGAGTCTCAATTCCCGGTTGTCGACACTCCGGATTAACCATGATGGAGTCTCAGTCTTGTTGTGTTTATATGTGCATTCATTTCACATTGAGTCGTGCAATTCGACTCCTCGGCCATCATTCATCGAGATGCGTGATTGGTGGCACGAGGATTGAGGTGTGCATACATATGTGAAAATACTTTGCCATGCCTCTTTCCTGCTCTCTGTTGCAGCAAATGAAAAATCAGCCACCTTCTGGAGCTTCGTGCAATATTCCGGGCTTAATTGTAAACAAAGGCTAACTGGGGCATCGCAATGGATTTCCGCGCAAGGCAACTCAAGCATGCATCATTCATCATTCGGAACAGAGCTGAGGCGGTCCATGGATTTGCGTGCTAGTTTATTGCTTTCCTAGTTATAAATTTGTTAATTAATTAGGGTTCTGTATTTATTCGGACTGTACTATTTATTCGGACTGTATATTATTTATTCGGACCCTCCGAGCGAAGGTACAATTGTAATAAGTGTGCGTGTGTGCGATGTATGTCTTCCAACCCCACGTCTTTCTCCCTTTTATTTACCAGCTTATGATGGTTAGATTAGGGCATGTTTCAATTAGCATACAATATGATAGCATGTTTGCATTCATTCATCTGTTTTGCATGCACCGGGCTCGGCGCATCATACTAATTGCATTGTATTTCAATTCCGAGTTGAATACTTGTTAGTTGTAGCATTTCACATGCCATCTTTAGAATAGCCGAGCCTGCTATAAGTTGCATTTTTGCATGTGTTGCATTAGGCATTTCTGTATAGTTAGGATTATGCATGGATTTCTAACATAGCTTTTGTTTTGGCTTGGAGTACTCGGTAAGTTTTTATGTTTTAGCATCCTTGCATGCGTGTGAGTGATTGCCATGATAGCATGCTTACCATGAGGCTATATGCTTATGTGATATATCTACCTGAATGCCTGTGGGTGAAGGTTGGATTATCTGAATTGGAATAATGCATTGACTGTGAGTTTTAAGCCCACTTGAGAGTGGCAAATCATCTTGTTTTCTAAGCCCACCTGAGGGTGGCAAATCCATATTTTTAACCTACTTGCGAGTAGCAAACCGTCTTTCAAAAACAAACATGAGATGCTTCGTTCCAATTCAGGCGATCCAGTCTATACTTGTATGCTGTGCGCATCACATAGTAAATCTAGGCTAATAACCGGAATAAGAACGCATAATGTTTTCAAAACTAGATATCATGGTTAGTAGAGGCCGATCTTTGATCGGGCGAGCGGGGGTGCTCACGAAGTGACCTTTCCCAATCGTACCCAAGTTCCCGAGCCGAGGCAACTTTAGTGATGACGGACGGGTGGCCTTAGGCAACGAGTCAGGGTTTCCTAAATTGTCCCAAAATAAATATTTAGGTGGCGACTCAGTATCTGGCAAAGCAGTCCATGTTTGGCACTTCTTTCAAAAAAATCTGTTTTCAAAAACGATTTGCCGGATTTGAACTCTTTGATGATTCATTGGTCTTGCATTGCACTCTGCGAGATTAGATACAGGACCGTGACAAATTGAGTCCGAATTGTAGTGAGGCCCAAGGGCGTGTCTACAACTAGGTTCCCGCTCACGATTTATATTATGTATGTAGGTGACCAGGCGCGTGATCAGACTCAGAGTTAAGGACCTAGCGTCTCTTTTTGTCAGCCAACCGTTGTGTCTCCAAGGAGGTTCCCTTTTGTGAGCGATTCAAGTCTAAATGGCTTATGTTTAAGACTTTGTTTTCTTTGAGTATAAAACAAGTTCTGTTCATTTGTACACTGGGCTAAGCCCTACTTTTGTTTTATGAGAGTGATGCTCGACTAACATGAATATAAATAATGTCACATGTACGTTATTAAAGTTTTAAATTTCTGTCTCATATACATCATCACAGCTCTATGGACTACGTTATTTTATATATTTGCTTCTGCAGCCCTTAATTATTGGTCATTCTGTTAAGAGGCCTTTGGTAATCCGAGAATTACTGGCTGGTTACGATGCTAAACCTATTGGGGGCCAGTTTGGATTGTGACAAAGTGGTATCAGAGCACGTATCTTACCGCACACACAAGTCCATATGAGTTATAGGATATTCTAGAAAAGAAGTAGGGACATTCATGTACATGTGTGAATATGTGAGTTGATTACTGTGACAATTGGATTTGAACATGAATTCAACTAGACCTCACAAGAATGAAACAAATGAACTGAAACTGAATATTCTAAACATTATGGAAGGGATTACTCACATGTATTTATTATTGTTATGTTTACCTATAGCACACGGAAAATACAAGAAGTAATGGTGCCATTGAATCCTCTGAGGCTCGAATGAGCCGCATGGAACAAATGCTTGCGGCTTTAACTAAGGCAATAACATAACAACAGAGGCAACAACCTTTGGCCCCTCCACCTTCGCCTCCACCAGCACAAAATGAGCCAGATAACAATGACATAATCAACTTGACCCAGAAGTTCATGAAGATGAAATTGCCAACTTTCTTGGGTGGTATTAAACCCTTAAAGGCAGAAACATGGTTACTCGAAATGGAAAAGTTATTTGAAGTGTTTCCTTGCTTTGCGATGCAAAAAGTACTCTTGGCGACCTAAACTTTAAAGAATGAAGCCCGGAGATGGTGGTTGTTAGTTCAAAATAACAACAGGGATATGACATGGGCACAATTCAATGCGATATTCTACAACAAGTACTTTCCCCAATGTTTCAAAGATTGGAAAGTGTCAGAGTTTCAAGAACTTAAGCAGGACAGGATGTCCGTGGCCAAGTATGAAGCCAAATTCATTGAGTTGGCTCGGTTTGCCCTACACATAGTGGATACTGATTACAAAAAGGCATGGAAATTTGAAGGCAGCTTGGATTTGGAAGTGTTTGACTGAGTAGGCATTTTGAAGTTTCCTACCTATGTGGAAGTCTTAGACAGAGCAATAATGGCGGAAGCCATCCTGGCAGCAATGAAACAAACCAAGGCACCAACCACATAATGGAGAAGTAAAAGATCCGGATTCAATTTCAAGAAGGGCCGGTCATTTAAAAAAAAAAAAAAGAATACGGGATCCTTCAGCAGCTCTAGCCAGAATAGTGGCTCTATTCCAAATTGTCCTGATTATGGAAGAAAGCATAGGGGAGTGTGTTACCATGCATCTGGTGCCTGCTACCGGTGTGGCAAAGTTGGCCATATGATGAAAGATTGTCCACTTGGGCTTGAGAATGCCAATCACCCCGCAGCAAGTTTAGTTGGGTCTACCTCGGTGGTCAAGTTAAATGCTAGAACTAATGTTAGGGGTAGCACTGAGAATAAAACGTTGAGGCAAATGAGAGTGTTCGCACTAGTGTCCGGAGATGTATAGAACACCGAGTCTGTGGTGTCAGGTATAATTCCCATTTGTTCCCAAAATGTATATGTTTTGATAGATTCTGGTTCTACACACTAATTTGTGTCGTATGCCTTTTCTCGAAAATTAACTAGACTCTTAGAATCCATGAATTATTTATTGTCTGCATCTACGCCATCTGGGGGTTCTATGGTATGTGCATATATGTATCTAGCATGTGATATTGTGATTGGTAATGTGACGTTGTATGTTGACTAATTGTTGTTGGGAATTGATCATTTTGACTGCATACTGGGTATGGACTGGTTAACAAAGTACTGTGTGACTATTGACTATGTAAATAAATATGTTGTATTTCGTTCACCTGGTTTACCTGAGTTTGTGTTTACTGGGAATGGGGTAGTTCCTCCCCCATACTTAATTTCGGCTATGAAAGCTGTTAAACAGTTAGGAAGGGATGTAGGGGTTATATGTGTTGTGTTTTGACTGAGATTTTTGATAATTCTAATATAAAAATTATTCTTGTTGCTTATAAATTTCCTGATGTGTTTTCGAATGACCTACCTAGAGACTTAGTTGATGGAGAAATTGAGTTCACTATTGAAGTAGCATTGGGAACACAACCTATTTCTAAGACACCTTACAGAATGTCAATCTCAGAACTGAAAGAATTGAAAACCCAACTTCAAGAACTGTTAGACAAGAAATTGGTCCGCCCGAACACTTCACCTTGGGGTGCTCCAGTTTTGTTTGTTAAGAAAAAAGATGGGTCCTTGAGATTATGTATAGATTATCGGGAATTGAATAGAGAAACTATCAAGAATAAATATCCATTGCTTCGGATAGATGATTTGTTCGACCAACTTCAGGGAGCCCGAGTGTTTTCTAAAATTGATCTTTGATCGAGCTATCATCAATTGAAAGTTAAAGCAGAAGATATAGAGAAAGCAACATTCAAAATTAGATACGGGCACTATGAATTTTTGGTCATGCCATTTGGGGTAACGAATGCACCAACAACTTTTATGGACCTAATGAATATGGTTTTCAAACAATATCTCGATGAATTTATTGTTGTGTTTATTGATGATATCTTGATTTATTCTAAAAGCAGGGAAGAACACGAGAATCATGTGAGAACTGCTCTACAGACTTTGAGAAAAAGGAAATTCTATGCAAAAAATTCCAAATGTGAATTTTTTCTTGACAGCGTGGCATTTCTAGGTCATGTAATCCACAAAGATGGCATATTAGTGGATCCACAGAAAATCGAGGCTATTGTTGATTGGCCAAGACCAACCAATGTATCCGAAGTCAGAAGTTTTATGGGACTTGCTGGTTACTACAGAAGATTTGTGAAAGATTTCTCAAAACTTACTATGCCATTAACACAGTTGACACAGAAAAGCATGCCATTTGATTGGACTAATCAGCGGGAGTCAGCCTTCTAGGAATGGAAGACTAGATTGGTAACTGCACTTATCCTGACATTGTCTAACGGAACCGATTGGTTTCAGATTTACAGTGATGCCTCCTACAAAAACTTGGGGTGTGTGTTAATGCAGAACGGGAAGGTAATTACTTATGCCTCTTGAGTGCACACTTGGTCGCTCGAGCTAACAGCCAAATGTCTGTAAAAATACTGGATACCTTCCATGTTCGCTCGAGCCATGGTTCTTTTGCTTAAACGAACTGTGCGAATTTTGGGTTTTTCAGATTTGTGTTTGAAGTTCAAAACCAATACTCTCATGTTCAAAACTTGTATGGTTGGTTTCAAATGCTTAGAAATACTTTATAAAACATGTACCTTTGGAAATTATGAAACCATGATCCCAAATTCTTTCCCAAATTTTCAAAACCATGCTCAAAACATCACGTTCTTGACATGCATGTAACAAACTCAACTGTTTTCTTTCTAAATCATGTTTATATGAAATGTTTAGTGCAAAACCATGAAGAACTTCAAGAAATAACCCAAGTAAGACCCATGCATGTATGAATTTTGAAGAAACTAAGTTCAAAAGTAAATAATTATGCATACATGTACACAATTCACTTGCATTCACTAAACTCTTAACTTCATGAATTGTAGATTAGAATCATATCTAGAGCTTGAATTTAGCCTCAATTAAGCTTAATCTTTACAACCTCCATTGATTTCTCTTGAATTCTTCTTTTTCTCTCTCTATAGTGTTGAATTCTCTATCTAGCTCTCAAATTTTCAGCACAAAGTTGATGTAAAATGAAGTCTAAGCATGTTTAACAAATATATATATATATGGTGATTAAGGCCTCACTAATCACCTATGCTTAAGGCTAATCAAGTGGGCTTAAATCTAATCCATTATGATTATTTTATTCTAATTATTTTGATCCGAATCAAATTTTAATGAAACTTACCACATAATTTTAAAAATTTCAACTAGCCTATTGAATTAACCAAATTTGGTTTCGAAAGTTGTTTGGGCTTTTAATTTCGAATTCTAAATCGACAATTAAACAGAAAATTCACATACAAATAGATAAGTTTCTAATAAACACAAATTATGCAATTTATGCCCAATCAAATACTAGATAAAAATAATACGGAGGTTAGGGTCGTTACAGCCTTCCATCCTTAAGTAGTTTAGTCCTCCAAACTTAAGTTACTTTCATTTGGAAACAGATATAGGTACCGTTGTTGCATTTCTTCTTCTTTTTTCCGTGTAGTCTCTTTCCCATAGTGTTCCTTCCATTATACTTTCACTATTAGGATATATTTGTTCCTTAGTTGCTTCACTTTCCGATCAAGGATCCGTACTGGCCAATCCTCGTATATTTTTATGTGCACAGAAGGTTAGTTAGGCCCGGTCCTGAGATTTTTGGGGCCTAAAGCCGATAATCAACTACTAAATTTCTGAGGCCCTTTACATTTTTTTTTTATTGAATGAAAAATAAAATTAAGGTAAAGGACAAAATATTTGTATTAAAATCACAAAAAATACTTAGAATTTTTTTTAATTAATTGAATAATTTTTTTTTTTTTTTTTTTTTTTTTTTTTTTTTTTTTTTTACGTGTGCTTGCTGTGCTGATATCAAAATATTTTTTTAAATCAAAATTCAAAAGAAGAGCACCACCACTTAATAAAACACAAAACTTTTAAATTATGTGATGTGAACTATTAAACTTAAATAAATTCTTCTTAATGATATAAATACCAATATTATAATAGCAATTAATTGTGTAAAAGGCAAGATAAATATTTAATTAATTGAATAGAAAATAAATAAATAAATAAAAATTTACCTGTTTGCTGCTGCCCCGTCCCTATGCTGTTGGTGTGTGCTACATTAAACAAATGTAGGGAATGTTGGATTAATAGAAGATAGGGTTAGGAATTAGAAAAAATGGGCATTTCAAATGGTTGGGCTGGACCTTAACTATTGACCTTTTAATGGGTCAAAAAAATTAAGATAGTTTGGGCCTTTTTGAATTTTTTTTTTTTATACTTAAAACATACCCAATATATAATACTAAGTTGTAATAAGAGGGGGCCATATTTTGAGCCTATTTTGAGGGGTCCTACGCTATGGCCTTGTGGGCCTATGGCCAGGGCCGGGCCTGAGGTTAGTGAAAAGTAATATCCTGGTTTAGGTCTTTAAGGGTGTAACAAATGGTTATTAGTTTGAGTTATAGTTAGGCAAGGAAAAACTTATAGGTTTGGGTGTTGTTCCAGGCTATTAATGCCCAATTGATGAATAGTAAAAGAGAACCTCCTGGGCTAGGTTGACATATTTTTGTTTCTCATCAACACTATGCTTGGTTTCCTTTCTTATCCTTTTTTCTTTCTCTTCCTTGTTGATGTAATTTCATATGTAATGTATGTTTTTTCATTAATAAAGGATTTTCTTTGCTGATAAAATATATATATATATATTTTTGTGTTCCTGAATTTTTGAAGGAAAACTCTCATGTTCGTAAAATAGGGCTTTAAAGGCATGTATAGGAGGTTAATAGTGTCAGGTTATGGGCTTTTAATAGCTAACACAAAGCAAAAAGTTGGAAGATTTTGTTAGAGCCCTAACTGGATTCAACTTTTTGCTTTATGTTTGACGAGCTCACTTGTTGGAGAAGATTTTGTTTTGATTAGCATATTAAAAAAAGTGCCAAAAGGGATTCGAACTTTGGAGAAGCTTTTCCAATCAAGTTCGCTTTTAAATTTGAAAATTACCACAATACCCTTGACCTCTAAAACATAGCAATACAAAGAAATATTTAAAACTGAACTGGATGGAGAGTAGCTTAAAGAATGTATAATTTCTTGTTTGGAAACAGACTATTTTATTAACTTTTTAACTTTTTACGAAAAGTTATACAGAAAAATAGAGATAGTGATGTGAAAGTTTACAGTGATTTTATCTTGGGGTTATTTTGGGCTGCATAAAAACATGTGAAGTTGTATTTATCAAAGAAAGGAAACAAAAAAAGAAAAAGAAAAAAAAAAAAGTGGAGTTGTGAACTCATACGAAGTCAAAACCCAAGTTCATGTAGCTAAGCTGTCTTCATTGTTTTGACATTATTACCAATTTCAATCTTTTGTTGTTGTTTTTTTCATTTTAAGATGCCCCCCCTTGTGAACTTTGTAGGTCTGAATTCGAAATGGGCATGTTTGGAGACTAAAATTCTTTATGCATATCTATATTTTACTTAACCATGTTGGTTGCATCAAAATTGCATCTTAGAAGTTCTAATATATGGGGAGTGCACCGAACACATGCACATGCACATGCACATGCAGGTGGGCTTATGCACACATATTTAAAGCTGCATACTGTTGGACCATCCTGAATCCAACTTGTTCTACCTTGAACCTTTTACCGGCTCAAGACACTAATGTGTTGGTTTAGGAATGGACAAGGTTTTCAAGGTCTAACCTGAGTATAGGTTGGATTTGGATATGCTAGCATAGTCTAACATGTCCAAATCCACACCCAAGTCCAAATTCAGGTAATACAAGAAAACTCAATGCTGGTTTTCATAGTAATTTTATTACCAACCCTAGCTGCTATTGTTTTTGTTTAAAAAAGTTGCAAACACAAACATATAGAAATGCCCAAATTTGGGGGCATGAGAGCTTTGGAGATAAAGTTTTGTTGATTTTGGTGGGTATGTTTGGTTTGTGTTTGAGAGATGTGTTTTAGAGATAAAAAGTACGAAAACATGTTTGGTTTGGTTTTTTGGGAAATTTGTTTTGGAAAATTGTTTTGAGAGAGAGTTTTGGAAAAAGTGATTGATTTGATGTGTGTGTGAGAGAGATTTGTTTGGAAAACTTGTTTGGTTTGTGTGTTTTGAGAAATTTTTTTTGGAAAAATTTGTTTGGTAGAGAAAATTTCTGAAATTTGTTTGTAGAGAAAATTTCTGAAATTTTTTTCAGAAACACAAACCAAACCTACCCGGTGTCTTTAGCTTTTCTATGGGAGGCTTAAGCTTATGCTTCAACAATGAAATGCTCAAAATGGATAAATTGAATTGTCTCAAGAAATCCTTTGTGGCAAATAAGCTTATCCAACTGTTCTAATAATTTTTTCTTTATTTTTTCATTTTTATTTATTTAATGTTTATTATATTATTAATTTTTTTTGGGTTCATTATTCTCATACATGAGTTGGACTTGTTTCTGCTCTATTTGCAGGGCAAATTTGTCGTTGTCATTACTTTTAGATTCTGAAGTTTTAAACCTTGTCCCTTACCATGTTGATGTCTATATGAGTCTACAGTACAAGGGATTTATGTAGTCAATATTCTATAGAGAAGTTTTAGATGCAGTGAATTAATTGAAATTTAGGTTCTAATTTATGCTGTTGGTGGTTTTTGTAAATATTTGCAAAATTTTGTGTCATCTACTGTAAGTTTTAGTTGCAGTACAAAATTTTCGTTGTAAGCTGCATATTTATGCCTGGCCTCATTTGGGAACTAAATATTTTAGCCAAAAAGTCAAAAAGTCACTATAAGTTGTCACATCACTCTCTCTACTCTTCTGCATATGTTTTCATAAAAAGTCAAAAAATTACTAAAATAGCCTGTTCTCAAACAAGGCTAGGCTTCCTTGAGATGGTACAATTTATGCATTTTGAGCATTTCCTCAAGGGACGTCTTGACTGTTATATCCTAATATTGTTTATGGAATGTAAAAGATTCATATTGCATACACACAATTATTTATTATTTTTTTTCTTTCTAAATTTTATCTAAACTTATGTGGTTCCCATAAGAACTGTAGTATGGTATTCATTCAATTTTGGATCCTTGTTATAACTTGGCTCATCTAGTTACTTAACTGCTGTGTGTAGGATTGTATGCTTCGGCTTGTAGTGTCTCATGGTGGCTTCATCATGTTTGGCAAAGCAAATAATAATGAGATAATTTATGAAATATTTTTCTTGGGGGTAATGATTCATGGATATCCTTAAATATACTGTCTTTGTTATATATTATAGGAGAAGCAACTAAACATTAGATGGCATGAAAAATTCTCTCGACCGATTTGAGTCCTATATGAAAGGCGATTTGTTGATTTAACTTCTAGGATTAACCCAAAACTTTTTTTTTTTTATCAGCAAAGAAAATCTTTCTTGATGCCACCAATAAGGTGTGAAAGATTACAACAAAACTTGTTTGCTTTTTCTCAAATTTTTGAAAGGAAATTTGCTGATTTAGAATGTTTGATCTGTCACTGTGCATTTTATTTTGTTTTGGTTTGGTATGAGTATCAGGTTTGATTTGTGAGTGGCAAAAGTTGGCAATGTGCAGCGGCAGTCTGATTGTCGACATCGTAGTGTCACCCCATATCCATTACCTTCTCATTCTTCAAACGTTTTGAAAGATGTCCATCAGAAGAAGAAACGTTCAAAGGCACCAGAGATAAAGCAGTGGGACGATGCAACTTGCTCGGTTTGTATGGAGTACCCTCAAAATGCTGTCCTCCTCCTCTGCTCCCCTTACGACAAGGGTTGTCAACTTGTCAACCCAGATTGCAGAACCATGGCTTGGGTCCATTGGCGAATCGGGTCTTCTAGGGTTAGGTTGGCTCAGTGAAAAGACACAAGTTTCTGAGCTTTTGTGTCCACTTTGCCGGGGGCAGGTGAAAGGTTGGACAGTGGTGGAACCGGCACGCAAATATTTTATTACCAAGAGGAGAACCTGCACGCGAAGAACTGAGGAAGCACGTAAAGGCAGAGCACCCATGTGCGTGTCCACGGGAAGTGGACCCTACACTTGCAGAGAAATAGAAAAGGCTTGAGCACGAGAGAGAACGAGAGGATGTGATGAGCACGATTAGATCGCCTATGCCGGGGGCAATTGTAATGGGAGATTATGTAATAGAGAGGAACTATCGTGGCGGCTTTTCTGGAGACTACGATGTGGGTGATGCTATTTTCAGGTGGGAATCATTTGGTGGAGGTGGGACTGGTCATCATGTCAACAGCTCACATGGGCTGTTTGAGAGTGATCATCAGTACTCATGGGATGAGGAAGAAGATATTGATTTGAACGTGATGCCAATGTATCGGCTTCTGGTAATTTTGATGACAATTTCATCTCTCGCTTTACGCACTATTGGAGCAGACTCTTGTCGGGGAGGTTGAAGCGGCGAAGGCGAAGGCGTAGAGCAGTTAACAGAGTTAGATAATTTACAAATGGGTAGTACTCAGATCGCAATTGAACCATGTCACTTGCAGTTCAAGTGGCAGCATTCTAATGGGGATCTCTGCTCGGCGATGTCGATAGTTAGTATCAGTTAAGCAGATCTGAAGGTTTGGTCTGTCCCTGTAAGAGTGTGAATTATCTTAGTTTTAGTGTCAGTTATATATGGTTGTTTTCATAGATTAGGTCTCATTTTAGTTTTTGTGCATAGTGGTTAATCATTCAAAACAGAAAGACAGAATCATAGAAAGAGTCCTTTCAATATTTGTCAAGAGTCCTTTTAATATTTTTCTTTGAACATGTCTTTGCTTTGCTTCATAATCTATGTATTATGTTTGTCCTAATGATTTCTTCAAATTTTCTGTTCTTTCTAGTTTTAGAAATTCTTTGTTGGCCTCTGCAATAACACCACCACACAACTCCAAAGGATTGGCCTAGTGGGTGTAGCTTGGGGCCTGGGGAGTGATCTCTTCATGTCTTAGATTCAATTTTCATTAGGTGCTATCAATTTTTTAGAACTATTTGTTTTTTTTTTTTTTTTTTTGATCAGCAAAGAAAGAACTTTATTGATGAAACAGAAGGAAATACATTAATAAAGAAGGGCAAAAAGGAGCCAGAAGTTGGAGAGAAACCAACCACAAGCAACATAGGACATCAAGCAATAATATAGCTCTGAACCACAAACTCTGCAGCTCACGACTCTGCAGCTCATAGTAGTGGTGCTCACAGCTCTGCAGCTCATAGATGGCCAATGGAACTTGAACTCAGAATCTGTAGGATTCACCACTGCTGGAGCATTCATAGATGGGTCTCACAAAACTGAGATGACCTACCAGCCAAACCAACCAACCAAACATGGCGGCCAGACCACACTGCATAACCACTACTATGATAACTCAATTATAGCACACTGCATAAGTCGAATTATAGCACCCAGACTATATGACACTGCATAACCACTATCAGAGCAGAGACAGTTCAAGGCAGCAACAGACCAGACAGCAGCAGCAGAGGCAGCAACAGACCAGACAGCAGCAGCAGATTGCAACAGTTCAAAATCCTAATATTTAGGTGAAGCTCCTGATATTCCTCCAGTTGCAGACAAAACCTGAGACTGACAGTAGAATGAACCTCCTGATGCAGCAGCTACCAGACAATTGGAAGATATCTGGATCCCAAATACATAAAAGCCCACCTGCAGTACCTTCTGGATCCACAGACAAGAACTCTATTTTCCTTTGACCCCAAAGGCCTCTAGCTAAATTTTCAGATACCATAGCCTTTTTTGTCTCCTGTAATAAAACAATATCAATATGCCTCTCCTTTAGTAGCCTTTTAATTCTTCCCCTCTTCTCAGGCTTGCCAATCCCTCTGACATTCCAAGATAAAAGCTTCATAATTAAACAAAATTAACCCTCTATTCGACCCCAGCACACTGTTATTACTGTTGGGCCTGTCCATCCCTTATAAGTCTCTCTTTATCCTTGAGTTCCAGCTCAATAATCTTATCCACCATTCCACCTTCCTGACCACGGAAGTTAATTCCCAGATCTTTCCCTACTTGGACAGTAGCCTGTGCTTCCTTGAGGAGGTAGCTGTGTGAGCTTGAGTCACCCTCCGAAAGCTCCGAACATGCGAGGGCCACAGCTGCTGGCCTGAATATAATGGACTTAGAGGAGCGTTTACTGGTAGCTACAGATGTGTGACCATAGTGACGGGCAAACCGAGAGAACCCTTCCATGAACACCTTCTTCTTCCCAGCTTTCTTGGCATACCTTTGGGGGTTTAGGATGGGATCTGGACAACGAGCATGTAAATTCAAAGTGTTCAACTCAGGTGGATGAGGCTCAGGTGATAGAGGAATAAATCCTGGCCTGCTGCCAATAAGACCAATTGAAGAGAGAATAGGGCCTTGGGCTAAATTCTCATTATTTTGATGGCCCAGGAGAACCTCCAGATTAATTCCAGGAGCTGGGCTTTGAATTATATGTTCAATGTTTGGACGGCCCAAGTTTACTTCCAAGTTAATTCCAGGCCCAAGCTCGTCGATGGACCTGCTCAGATTGTTAAATAGCCCAGGTGGTGAAGCTTGCTCATCACACCTCTGTGGCTGGTCAACGCACGTGAGATTGGTTACACGCTCCTCTATCATTATTTGCTCTGACCCTACTGCAGTAGGTCTGCTGCACAGTGAATCCTCAACCACCGTGCCCACCGCCTCTGTACTGTTGCATGGTGAATGTTCTTTCCCGTGCATCACGTTCATGGAGGACAGAACCGCCGCACCAGAGCAGTCATTCCTGTTTGCCACTGAATCAACTTCATCTTTCCGTTTGGAAGCCCCATCCGTGAGAACATTTTCTTCAGCTCTACTTGAAGCCACGTTGGAGCTGGTATTGCAAACATCCAGCCCAATGTTACTCCACTCTTGACAGGTCGTAGTGATAGCCGAATGATCTTCACAGACAAGAACTTGGTGTAATCTTCCCTTGCACTCCAGATTTATTGTTGCACTATGCACACGGATTTTGCTCGAGATTTGCTCGACCTGTGTGAAGGAATTGTTTTGCGTGGGTCACATATACTAAAATATGGAGAAATCCGATTCACTAGTCACTACCCTAATGTCATATTTGATTTAGTATGATTTAGTTCTCAGGATTTGTTTTTGAGAAATTTTGAAAAACTAGTTTGGTGAAATAAAAATGAGATCTTATTATTTTTTGTATGATTTTTCTCATTTTTTTTGGACAAAAATAATTTTAAAATATTTTCTTTAGCATTTATTTTTGTTATATTAACTTGTAATTTTTAAAAGAATTTTCAAAAATGAATTCTGAAAATTTTAACTAAATATAAGGATTTTAGCCCAATAAAGGATTTGGTCAGAATGCAAGGCACAACATGTTTTTTGGATGAATAAGCACAACAACATGTTAATAAGTCGGTACTCTTTTTTTTGTTATTATTATTTTTAATGTCCTCTAGCAAAATTCTGGCCATTGAATTTTTAAGGACAACATTATTGGTTACTTTTAGTAATTGATCTAATAAAGTAGAAAGTCTAGGATCCAAATTTTGGATCTCAGATTTTGGCCAAGAATAGATTATGGTAAAAATTGAAATTGTATATTGTGGGATTCATGTATAGAATGAATCTGAATCACATATTGATATTCTGAATAAATTCTAATGTATTTTTCTTGGTTTGTAGTATTCCTCTTAATAAAGTGCTTAGAGAAGATTTAAATTCAAATAATGTGAGAGGAAGGGTCTTTGTGAGAGAGGAATCACCAGTCAAAGGAAAAAAACATATTGAAAAACATTTTTTTTTGATCAGCAAATAAGGGGCTGCCATTGATTATCTGCTACCTGCCATTGTTCTGAATTGCTACGGGAGTGTGGTTGATCTGTCAAGCTGGCTGAGCTTTGCTGATTGGTTGTTATGATCAGAAATGGGAAGGCTGAATAGTTGTTATGATCAGAATGGGAAGGCTGATTGGGTTTGTTGTATGTGTAATCATGCTGATTGGTTGTAATTTTTGAAAGTTTCTGCTATATGTGTAATTTTTGCATGCTCTGTTGTGGCTACTTTGCTGTTTGAGCTTTGCTGGTTGATATAGCTTTGCTGATTGGTTGTTGTTAGCAGATATTTTTATATTATAATGTGTTATAGGTTGTTTTCTTTTCTTTTCTACTAGTTTACTTACCTTTCAAGTCTTTGCCAAGTCTTAGTCAAGTCTCCTATACTTATCTATCCAAGTCTTCTCCAAGTCTCCTCATTCCTATCCATTCCAAGACTTTCAAGGTAAGCCTTCTTGGTCTTGGTCTTGGTCTAGTCTCTTGTTAACTTCTCCACCAAGAACCTTACCTAACAAGCTTTCACTTCTATATATATTGAACTTTGTCATATCTTAAAAAAAAGACGAGAGAAGAAGTTTTGGTTGTATTGTTATGTCTTGAGTGAGATTATCAGGCAAATAAAAAAGGGTGTATGTGATAAAGCTTTGGGTTCAACCAATTGTGCAGTATTGGTGAACCATACGACTTAGTCGGGCTGTTGTATCCTGGGGGGGAGGGACAAGTCAAGGTTTTTTTTTCTGCTGCACCGGTGTGAGGCTTTGCCTAACCGCAGAGGGCTTGAATCTCCTTAAAGAGAGCGAATTTCCCGCGCCTCAACCCTTTCAATAATTATTGTAATTTCTATTATTTGTATCTTCTGGTGTTTTATTTGTAATTATCACCAACAATTTTAAGGAGATTCAAATAGCAAAAGTTCATGGAGCCAGTACTGGAGAAGCCCAACGAGAATACCGGTGATCTCAACAAGCCTTTCCGGTTCAAGGGAGCTCATTTCAAGAGATGGAAATGCAAGATGCTTTTCTACCTCAGTCTCCTTAAGGTGGCCTATATCCTGACTGAGAAAAATCCAAACAAAGTCCCCACTGAAGAGATGACCGACGAGGAGTATGCCGCTCATCTTGAAAAAATCGAGAAATACAACATAGATGAGTATAATTGTCGATATTATCTTTTGAGTTGTCTTTCAGATCAATTTTATGACTATTATGATACCACTTACACCACTGCCAAGAAAATTTGGAAAGCCTTGCAGAACAAATATGACACTGAAGAGGCAGGCGCTAAAAAATATGCTGCAAGCCGGTTTTTCCGCTATTAGATGATAGATGGAAAATCAGTGGTGGAGCAAGTTCAAGATTTTCAGATGTTAGTAGCTGAAGTTAGATCTGAAGGCATCAAAATTGGAGACAATCTTGTTGTAGCAGGTATTGTTGACAAACTTCCATCATCTTGGAGGGAGTTCCAGAAGTCAATGGGTCACAAGCAAAAGGAGACGTCCTTGGAGACTCTAATCACACGGATTCGGGTGGAGGAGGAAGCACAAGGACAAGATGCGCTTATGACACAAGAGCATTCCACTGCAAAGGTAAACTTAACTTCTGGAAATACTTTACCTAAAGGTCGATTTCATAAAAATAGTCACTTGAAGCCAGTTAAAAAAGTTTGGAAAAATACTGGAAGGCCACAAAATAAAAATTACCCGAGGCAAAAGAAATGGAACCAAGAACCCCCTTCACAAGGTTTGACAAACGTGACATGTTTTGTGTGTGGAAAAAGTGGGCATATTGCTCGAACTTGCAAATTTCGGAAACAATAGTCTCGACCACAAGCTAATGTTACTGAGGAACCATTTGTTGCTATGATTACAAATATTTTTATGGTTCAATCTGTGGAAGGGTGGTGGGCAGACTCTGGTGCCAATAGGCATGTCTGCTATGATAAAGATTGGTTTAAAAATTTCACTCCTTTTAATGAGGAGAGGACTATTATACACTACAAGAAAATACATTTTTGGCGACCACTTTTGGCTACCAAATGGCTTTTAGTCGCCAAAAGTTACGGAATTGGCTACCAAAAATAATATTAGTCGGCAAAAGTTAAATTTTTAGCTACTAATTTTTTTTAGTCGGGGAATGTTGATTATTGGCAACTAAAAAAAATTTAGTCGGTAAAAATGCAACAATTGGCTACTAATCACAATTTAGTCAGTAACAATGCAACAATTGGCTACTAAAAAATATTTTAGTCGCCAAAGATGCAACAATTGGCTACTAATCACAATTTAGTCGGTAAAAATGCAACAATTGGCTACTAAAAAATATTTTAGTAGCTAAAAATGTCACAATTGGCGACTAAAAAATAGTTTAGTCGCTGTATAGTTAGTTTTGGCTACGAAAATTATTTAGTCAGTATTTAATTTACTTTTAACGACTAAATTTTAGTCAGCAATTATAATTAAAAATTTTAAAAATTAGACTTCAGATTTTGGGGGGCAAAATTAATTAGCTACTAAATATTTCGTTGGAGAAAAGCCGACTAAAAAAGTTAGTCGGGAAAGAAAATAACTAGGTTTAAGAAATACACTCCCACACGCTCTAACTCTTTCATACATCTCTGTCTGCCTCTGCTCTTCTCCGGCTCTCTCTCTCTTTCTCTCTCTCTCTCTCTCTCTCGCTTTTGTCTCTATCGTTAACGGAGCATCACCGCCATCGCACACGAGCACCACCTTTAATCCACCATTGGAGCATCACAGCCATCGCATAGGTATGTCCTCTCTATTCTCCTAATTTCAGCCTCTAGGGTTTTCTTCTTCCTATTGCATACCTTCACCCAAACCCAACCCCAAATCGATCCATGTTAAGGTTGAGGCATCTGTTCATTCATTGTCCTTGGATATGGAGGATATGGGTTGAATTACTAGAATGGTGGAATGTTCACTGGGTTACACCATAATCTTTTTCAAATTTGTCACACTAGGGGTTTGGGTTTAAATTTGGGAAGCTGGAAAAGAAGATGTGGAGGCCATGGTTTGGTCAATTTGGAAGGCTCATTAAGTATGTTTTTTTTCTAACTACTGCTCTTGCTTGTTTGTTTTTCTCTACCTACTGCTCTTACTTGGTGTAGACACCCCATTTTTGACCGACCTTAAGACTCAGACGTCACCGATTGAGCGCTCGGTGATGTTGCATATTGTGCTCGTTCAGAAGTCTCAGAGTCGCGGCCGTGCGCCCTGCCTCCGGACTTCCGAACCCTCTTCTGTGCCTTGCCTCGGTTTGCGAACCAGACTCGGTTTTCTCTGTTTTTCTTTCCTGAGGGGAGGGAGAGGTCCCGTAGACCATCTCTCAGTGGCCGTGGGCTACATTTCGTGGCCGTAGGCCATTTTGCCCATTTCGGAGCCCGGTTCCCGGTTTTCGAAGCCGTCAGGCCGTGTGCCTCGGTTCGGGACCACCCAACCATCTCCGATTCCTCCGGTTTTTGGCATGCATCTCATTTACTCCCTTTCGAGGGACACTGGGGTCTTAGATACCCACTTCGTGGCCGAATGCCACTTTCGGTGCTTAACAGCCTATTTTCGGGACCCCGAACTGCGTGTTTTGGTCCCCGAGCATTCGTTTTGCATCGGTTTTCGTTCATTTTTGGCAGGTACCTCTGTTTTATCACCAGGAAGATCACTGGAGGGTGGGAGGCCAGCAATTGTCTCAGCAACCAGTTACGCTCCTCCGGCGCCCCCCGGCGCCCGTTTTTCTCACTTCCGGGCTAATGTTGAACACCCTAGGGCCATTTTCTTCGAGCCAAAACCACATATTTGTGTTGTACACACATGGGAGGATCCTAAAAACACATGGCCGGCCAGTAACTCTAATTGACCCTTTTGAACCCCTTCTAAAAGTGGCTTGTTGTCTCTCTTGTTTCAGAGTTGCCAATTTCCAACCACAGGGTCTTGTTGTACACACATGGGAGGACACTTTTCTCCTATGGCCGGCCATTAATTCAGTCTTTCATTTTTGCCCCTTGGCCGGCCGGCCATAGGGGGTAGCCGGCCGGCCACCTGCAACAAAAGTGGATGGCCGGCCATGCTCCTTGGGGGGTGTGCATGGCAGCTGTATAGCTTTATCCCCCAAAATATCTGATTTCGGGGGATATTTTGTTAGCAAGGGAACTTAATCCCTTAAGGCTTACACTCTTTCACACACTTTGACACACCATCCTTACATGCATACATCTCTCTCTTTCTCCCTCAAGAGTTAGAACACTTGCCTCAAGCTTACAAAGACATATACATCTCCATCTCTTTGATTCTTCTCAAGTTTGGTGCCATTTCTTCATCATCATCAAGCACCACCATCACCACTCCATTTCCAGCAGCAAGGAGAGGTTCTTAGGGGCTTAGAAGCAACATTCCTCAAGCCAAGAGGTAGAAAAGAAAAGGTCTACAAGGGTAAGTCTCCATTTCCCTCTTTTGTAGCATTTTCTTGCTTCTTTTCTTAAGCCTATTTTCTCACTGTTTTAGGCTCCGACCCTAACTGAAAGGGTCACTCTTTTGAGCTTATCTTCATGTTTGTTCAAGGGCTCAACCCTGTTTGAGCCCTCCATTTGGCACTTGCTTCAATATCATCTTATATGCCAATATTTTGCATGAAATTTCTAGCCCATATGTGATCTGTTTTTGAGCATAATGTAAACTGTAAGAGGGCCTATTTTGAGCCCCTCTTCAACATTGAAGAAGGGCTCAACCCTGTTTGGGCCCCCCATCTTGCACTTGCTTCACAATTCCTCCAATTTACCGTAAATTTGCATGATTTGTTTGGCCTATATGTAAATTGTTTTGGAGCATGTCATGAACTGTGAGTAAGCTTATTTTGTGTCCCTCTACAACATTGTAGAAGGGATCAACCTTGTTGGGGGTCTCCATGTTATACTTGTCATTATACCCCTCTTTGACCCCCATTTTTGCATGCTTTTTTAAGCTTATCTAGCTTCTGTTTTTCGGCCATCATCAGAACTGAAAGAGTCATATTTTGATCTTCTTGACATATTTCATTAAGGGTCTTTGCTGGTTTGATGAATGTTTGGGGTACCTCATGTTATAGCCTTATGTATCCTAGTTCTTGCATGACATTTTTAGCATGTTTTCATACTGATTTGGGGGATGTCATCTACTGTAAATGTTCATATTTTTAGTCCCTCATCAGTGTTGTAGAAGGGTATTTTCCATTTGGGCATCGCATGTATCACTTGCTTCAATACCCCTCTTGCGAGGCCATTTTTGCATTCTTGCTTAATCCTATGTGTGCTTGCTGTTTAGCCCTTTTTATAACTGAAAAATTCTTGTCTTAGGGCTGTCTTTCTACTGTATTTTCATTCCATGTCTATATTGTGCATGTTTGGTGTAGCTATAGGCCATTTCGGGTGCCTAAATTCATGTTTCGGGGCCATTTCATGCATCGGGTGTACTTTCGCCTCATTTCGGGGCTGTTTTCCCCCACATTTCAGTGCCAAAATTCATTTGCATGTTTGCATATTATTTCCATGCCATTTCATCCCTTTTTGTCATTGCCTCGGTTTGCGCGCCCGTGTGCACGCATTTCGAGGCACTTCATTTTCATCCATCGGCCTCCTGTGTGAGTAGGGTTGAGGCTCTCTCATGTTGGTGTAAGCCCATATTGCATCACATATCTCATTTTAGTCCTGTTGCATTCCGTATGCCATTTTCTCGGTTTGCGTGCCCCTGGGCACGCATTTCGAGACATCTCATTTTAGTCTCATTGTATATCATATTTAAGGCCATTTCATGCCTTTATGTCATCGCCTCGGTTTGCGCGCCCGTGTGCACGCATTTCAAGGCGCTTCATTTTCATCTGTCGGCTTCTTATGTGAGTGTGGCCGAGGTCCACTCGTGTTAGTGTAAGTCCAATTTGCATTGCGTATGCCATTTCATGCCTTAGGATCATCGCCTCGGTTTGCGCGCCCGTATGCACGTATTTCGAGGCATCTCATTTTCATAGCATTGTGCATGCTAGGATTGTATTTTAGTTGCATTCATGCATATCATGCATATTGCATCGTGTTCGGGATAGGAGTTAGCCCGGGCACGGGAAACGAGGCGCGTTTCGTACTCCGAGTGACGGAACGGGTCTCAATTCCCAAGTCACCGACACTCCGGATTACCCATGATGGAGTTAGGTTTTGTTATAGCATTCATACGCATTCATCCTATATTGAGTTGTGCAAATCGGCTCCTCGGCCATCATGCATCGAGATGCGTGATTGGTGGCACGAGGATCGAGGCATGCATATATCTGTGAAATACATTGCTATGCCCCTTTCCTGCTCTCTGTTGCAGCATATCAAGAATCAGCGGTCTTCCGAGGCTTGGCGCGCTTTTTAGGAATCATTGCAAAACAGAGGCTAATTGGGGCATCCCAATGGATTTCCGCGCAAAGCAGTCCAAACATGCATCATTCCATCATCCGGAGCAGAATTGAGGCAGTCCCTGGCTTGCATGCCAGCTTTATTTTTCTTAGTTAATTTGTTAATTAATTAGGAATCTGTATTATTCTTTCATTCGGGACTGTATTATTATTTATTCGGACCCTCTGCGCGAGGGCATAATTGTAATAAGTGTGGGTGAGTGTGATGTATGTCTTCCAACCCCACGTCTTTCTTCCCTTTTATTTACCCGCCTATGATGGTTAGATATAGGGCATATTTCGATTAGCATACAGTATGACAGCATGTTTGCATCATTCATCTGTTTTGCATGCACCGGGCTCGGCGCATCATACAAACTGCATTTGTATTTCAATTCCAAATTGAATACGTGTTAGTTGTAGCATTCCACATGCCATGTTTAGAATAGCCGAGCCTGCTATAGTTGCATTTTTGCATGTGTTGCATTAGGCATTTCTGTATAATTAGGATCATGCATGATTTCTAATGATCTTCTGTTTTGGCTTGGAGTACTGGTGAGTTTTATGCTTTAGCATCCTTGCATGCGTGTGAGTGCTGCCATGAATAGCATGCTTGCCATGAGGCTATGTGCTTATCTGATATAACTGCCTTGAATGCCTGTGGGTGGAGGTTGGTTACTTGGAGTGGGGCAATTCATCAAATGTTTGTTTTAAGCCCACTAGATAGTGGCAAAATCATGTTTTCTAAGCCCACCCGAGGGTGGCAAATCCACGTCTTAGCCTACCTGCGGGTAGCACCATCAAACCATTTTCAAACAAACAAACATGAAATGTTTTGTTCCAATTCAGGCGACTCAGTCTATACTTGTATGCTGTGCGCATCACATAGTAAATCTAGGCTAATAACCGGAATAAGAACGCACAATGTTTTCAAAATAAGATATCATGGTTAGTAGAGGCCGGTCTTTGACCGGGCGAGCGGGGGTGCTCACGAAGTGACCTTCCCCAATCGTACCCAAGTTCCGAGCCGAGGCAACTTTGGTGATGACGGACACGTGGCCTTTGGCACCGAGTCAGGGTTTCCTAAATTTCCCAAAATAAAATATTTAGGTGGCGACTCTGTATCTGGCAAAGCAGTCCATGTTTGGCACTTCTTTCAAAAAATCTGTTTTCAAAACGATTTGCCGGATTTGGACTCTTTGGTTCAAGATTAAGAACCGTGACACAAATCGAGTCCGAGCTGTAGCGAGGTCCCCCGCGGGCTTGTTACAGTTTCTGGCGACTCTGCTGGGGATTTAGAGAACTTGACTCGAACTCATGATATCTCGTTTTGACCATACTTGTGTGTTTCTTTGCATTGCATTTGCATTGGTGCGCCTAGGACATCGTGTTTGCCATATGCCATTCCCGAACGATTTGCCGGAGGCTTGTCTTGTCAAGGCATGTCCATAAGGCTGATCGGCTCTGGGCTCTGACAGCATGGGAACACAAACCCCGGTTTTACCGGGGCACCCTTTTTGACCATTCGACCTAGTGCATATTCGGATCCATAGTGACCATTCCAAACTAGGACAGGTTGCTTACCCGTTTATAGGTTGTTTGAAACCGCTGTGTGCGTAGTGAAACCTAGCTCCTGACAAAATAGGACAGGGAAACCCTACCCCAACATAGGGGTGTTTTGGCTCTCACTTATCTGTTATGTGCTTTAGAGTGCGTCTCTACAGGAATGCATGTATCAGTTTGCAAGTTTGGGCATCAGGCCTGCGGGCACCGCCAGTTCAGTATTTTGGGATTCAGTTTACCTGAGGGTATCAGTTTACAGGCAGAGATTTGGGCAGAATTCAGTAGAGGGCACACTCATTCAAACTTGCTCGTATCTGTTCAGGTGAAATTAGGCTGAGATGCTGTCCATTTTCTCTTTTGCTAGGTAGTCTGGGAACTATAGCTTCAGAAGGCTCCGATATCCCCGGGTACACCGAACTTGTGCTGATAGACTTTGTCGGGTCAGAGATTCAGTTCAAGGGCAATCAGTGTTCCTTTACCAAAGGCAGGGTGAAGAGGGCCAGTCAGGCACAGATCACCAGTTCAGTAGTTACCAGATCAGTGGCCCTTATCCACTCCACCAGTGAACAGTCAGGCTGAGGTCTCAGTTTCTACTGCAGGGATAGATATACCAGTCAGTCAGATGGATCAGCAGAACACGTCAGGGATGGAGGCAATGATGCGTCAGATGCAAGAAAGTATGAAGCTCATGCAGGAGGACGCTGTCCGCCAAGCGGAATTTTCCAAGCAGCAGGCTGCAATCATGGCTCAGCAGGCTGAGCTCATCACTAGGTTGCAACAGCAAAGCGGCGCGTCTGCTTCCCAACAAGTTCCTCCTCCAGCAGGAGCTCCCGCACCCGGGGAAACGACGAATGTTCAGAATACCCAGGAGGGTACAGACATTCCTACAGGGGCAGCTCCGCCCCCGATTTTACCCCAACTATCCAAAACACCTACCAATCTACTGGACTCACCCTTCGAGACTGAGGTCGACCCTACACGTTGAAATTGAGCAAGCTTGAGAAGTTGTTCAAGAAGATCCCAGGGGTAAAATCCATCCCGGACATTGAGGACGGGTACACCGACGCAGTTGTGACACTGCCGGACAGGTTCAAGATGCCTCACATCGACCGTTTTGACGGGTCAGGAGATCCCATGGTCCACCTGAGTTTGTTTTCAGATGTTCTGCGCCCGATGGGCTTGACAAGATTACAGAAGCTCTCCCTTTTTGGCAGGACCCTGTCGGGTGTTGCGGCCATCTGGTACGCCAAATTGGAGGATTCAGTGAAACGAAGCTGGGAGGAGATGGCCGAGGCCTTCGTCGCACAATATTCATACAATATCCCAATGAGATTACGAACCCGTGATCTCGAGACGACCAGGCAAGAGCCGAAAGAGGGTTTCTCTGACTTTGTAGCCCGCTGGAGGGCCAAGGCCTCAATGATGACCATTAGGCCAACGGATAAGGATCAAATACGGATGGTTGTGCGCAACCTCCAGCCCAAACTAATGCAGAAAATGATCGTGCTCCCCTTCCCTACCTTTTCAGATTTGCATGAGATGGGAGTACAGATCGAGGATGCCATGAAGCAGGGCCTTATTGACCAGGAGAAAGAGCAGCCTAGGCGGGCGTTTTCCCGCAGTTCGAATGTGACCACCAGTGGTGATGCAGCTGCAAGATCTTCTGAAGTGGGCATGGTCACTACCACCACATCAAGAAAGGCTACCCCATCCACCGGTGCGTCCGGGAGTAACTCACAGACGGCCAAATATCCACCCCGAGTCAAGAGGGTTTTCACTCCACTTCATATGCCTCTGTCAAAGGCTCTAGAGGTCTTACTCCGGGAAGGACATTTGAAACCGTTGGAACAACGCCCCTACCCGATCCTATCCCTGCAAAGCATGACCAGACTAAATACTGTGCCTACCATCAGCAAACCGGTCATGACACCGACAGTTGCTTTCGTCTGCGCCATGATGTACAAGATCTGTTTGACAAGGGGTCATTGCTGCACCAGGTCCTACAAAGTCTATCGGCACTTGATCAGTGAACTTGTGGGGGATAAGGTGACTATGTGATCAGGGATGAACCACCTGCGGGCGGCACTCAGTTTACTCCAGACGTGGGAATGGCACGCACTGTTTTGAGCATTTACGAATACCAGTTTTTGTGCTTTCTGACTTGGGTATTGGGTCAGTTTTGTTGTTTTGTTTTGAGTCTGTCTTTTTGTTTTGAGTCAGTCTCTTTAGTTTTGGGTCTGTCTTGTTGTATCGAGTCAGTCCTGTTGTATAGGAGTCGGGTGATTCCGGGGGTGTTACCTCGGGCGTCACCATTTTGTTTTGCGTTTGTCTTTTTTTTTGTTTTGAGTCTGTTTCTGCCAGGGAGCCAGTTGTGCCAACAGATTTTGAATGAAACAGCAGTGATTTTCACGCCCTCGCATGCTAGTTGTGCCAGGATTTGAATGAAATGGCAGTGCATTCCACCTGCTCTCTTGTGCCTTGAAGTCATTGTAATGACCTGAGTTTTCCAAAACTTTTTGAACACTGCGGTAAAACAAAGAGGGAGGAATTCCTCGGGATTTGCAAAAAATTGATCAACTGAGAGAAAGAGAGGCGTGCTAAGCCCTTAATTAATGAAATCATGCTTGTTGGTGTGAGTACTGAGAAGGACCCTAGCTATGATCCAGATTGGTCCTACACTGTCTTCAGCGCGAGCGATTTGTCGCTTTCTTAAAAACTTTCAAAAAATGTTTTGCGCGGTCCTGCGAAGACATGTGTGGAATCGTTCTTGAGATTGTGCAGCTTAGGATCGCTCTCGGCCTCGAGACTCAACCCTTTGCTTTCAAACCTTGAACTTGAATTCAGAATGTTCAACGGTCAACTACAATGTGAGGCCTGTGTGGCCAGATTTGAAGCAGCCCTCGAACAAGAGGCACCAAAGTCAGATCAAGAAGGTCAGACCTCATCAGAAGAAGCTTGCAAAGCTAGATCAGAAGCACCCCTCGAACTAGGGGCAAAAAATGTCCGATGTGCTCGAAGAGTCGAAGATGAGTCCTCTTGCAAATCAACAGCCACTCTCTTGGATACGGATGGCTTCAAACCTTACAACCATTTGGCATGGATCAAGCTACACTTTTACCTTTGAGAGGCTCGCTGGGCCGAAAACCCGGAAGGGCGACCCAGGCAAAAGTTAGAGCAAGAAAAATATATACGAAAAGCAAAAAAAAAAAAAAAAAAGAGAAGAAAAGAGAAGAATGAAAGAATGCAAAAGAAAAAAAAGAAAAAAAAAGAAAAAAGAAAAAAAAGAAGAAAAGAACTGAAAATGAAAAGAAAAGAATGAAAAAAAAAAAAAAACAAAGCTCGCAAGATCGAAAACCCGCAACGGGCGCCTTGGCAAAAGTTAGAGCCAAAAAAAAAAGGAGAGGTTAATACCCGAGTGTACCTTAACCCCGAACTACGTGAGGCTTGATTCCCATCTTTGGGATACGTAGGCAACTTCATTCTGAAGTCCAGCCGTAAAACAATTCAAATTCAATTGTGTCCATGTAATGGTTTTTGACTATCCTTGCCTTCTCTGTATCCGAGAGTACGGTTGCAATCATCGCTCTGAGGACTGACTACAATGCGCTGCAGTACCATTCAAACAAGGGGCAACTCTTCGTTGCCATTCAGTGTGTTGCGGCGCCATTCAAACAAGGGGCAATTCTTCGTTGCCATTCAGTGTGCTGCGGCGCCATTCAAACAAGGGGCAACTTTCCGTTGCCATTCAATGCGCCGCGGTGCCGTTCAAACAAGGGGCAACTTTCCGTTGCTATGCAGCTCTCTTCAAGCACGGGGCAGTTTTCCCTTGGATCCGAGGTTGTGCATCTCAAGAGCAGGTTTCATGCTCGTTCAGCAATGGCCGTTTGCAAAAATAGTTTTTGAGGATTTTTACTGAGGTTGACTAATTCTCTCGAAAATTATCCATTTTTCTAAAACTGGACCATTTCTTGGACCCAAAAAAGGAAAATTTTCAGTGCTCATAGCCTGACTTGCGTGATTTGAAATCAAAAATCGAACAAGCATGTTAATCTAACTCTCATGTTGGTCAAAATTGTTTTAGTAGAAAGCAAAAACAAAAAATGGTCAAAATGATGAACTAGGGGTACAGTTGAGTCAGGTTTTCTGTCTTTTCCCTTTATCAACGCGCTTGCCAAGAAGGGCATTCTACCTGCCGGAAAAGGGCACCACTGAAGCTAACCGCAAAAGGGCTGAAAGCTCTCTCATCCTCCAAGCAAAAAACTGTCGAGCCAAGTGCGAAGCACGAACTGGAATGAGGCAAGATATTCCACTCCATCATCTGGACATATCTTATCACGTCCAAACTCCCCAGCAAAGCATCATCAACCGATGCTAGCTGCGGATTTGCTACACACCCAGTTGTAGCGCAACCCCTCTGTGGGAGGAATTCACTAGCTGCGTGCAGAAGAAGAAGAATCTAGCAGAATGCTAGGGGCACGAGCCCACAACTTGCTGTTTATCCATCAACCACCCAGGGGAGGGATGAAAAATGAGAGATTGAAGAATAGAGAGATGTGCGATGTGAGAAAAAGTGAGCAAAAGGGTTTTGAGAGAAAAATCGAGATTGAGTGCCGAGCGATATGAGAGACACAAATAAGAAAGGGTGGGAAACACTACCCGGTGAAACAGGCCCCCTGTGCACGTCTGAGTGTCGTGTCTTTTTGTTTTGAGTCGTTTCGAGTGTTACTCGATATGTCTAGGTTCTGTGCCTTTTATTTCCTTGTTGGGTCGTTTTGCTGTCTTCAGTCGTAGGCTCGATACCTGGTCGAAAACTCATCTCTCAATTTCAAAAATAAAATCGTTTTGTGCTCCGAGTGCCGTGCCGTTCTCCACATTTGTTCAAAACAGTATTTGTTCTTTCATAAAACCGCAGGGTTCAACCCAGGTCATGTGAGAACAGTAAAACCAAGACCTATCTGAAGCTATAATGGTTCCGGACTGCAAAGCAAAAGCAAAAGGAAAATGTCGGGCATTTGAGTTTGTTTCAACTTCAGTAAGCTCCGAGATCGCATTCCGTATACACCTTGTCAGGTCTTGTCAATGCTCCGAAGTATGAGTGTGCCTCTACCTCAAGCTCCAGATCAAGTCTGCTTCAAGCCAGAATAGCGATCAGAAGTGCTCTCCCTGAGTACCATTCCCTGCCAAAGGCATCTTGGCTGTGTTCGCGATGAGTTCCTAGGAGACCAACTGCGACGGTGGAAACTAGAGTTCGAATGGCTGTAGCCTAGAACGCAAAGGTTCGGGATTTCCGAGACTAAAGTCTGGTTTAAATACCCAGAGGCGTGCCCTCGGCTTGAAATCCGTATGGAAGCCCCATAGGTTGAGATAGCGTGTATGCACCTCAATTCTGGATACTGAACCAACCTAGTCTGTCACCCCGTTGGAGAATAGGGAAAGTTGTGAATATGATCAGGAAGAAAGGCAGCATCCAAAGTATTCTACGTGTAGAACCCTTGTCAGCATTCCAGAGCCTTTGTACTGTGAGTTGAAGGTAAAGTGTTCAAAGAGCACAAGGGAGATCCCCGTCGGAGAAGAGCGGTTCACCGCCACTCACCTCATGAGGTGCTTTCTAAAGCGCCGCTTTGTCCATTTATTGCTTTCCTTAAGCATCATGTATTATAATGCATTGTACCTATCAAGTCTCTTTCTCAGTCATGCACGATATTGTATGTACGGTTCATTCAAAGAAGTTCAGTTTGAGATCATCTATTAGTGTATCAATCACACTTCATTCATTTTGTGTAGCTATCACACTATCCTCATTTTGTGTATCTATCACGCATATATTCACTTTAGTGTATCAATCACACTCTCTTCACCTTAGTGTATCAATCACACTTCATTTATTTAGTGTATCAATCACACTATGCTCACTTTGTGTATCTATCACACTTTCTATATTCACTTTAGTGTATCAATCACACTCTCTTCACCTTAGTGTATCAATCACACTTCATTCATTTTGTGTAGCTATCACACACATCCTCATTTCGTGTATCTATCATGCACATATTCACATCATCACCTTTAGTGTATCCATCACACTCTGTTCACTAAGTGCATCTATCACACTTCGTGTTCACCTTCAGTATATCAATCATACTTGTTCACTAGTGCATCTATCACATTTCGTGTTCACCTTCAGTATATCAATCATACTTGTTCACTAAGTGCATCTATCACACTTCGTGTTTACCTTTAGTGTATCAATCACACTTTGTTCACATAGTGCATCTATCACGCTTTGTGTTCGCTTTTAGTATATCCATCATACTTGTTCACTAAGTGCATCTATCACACTTTGTGTTCACTTTTAGTGTATCGATCACACTCTGTTCACATAGTGCATCTATCACACTTTGTGTTCGCTTTTAGTATATCCATCACACTTGTTCACTAAGTGCATCTATCACACTTTGTGTTCACCTTTAGTATATCAATCATACTTTGTTCACTAAGTGCATCTATCACATTTCGTGTTCACCTTTAGTGTATCCATCACACTTGTTCACTTAGTGCATCGATCACACTTCGTGTTCACTTATTGTGCGTCTATCACACTTTGCGTTTGCCTTTTGTGTATCCATCGCACTTTGCTCACTTCATTCATTTAGTGTATAAATCACACTTTGTTCATATAGTGTATCTATCACACACTCGCTTTGTATCAATCACACACGCTCACACTATGCCTACTTTGTGTATCAATCACACACACTCACTTTGCCTACTTTGTGTATCAATCACACACGCTCGCTTTGTGTATCAATCACACACACTCGCTTCACTTTGTGTATCTATCGTACATGTTCGTGAAGATTCCATGATTTTCTTACATCCTTTCTGCATGAGGAATAGTTTGGTTCGAGTTTACTTGCTTGCCTAGCATTCGCTTAAAATGTTGCATTTATTTTGCATATTTGCTTCATTACAGCTCTCTTAGCATAATCATGAGTGATAACCGGCTTCGCGTAGCGAATAAGTCCAATCTTCAAACCGGCTTCGCGTAGCGTATAAGTCCAATCTTCAAACCGGCTTCGCGTAGCGTATAAGTCCAATCTTCAAACCAGCTTCGCGTAGCGTATAAGTCCAATCTTCAAACCGGCTTCGCGTAGCGTATAAGTCCAATTATCAAAATCTTCCTGCATATCGTTTGCATTTTGCCCCTGCCTGCGGGCATTCCCTGCGGGCACAACTTTGTCTATCTTGTATGATTGTCTAAGTCTTCGGCCTTGTCAAAAATGGGTCGTCTCTGGGCTTTGACATTCACTCCCGTCACTTGTGACTTCCGAGTTCTGTCAAAGAGGGGCAACTGTAGACACCCCATTTTTGACCGACCTTAAGACTCAGACGTCACCGATTGAGCGCTCGGTGATGTTGCATATTGTGCTCGTTCAGAAGTCTCAGAGTCGCGGCCGTGCGCCCTGCCTCCGGACTTCCGAACCCTCTTCTGTGCCTTGCCTCGGTTTGCGAACCAGACTCGGTTTTCTCTGTTTTTCTTTCCTGAGGGGAGGGAGAGGTCCCGTAGACCGTCTCTCAGTGGCCGTGGGCTACATTTCGTGGCCGTAGGCCATTTTGCCCATTTCGGAGCCCGGTTCCCGGTTTTCGGAGCCGTCAGGCCGTGTGCCTCGGTTCGGGACCACCCAACCATCTCCGATTCCTCCGGTTTTTGGCATGCATCTCATTTACTCCCTTTCGAGGGACACTGGGGTCTTAGATACCCACTTCGTGGCCGAATGCCACTTTCGGTGCTTAACAGCCTATTTTCGGGACCCCGAACTGCGTGTTTTGGTCCCCGAGCATTCGTTTTGCATCGGTTTTCGTTCATTTTTGGCAGGTACCTCTGTTTTATCACCAGGAAGATCACTGGAGGGTGGGAGGCCAGCAATTGTCTCAGCAACCAGTTATGCTCCTCCGGCGCCCCCCGGCGCCCGTTTTTCTCACTTCCGGGCTAATGTTGAACACCCTAGGGCCATTTTCTTCGAGCCAAAACCACATATTTGTGTTGTACACACATGGGAGGATCCTAAAAACACATGGCCGGCCAGTAACTCTATTGACCCTTTTGAACCCCTTCTAAAAGTGGCTTGTTGTCTCTCTTGTTTCAGAGTTGCCAATTTCCAACCACAGGGTCTTGTTGTACACACATGGGAGGACACAATCTGTGGTGGCCGGCCATTAATTCAGTCTTTCATTTTGCCCCTTGGCCGGCCGGCCATAGGGGGTAGCCGGCCGGCCACCTGCAACAAAAGTGGATGGCCGGCCATGCTCCTTGGGGGGTGTGCATGGCAGCTGTATAGCTTTATCCCCCAAAATATCTGATTTCGGGGGATATTTTGTAAGCAAGGGAACTTAATCCCTTAAGGCTTACACTCTTTCACACACTTTGACACACCATCCTTGCATGCATACATCTCTCTCTCTCTCCCTCAAGAGTTAGAACACTTGCCTCAAGCTTACAAACACATATCCATCTCTATCTCTCTCATTTCTTCCCAAGTTTGGTGCCATTTCTTCTTCATCATCAAGCACCACCATCACCACTCCATTTCCAGCAGCAAGGAGAGGTTCTTAGGGGCTTAGAAGCAACATTCCTCAAGCCAAGAGGTAGAAAAGAAAAGGTCTACAAGGGTAAGTCTCCATCTCCCTCTTTTGTAGCATTTTCTTGCTTCTTTTCTTAAGCCTATTTTCTCACTGTTTTAGGCTCCGACCCTAACTGAAAGGGTCACTCTTTTGAGCTTATCTTCATGTTTGTTCAAGGGCTCAACCCTGTTTGAGCCCTCCATTTGGCACTTGCTTCAATATCATCTTATATGCCAATATTTTGCATGAAATTTCTAGCCCATATGTGATCTGTTTTCGAGCATAATGTAAACTGTAAGAGGGCCTATTTTGAGCCCCTCTTCAACATTGAAGAAGGGCTCAACCCTGTTTGGGCCCCCTATCTTGCACTTGCTTCACAATTCCTCCAATTTACCGTAAATTTGCATGATTTGTTTGGCCTATATGTAAATTGTTTTGGAGCATGTCATGAACTGTGAGTAAGCTTATTTTGTGTCCCTCTACAACATTGTAGAAGGGATCAACCTTGTTGGGGGTCTCCATGTTATACTTGTCATTATACCCCTCTTTGACCCCCATTTTTGCATGCTTTTTTAAGCTTATCTAGCTTCTGTTTTCGGCCATCATCAGAACTGGAAAGAGTCATATTTTGATCTTCTTGACATATTTCATTAAGGGTCTTTGCTGGTTTGATGAATGTTTGGGGTACCTCATGTTATAGCCTTATGTATCCTAGTTCTTGCATGACATTTTTAGCATGTTTTCATACTGAGTTGGGGGATGTCATCTACTGTAAATGTTCATATTTTTAGTCCCTCATCAGTGTTGTAGAAGGGTATTTTCCATTTGGGCATCGCATGTATCACTTGCTTCAATACCCCTCTTGCGGGGCCATTTTTGCATTCTTGCTTAATCCTATGTGTGCTTGCTGTTTAGCCCTTTTTATGACTGAAAAATGCTTGTCTTGGGGCTGTCTTGCTACTGTATTTTCATTCCATGTCTATATTGTGCATGTTTGGTATAGCTATAGGCCATTTCGGGTGCCTAAATTCATGTTTCGGGGCCATTTCATGCATCGGGTGTACTTTCGCCTCATTTCGGGGCTGTTTTCCCCCACATTTCAGTGCCAAAATTCATTTGCATGTTTGCATATCATTTCCATGCCATTTCATGCCTTGCCATTGCCTCGGTTTGCGCGCCCGTGTGCACGCATTTCGAGGCACTTCATTTTCATCCATCGGCCTCCTGTGTGAGTAGGGTTGAGGCTCTCTCATGTTGGTGTAAGCCCATATTGCATCGCATATCTCATTTTAGTCCTGTTGCATTCCGTATGCCATTTTCTCGGTTTGCGTGCCCGTGGGCACGCATTTCGAGACATCTCATTTTAGTCTCATTGTATATCATATTTAAGGCCGTTTCATGCCTTTATGTCATCGCCTCGGTTTGCGCGCCCGTGTGCACGCATTTCGAGGCGCTTCATTTTCATCTGTCGGCCTCTTATGTGAGTGTGGCTGAGGTCCACTCGTGTTAGTGTAAGTCCAATTTGCATTGCGTATGCCATTTCATGCCTTAGGATCATCGCCTCGGTTTGCGTGCCCGTATGCACGCATTTCGAGGCATCTCATTTTCATAGCATTGTGCATGCTAGGATTGTATTTTAGTTGCATTCATGCATATCATGCATATTGCATCGTGTTCGGGATAGGAGTTAGCCCGGGCACGGGAAACGAGGCACGTTTCGTACTCCGAGTGACGGAACGGGTCTCAATTCCCAAGTCACCGACACTCCGGATTACCCATGATGGAGTTAGGTTTTGTTGTAGCATTCATACGCATTCATCCTATATTGAGTTGTGCAAATCGGCTCCTCGGCCATCATGCATCGAGATGCGTGATTGGTGGCACGAGGATCGAGGCATGCATATATTGTGAAATACATTGCTATGCCCCTTTCCTGCTCTCTGTTGCAGCAATCAAGAATCAGCTCTTCCGGCTTGGCACGCATTTCGAGAAATCATTGCAAACAGAGGCTAATTGGGGCATCCCAATGGATTTCCGCGCAAAGCAGCCAAACATGCATCATTCATCATCCGGAGCAGAATTGAGGCAGCCCTGGCTTGCATGCCAGTTTATTTTTCTTAGTTAATTTGTTAATTAATTAGGAATCTGTATTATTCTTTCATTCGGGACTGTATTATTATTTATTCGGACCCTCTGCGCCAGGGCATAATTGTAATAAGTGTGGGTGAGTGTGATGTATGTCTTCCAACCCCACGTCTTTCTTCCCTTTTATTTACCCGTTTATGATGGTTAGATATAGGGCATATTTCAATTAGCATACAGTATGACAGCATGTTTGCATCATTCATCTGTTTTGCACGCACCGGGCTCGGCGCATCATACAAACTGCATTTGTATTTCAATTCCAAATTGAATACGTGTTAGTTGTAGCATTCCACATGCCGTGTTTAGAATAGCCGAGCCTGCTATAGTTGCATTTTTGCATGTGTTGCATTAGGCATTTCTGCATAATTAGGATTATGCATGATTTCTAATGATCTTCTGTTTTGGCTTGGAGTACTCGGTGAGTTTTATGCTTTAGCATCCTTGCATGCGTGTGAGTGCTGCCATGAATAGCATGCTTGCCATGAGGCTATGTGCTTATGTGATATAACTGCCTTGAATGCCTGTGGGTGGAGGTTGGGTTACTTGGAGTGGGCAATTCATCAAATGTTTGTTTTAAGCCCACTAGATAGTGGCAAAATCATGTTTTCTAAGCCCACCTGAGGGTGGCAAATCCACGTCTTAGCCTACCTGCGGGTAGCACCATCAAACCATTTTCAAACAAACAAACATGAAATGTTTTGTTCCAATTCAGGCGACTCAGTCTATACTTGTATGCTGTGCGCATCACATAGTAAATCTAGGCTAATAACCGGAATAAGAACGCATAATGTTTTCAAAATAAGATATCATGGTTAGTAGAGGCCGGTCTTTGATCGGGCGAGCGGGGGTGCTCACGAAGTGACCTTCCCCAATCGTACCCAAGTTCCTGAGCCGAGGCAACTTTGGTGATGACGGACACGTGGCCTTTGGCACCGAGTCAGGGTTTCCTAAATTTCCCAAAAATAAAATATTTAGGTGGCGACTCTGTATCTGGCAAAGCAGTCCATGTTTGGCACTTCTTTCAAAAAATCTGTTTTCAAAACGATTTGCCGGATTTGGACTCTTTGGTTCAAGATTAAGAACCGTGACACAAATCGAGTCCGAGCTGTAGCGAGGTCCCCCGCGGGCTTGTTACACTTGGCCTGTTTCGTCCATGCTTGTATTTGTTGTTGTCTTCTGACCCTTTTGCTCACCATGTGTTTGACAAAATGTTCAAATGAAACTGGACAATGCTCATGTGTTTGACATCTGTTTATGAGGTTTGGTAGTGCCCAGATTGAAGTGTTTAAACCCGGAGGGGGGGGGGGATGGAGGGGGTGGTTTAAAATCTATTTTACAAAATATCAGCCCAACAATCTGATTTAATTGTTATATATATCTTACCTTGTTCTATGTGATCTATATGACTTCATTTATTAGGGAGTAATTTAGTCGAATTGAAAGGTGCTACAAGTATAGGACGAAGGCGAAATAGAACTTTGGTTGAGTCCAAGCTTATTCCTTAGAAAACAAAAGGATCATAATTCTTTTTTTACTTTCAATTGATCAAAATAGGGGGAAGGAAAGAAAGAAATAAAGGTTTCTTCAACGGCTTATGATAAGATGCTTATGAAAAGTTTAGAACACACCAAAGACACTATTTATTGTTTCAATTGCATCATAGCATGATTAAAGCACTGGTCTTAAACCCTAAAGCATTAGGCTCATGACTCATAGGTTTTGACAACAGGTAAATGGCACTCTTTTTTCTCGTAATTGCATGCCAGATTATTTTTTTTTTGGGCTGTACCTGAATGCATTAGCACCTGCAGTATGTGGGAATTTCCAACACAAATGGTGGACAAGTTTTTCAGGCCTTATTTTTTTCATTGTAGCGTATGATGTACTTCTTTGAGATAATCACATGCAAGAATTTTTGTACTTCGGCTGTGAAACATTGACAACATATTGATACAAGGGGTACCCTGGACAGGTGTGTCTGAGGATGCTGTTTCAGGTCACATACAATTGCTAATTCCTGGAGAAACAGCATGTTTTGCATGTGCACCACCTTTGGTAGGTTCAATCATTTTTCCGATTTTGGATAATTTTGGAGTTATAACCCTACATTGGGAACCTTCATGTAGTTGTGCAGTTTGAACTTACATACGGTTAAACTAAGCTAGTGTGATTATGTTTAATTGGTACAAAAATGGTACATATGCAGTAGAAAATTGTTTTTGGGTCACTAGGCTAAATTATTGCACTTCTTTTGTAACAATTTACACATTGATGAATTGGCAAATCAAAATTGAACGTTGGATTTATCTTTTTCTCTAGGTTGTAGCATCTGGAGTAGATGAACGAACGCTTAAGCGTGAAGGGGTCTGTGCTGCATCTTTACCTACTACCATGGTAATGATTTTACTTCATCTTCCAAGCTCTTTTGACTTCTATCTTCCTCTTTCTCAGTATGGGGGTTGACTTTTAAATATGGCAAAGATTTTTGTTCCTCGGTACAAATGTTCTCATGGATTGTAGATGCAGATTTGCAATGGAAATTTGACATGCTTATTCTGTAACATTGCTTTTGTCATCCGTAATTTATTCTTTGATGCCTTTAGTACTCGAGCAATTTGTTACCTTTCCAATTTTATGCTACTTTCTTCATACATGTCGAAACAAGTAAATTTGATTTTTAAATAGTTGATTGTGCTGCCAATGGACCATGTAAATTTGTCATTTATCCATTTCCTCTGCTGCCATTTTGACACATGGTGACTTGAATTGGTTTGTAGGGCGTTGTTGTTAGGCTTTTAGTTCAGAACACACTCAAGTATTTGTTGAAGTTTGGATATGTATCCCCATACTTGGTAAATACTGAGCTAACTCTCTCTCTCTCTCTCTCTCTCTCTCTCTCTCTCTCTCTCTCTCTCATTAAATTGTAACACATTATTTGGAAAATTGAACTATTTAACATATTTGTAACAAAACGTTCAATTTATTGAATCTTCTTCATCAATTCATTCTATTTTGCTGTTAAAAAGGAGTTTTGCTAAATACTTGCATTTATTTGGGCCTCTGGCTTAATTTATAAATTGGAACAACCGGTGTGTGTTCTAATTTGACATTTATACGTAAGAAATCAATAGTTGTGTGCCAATTATCATGATTTAATCTTAGATAAGTTACTGGCTGAACTGGAGGGTCATGCTTTGTATCATTTGGGTGTTGTTGTCATTGATTATTACATCCCTTCTTATTTCAAAATACGAAGGACCATGCATATATGACAACTTTTCAGTCTTGCATATATGGTATAACAACGGTTGTTGCTGCAGGTTTCAGATGGTGACCACATTGACAGATTAATATCTTGCCTGCATATGGCTCTTCCATTTTTTACGGTACAAACTGTATTTGCAATCAATTTTACCAAATTTAGTGGATTATATGATTATCTGTCCACCTTAACTTTTTTTTTTTTTTTTGGGTTTCCAGAGGGGTGCATCAAGTAATAGGTTTCTCAACTATTTGAACAAGAATATTGTACCTGTTTTTGATAAGGTAATTAGTACTTTCCACTAATTATTTTATTTGGAGATTAAAATAAATAATAGAGTTTGTAATTGTCCTACATTTTGCACATTTGAACTAGACCCAACGTTTATAATGTCCCAACTTTGTTTTTGACAACTTACATTACTTGATAATTGACTTCAATGTGTTACCTCATTTGGTAATGAAATATCATACAGAAGAATGCATTATAAATCATAATGATAACTATGTATTATTACAACTTATGAGCAACTGTTCTCAGGCATTTTGTAGCACATGAAGTAACTTTAAAAAGGGAAAAATAGCTCTTGTATTAGTAAGTTTGTTGTATTATTATCTGAATCTAAAGAAGATCCAATCCCAGCAAAATACTTTTTCTTCATGACGAGGAACCCCTCCAAGGCAAGGCCACTTTGGGCTGGCCCATTGGAGGTTGGTCGAGCAAGGCTGGAGTAAGGTCACTTGGTTGACCAAACCATGTAGGATGGTCAACCAATGAAATTCCCGAGAGCTAGGTAGGAACCCATAGGAGTGGTCAAATAATCTCAGACCAATTCTAGGTGGCTTGATCAACTCCAATGCATAACCCCAATTATGACAAGCGTTTGGTGGTGGGACAAAAAAGTCTTGGTAGAACATAGCATGGAAAGGACATATCAAGTGTTCAAATATTTGGCCAATTTGGTGATAATGCAAATATGGTGTTCTTTGTGGTTAGCTGGCTTCAAAAATAAACCTAGGAAAGAGCCATGTATTGGAGGTGAAGTAGATGCCTCAATGAAATTAGGCTACAGAATCCCAGTTCCTGATCTCACATTTTAGTTTAGTTAACTTGTGGTGCTTATGTTGGATGTACTTTGTCAAGGAAAGTGGCTCTAACTTGGAAGTGAGGTTAAATCTGGAAAGAACAGGTGATACAATTGTTGAGAGCTCCTTGTTTAGTGCAATAATGTAGGTTTTCTTTTTTTCCATGACTCATCTTTCAATGGAGCCTTATTTTTTTGCATCGACTATAATTATGTCAGCTTGAACAATTTGTTTTGAACTTGTGGTTGTGAAAGACCACTTTTGTGATGGAGCTATTTCTCTGCCCCCCCCTTCTCTCCTAGTCTTGATTGGTTCAATAGATATAGAGAGCTTCTTTGCTTCTTCAAACCAGTTATTCTTGCGTTAGGAGCATCTTGTTGATGGATGCCTTTCAGAAGAATGACTCGGTATATACAATAGAAAATCTGGCAAAATTATGAACGAGCTTTTGAAGCCGTACTCTGATTTTTAGGGAGGATTGTTTTTTATCCTATTTCATTCTTCTTTTTTGGCACTTTTAAGAACCTCATATTTAGCTAGTTTTATAAGAAACACACCTTTGTACGCCTTGGCCTTACCAAGGATAGGACTGCACTTGCTGTTACCACTTTGGCCACAAAGCCAATGGTCTTCTTTCACCTTTTTAGTCAATATGATATAGGGTATGAACCAAGAGGTATCTCAATGTACACTCATTCCTATTTATGAACAAATTGCGAATAGATGATTACAACAAAATCCATCGTGTTCGATATTACGTGATGGGTATTGGACAACCAAGATTTAGATTTTTGCTACATACTTTACCCGTTGAAGTAGCAAAGTGGTGATGAACATTCTGACATATTATGCCATTTTCTTGCCCTTCTGGATTATGGAGGTTCCTTCCTTTATTTATTTGTTTATGTTTGACACTTGATATAGTGTAGGCATCTCTATGGTTAATGATGTGCAGGTTGAGAACCATAGATGATTTAACTAAAGCTATGGTGAAGAAATTAAATCAAGGGATGACATAGCACAACAAAGAGATGGCAGCTGCTAAAACTGCAGGATAGAACCGAGGATTTTGACGTCGAGCAAGGCACTAATTCAAATGAATCCAATGGGGAAAAGCACTTGGAATCTAAGCTAATTTGGCATGGTAGAAATTAGCATATATGCTAATTTAGGTTGTGGTACATATGTCCTTTTTGTTAATTAATTTGGTTAGTCCTGTATTATGTATGAAATGAAATTATTGACGTTGGATTAGACTTGGTTCGTATGGAATTTGTATTATATATACAATTGGACGTTCAATATTAATGTTTTGGATGGTTGGAGCTAAAATGTGTGCACATTGTTGAATGCTTGAATGGTTGATAATATATTTAGCGTTGATGGATTATATTGGTTATACAGGATACAGGTTGTATTAAAAATGGATACAGGTTGTTTAGAATTTTTTTTTTTTTTTAAAAAAAAAAAAAAAAAGTATTTGGCCACCAAATATTTTGGTGGCCAAATATGTAATCAAATGTTTTGGCGACTAATAATTTAGTAGCAAAAACATAACCAAAATTTTTTTTGTGACTAAATAGTTAGTAGCGAAAACAATTGAGAATGAGAGAAAGAAACTATTGGCCACTAAATTTTTTAGTCACGGAAAAAAAAGGGTATCATTTGGTGACTAAAACATTTGGTGGCAAAAAGTAATGTATTCTATTGGTGACCAAAATATTTAGTCTCTAATAGTTGGTTAAAATTTTCATGTAGAACTTTTAGTGACACACACTTTAGTCGCCGAATGCACCTTTTGCCGACTAAATATAGTTTCGTAGCTAAATGTGTACTTTCAGCGACTAATTATTTAGTAGCTGAAGGTGACACCTTCCCCGACCACAACAACTTAGTAGCCAAAAAGCCTCATTCGGCGACTAAAGGTTTTAGTGGCGGAAACATAACATTTGCCGACTAAACTAATATTAGTAGCTAAATGTAGTCACTTTCAGCGACCAAACGAAATTTAGTCGCCAATACTATCGCCGACAGGGTAAAGGCGACGAGCTTGGCGACAAAATATTTTAGTCGCTAAATCGTTTCAGCGACTAAATATTGGACTTTTGGCGACCAATATTTTGGTAGCCAAAAGTGACATTTCTTGTAGTGATACTTGGTGACTCCAGTTTAACCAAGGTGCTCGGGTATGGGGATGTTGAGTTGAATTTTACCTCTGGACGTGTGCTTGTTTTAAAAGATGTGTTGTACACACCATCCATGAGGAAAAATTTGATGTCAAGTTATTTGCTTAACAAAGCTGGTTTCAAGCAGACTATTGAATCTGATCAATATGTAATCACTAAAAAAGGCATATTTGTAGGGAAATGGTATGCCTGTGATGGAATGTTTAAATTAAATATTGAGAATAAGAAAGCACATGTTTCCGTTTACATGTTGTCTTCTATGAATTTTTGGCATGCTCGTCTGTGTCATATTAATAGCCAATATGTGGGAGTCATGAGTAGTTTAAGATTAATTCCTAGACTAACAAATAAGTTTGAGAAATGTGAAGTTTGCAGTCAAGCAAAAATAACTAAAAGGCCTCATAAAAGTGTGGTGAGAAATACTGAATTGTTAGAATTAATTCACACTGATTTATGTGAATTTGAAGAAATTTTAACACGTGGTGGAAATAGATATTTTATCACTTTTATTGATGATTTTTCAAAATACACTTATGTATACTTGTTGAAAAATAAAAGTGATGCTTTTGAAAAATTTAAAGAATTCCTTCTTGAAGTTGAAAATCAACTCGGTAAAAAGATTAAAAGGTATAGAAGTGATAGAGGCCAGGAGTATGAATCTTTTAGATTCAACTCGTTTGCTCAGTCTTTGGGAATAATTCATGAAACTACTCCACCATATTCACTTGCATCGAATGGTGTAGCAGAATGGAAAAGTAGAACTTTAACTGATTTAACAAATGCTATGCTAATTGAAGCAGGTGCTTCTTCAAATTTGTGGGGAGAAGCAATCTTAACTGCATGTTATGTTATGAATAGAGTGCCACATAAAAAAAACAAAAGTTACACCTTTTGAGTTGTGGAAAGGGCATAAGCCAAATTTGAGATATTTGAGGGTTTGGGGTTGTCTAACTTTTGTTAGACTTGTGGACCCTAAAAGACTTAAATTAGGTGTGAAAGCTGCCACTTGTGCTTCTCTTGGATATGCAACAAATAGTACAGTCTATAGATTTTTTGATATTGAAAACAAAATAATTTTTGAATCAGGTGATGCAATTTTTCATGAAGAAAAATTTCCTTTTAAATCTAAAAATGGTGGGGGTCAAAATTATCAAGAAAATATTTTATCTGAAACCGGTTCCTCTACTCCTCTTTTACAAAGCCAAGATACTGTAGTTTTTGAACTTAGACGGAGTAAAAGAGCCAGATTAGAAAAAGATTTTGGCCCTGATTATCATGTTTTTAATGTGGAGGAAACTCCATTAACTTTACAAGAAACTTTGGTATCTCCTGACTCTATTTTTTGGAATGAGGCTGTAAATGATGAGATAGAATCATTACTATCTAATAAAACTTGGGTATTAGTAGATTTACCACCAGGTTGTAAAACTATTGGCTGTAAATGGGTTTTGAGAAAAAAAACTTAAACCGGATGGAACTATTGATAAATATAAAGTAAGGCTTGTTGCAAAAAGTTTTAAACAACAAGTAGATCTTGACTTTTTTGATACATTTTCTCCGGTTACTAGAGTTACATCCATTAGATTATTAATTGCAGTGGCTGCAATTCATGATCTAAAAATTCATCAAATGAATGTTAAAACAGCTTTTTTAAATGGAGACCTGGGTGAAGAAATCTATATGGATCAACCTGAGGGTTTTGTGGAACCTGGTCAAGAAAGCAAAGTGTGCAAGCTAGTTAAATCCCTATATGGCTTAAAACAGGCCCCTAAACAGTGACATAAGAAATTTGATTCCTGCATGATTGAAAATGGCTATAAAACGAAAGAATGTGATAAATGCATTTACTATAAATCTGAAGAGAATTCACATGTCATTATTAGCCTCTATATGGATGATTTACTTATATTTGGCTCTAATTTGCATATCATTGTGGAAACTAAAAATATGCTTAGTAGCCATTTTGATATGAAAGATCATGGTGAGGCTAATTATATTTTGGGAATGAAAATTACCAAAACCTGTGATAGTATATTTCTTGATCAGTCGCATTATGTTGAGAAAATTTTGAGAAAATATAATTTTTATAAGTGCAAGCATGTTCTTACTCCTTTTGATCATCATGTGCGTTTATTTCCTATTGAAAATGATGAGGATGTAATTAATCAAAAGGAATATGCTAGTATGATTGGTAGCTTGCGTTATGCGACTGACTGTACTAGACCTGACATTGCCTATGCAGTTGGAGTACTTAGCAGGTTTACTAGCAAGCTTGGCAATGATCACTAGCTAGCCATTGAACGTATTATGAAATATTTATCTGGTACCATAAAATATGGCTTGTTTTATAATAAGTATCCTGCAGTACTTGAAGGTTACAGTGATGCCGATTGAAATACCTTGTCAGGTGATTCATTATTAACCACTGGTTACTTATTTACATTGAGAGCTGGTGCTATAAGTTGGAAATCAAAAAAAAAACCATTATTGCTAATATAACAATGGAGGCTGAGCTTATTGCTTTAACTACAGCCAGTGAAGAAGCAAATTGGTTAAGAGATTTGTTAAATGAAATCTCTTGTTGGGAAAAACCGATTCCACCTATATTGATTCATTGTGATAGCACCGCAAGCAATTGGTCGAGTTAATAACCGTTATTATAACGGTAAATCCAGACCTATCAGAAGAAAACACAGTACTGTGAGATCTTATATGAATAATGGCATCATAAATGTGGATTATATTAAATCTGGTGATAATCTTGCAGATCTATTAACTAAGGCCTTAGCAAGAGATAGAGTCTGGAATACATCGAGGGGGATGGGGTTGAAGCCCATTGAATATAGCAGGAGCCATGTATGAGGATACTCAACCCAGGGACCAGAGATCCTGTAACTGGGTTCAATGAGAAAAACGATCATATGATGGCCGTGAGAAATGCACTAAATTACTTTTTACCCATCCCTATGATGTAAGTGTATTTATCCTGTAATGTTGTAGAGGTTGAGTTATTAAAAAACTCTTAATGAATTTCTGTAGCTTTTATTGAGTGGGGTGTCATAGTTACAGGAGCACCATTGATAGAATTCACCTATGTGAGTGTGGTAGTGGGGCTGCTACCTATGAGATTTGGGCTAATTCTCAAACACACTCATGAATCCTGGGATCGCACAAGGCCGTAACGTGCTGGCTTTTAAAGCTTATGTGAACTCCTGGAAGATTATGTGTGTGCAATAATTATTTATTTCCTTTAAGTAGTCATAGTTCAATGCTGAGCATACTATTGGCTCTGGAGTAGATATTATTGTTTTACTAATGGAGGTTCAATGCAGAGCACACCTACCATGATGCATAATATTCTTATTTGCCTAATAATCTCAGTTTCTTGTTACCTATGATATTAAAATAGGTGGGGGAATGTTAGCAGATATTTTAATATTATAATGTGTTATAGGTTGTTTTCTTTTCTTTTCTACCAGTTTACTTACCTTTCAAGTCTTTGCTAAGTCTTAGTCAAGTCTCCCATACTTATCCATCCAAGTCTTCTCCAAGTCTCCTCATTCCTATCCATTCCAAGACTTCCAAGGTAAGCCTTCTTGGTCTTGGTCTTGGTCTAGTCTCTTGTTAACTTCTCCACCAAGAACCTTACCTAACAAGCTTTCACTTCTATATATATTGAACTTTTCATATCTTAAAAAAGACGAGAGAAGAAGTTTTGGTTGTATTGTTATGTCTTGAGTGAGATTATCAGGCAAATAAAAAAGGGTGTATGTGATAAAGCTTTAGGTTCAACCAATTGTGCAGTATTGGTGAACCATACGACTTAGTCGGGCTGTTGTATCCTGGGGAGACAAGTCAAGGTTTTTTTTTCTGCTGCACCGGTGTGTGGCTTTGTCTAACCGCAGAGGGCTTGAATCTCCTTAAAGAGAGCGAATTTCCCGCGCCTCAGCCCTTTCAATAATTATTATAATTTCTATTATTTGTATTTTCTGGTGTTTTATTTGTAATTATCACCAACAGTTGTTATGATCAGAAATGAGAAGGCTGAATTGTTGTTATGATCAGAAATGGGAAGGCTGATTGGTTGTTCTGTTTCTATGATCTTCTACACAATTAAAAGGAATAATGCAAAAATCCACAAAACATAAATAAGACTAGAATTGTAGTTTTTTTATTTGAAGGGGACACAACAGAAAGTATTTAAAAAGATAACTTCAATTTTAACAACAAAAGGCAAATCAAACACAAAAGGAGTACTATCGTAACACAATTGAAGATTTTGGATTGCATGACTGATTTGATCCAGAACTAGAATGGACTAACTCAGTTGAGAGAGTTGAGGAGAGCACTTGGATTTATAGTAGAGAAGTCTAGCAAGTCCTTGTTACATTCAAAAAATGCCATGTCTTCTTCAATCAAGCTAACCCAAGCTTCAATCCCATCACCATCTCTTGAAGGACTCAATACAACAACATTAGGCACTTCTATATGACCAATCGTCGCCCAAGTTGGCTTTCCCCACCCAAAATCAGCTTCATACAATGGCATCCTACTCCAACTTGTATGTGCATACATATCCACTTCGCCTCCTCTCATCTGCAACTTTCTCAACTCCGTCAACAACCCACAAATCTCTGGCACTCCACAATTTTTGCTTAGTTCTAGCTTACTTTCACTCTCATCATCGGCGTGCACTACAAGTGGGCGTCCTATGTTTCCGAATGAACTCTCTGGTAAGGGCGGCACAAGACGTTCTCGCATATTTGCTGATATGACTAATATAGATGGCTTCCTTGGATTGGTCGATCCCAATCCCAATCTTGATCTAGAAGCATCCATAGCGCATTTCCAAAGGAGTGCCATGACAGCCTCCACGCGGGTAGGTTGTTGTACCCTCACGTTGGCTGCTTCCGCCTTGAGAGCGTGAAGTTTGGAGGCGTTGAAGACGTACCTGTTGAGAAAATAAACTTGATTTCAGTAATTTGGGAGTCATGTTTACCCAAAAAGTTACTCAGAATTTGCAATCAAATGCAAAGATGGATTGATAACTTGGTCCCTAGTGGTATATTAATAAGTCTTATTTTGTTATTGTGAGAATCCGAATATAAAAATCAAGCAAATAGTTAAATAATAATAATATTACAATCTCAAAATATTTTGGTGGTGAATCCTAAAGTGCAAATTAAATATTTGGAAGGTCTTTTAATTAATTTTTAAGCCTAAAATAAATTTATGGTGAAAGTCTTTAATTTAGAGGCAAGATCTATTATTTAAAAATAAATAAATAAATAAATAGATTTAAGTGCCAAATTAGTAATATATTTTGATCTAATAATATTTATATTTTAATGGAGATAGAAATTAAAATAATATAAAGAGGTAGTAAATTAGAGTCTTTTGATTAGATATATATGTATATAAGGATAACAAAAACCCTAACTCTTGTTAATTGTTTTCCACAACACTAGATGCCTTGGCAGCCCTAGCAGTCGTGGGTTATGAAGGAGAGTGAGGGATGATTCAATCATCAAGATTATAGTTGTTGCCAAGAAGAAGAGCTTTGTGTGTGTTGTGCTTTGTGGCCTCTTAGGTTTTCTTCTATTCTTTCTTGTTCTTTATTCTTATTCTATTGTTATATGATTCATTGATGGAGAGGTTGTAGGTGTATGTATTTTGTGTCTATATATATATATATATTGTTATGAAATCTGAGGAGTTAAATTCATGTATAAAGAATGGGTATTATTCTTAGTTCAAAAATTATGCGCATAATCACGAACTTTAAAAATCAAGAAACCATATCAAACAAATGAATTTTGAACTGAAATTTTTACAGTAGATTAATTACATATTGAATTGCATATCTGAATTTTTTCATAATATTTGGAAGTCAAAATCCATATAAGCTGATGCGTTTAAATCTTTCCATAAAACTGGTTTTAAACAGTAAATTCGGGAGTGTTGTTCTCTTTGAGTATAAATCCAAAAATTATCAAATCAATGTCATTAGAACCGGTTACGAGTCTAGTTTCTTAGAATTTTGGCATTGCATTGATTGCTCCTGTATACTAAGAGAACCATTAATTTATTTAAAGTGCTGCAGAAAACAACCTATTTGGGCATAATTAATTGTAAATAATTATTTTGATAAGAAAATCAAGTAAAACCAACTGGGTTTGAAACTTAGGATATATTAGTTGATATAATGAGGGTTTTGGAATTTTTCAAATGGTGTAGAGTGGGTTTTTAATTTTCAAAGTTAGTGAACCGTTCGGGAAAACCTATCAAAAATTCTATTTTATCTTAAAGTCACATTTAATTAAGTTTCGATGGAACCCATGTCTTGGTTGATTTTGGACCTTGAAGAACATGAATTTAGGTAATATTTAAGAGTAACGGTGAGTTGGGTTGAGTCGTGTTAGTGCGCTTTAGTTGAGGTTACTTAGTTCTTATTCTTTAGTATTTTTAAATTAGTAGTGACGTGTAGTTTTCATACTTGGTTCAGGGCACTAGTTGGGCTTTCATACTCTATTCGAGGATTATATTATACCGTTTTCAGGTGAGTAGTTTCATGCTACATATTTTTATAAATGTACCCCTACCCTGAACTGTTGAAAAATTAAATTGTTGTTCAAGACTAAACTGTTTTGATAAATTATTATATTATCAATGGAATCAAATTATTTTTAAAACATGTGTGAACTTGGCATACTGTAAACTAATTGTTTTGGTCTCATGTTTATAATGATGAACTACCATGTTTTGCAAAACTGATGTGTAATGATTATTGGGACCATATGTGTATTTAGTCTAGGGAAATTATTCCACTGTGTGTGGTGACTCTGGCCACTAGGGAATAGATTCGGGTTGGGCCGCGATTACTCTAGTGCTCAACGATTGTAAGGAAAAGACCTTAAAAAAAAGTTAGGTGACCTTCAATCGGATCGTCTTAGAGAAAAGGCTCAGGTTGCCATCTTGAGGATGACTCTTAGTTCGTTATTGGATCCAACGGGGCTTATAGCCTTGAGAACTGTGTGGCATATTATTTGTTATTTCTTGGTACCCAGAAAATTATTGGTGTTCATGTTGTAATCTGTTTTAAGTGGAAAATGTCATTTATCATGTTCTTGAGAGACATGAGTATTTTAATTGTTGAACTGTGAAACCTTCTTTTTTAAACAGATTGTCTTTACCAAACTGTATGCTAATCTAGTTTCTGTGATATATATCTTATTTTGGAATTGATCTCTGTCTTCAAAACTGTATATACTATCCATGTTGCTACTCACTGAGCTATCAACTGACTTAGTTGTTTACCATTTCCAGGTGTTAGAAGGACTTAGAGTGGATTCATGGCATAGCAGGGACTCAATTGCATGGACCTTTAGGACATGCATTTATTTTATTTTAGAGTGTTATGTCAAGTTTGTGCATATTTATATTTATTTATTTATTTAGATTCATTTAGGATTATTTTGATATGTGGGTCGTTTATATCCCATAATTTTGGATGGTATTGATTACGGTTAGTTTTGCCGTTTATACTTGTGGCATGATACTGGATTGAGTTTTGGTTATTTATTAATAGACTATTTTATAATTATTTAATGTGTTTGGATTCGTATTTAGGCTTACGTGTGCCTTGGGCTTAATCCCTGTGGGCCACGGCCGGTCATGCCCGGAGTTGGGGTGTGACTGTTATCATTTTAGTGGTTTACAAAATAGTGGGTTTTAGGATTTAAATTGCCTTAAAATTAGAATGTCAAAATTGTTTTAAAACTTCATATATATAGCTGCTATGTAAGAATGAGAATGAATGAATATATTCTTTATTCTTCAAATCTCTCTTTCAGATTATTTTGAGTATAGCCATTTTATTTTCAAAACAGTACCTCCTGACAACAACCTTCTGTGGTGGTTTCTCATAAACTTGTGGTGGAAGGGTCTGGAAGTCATCTCTTGCTGGGAATATAGAGGGTGCTGTGAAATCTGGACTCACTACGTCAGGGAATCCGGACGCAGTGGCAGCCCAGGCCTTGAGGAATGTGATGAAGGAGGCCGCATCGGCAAGTTTGTGGTTAGTATAGATGCCTATAGCCATTCCTCCACATTCAAAGAAGCTAGCCTGGATGAGTGACAGAGATCCGGACCCCAATTCCTTAAATTTGATTGGAATGAAATGGTTTTGCAATTCACTTTTGGGTTGCTCAAGAATGGAGGAAATTGGACAGTTGACTTGAGTTTCAATGTATTCAATTCCGTCGTCGTTGCAATCAACAAAGAGAGGATCTTTGATTCTTTCAGCTACAGGGTAGTAGCGAGTTAGTATTTGAGAGAGGGAGTTTTTTAAAAGTTGGGATCTTTCTACGTAACTAGAACCACCGCGTGTGGCGTAGTGGAGAACTAGTGGCGTGTATAATGCAGGCATGAATTGGTCGATAAGAGAGAGTTTGAAAGTTTTAATGTGATGAGGGGTCAGAGAAGATGGCTTGATGGTTTCTCTAGCGATTACCTCAACCTTAATCTCCATCATCGTCCTCGTTGCCATCGGTTGTTCTGTCATGGTTTGTTGCTATACCTATGTACATATATAATGAGTGAACTTGGTTTGTTTATCACTTTGACTGAGTTAGTTGACAGCTAACTAAGGAATGGGCAATAGATTTTTTTTATTATAAAATTAGACATAAATATAAGATACGAGGAAGTGGCACATATGATATATAATCTTGAGAAGAAAATGATTTTATTTGACCACTATATATTGCTAATAGAAATTTTGAGTGATGAAAAATTGTATGGACCTTATCCATTAAGGACATTTCATTTCTTGTTCCATCTCCACGTTGCAAAGTTTCTATATTTTTGAAAGCTATCAATCCCCTTTTCTTTCGTATTTATTCTCAGTCTCGCATCAGTTCTGCAACTTTTAGATAACTAGCAATTAAGTCACTAATCACACAATTAATAAAGTTGGTCACTACGGAAATAACTCATAAAAGTAGTTTAACATATAAGTGATATCTATTACATCTATCTCATTGTATGAAAATCTTTTATACATTTATAGCATAACTGAGTATTCATTTGGATTCTCGATTCTAATATCCATCAGTAAAAAAGAAAGAAAAGAAAGAAAAATCCTTCAAAATAATTTTTGGTTGCACCAAAATTATGTATTATTCAATGATGAATTATACCCTAATTAAAAATTTCTTGTAATTATTCATTTACAATTCAATGTTTCTGTTAAATTTAATGAGTACATGCTGTTTCACGAGTTGCTTAGTCTTCATTTCAATGACTTCTTCATGCCTTTATCTCATTTTGCATTGACAAAACTTTCATTTACTATATTTATCTATTACTTTTTCTCTATACAAAAATATACACATTTAATTTTTTTTTTCCACTATTTATATAATTTACACATTTTATAAAAATTAGTTTAGAGAATATTTTAAAACTTAAACTATATTTATGAAAATTTTGGAATGTTTGTAGAGTTATAATTAATTTTTATTAAATTAGATAGTCTAGATATGATGATAATTTTTTCAGTTTAGAACTGTGGAACTGAATTATTATTTTTTTTATAAATTAATTCTAATTCAATTTCAAAAATTTTACCGACTGAATTGGTTACTAATACTGTAAAAATGAATTTAATTCTTGATTTTTTTTCAAGTTAATGAACACCCTTATGTGATGAGCCCCAATAAGATCATCTATGCCAAGAACAATTGGTGGAATCTATTTTAAGGTTAGAAGGAAATCATTTGGTCGAGGTGGTAACATGTCAACTCATTGTCAACTCTAACAAGGGTTCATTATTAAAAATGCTTTTATTGATTATAAAAAAAGAAAATTACAAAAAAAAAAAAAATTAATAATCTAATAAAATATATCTTATTCACCCAAAAAATAAAATATGTCTGGAGTTTCTAATTTAAATTTTAATATTTTGATTTATTTTAAGTTAAACTATTGACTATTTTCGTTGAGTAAAACTGTTCAATTGTTTTTTAGTCATTATATATTGAGTTTAATGACTAAAATACTTTTTGAATCATTTTTGTTTAATAAAAATAGACATTTGATTTAGATTGAAATTATATTATAAGATTACGACTTAAATTGACAAAATAAAAAATCCAAACTTTATTTTCTTGGAATTTGTTTATTTTTAGTCGATTGACGTTTTATAAAAAAAAAAATATGCAAAAAAAAATAAACAATAAATAAAAAAAAATAGAAATGTGATATAATAATTTATAACAAATAAAAAAATAAAAGGAAATATAGTAGATAAGTTTTGCATACTATACAACCTTTACATGGTTGGAGCATGAACCTCAATATTTGTACGTATTTCATAATTTTACACCATGGGTCACTTCCTTTTCTCAGTCCACAAAAAATTCCTCAAACCCAAATTAAGTGCAACTCGAGGAGTAGCATAAGAACTAACCCACCTGAACCCCAGCCTGCTATGTGGCTCCACTAGCACATATCTGCCTGACGACCCTCGCCTACTGCCCCACGCCTTCTTCAACTGGATTAAATGTCTTCTATCATATTTGAGAATTTTTGATGTGCTCTTCATCATCTCATCTCATTTCAAGTGAAACACTTTCTTGAATTTCAAAAAAATGATGTTCGGTCCAAATAGCACTACTCTCATGCATTCTCTATACCACCCATACTTTAAGAACAAAATGAAAAATTTGATTTATAAAAGAAAAACAAAAAACTTTTAACATTTGGAAAAAATCTAGAGGACCCATTTAATGTGTTTAAGTGATAAACACGTGTGTCTTTCAAGTGTTTGAAGTGTGTTTGAGTGTGATTTAAAATAAAAGACACATTTGGATGCAGGTACAACATGTGTTAGGAAATGTTTGATGGGTGTCAGTATTCGACATGGACACACCACCTTCTTAGAAGTGTTTGTGTTTATTAGCACAAGCATGTTATGTCTCTTTGTTCTTGTCTTGTTTCTTTTATTTTATGGTTCTTCCACATACATGCTCAATGAATGTATATAAGGTTATACTTTTATGATGTATTTAGATTTTTCTTAAGTTGTTTTATTTTTGCTTTGTTTCTTCAGCATAGCACAATGCTTGCAGATGTTGTAGTGTCACCATATACGGTAATATAGAGCTGTCATTTGCAATGTTTATGTGATATTCATTCATGTTAATAGTAATATAGTGTAACACATCACTATAATATAGTGTAGCTTGACTCATTTGGTGGTAGTTACTATGCTTAGTGGTTTGATTGCTAGTGGATTTTAGTGCGTTCATTGACTTGATGTTTTACATTATTTTCATATCTATTTCTAATAATGAAATATCAAATGAGGTGATATTTGTGGAGCCGTAGGCTAAGTTTGATTAGGATGAAAGTGGTGGAAAGTGAGAGAAGGAGAAAAAAGTGAAACTCTTTCTGAATTTGTTTAGCGTGAAATTTGGTGAAAAGTTCAAGAAAGTTAATTTTCTTATACAACTCATATTTGCACAATAACTAAGTTTTTAATATTTTGAAAAAAAGGAGGAGTAGGACAAGAAAATTTTAATTTGTCTATGCAAGGGTTACTTATAAAAATTCAAAATTTCTCTCTTTTTCTTGCTAAATTTAATCGAGGGCAAACTTCACTTAACCCCTTTCTGATTTGGGCCATTTGCGGTTTTTCCCTTCCATATTTGAAAATGACCACATAACCCCCACGTGGTTTGTGGACCAAAATGCACTGTCTACTTTACCATCCAAGGTAATTGGTTGTGAGGTTTACACACCTATGAAGAGTGTAAGCTATATTTTAGGACCAAAATGCCCCTCGCACATCTTTAAATTTACAAAGACATGTCATTCTACTTCCTCCTTCTCTCTCTACCATTTTCCCTTTTCTCTCTTGCCCCTTTAAATCCTTCCTAGCCAGCAACATCTATACTTGTAGGAAAACATCAGAATGGCCATTTAGTTCATATAAATACCTCTGTTGAACTGTAAAATGAACTAATATCATTGAATAGCAATTTTGACTTTGGTCTACTTCTATGAAAGTCCCCATTAATTGATCATCCTACCACTTCATTTTCTCTCTCTATTGTTATAAAAGTAATTTCAATTTAATTATAATATATATAGCTATCATGGGGTTAAATGAGGATTGAACATATATATATATATATATATTTGAACAGGAGGAGACAAGATCAGTTAAATTGGGTGTTGAGCTGAGGCTCTTAATAAATAAAAAAACAAAATAAAATATTATGGTCGATGTGAATTGTGATCAGATTATTCAGAAGCTGTGATTGGGTCATGGTTAGTGGGGGGGGAATGGGCTGCGTGGGTTGGAAGTTGGCAGCCATGGGAGAATGTGAGCTCTAAATCAACAAAAAATAAATAATAAATAAATAAAAATAATGATTTTTCAGTTGGTGCAAATTTGTAATTGTTGGGAAAGCCATGATTGGGGGTTGGTCGTTGGGCGGGAATGGGCATGAGGTGGGGGTTGGCAGTCGTTAGATGAAAAAGGGAGAGAAGAATGGGCATGGGCTCTGTATCTATATATACATATTTGCAGGTTTAATTTAAAAGAGAGAAGAGGAAGAAGATGAGGGCATAAAGGTCATTTTACATGTTTGGTTAATAGAAGTTAGCATGCGTTTTACTCCACAAATCACGTGGAGATTATGTGGTCATTTTCAAATGTTTGGAGGGGGGTAAACCGCACACACAACTTAAACTACATGGGAGTAAATGAAGTTTGCCCTTCGATCATGTTTGCACTCTGTTTCTCGTTCTTTCCTTTTTATCTCAAACAAACTATTAGGATCTTTAAGCGTGTAAAACAAAGGGGGTATATCTTTATGTACATAGAAGGTTAGTGAAAAACAATGTTCTGGTTTAGATCTTTAAGGGTGTAACAAATGGTTAGTTTGAGTTATAGTTAGGCAAGAAAAACTTATAGGTTTGGATGTTGTTCCGGGCTATAAATGTTGCCCGATTGATGAATAGTAAAAGAGAACAACCTTGGGCTGGGTTGACATATTTTTGTGTTCCTGAATTTTTGAAGGAAAACTCTCTCATGTTTGTAAAATAGAGCTTTAAAAGCATGTATAGGAGGTTAATAGTATTAGGTTATGGGCTTTTAATAGCTAACACAAAGCAAAAAGTTGAAGAGAAGAAGAAAAAAAGAAAAAAGAAATAAGAGTCTAGGTATCACTCCTACACTACCTTAGGCACCACTCCTTGCTTAGAAGTGGATTACATAAAAAGTTTGATGAGCTCACTTGTTGAAGATTTTGCTTTGATTAGTATATTAAAGAAAAGTGCCAAAAGGGCTTCAAACTTGTACACGGCGTATATAAAAAGGCTATTTGGAGAAACTTTTTCAATCATGTTCTCTTCTAAATTTGAAAATTACCACAATACCCTTGACCTCTAAAACATGGCAATACCAATAAATATATAAAACAGAACTGGATGGAGAGCAGAAAGAATGTATAAATTATGACTTGATTAAATCTGAAATAGGCTATTGAATGAAGTTATGATGGTGACTCATTTGCGTTTGCTTTATCTTGGGGGTTATTTTGGGCTGCATAAAAACATGTTGTATATATCAAAGAAAGACAAGAAAAAATAGAAAAAATGTGGAGTTGTGAACTCATACGAAGTCGAAACCCAAGTTCATGTGGAGAAGAGTTATTTGTAGCAAATACAAAGTGGACTTCAGTGATTGGGTTCCTTCTGCTTCTACAACTAGCTCCATGTCTAGTATTTGGAAAGGTATCATTACCATCGCAGAGTCTAATAACAATCTGTTGGAGTTTTATTTGAACAACTTTCAATTAAAGATTGGGGATGGGAATAATGTTAGATTCTGGATGGACAAATGGTGTAATAATACTTGTCTTAGAGAGGAGTTTCCTGGTTTGTATGTCTTGGTGGTGGATAAGGAGGAATCATATAAGTCTATGCACGCTAAAAAGGTTGCTGAAGGAAATTGGGTGTGCCTGTTTCGAAGAAGATTATACGATTGGGAGGATAGTGAGATGGTAAGACTTAGAAATCTTCTTGTTTCAGCTCCTAGTCCTACAGCAGATCAAACAGACTGTCCAGTGTGGAATGCGACATCCTCTGGGGTGTTCTCGGTGTGCTCCGTTTATAAAGGTTTGTTAGTTGCTGCAGGTCCTCTATTAAGACCCTCTAAATTGGTGTGGATTTCATACTTACCTCCTAAAGTCCAATTCTTTACTTGGCTAGCTTGGAGAAATAGAATAAAGACCTCAGTATTCTTGCAACGGATCGGTGTCCTTCCTAGTTCTGCCTCCACAGTGTGTGTTTTTTGCAAAGAGGACATGGAAACTGTGAATCATGTGTTGGTTTCATGTCCATTTGCTTGGAAGGTGTGGTCCGTTATGCTGGATTGGTGGGATGTTGTGGGGGGCCTTACCCGAATCTGTTGAAGGAATTTTATTTTGGTGGGAAGGTCAATCTTTTAGGAGTCAGGAGAGGAAGATTTGGAGTGGAGTGCCTTTGGTGTGATGTGGTCCTTATGGAAACATAGGAATGATATAGTATTTAATGCTTCTACTTCTAACTTTGCGGAGCTGTGTGAAGTGATTAAGGTGAGAATTGCACTGTGGTCGAAACCAAGGTATGCTAAGCATCACTTTTCAGTGCAGGATTTTCTGGTAAATCTTAGGCAGGTGAGGTGTTGTCTTAAAGGGAGGGGTACATAACTCTGCTGCACTCTGCTGCTGGTATGTCTGGGTTGATGTTTGGTGACTCCCTTCTTTTCTGCCTATTTAGTTTGGGGGTTGGGGATTCGGAGTTGAATTGCAGTTGGGTTGAAGGGAATTGCAGAGTAGAGTTTGTGGCTGGTTCCCCTTCTGTTTTGCTGCTGTTTGTGGCTAGTTTTGTGGGAATTGCAGAGTAGAGTTGGGAATTGCAGTTGGGATGGTTTCGTGGCTGCTGTTTTGGTGCTCTTTGTGTAGGTGGCTGCTGTTTGGTGTATGGGATGCTGGTTTGACTTTGTTATGGGCTGCTGGTATGGAGTTTGATGTGTAGATCTGTTATGGTTTGGTTTTATCTGCTTCCCTTGGAGTCTGCTGTGGATTCTGCTGCTGGTTTGGAGACTACTGTCATGGCTGCTTGCATTGATATCAGTTGCTGTGGCTGTTGACTGTGGCTCATTAGCCTCTGAAGTGCTGGTTCTGAACAAATTGAGGCAAATGAGTATGCTCTGAAGTATGCATGCTTATATGCAGGCTTGTTCTGCTCTTGGTTATAATTTGGGGTATGTATCTGAGTGTGTTTTTTTTTGTTTGGGGCTGCTGCTGTGGGATGGAGGTTGGGCTGGTGTATGCAGGGTTGTGTTGCTGTCTTGCTGAGTTGGTTTTGAGCTGTGCAGGGTTGTACCTTGCCACAGCATGGTTGAGTTGCTGTACAGGGTGGTGTTGCTGTCCTTTGGTGTTTGCAGGGTTGATCCTTGCTATGCTGTCCTGCTTTTCTTTCATCTTTCTTCTCTCTTGTCTGTTCTGGTCCTTCTCGGTTTGGTCCCTCTCCAAACCATTCCCCCTCCTTTCTTTGATGTATTTTCATCATGTATAATCTTTTTATCAATAAAGGTTTTTCTTGGCTGTTTCAAAAAAAAAAAGGTGTCTTCATTGTTTTGACATTATTATCAATTTAAATCTTTTTGTTGTTTTTTTATTTTAAGATGCGCCTCCATTCCCCCCCCTCCCTCTCTTGTGAACTTTGTAGCTCAAGACAATGATGTGTTGGTTTAGGAATGGACAAGGTTTTTAGGGTCTAACCTGAGTATAGGTTGGATTTGGATATGCTAGCATAGTCTAACATATCCAAATCCACACCCAAGTCCAAATTCAGGTAATATAAGAAAACTCCATGCAGGTTTTCATAGTAACTTTATTACCAACCCTACCTGCTATTTTTTTTGTTTTAAAAATTGCAAACACATAAACATATAGAAATGCCCAAATTTGGAGGCATGAGAGCCTTGAAGATAAAGTTTTGTTGATTTTGGTATCTTTAGCTTTTCTACGGGAGGCTTAAGCTTATGCTTCAACAATGAATTGCTCAAAATGGATAAATTGAATTGTCTCAAGAAACCCTTTGTGGCAAATAAGCTTATCCAACTGTTCTAATAATTTTTCTTTATTTTTTTCGTTTTTATTTATTGAATGTTTATTGTATTATTAATTTTTTTTTTTGCATTCGTCATTATCATACATGAGTTTTTTTTTTTTTTTTTTTTTTTATCGGCAAAAAAAAAAGAGACTTTATTAATGATAGAACCATACAAAGTATGAAAAAATACATCAATAAAGAAGAGCTTGGAGCTAAACAAAGCTCCAACCTCCTAGTTGGTGAGAAACCAACAAAGAAAACAAAACCAGAATAAGCAACAAGAGCAGAGCAAAATAGAGTGCACCAAGCCCCAGTAGTGCAGCAGCATTAGCAATAGAATGCACCTAACCCCATCACAAGTTATAACCCAACAGATCATGATGCACCAGAACAAACAACAATATAAACCAGATCATGATCAGCAAGAGCAGAGAGGCTCCAATAAACCCAACAGTATATATTCCCCAGCAGAGAGGCTCTAACAAACCAGATCATGATCAGCAAAAGAGAGGCTCCACCCAATAGTATATATTCCCCAACAGATCATGATGCACCAGAATAGAACAACAATATAAACCAGATCATGATCAGCAAGAGCATAAAGGCTCCAATAAACCCAACAATATATATTCCCTAACAGATCATGATGCACCAGAACAGAACAACAATATAAACCAGAGCATCAGCAAAGTAGCATCAGCAAAGTTAAACCAGGACATCACAGCAGCACATTAGCATTAATAAACCATCAGCAGCAGGAGAGGTTCCAACAAACCCCATCAGTGCAGCAACATTAGCAAAAGATAGCAGCAGTTCACAGATTATATCCATCAGTGCATGATGCAGAATTTCACATTTTGCAAATTAAACACAACATCATCAACTGAATAACAAAAAGAAGGACTATAAGCTCTGAACCACAATGCAATCCGTGTTTTGATAAGTTCACACAACTTTTCCAAGTCCACCTGTGAATCATTAAAAATGTTTTCATTCCTCTGCTTCCATAAAGACAAAAGCACTGCCAGTGGAATTATCCTCCAGAGTACCTTCAGTCTGTTATTGCATCTATAACCAGTCCACCACTGAAGAAGACCAGACACTGACCATGGCTGCACTCAAGATACACCCCACCACCCAATAATGTTAGACTAAACTCTCCAACTAAACAGACAGCACAGCAGCACATGAGTGGCAGTTTCCATTTCATTCCTGCAAAATTTACAGTTAGCATCAGAATTAGCACTAAGTACTCCAATTCTTTGCAAATAACTAGAAGTCTTGATCCTCCCTTTCCAGGCTAACCAACCAAAAAATTGCACTTTCAGAGGTGCAGCATTCTTCCAGATGAGATCCCCCAATTTTGCAGGCATAGTAGAAGGTAGCTCACTCCACTTGTAGACAGAAGTAATAGTAAAAGCACCAGACTTGTCTGCAGCCCAATACAACCCATCTAACACACCATTCCTGAGATCTGGAGTAGCTTGTAACAACTCCTTCATCATCCTCAACTCTTCAAGTTCCCATTGAAACAATGCTCTTCTGAAAACCAAATCCCACTCCTCATTTCCATTGCTCCTGCTCTTAACCATTGCCACTGATTCACCTTTATGCATAGACACAGAGAATAATCTAGGAAATAAATTTTTTAAACAGTCACTGCCAACCCATAGATTCAGCCAAAATTTTGTGCGCCTCCCATCCCCAATAATGATCTTTGAGTTGGCCTTAAATAGCTCCAGCAACTCAGGGCACTTCATAGCAACCCCCAAAATATCCTTCCACACCATAGAATACCTGGAATTTACATCTTGATTTGGCCACCAAGACCCACCAAACTATGGGTACTTGCTAAGAATTACTTGTTTCCAAAGAGAGCCAGATTCACTCCCAAATCTCCACCACCATTTGAGAAGAAGACATTCATTCATGATTTTCACCTTTCTAATGCCAAGAACCCCATTACTTTTGCTTTGGGTGATTTCCTCCCACTTTACCATGTGAATTTTCCTTCTAAGTTCATCACCCCCCCCCCCCCCCCCCCAAAAAAAAAGAAATCTAGACTGAATTCTATCAATCTCTTTAGCTACCCCTCCAGGCATTCCAAACAAAGATAGGTAAAAAACTGGTAATGAAGATAGCACAGACTTGATCATTGTCAACCGACCAGCGAAGGAAAGGAGCCTTCTCTTCCAAGAAGCTAGTTTTGATTTGAAATTATCAAGAACAAGTTGCCAAGACCTTCTTCTCCTTGGATTAGCACCCAATGGCATCCCTAAATACTTCAAAGGTAACCTATGATGCAAGCAGTTCAAGATGGCAGCAAAATCTTTGGTGAGCTCTTCATTAATTCCAACTCCACACACTATACTCTTATGATAATTTATCTTCTACCCAGACAAAATTTTAAAACACCTCAATATTCTTTTGATATTAAGCACCTCCTCCCTTCTTGCCTCACAAAACAAAATTGTGTCATCAGCAAATTGTAAGTAAGTAATAATAAAATCATTTGAACCAACTGATGCACCCTAAATAAATCTAGCCTGGACAGCTCTATGTAGCAGAATGTTAAGGCCCTCAACTACAATGTTAAAGAGAAAAGGGGATAAGGGATCACCTCGTCTAAGCCCCCTTTGGGGACTAAATTCAGCTGTAGGTGATCCATTCACCAGGATAGAGACTTTGGCAGTTGAGACACATTCCTTCACCCATTTGATCCATTTTGAGCCAAATCCAAAATTTGATAACATAGAGAAGAGAAACTCCCAATTAATTGAATCGTATGCTTTCTCAAAATCGAGCTTTAAGATAAGGCCTTTCTTTTGCTTCTTCTTCCAACCATCAACTATCTCATTAGCAACCAGGATGCCATCAAGAATACTTCTACTCCCTATGAAAGCTGATTAAGAATCACTAATGATCTTGGATAATACTACTTTAAGTCTGCTGGATAAAACTTTGGATAGTACTTTGTACAATGAACCAATGAGACTAATAGGCCTAAAGTCACTGAGAGAAGAAGGATTTTCATTCTTTGGAAGCAAGGCTACAAATGAGCTATTAATACCAAGGACCAACTTTGAGTTGGTATGGAACTCACACATGAATTGCATCATATCCCCTTTAATTATTTGCCAGCACTTTTGGAGCAGCATAAGGTTAAAACCATTAGGCCCAGGGGCCTTGTTTCCATCACAGTTATTAAGAGCTGCCACAACTTCAGATTCTATGAACTCAGCTTCCAAAGCAACTCACACCTCTTAATCCCCAATAGATTTGAAAGGACCAGATAAGCTTGGCCTATTGAACCCTGTTTCTGCAAACTGCCTCTGAAAGTGATTAAGAACTTCGATTCTTATTTCCTTTGGATCTTCTGTCAAGGCCCCATTAACCTCAATTGAGCACAATACATTCCTATTCCTTCTCGTGGAGGCCATGACATGGAGAAATATGGTATTTCTATCCCCTTTTAATGACCAGTTAGCTCTAGACTTTTGCAACCATAACCATTTAACCATTTTACTCAAGTTCCATGCTTTACCTTTTACCTCCCTAAGCCTAGATCTCTCTGCATCAGTGAGTAATCTTTGTTCAGCTACCAAATCCAAGTCATGTATCTCCTTTCCAGTTGCTTGAGTTTAAAGTCCACCTTACCAAAAACCTCAAGGTTCTATCTTTTCAATGTTGCTTTAAGTGATCTCAGTTTCCTTAAACATTTGAATCCAGCCCAGCCATTTACATGAGATTCAGCCCAAATTTTCTCCACAAGAATTTTAAAATTCGGATGAAGGGTCCAGGCATTTAGAAACCTAAATGGCTTTAGGCCCCAATCTCTTTCATCTTCCATCATTAAAATAGGACAATGATTCGAGAGCCTTCTTGGTAATCCCCATAGTTTGAAGTTAAATTTTTGCAACCAATCTGGGCTGAGTAAAAATCTGTCCAGCCTACTCCATTTGGCACCATTCTGAGAATTACACCAAGTGAACTTTCTCCCCAACATTGGTAAGTCACACACTTCCAGGTTATCAATTAGCTCATTAAAATCCTTCATACCACCACTCCTTTGGGAACAACCCAACCTCTTAGCTAATTTCCTAACCTCATTGAAATCATCTCCCAAGCACCAAGGGTTGATAAAACTTCTCTTTAAATTCTTCAAAGTTTCCCATAATCCCTTCCTACTAGCACCATCAGTCGGACCATACACATTTACAATAACACAAGCTAGACTTGTGAAGAGAGTGCCAGAAAAAATGATAAAATGCCTGTTACAACAGCAATCCAGAAGTTGAAACACTTGTGGATTCCAGACACACAGTAGTCCACCAGCTACACCTTCTGAGTCCATAGCCATATACGCTATTTGATCCCCAGGCCAACAAGATCTGACAAACTCCTCAGTGATAACAGGTCTCTTTGTTTCTTGAAATAGTGCCACATCCATCTTCCTCTCAAAAAGAAGTTTTTTGATTTTTCTCCTTTTAATAGACTTGCCTAACCCTCTAACATTCCAAGATAATAACTTCATTAAAACAAATTTACACTCCAAGACACCACAGCAGATACATTAGTCTGCCTTACTATCCTTTTTACCCAGCACCTTCTTATCCTTAACTTCCAGTTCCATCATTTACTAAGCACTTCCTCATCCTTACCTTTACATTTCAGCCCAAGAAGCTTCCCAATCTGTAGAGATGCTTCTGCCTCATTAAGGAGCAATTGGCCAAAACCTGATTTGCTTGCCATGGACAAAGAAATAGCTGTAGCTGCCGACCTAAATATAGCCCCTTTCTTAAAGTTCATAACTGATCCAACCCCAATTTGTAAGTTTCCTTTTTTCTTCCTCTGGTATTTCGTCATCCCTTTTACTTTCTCTTTTGTGATACTGCAGTGTTACAGTTTGCTACACTGTGAGACTCCTTATCCCCATTGTCTTGGGTTGCCTTCCCCTTACTGGTTTGGTCTTCATCCTCATGTGTTGGCTAATCCTTTGGGTCACTTAACTCAGATGATCTATGGCCCAGAATGTTTCCACACTCTAAGACATGGGCCTTACTTAATAACACCTCTATATTAAGCCCAGGTACATCTTTTTCTGGCCCATTAAGACTCCTCATAAAACCTGGAGTAACAACACCATCTTCTATAATCTGGTTACCTTCATTTTGAATCTGAATAGGATTTAGCACTGATTTGATTGACTAAGTCCTACATGCTTCTCCTTCACCTCCAGGTTGCTTCTGCAAGCAGTTCGATTAACCTATGGACATGATAGTCTCCTCAACCCTAGACATACTTAGCTCCTTATCTTGTCCATCAGTGGCTGTATGGTCATCATGACTTACCCTCGGCCCCCTGCCTCCTCAACACCTCTAGTGTCCAGCACACCACCAACGTGGCCCTCCACATCAGCTTCATCTTCACCCTTCTTGCTCCCCACAACAGATCTTTGCTCTTGATCCTGTTCCTCACCATTTTAATTTGAATTTTCGTTTGGGGCTATTCACTATAACATTTGCATTGCTTGTATATCACCTCTGAAATCACCATTTGGTCTTCACAAACTTTGACTGGGTAGTCTATCCCTTTACAACGCAAGATGATTGTTGTGTTTATGGACTCCATACACTTAGTAGCAATTCTCACCTTCCCACTGTGAAAAGACTTCATTTTGGATGTGTCCTCATCAATGCCTATGACTTCCCTCCACGACCTTCCAATGCTACTAAACGTTTTGCTACTCCAGAGATTCAGAGGAACTCCATAACAAGTAAGCCATACAAATCTTTCTTGGTCAAGAATCATCCCCTGCTGCCATACCTTGATTGATTCGCTCCATGACTGGATCCACCCCTCCATTGATTTGAGCTTCTCTCTCATGGTTCCCGCTAATTCAAATGTTAGCACAATATCTCTTCCACCTCCATCTCTAATCTGGACATTTCCCATTCCTCTGTTCTTTAATTCCTCTTTAAACTCCTCCGCAAGATTTTGAGGTTTCAATCAAACAATCACACTATCATACAACCATCCATTACCTACCTCGTAAGCTTGTATACTGATGTTCGAAGTTGATGCCAGCCCTTGTCCACTCAATATTTGGGCATAAGACTTTCCCCTTTGTAACATATTTGGAGCACTGCTAGTTGTGGCAATAGCCCTTCTTCTAACTGGTGTGGTTAGTGATTTCTGGTTCTCCTCCTTTCCCTGAACAAAATCTGCTATTTTCACTTTTAGAGCTCTGTTATCACACCAGATGCCATGAGCTTTTTGAATCGCCATAGTCGATGCCACTAAACAAGCATAGCGGACAAACCCAAATCTTGATCTAGTCAACTTTCTCCTTTTTTGGGGATGAACACATCCTTCACAATCCCATAATTGGTGAATATGTTATACAACCCTTTTGGATCCATAGATTCTGGTAGGTTATCCACAAAGATTGTATGAATCTCATTACCTAGAGCTGAGTTTCTACCTCCCTTACCACCATGCTTGCGCAGAATTGGCTTCCACTCTCTATCTCCCATGAAAACTAAAAATCTTCCAATAGCCCAACAACCCTAATTATTATCATACATGAGTGTAACAAGCCCGCGGGGGACCTCGCTACAGCTCGGACTCGATTTGTGTCACGGTTCTTAATCTTGAACCAAAGAGTCCAAATCCGGCAAATCGTTTTGGAAAACAGATTTTTGAAAGAAGTGCCAAACATGGATTGCTTTGCCAGATACAGAGTCGCCACCTAAGTATTTTATTTTTGGGAAATTTAGGAAACCCTGACTTGGTGCCAAAGGCCACGTGTCCGTCATCACCAAAGTTGCCTCGGCTCGGGAACTCGGGTACGATTGGGGAAGGTCACTTCGTGAGCACCCGCGCTCGCCCGGTCAAAGACCGGCCTCTACTAACCATGATATCTTATTTCGAAAACATTGTGAGTTCTTATTCCGGTTATTAGCCTAGGTTACTATGTGATGCTCGCAGCAAACAAGTATAGACTGAGTCGCCTGAATTGGAACAAAGCATTTCATGTTTGTTTGTTTGAAAATGGTTTGATGGTGCTACCCGCAGGTAGGCTAAGACGTGGATTTGCCACCCTCAGGTGGGCTTAGAAAACATGATTTTGCCACTATCTAGTGGGCTTAAAACAAACATTTGATGAATTGTCCAATCCAAGTAACTCAACCTCCACCCACAGGCATTCAAGGAAGTTTATATCACGTAAGCACATAGCCTCATGGCAAGCATGCTATTCATGGCAGCACTCACACGCATGCAAGGATGCTAAAGCATAAAACTCACCGAGTACTCCGAGCCAAAACGGAAACTGATTAGAAATCATGCATGATCCTAATTATACAGAATTGCCTAATGCAACACATGCAAAGATGCAACTATAGCAGGCTCGACTATTCTAAATGTGGCATATGGAATGCTACAGCTATCAAGTATTCAATTTGGAATTGAAATACAAATGCAGTTTGTATGATGCGCCGAGCCCGGTGCGTGCAAAACAGATGAATGATGCAAACATGCTGTCATACTGTATGTTAATTGAAATATGCCCTATATCTAACCATCATAAGCGGGTAAATAAAAGGGAAGAAAGACGTGGGGTTGGAAGACATACATCACACACACGCACACTTATTACAACATTGCCCTCGCGCAGAGGGTCCGAATAAATAATACAGTCCGAAATGAAAGAATAATACAGTCCGAATAATACAGTCCGAATAATATACAAATTCCTAATTAATTAACAAATTAAACTAAGAAAGCTATAAACTGGCATGCAAGCCAGGGGCTGCCTCGATTCTGATGAATAATGTATGCTGGACTGCCTTTGCGCGGAAATCCACTGGGATGCCCCAATTAGCCTCTGTTTGCAATGTTTCTCGAAATGCGCGCCAGACTCCGAAAAGTTACTGATTCCTCATTTTACTGCAACAGAGAATAGGAAAGGGGCATAGCGATGTATTTCAAAAATATATGCATGCCTCGATCCTCGTGCCACCAATCACGCATAACGATGCATGATGGCCGAGGAGTCGGATTGCACAACTCAATATGGGATGAATGCATATGAACATTACAACAAAACCTAACTCCATCATGGGTAATCCGGAGTGTCGGTGACTAGGGAATTGAGACCCGTTCCGTCATTCGGAGTACGAAACGTGCCTCGTTTCCCATGCCCGGGCTAACTCCTATCCCGAACACGATGCAATATGCATGATATGCATGAATGCAAGAATGCAACTAAGATACAATCCTAGCATGCACAATGCTATGAAAATGAGATGCCTCGAAATGCGTGCACGCGGGCACGCAAACCGAGGCGATGATCCCAAGGCATGAAATGGCATGAAATATGACAACAATGAGACTAAAATAAGATGTCTCGAAATGCGTGCCCACGGGCACGCAAACCGAGAAAATGGCATACGGAATGCAATGAAGCTAAAATGATATGCAAAATGCAAAATGGACTTACACTAACATGAGTAAGCCTCAGCCACACTCACATAAGAGGCCGTCGGATGAAAATAAAGTGCCTCGAAATGCGTGCACACGGGCGCGCAAACCGAGGCGATGACATATGCAATGCAATGAGATTAAAATGACATACAGAATGTGAAATGGACTTACACCAACATGAGAGAGCCTCAGCTACACTCACACGGGAGGCCGTCGGATAAAAATGAAGTGCCTCGAAATGCGTGCACACGGGCACACAAACCGAGGCAAAGGCCGTAAGGCATGAAATGGCATGGAAATGATATGCAAGCATGCAAATGAATTTCCAGCACTCACAAATGATGCAAAACAGTCCCGAAAGGCGGGGAAATGACACCGAATGCACGGAATGGTCCCGAAATGCAATATTAAGCATCCGAAATGGCCTACAGCCACACTAAACATGCGTAATTGGTACATGACATGAAAAATAGTAGCAAGGAAGCCCCAAAAATAGCATTTTTCAGTCTAGAACAAGGCCAAAGTGCAAGCATAGATAGGGCAACAATAGCATGCAAAAATACGGACCAAGAGAGGGGTATTGAAACAAGTGATGCATGCGGTGCTCAAACTGAAAAGTACCCTTCTACAACACTGATGAGGGACTAAAAATATGAACATTTTCAGTAGATGACATCCCCCAAATCAGCATGAAACCATGCTAAAAATGCCATGCAAGATTGAGGATACATAGGGCTATAACATGAGGTACCCCAAACATTCATCAAACCAGAAAAGATCCTTGATGAAATATGACAAGAAGGCCAAAATATGGATATTTTCAGTACTGATGATGGCCGAAAACAGAAGCTAGATAAGCTTAAAAAAGCACACAAAAGGGGGTCAAAGAGAGATATAAAGACAAGTATAACATGGAGACCCCAAACAAGATTGATCCCTTCTAAAATATTGTAGAGGGACACAAAATAAGCTCACTCACAGTTCATGATATGCTCCAAAACAGACTACATGTAGGTCAAATAAATCATGCAAATTTACGGTAAATATGAGAAATTATGAAGCAAGTGCATGATAGAGAGGCCAAACAGGGTTGAGCCCTTCTTCAATGTTGAAGAGGGGATCAAAATACGCCCACTCACAGTTTACCTCATGCTCGAAAACAGATCACTCATAAGCTAGATATTTCATGCAAAAAACAAGAGCAAAACATGGATTCAAGGCAAGTAGCATATGGAGCATGACAACAAGGTTGAGCCCTTATTCAATGTTGAAGAGGGCTTCAAAATAAGCACAATATCAGTTCATGAGATGCTCCAATTCAGATCACACATAGGCCAAATATTCAATGCGAAATAATGGCATATAAGAGGATATTGAAAGAAGTGCAAGATGGAGGGCTCAAACAGAGTTTAGCCCTTGAACAAACATCAAGAATAGCTCAAAAGAGGACCACTTTCAGTATTGGTCGGAGCTCAAAACAGTGAGAAAGTAGGGTTAATAAAAGAGGCAAGAAAATGGTGTAAAAGAGAGGGATTGAGACTTACCCTTGAAGACTACACTTTTGCTACCTCTTGGCTTGATGAAAGTTGCTTCTAAGCCTCTCAAGAATCCCTCCTTGCTGCTGGAAATGGATTGGTAATGGTGATGCTTGATGATGATCAAGAAATGGCACTAAACTTGAAGATTTGAGAGAGATTGAGAGAGAGGTGTGTATGTATGCTTGAAGGCAAGTTTTCTAACCCTAGGGAGAGTGTTAGAGCTGCTGTTATAAAGGCCAAAAAGGGGGAGGCAAGTGGAGGGAAATGCACCTAAGTATTCCCCTCCAAAATATCCCCCGGATTTAGATCTTTTCTGGGGGAAACAGCTGTGCAGCTGTAAGGAACACATCCCAAGGAGCATGGCCGGCCAGGCACTTTTTCTGCAGGTGGCCGGCCGGCCACCCCCCATGGCCGGCCGGCCAAGGGGTAAAAATGGACACTTGAATTAATGGCTGGCCACCACACATTGGTGGCCTCCCATGTGTGCTGAACAAGACCCTGTGGTTGGAATTTGACAACTCTGAAACAGGAGAGAGAATAGGCCAATTCAAAGAGGGGTTCAAAAGGTTCAAAGAGAATTACTGGCCGGCCATGTGTTTTTAGTGTCCTCCCATGTGTGTACATCACAAATATATGGTTTTGGCTCGAAGAAAATGGCCCTAGGGTGGTCAACATCAGCCCGGAAGTGAGAAAAACGGGCGCCGGGAGGCGCCGGAAGAGCATAACAGGTTGCTTGGACAATTATTAGCCTCCCACCCTCCAGTGACCTTCCTTATGATGAAACAGAGGTACCTGCCAAAAATGAACGAAAACCGATGCAAAACGAATGCTCGGGGGCCAAACCGCGCGGTTCGAGGTCCCGAAAATAGGCTGTAAGCACCGAAAGTGGCATTCGGCCACGAAGTGGGTATCTAAGACCCCAGTGCCCCTCGTTATGATAAAACAGAGGTACCTGCCAGAAATAAACGAAAACTGATGCAAAACGAAAGCTCGGGGACCAAAACACGCAGTTCGAGGTCCCGAGAACCGGCCGTTAAGCACCGAAAGTGGTGTTTGGCCACGAAGTGGGTATCTAAGACCCCAGTGTCCCTCGTTAGGGAGTAAATGAGATGCATGCCGAAAATCGGAGGAATCGGAGATGGTTGGGTGGTCCCGAACCGAGGCACACGGCCTGACGGCTCCGAAAACCGGGAACCGGGCTCCGAAATGGGCAAAATGGCCTACGGCCACGAAAAGTAGCCCACGGCCACTGAGAGATGATCTGCTAGACCTCTCCCTCCCCTCAGGAAGAAAAACAGAGAAAACTGAGTCTGGTTCGCAAACCGAGGCAAGGCACAGAAGAGGGTTCGGAAGTCCGGAGGCAGGGCGCACGGCCGCGACTCTGAGACTTCTGAACGAGCACAATATGCAACATCACCGAGCGCTCAATCGGTGACGTCTGAGTCTTAAGGTCGGTCAAAAATGGGGTGTCTACAGTTGCCCCTCTTTGACAGAACTCGGAAGTCACAAGTGACGGGAGTGAATGTCAAAGCCCAGAGACGACCCATTTTTGACAAGGCCGAAGACTTAGACAATCATACAAGATAAACAGAGATGTGCCCGCAGGCGTGCCCGCAGGCAAAGGGGGCAAAATGCAAAATGATATGCACAGGATCAGATGTAATTCAATGATCATGCAGGTGCAGCAAGCTGTAATGAAGCAAGTATTCGCAAATAGATGCAACAGTTTTAAGCAAGAATGCAAAGCAACAACTACATTTCATGCAGTTAGGAATGCGGAGAATTATTCAATTCTCGTCGCATCTCACACGGAGAAGATACGATACCTGCGCGATTCGTCTGGTCGCACCAGCCTCAAATGAACCGTACATACAATATCGTGCCTGCAAAAGAGAGAAATTCAACAAGAACAATATGCTAACAACATATATTCAATGTGATTCCGAAAGTTTGACACACGCGGTACCGGCGGGTGAATGCATAAAGCAGTGTGATACAGGTAAGGTGCGCAAGATAGCGCGATGCAACGCACTAACAAGTGCAGATGAGATGTGCAAGATAGCACGATAAAATGCATGCACAACGCAAGTAATGTGCACAAAATAGTGCGATGCGCAAAATAGCGCGAGTGAAATGTAATGCACTAACAAGTACAGGTGAGACGCGTAAGATAGCGCAAATGATACAATGCACAAAATAGTGCGATAAGTTAAACAGCGTGAGTGATTTGAAATGCGCAAGATAGTGCGATGTGATATGCAAAGCACAGGACAGTGCGATTGAGGTGCGCAAAATAGCGCGAATGATACAATGCACAAAATAGTGCGATATGCTAAACAGTGCGATTGATTTGAAATGCACAAGATAGTGCGATGTGATATGCAAAGCACAGGACAGTGCGATTGAGGTGCGCAAAATAGCGCGAATGATAAACTGCACAAAACAGTGCGATGAGGTGCGCAAAATAGCGCGAGTGTAAATTGCACAGAACAGTGCGAATGAGGTGCGCAAAATAGTACGAATGATAACTGCACAAAATAGTGCGATTGAGGTGCGCAAAATAGCGCGAATGCAAACTGCGCAAGATAGCGCGAATGATAAACTGCACAAAATAGTGCGATGAGGTGTGCAAAATAGCGCGAATGATAAACTGCACAGAACAGTGCGATGCGCAAAATAGCGCGAACGTAAACTGCACAAGATAGCGCGAATGATAAACTGCACAGAACAGTGCGATGCGCAAAATAGCGCAAATGATACAATGCACAAAATAGTGCGATACGCTAAACAGCGCGATTGATATGCAATGCACAAGATAGTGCGATAAAATGCATCTTCTATGCAATAGATACAAGCATTTTCTATGCAAGTATGGAAGCACAATTTATGCAATGTTGAAAGCAAGCATATTCTATGCATGAAACAAGCAAAGCATATTCTATGCGGAATCAAAAGCAAGCATATTCTATGCATGAATCATAACGATGTGCGGCACGCATGCAACAACAGTGTATATGAAGGTTCACATTCTATGCAATAGAGGAGCATCAAATATGTATTCTGGTGCCTCTGATTTACCTCTTAGAGGACTTTGCAACACACTCAGCTCAAAAGGGGCACACCTTGTTCAAATTGGCGAGAGATGACATCTGCGTGTAAAGCCCTCGGGTGTTGCTTGGACTGTCATTCTGACTTGAAGCAGGCTTCCACTTGGGGTCGAGACACACTCATACTCCAGAGAAATGGCGAGGCCTGAGAAGGTGCACCTGGAATGCAGTCTCGGATTTTGCTAAAGTTGAAACATGCTAAGATGCTCCAAATTTTCCTTATTTTCTTTTGCTTTGCAGTCCGGAACCTAAATAGCTTCAGATAGGTCCTAGTTTTACTGTTCTCACATAACCTGCGTTGAACCGTGTGGTTTTATGAAAGAACGAATCTTGTTTTGCACAAACGTGAAGAATGGCACAGCACTCTGAGCACAAAACGATTTTATTTTTGAAATTGAGAGATGAGTTTCCGACCAGGTATTGAGTCTACGACTGAACACAGCAAAACGACTCAACAAGGAAATAAAAGGCACACAACCTAGACACATCGAGTAACACTCAAAACGACCCAAAACAAAATCGAGATAAAATAAAAAGACACGACACTCAGACGTGCACAGGGAGCCTGTTTCACCGGGTAGTGTTTCCCACCCTTTCTCATTTGTGTCTCTCATATCGCTCGGGCACTCAATCTCGATTTTTCTCTCAAAACCCTTTTGCTCACTTTTTCTCACATCGCACATCTCTCTATTCTTCAATCTCTCATTTTTCATCCCTCCCCTGGGTGGTTGATGGATAAACAGCAAGTTGTGGGCTCGTGCCCCTAGCATTCTGCTAGATTCTTCTTCTTCTGCACGCAGCTAGTGAATTCCTCCCACAGAGGGGTTGCGTTACAACTAGGTGTGTAGCAAATCTGCAGCTAGCATCGGTTGATGATGCTTTGCTGGGGAGTTTGGACGTGATAAGATCTGTCCAGATGACGAGTGGAATATCTTGCCCCATTCCAGTTCGTGCTTCGCACTTGGCTTGATACCTCGTTGCTTGGAGGATGAGGGAGCTTTCAGCCCTCTAGCTTCAGTGGTGCCCTTTTCGCAGGTAGAGTGCTTCTTGCAAGTATTGCCCTTTCTGGCAAGTATTTTGACAAAGGGAAAAGACAGAAACCTGACTCAACTGTGCCCCTAGTTCATCATTTTGACCATTTTTTTTGTTTTTGCTTTTACTAAAACAATTTTGACCAAAAATGAGAGTTAGATTAACATGCTTGTTCAGTTTTTGATTTGAAATCATGCAAGTCAGGCTATGAGCACTGAAAATTTTCCTTTTTTGGGTCCAAGAAATGGTCCAGTTTTGGAAAAGATAGAATGATTTTCGAGAAAATTAGCCAACCTCAGTAAAAATTCTCAAAAACTATTTTTGCAAACGGCCACTTGCTCAACGAGCATGAAACCTACTCCTGAGATGCACAACCTCGGATCCAAGGGAAAACTGCCCTGTGCTTGAAGAGAGCTGCATGGCAACGGAAAGTTGCCCCTTGTTTGAATGGCACTGCGGCGCATTGAATGGCAACGGAAAGTTGCCCCTTGTTTGAATGGCGCGCAGCACACTGAATGGCAACGGAAAGTTGCCCCTTGTTTGGATAGCACCGCGGCGCATTGTAGTCAGTCCTCAGAGTGACGAACACAACCAAATCCTCAGATACAGAGAAGACAAAGATGACCAGAACCATCGCATGGACACAATCAAATTGAAGTGTTTTACGGCTGGACTTCAGAATGAAGTTGCCTACGTATCCCAAAGATAGGAATCAAGCCTTGCGTAGTTCGGGGTCAGGGTACACTCGGGTATTTAACCTCTCCTTTTTATGCTCTAACTTTTGCCAAGGCGCCTGTTGCAGGTTTTCAACCTTGCGAGCTATGTTTTCCTTTTCTTTTCAATTCTTTTCATTTCTTCTTCTTTTTTTTTCTTTTCTTTTCTTTCCCTTTTTTTTGCATTTTTCTTCTTTCTTTTTCTTCATTTTCATTTTTCTTTGCTCTAACTTTTGCCTGGGTCGCCCTTTTGGGTTTTCGACCCAGCGAGCCTCTCGAAGGGTAAAAGTGTAACAAGTCCATGCCAAATGGTTTTGAGATTGAAGCCCTCTATATCCAGGAGAGTGGCTGTTGTATTGATTTGCAGAAGGATCCACCTGCTTGCTTTTCGAGCACATCGGATATTTTTTGCCCCTAGTTCGAGGGGTGCTTCTGATCTAGCTTTGCAAGCTTTTTGACGACATCTAATCCTCTTGATCTGACTTTGGTGCCTCTTGTTCGAGGGCTGCTTCAAATCTGGCCACACAGGCCTCATATTGTGATTGTCCTTTGAACGTTCTGAATCCAAGTTCAAGGTTTGAAAGCAAAGGGGTTGAGTCTCGAGGCTGAGAGCGATCCTAAGCTGCACAATCTCAAGAGCGATTCCACACATGTCTTCGCAGGATCGCGCAAAACATTTTTTTGAAAGTTTTTAAGAAAGCGACAAATCGCTCGCGCTGAAGACAGTGTAGGACCCATCTGGATCAAAGCTAGGGTCCTTCTCAGTACTCATACTAACAAGCATGATTTCATTCATTAAGGGCTTAGCACGCCTCTCTTTCTCTCATTTGATCAAAGTTTTGCAAATCCCGAGGAATTCCTCCCTCTTTGTTTTCACCGTAGTGTTCAAAAAGGTTTTGAAAAACTCAGGTCATTACAATGACTTCAAGGCACAAAAGAGCAGGTGGAATGCACTGCCATTTCATTCAAATCCGGCACAACTAGCACACGGCAGAAAGAAAATGCGAGAGTATGGAAATCACTGCTGTTTCATTCAAAATCTGTTGGCATAACTGGCTCCCTGGCAGAAACAGACTCAAAACAAAGAAAAGACAAACGCGAAACAAAATGGTGACGCCCGAGGTAACACCCCCGGAATCACCTGATCACCTGACTTCTATACAACAGGACTGACTCGATACAACAAGACAGACCCAAGACAAAGAGACTGACTCAAAACAAAAAGACAGACTCAAAACAAAGTAACAAAAACTGACCCAATACCCAAGTCAGAAAGCACAAAACTGGTATTTGCATATTGCTCAGAACAGTGCGTGCCATTCCCACGTCTGGAGTTGATTGAGCGCCGCCCGCAGGTGGTTCATCCCCCATTCACATAACATTATCCCCCAAGTTCACTGACCCAGTGCCGATAGACTTTGCTGAGCTCGGGGAGGATGACCTCGTTGTCAAATAGATCCTGTACTTCATGGCGAAGACGGAAGCAGTTGTTGGTAGCATGGCCAGTTTGCTGATGGTATGCGCAGTACTGGGTAGCATCATGTGTAGCCGGAAGAGGGTTCGGGAGAGACCGAGGCTCAAGGGGTTTGAGATGGCCTTGTCCAACAAGGATTTGGAAAGCTTTGGATAAAGGCATGTGAAGGGCATGGAAGACCCTCTGACCTCGGGGTTGGTACTTCAAGGTTTGTGGATTTTTGCTGGGTGCACCCGCAAAGGGATTGGCAGGTGCTGGCCTGGTTTGCTGATCTCTTCTGAATGGAGGATTAGAGCTAACAGGACTGCCTCTGGTATATCGGCCCTTCTCCCGGCTTGCCTCTCGATTCAAACTGCCTCCAACTTGAGTGGTAAAAGTGTCGTCCACAGTTTTTGTGACAACCGCGAGCACTTGTTCTTTGTTCAGTCCCTCGGCTTTCAAAGCCTCAACAGCCAACAGGAGATGCTCATGGGGATCCATGTCCGCCCCTATCTTGTTCTTTCCGTTCGCTTCCACTTTGCCAAGGGATTTGCCTCTCCCAATACAGCCCGTCCCAAGCTTGGGGAGCCTTTTGACATGAACTCCTGGTAGGCGATGTGGTTGATGATGGAGCCAAAACTCCAAAGGCTAAATCCGCCACTGTTCTCTGAAGATCTTCAATCATCCTCATCAGCTCGGAAGTAGTGGGTTCAGGGTTTGAGATGATTGGGTTCAGGTGCACCCATCATGCATAAGTCCATGCTTTCTGGGATAAACACCTCAGGCTTGGGTAGATGGGCCGGGGTGATGTATATGCTGGGGTCATAGGTGGATGGCAGTGTATGGATGAGATTGAGGTAGGCAGGAGATGTTTGGTCATTGGGGTCTGAAGGTGGAGCTATCGTCCGATTGTCGATGAGATTTTGGACCTCATGACGAAGGCGGTAGCAACGGTCGGTGCCATGACCGCGCTGCTGATGGTACATACAGTACTTGGAGGGATTATGTCTGGCTGGCTGGGAGTGGGTCAGGAAGAGGTTGAGGATCGAGGGTTTGGTTTGAGATGCCTCTTTCCATCAGGAGTTTTAGTGCGCTAGTCAGGCTCATATAGAGGGGGGTGAAAGTTCTGCCCTGAGCTCGGGCTGGGTCGGCTGTTTGTAGGCTTGGATTGGCAAAAGGGTTGGCTGTGGTGACTGTATTGATTTCAGTGGGTTCGGGAATAGTGCTACTTCTGGCATTGGTACTCCTTGAAATCACCCTCATTGTCGGTTCCCTTGTTCTGGGAATGATCCCACTGTTGAACGCATTCTCGACCTGAACCCCTAGTTCATGCAAACTTTTGAAAGTAAATAGTGGAGCGACTATCAACTTTTGCAACATATCATGCTCGAGGTTTCGCACCATCATCTGCACTTGATCCCTCTCAGAAGGGCGGCGATCTGTCATCTGCGCTGCCTTTGCTCTCCACCTCGCAACGAATTCCACAAAAGGCTCTGTTGGGTTTCTGGCGAGTTGCTTCAAGCTCTTGGATGGTCATTTCAACTTGGGTATTGTAGGAATACTGATCGACGAAGGCCAGCCAGTTCTTCCCAATTTTGCTTCACTGTTCCTCTTTGCTTCAATCTGTACCTGGATACCAAGTGCTGCTACACAGGGTTCATACAGAGAGAGTTTCTGTGGCTTAGTCAGACCCATCGGCTTTAGGACATCCAAGAAAAGTCGGATATGTACCATTGGATCCCCAGACCCGTCGAAACGGTCAATATATGGCATTTTGAAGCTGTCTGGGAGCCGTACAGCAGACTCGGTGTGCCCATCCTCAATGTCGGGAATGGAGTTAAGGCCCTGTGCCTTTTTGAATTGCTTCTCAAGGTTCGCAATTTTCACTGCGGTCAGATCAAGGTCATTAGCATCAAGGGGATAACGCCTCTCATTAGGCTGCACCAGGGGTCTGAAAACTTGGGCTTGAGCTAACCCTTCTCGAGGATCGGACACTGCAAATCTTCAACTGGCGGAAGTGGGTCAAAGTTCGGCTGGGGTCCCAAAGCTGGATGTAAGGCAGATGCCCCAGATGGGCGCTGCGTTTCAATACTGGTCTCAGCCTGCATGGCAGTTTCCCTGATTCAACGCTGCTACCACGGCCACAAATTCTTCCGAACCCTGTGACATCACGGTCTGCTGAGTCCGAACAAAGGTGATGTGACTGGTGACTGACGGATCAGATGAACCGGTGAGCCCTGACTGGCCTTTCTTTGCCTTGCCTCAGCGAAAGAACACTGGTTGCCCTTGAATCGAATTTCTGACCTAACAAAGTCTATCAGCACTAGTCCAATGTACCGGGGGATATCGGAGCCTTCTGAAGCTATGGTTCCAGGACTACCTAGCAAAAGAGAAAACATGCAGCATCTCAGCCTGATTTCACCAAAACGGATATGAGCATAACAGGATAACTGTGCCCTCTACTGAATTCTGCCCCAAAATTCTGCCTCTGCCTCAAATCTGATACCCTCGGGTAAACTGAATCCCGAAATACTGAACTGATGCCCGCAGGCCTGATGCCCAAACTCATAGACTGATACATGCATTCCTGTAGAGACGCACTCTAACAAGCACATAACAGATAAGTGAGAGCCAAAACACCCCTATGTTGGGGTAGGGTTTCCCTGTCCTATTTTGTCAGGAGCTAGGGTTTTACTACGCACACAGCGGTTTCAAACAACCTATAAACGGGTAAGCAACCTGTCCTAGTTTGGAATGGTCACTATGGATCCGATATGCACTAGGTCGAATGGTCAAAAAGGGTGCCCCGGTAAAACCGGGGTTTGTGTTCCCATGCTGTCAGAGCCAGAGCCGATCAGCCTTATGGACATGCCTTGACAAGACAAGCCTTCGGCAAATCGTTCGGGAATGGCATATGGCAAACACGATGTCCTAGGCGCACCAATGCAATATGCAATGCAATATGCAATGCAAAGAAACACACAAGTATAGTCAAAACGAGATATCATGAGTTCGAGTCAAGTTCTCTAAATCCCCAGCGGAGTCGCCAGAAACTGTAACAAGCCCGCGGGGGACCTCGCTACAGCTCGGACTCGATTTGTGTCACGGTTCTTAATCTTGAACCAAAGAGTCCAAATCCGGCAAATCGTTTTGGAAAACAGATTTTTGAAAGAAGTGCCAAACATGGACTGCTTTGCCAGATACAGAGTCGCCACCTAAATATTTTATTTTGGGAAATTTAGGAAACCCTGACTCGGTGCCAAAGGCCACGTGTCCGTCATCACCAAAGTTGCCTCGGCTCGGGAACTCGGGTACGATTGGGGAAGGTCACTTCGTGAGCACCCGCGCTCGCCCGGTCAAAGACCGGCCTCTACTAACCATGATATCTTATTTCGAAAACATTGTGAGTTCTTATTCCGGTTATTAGCCTAGGTTACTATGTGATGCTCGCAGCAAACAAGTATAGACTGAGTCGCCTGAATTGGAACAAAGCATTTCATGTTTGTTTGTTTGAAAATGGTTTGATGGTGCTACCCGCAGGTAGGCTAAGACGTGGATTTGCCACCCTCAGGTGGGCTTAGAAAACATGATTTTGCCACTATCTAGTGGGCTTAAAACAAACATTTGATGAATTGTCCAATCCAAGTAACTCAACCTCCACCCACAGGCATTCAAGGAGTTATATCACGTAAGCACATAGCCTCATGGCAAGCATGCTATTCATGGCAGCACTCACACGCATGCAAGGATGCTAAAGCATAAAACTCACCGAGTACTCCGAGCCAAAACGGAAACTGATTAGAAATCATGCATGATCCTAATTATACAGAATTGCCTAATGCAACACATGCAAAGATGCAACTATAGCAGGCTCGACTATTCTAAATGTGGCATATGGAATGCTACAGCTATCAAGTATTCAATTTGGAATTGAAATACAAATGCAGTTTGTATGATGCGCCGAGCCCGGTGCGTGCAAAACAGATGAATGATGCAAACATGCTGTCATACTGTATGCTAATTGAAATATGCCCTATATCTAACCATCATAAGCGGGTAAATAAAAGGAAGAAAGACGTGGGGTTGGAAGACATACATCACACACACGCACACTTATTACAACATTGCCCTCGCGCAGAGGGTCCGAATAAATAATACAGTCCGAAATGAAAGAATAATACAATCCGAATAATACAGTCCGAATAATATACAAATTCCTAATTAATTAACAAATTAAACTAAGAAAGCTATAAATTGGCATGCAAGCCAGGGGCTGCCTCGATTCTGATGAATAATGTATGCTGGACTGCCTTTGCGCGGAAATCCACTGGGATGCCCAATTAGCCTCTGTTTGCAATGTTTCTCGAAATGCGCGCCAGACTCCGAAAAGTTGCTGATTCCTCATTTTACTGCAACAGAGAACAGGAAAGGGGCATAGCAATGTATTTCACAAATATATGCATGCCTCGATCCTCGTGCCACCAATCACGCATAACGATGCATGATGGCCGAGGAGTCGGATTGCACAACTCAATATGGGATGAATGCATATGAACATTACAACAAAACCTAACTCCATCATGGGTAATCCGGAGTGTCGGTGACTAGGGAATTGAGACCCGTTCCATCATTCGGAGTACGAAACGTGCCTCGTTTCCCGTGCCCGGGCTAACTCCTATCCCGAACACGATGCAATATGCATGATATGCATGAATGCAACTAAGATACAATCCTAGCATGCACAATGCTATGAAAATGAGATGCCTCGAAATGCGTACACGCGGGCACGCAAACCGAGGCGATGATCCCAAGGCATGAAATGGCATGAAATATGACAACAATGAGACTAAAATGAGATGTCTCGAAATGCGTGCCCACGGGCACGCAAACCGAGAAAATGGCATACGGAATGCAATGAAGCTAAAATGATACGCAAAATGCAAAATGGACTTACACTAACATGAGTAAGCCTCAGCCACACTCACATAAGAGGCCGTCGGATGAAAATAAAGCGCCTCGAAATGCGTGCACACGGGCGCGCAAACCGAGACGATGACATATGCAATGCAATGAGATTAAAATGACATACAGAATGTGAAATGGACTTACACCAACATGAGAGAGCCTCAGCTACACTCACACGGGAGGCCGTCGGATAAAATGAAGTGCCTCGAAATGCGTGCACACGGGCACACAAACCGAGTCAAAGGCCGTAAGGCATGAAATGGCATGGAAATGATATGCAAGCATGCAAATGAATTTCCAGCACTCACAAATGATGCAAAACAGTCCCGAAAGGCGGGGAAATGACACCGAATGCACGGAATGGTCCCGAAATGCAATATTAAGCATCCGAATGGCCTACAGCCACACTAAACATGCGTAATTGGTACATGACATGAAAAACAGTAGCAAGGAAGCCCCAAAAATAGCATTTTTCAGTCTAGAACAAGGCCAAAGTGCAAGCATAGATAGGGCAACAATAGCATGCAAAAATACGGACCAAGAGAGGGGTATTGAAACAAGTGATGCATGCGGTGCTCAAACTGAAAAGTACCCTTCTACAACACTGATGAGGGACTAAAAATATGAACATTTTCAGTAGATGACATCCCCAAATCAGTATGAAACCATGCTAAAAATGCCATGCAAGATTGAGGATACATAGGGCTATAACATGAGGTACCCCAAACATTCATCAAACCAGAAAAGATCCTTGATGAAATATGACAAGAAGGCCAAAATATGGATATTTTCAGTACTGATGATGGCCGAAAACAGAAGCTAGATAAGCTTAAAAAAGCACACAAAAGGGGTCAAAGAGAGATATAAAGACAAGTATAACATGGAGACCCCAAACAAGATTGATCCCTTCTACAATATTGTAGAGGGACACAAAATAAGCTCACTCACAGTTCATGATATGCTCCAAAACAGACTACATGTAGGTCAAATAAATCATGCAAATTTACGGTAAATATGAGAAATTATGAAGCAAGTGCATGATAGAGAGGCCAAAAAGGGTTGAGCCCTTCTTCAATGTTGAAGAGGGGATCAAAATAGGCCCACTCACAGTTTACCTCATGCTCGAAAACAGATCACTCATAAGCTAGATATTTCATGCAAAAACAAGAGCAAAACATGGATTCAAGGCAAGTAGCATATGGAGCATGAAACAAGGTTGAGCCCTTATTCAATGTTGAAGAGGGCTTCAAAATAAGCACAATATCAGTTCATGAGATGCTCCAATTCAGATCACACATAGGCCAAATATTCAATGCGAAATAATGGCATATAAGAGGATATTGAAAGAAGTGCAAGATGGAGGGCTCAAACAGAGTTGAGCCCTTGAACAAACATCAAGAATAGCTCAAAATAGGACCACTTTCAGTATTGGTCGGAGCTCAAAACAGTGAACAAGTAGGGTTAATAAAAGAGGCAAGAAAATGGTGTAAAAGAGAGGGATTGAGACTTACCCTTGAAGAGTACACTTTTGCTACCTCTTGGCTTGATGAAAGTTGCTTCTAAGCCTCTCAAGAATCCCTCCTTGCTTCTGGAAATGGATTGGTAATGGTGATGCTTGATGATGATCAAGAAATGGCACTAAACTTGAATATTTGAGAGAGATTGAGAGAGAGGTGTGTATGTATGCTTGAAGGCAAGTTTTCTAACCCTAGGGAGAGTGTTAGAGCTGCTGTTGTAAAGGCCAAAAAGGGGGAGGCAAGTGGAGGGAAATGCACCTAAGTATTCCCCTCCAAAATATCCCCCGGATTTAGATCTTTTCTGGGAGAAACAACTGTGCAGCTGTAAGGAACACATCCCAAGGAGCATGGCCAGCCAGGCACTTTTTCTGCAGGTGGCCGGCCGGCCACCCCCATGGCCGGCCGGCCAAGGGGTAAAAATGGACACTTGAATTAATGGCCGGCCACCACACATTGGTGGCCTCCCATGTGTGCTGAACAAGACCCTGTGGTTGGAATTTGACAACTCTGAAACAGGAGAGAGAATAGGCCAATTCAAAGAGGGGTTCAAAAGGTTCAAAGAGAATTACTAGCCGGCCATGTGTTTTTAGTGTCCTCCATGTGTGTACATCACAAATATATGGTTTTGGCTCGAAGAAAATGGCCCTAGGGTGGTCAACATCAGCCCGGAAGTGAGAAAAACGGGCGCCGGAAGAGCATAACAGGTTGCTTGGACAATTACTAGCCTCCCACCCTCCAGTGACCTTCCTTATGATGAAACAGAGGTACCTGCCAAAAATGAACGAAAACCGATGCAAAACGAATGCTCGGGGGCCAAACCGCGCGGTTCGAGGTCCCGAAAATCGGCTGTAAGCACCGAAAGTGGCATTCGGCCACGAAGTGGGTATCTAAGACCCCAGTGCCCCTCGTTATGATAAAACAGAGGTACCTGCCAAAAATAAACGAAAGCTGATGCAAAACGAAAGCTCGGGGACCAAAACACGCAGTTCGAGGTCCCGAAAACCGGCCGTTAAGCACCGAAAGTGGTGTTTGGCCATGAAGTGGGTATCTAAGACCCCAGTGTCCCTCGTTAGGGAGTAAATGAGATGCATGCCAAAAACCGGAGGAATCGGAGATGGTTGGGTGGTCCCGAACCGAGGCACACGGCCTGACGGCTCCGAAAATCGGGAACCGGGCTCCGAAATGGGCAAAATGGCCTACGGCCACAAAAAGTAGCCCACGGCCACTGAGAGATGATCTGCTAGACCTCTCCCTCCCCTCAGGAAGAAAAACAGAGAAAACCGAGTCTGGTTCGCAAACCGAGGCAAGGCATAGAAGAGGGTTCGGAAGTCCGGAGGCAGGGCGCACGGCCGCAACTCTGAGACTTCTGAACGAGCACAATATGCAACATCACCGAGCGCTCAATCGGTGACATCTGAGTCTTAAGGTCGGTCAAAAATGGGGTGTCTACAATGAGTTTGACTTGTTTCTGTTCTGTTTGCAGGTCAAGTTTGTCGTTGTCATTACTTTTAGATTCTGAAGTTTTAAACCTTGTCCTTTACCATGTTGCATGTCTATATGACTCTACAGTACAAGGGATTTATGTAGTCAATATTGAGAGAAGATTTAGTTGTTGTGCAATTATTGAAATTGAGGTTCTAATTTATGCTATTGGTGGTTTTTCTAAGTATTTGCAATTTTTTGTGTCATCTAACATGATCAGATTTTATCATTGAGACTTCCTTGACATCTTCAATGTTATATCCTAATATTGTTTATGGAATGTAAAAGATTCATATCGCATATACACAATTATTTATTATTTTTTTCTTTTTAAATTTTATCTAAACTTATGTGGTTCCCATAAGAACTGTAGTATGGTATTCATTCAATTGTGGATCATTGTTATAACTCGGCTCATCTAGTTACTTAACTGCTGTTTGTAGGATTGTATGCTTCGGCTTGTAGTGTCTCATGGTGGCTTCATCATGTTTGGCAAAGGAAATAATAATGAGATAATTTATGAAATATTTTTCTTGGGGGTAAATGATTCATGGATATCTTTAAATATACTGTCTTTGTTATATATTATAAGAGAAGCAACTAAACATTAGATGGCATGAAAAATTCTCTTGACTGATTTGAGTCCTATATGAAAGGCGATTTGTTGATTTAACTTCTACGATTAACCCAAAAACTTGTTTGCTTTTTCTCAAATTTTTGAAAGGAAATTGGCTGAATTAGAATGTTTGATCTGTCACTGTGCATTTTATTTTGTTTTGGTTTGGTATGAGTATCAGGTTTGATTTGTGAATGGAAAAAGTTGGCAAGGTGCAGCGGAAGTCCGATTGTCGATGTCATAGGGTCACTCCATATCCATTACCTTCTCATTCTTCAAAGGTTTTGCAAGATGTCCATCAGAAGAAGCAACGTTCAAAAGCACTAGAGATAAAACAGTGGGACGATGCAAGTTGCTCGGTTTGTACGGAGTACCCTCACAATGCTATCCTCCTCCTCTACTCCTCTTATGACAAGGGTTGTCGCCCTTATATGTGTGCGACTAGCAGTCGCTATTCCAATTATCTCGAGCAGTTCAAGAAAGCTTATACTAAAGTTTCTTTAACCCAGATTGCAGAACCATGGCTCGGGTCCATTGACGAATCATGATGCCAATGTATCGGCTTCTGGTAATTTTGATGACAATTTCATCTCTCGCTTTATGCGCTATCGGAGCAGACTCTTGTCGGGGAGGTTGAGGCGGTGAAGGCGAAGGTGTAGAGCAGTTAACAGAATTAGATAATTTACAAATGGGTAGTATTCTAACGGGGATCTCTGCTCAGCGATGTCGATAGTTAGTCTCAATTAAGCAAATTTGAAGGTTTGGTCTCTCCCTGTAGGATTGTGAATTATCTTAGTTTTAGTGTTAGTTATATCTGGTTGTTTTCATAGATTATGTAATGACCCAATCCTTTTATATGCTTTCTGATATGCTTTCAGTCTCTTATTAGGTGCACTTATGTGTTTAATGTAAAATTTCAAGTGAAATTAAGTTTAATTATGTGAATTACATGATTAGGGGTTTACATCTGTTAATTAAAAAAAAAATCTCTATTACAATTGCGATATTTGAATCAATAATTGGAAGCCTTAGAAGCTTGATAACTCGAAATTGACTTTATAATTGTGATAAGTATGATTTTTACAACATAATATGAATTTTCGTAAAAATTTGATTCGGAACGATTAAATTGATTAATTTATGACAAACCTCTAAAGAAACCTTTAAATCTTTTATGTTAGTCACTTGTTATATCACAAAACGAAAATATCTCCTGAGAGAAGAAGAGGGTTAGAGAGGGAGAGCAAGAGGGAGGAAGCTTCAACAAGGGAGAAAATTGAGTAATTGTGAAGGATTGTAAAGATTTGGGCTCAAGGTATGTCTAACCCACTTTAAATAACCTCTCTCTTGGACTTGAGTAAGAATTTCCGTGATATTCATGCAAGTTAGGGTTTGTAATTGAGGTCTTGTGTATGATATTTGACTAATTGGAAAGATGTGCTTATCTTTTGGGTGTTTTGAAATTAATTTGAGCCACATGGAGGAATACATCCTATTCTTTGATTTTTCATATTGGAACTCACATAATTATACACATATATTGTTCATATATCAAATCTAACCACAACCATGAGGGAATTGAATTGTGTATGTGAATTTAGAAAACATTACGATCTAAATAAACTTGTAATTCATGTCCATTGTGGTATTATCCTTTATGATTCATGTTGTGGTAATATTATGTTATAGTATTGAGGTGATTTCCCCATTTTTTTCCTTTGAGATATGTTTGCCTTGTTGAATTTGGGCCTTCTTTCGGACTGCCCAAAACAGGGGTTGTGACCGCACGTGCGGGGGTCATGGTTGCATGTGTGGGAAGCACTACCGCACGTGCGGAAAACAGGGGAGTTCAAAGCTCAGGTACTGAAATAAATGCACGTGCGCCCCATCTTCTTGCACGTGCGGTGAAGGGCTTCCGCACATGCGGCCCATGGAAACAAATCTTGTGTGTTTCTTTTCTCCTGTTTGACCCTCTGGGACTGCTAAAATGTGTATTTGAAGCTTTTAAAATGCTTGTAATTAAAGGAATGTTGAACGAATCGATTATCGATTAAAAAGGAAAAGAGACTAATTTGTGAGTTGCATATGTGTGTAGGTCACATACAATAAGGGACTATCACTCCGCCACAACACTGCGAGTAATGGTACTGTAGTGATATGTTTATTTGCTGCTAATAGTTATCGTTAGCATACCGTTAATTGTGAATGAGCTATGTCTCTATATAATGAACAATCAGAAAACTCAAGTGTGATACTGGATAATGGTACACTTATGGACCTGAGGTCGTTCTATTATGCTATTGCTGGGCCTGAGGCCATTCAGATATAAGTTGCATTGATGACAGCCTGAAGCGGGGGCATGATAAGTGATGACATGTCGATGTCTCATCAACCTTAGTATGATTTGAATTGATTACGACTCATGGCCTAAGGCCGAGGAAGGTAGTGTACATGTCGATGTTCTACCTACCCTTTAGTGTGCAAACAGCTGTTGATATGTGGGCTTGAGACCATTCTGTATGACATGTGGGCCTGAGGCCGTTCTGTATGATATGTGGGCCCAAGGCCGTTCTGCATTCACATTGGGCTCAAGGCCGTTTTGGAAATGACTATAGAATAAGATCAGATATGTGAACCATGTACTTATATACGGTGTGACTTATGTTTATTCACTTGAATTATCTACATGCTATTATTCACTGAGCCCTACTCACCCCGTGTTATTTATGTCCCTATAGGTAATCGGCTTGGAGGTCAGTCCTAGTCTAGCCCCAGCAACTTTTCTTTTGTTAACCCTGCTGTGTCCAAGCAGTTAAATGAAGTTACTCATTTTTGTGGAATTCCTTCCGTAGCTCTTAGCATTGGTCACTAGCCTTTTGTTAAATGCTGATAACATGTATAACTTCATCATCGAGGTTTTTGGTTATACTCCCGGTTACGGGGTTGGGACTATATATATGTGTGTATATAGTTGTCACTTATGTATATGCTTCTTTATGTGTTGGGTTATGTGATTATAATGTTTGTGGTCCTGGCATTTAAACACTAGCTCAGTGGATGTCATTTTAAAATTAATATCTGCTTCCGTTCAAGCCCCATATGATATAAGTTGGTCGTGCTACTGACTAGTGAGTTTTGAGACCCGTTATGGGTCGGTCATGCCCAAACTTTTAGGGGCGAGTTTGGGGCGTGACAAGTGGTATCAGAGCACGAGTTTCTATCTCACACACGGATCCATTGAGTCTTAGGATGTCTAGAAAAGAATTAGGTTTCATCCATAATGTTTTTGGGTGTCTATGAAGTAATTGATAGCAACGTGATTTGTCTATGTAATATATACTGATAAGTATATCGAAATGGTTATTATTTGTGTCTACCTGTATATCTTTTGTGTATATTGTGATTGATTGTTATGTAGATCATGGTGAGAACAAGAATGGATGATCCAGAGGACTCTACCTCCGCACGGTTAGACAGAATGGAAAGAATGATTATGGAAATGACAGAAACTCTACGGCAACAGCAACAACAACAACAACAACAACCGCCACTGCCACCACCACCGGTACCTCCGCCTGCGATGCAAGATCATCATACTGAGGACCGAACCATCACTCTCACAAAAGAATTCAAGAAGATAAAGCCACCAATATTTAGCGGTGGAATTGAATCGATGAAAGCAGAGGCATGGGTATTGGGAGTGGAAAAATTATTTGAGGTGTTTCCATGCACTGAAGCTTAGAAGATACAACTGGCTGCTTTCACTCTTGAAGACAAGGCTTGTAGGTGGTGGATGCTTACAAGAGTTGGACATCAAGGGTTGACTTGGACCCGATTTCTGGAACTCTTTTATGATAAGTATTTTCCGCAGGGTATGCGGGATAAGAAGGTGACTGAGTTTGAAACTCTAAGACAAGGGAATAAGACTGTGGCGGAGTATGAAGCTCAATTCGCAGAATTAGCTCAATTTGCACCTCATATGGTGGATACGAATTACAAGAAAGCGAGGAAGTTTGAGGGGGGATTACGGAATACCATCCTTGATCGAATCAATGTATTAAAGTTACCTACATATGTTGATGTATTAGAAAGGGCCGTTATGGTAGAGGGGAATATTGCTACTAGAATCGAATTTCCGAATGGAAGGGAAAAAGGCAAAATACTCAAGTGTCAAAGGGGCCACCGACACCACCAAATAAGAAATTGAATTCGGGAGTTTCTAGTGCTTCCACCCCTACTCGAGACTTGGCACCTACCTATCCAGATTGTGGAAGAAGACATCGTGGAACTTGTTATCGGGTGACCGGGGCATGCTTTAAGTGTGGCAAGACGAGTGATTTGGTGAAAGATTGCCCTCAAAGGGATCGGCAAAATGGGAATCGAACCACTACCAGTTCAGTAGGTTCAACGCCAACTCCAAGCATTAAGTCAGTTGCAAAAACCACCAATAATAAAGACACTGCTAAGCAAGGAAGGATGTTCGCGTTGGTTCCGGGTGACATGCAAAATGCTGCGGCAGTGGTTTCAGGTACGTTTACTATTCACGGTCATTCTGCTCATGTGTTGTTTGATTCAGGATCTACCCACTCCTTTGTGTCAAAACTATTTGTCCAAAATTTAAATAGACTGTAGACGTGCCCCAAGAACTCTCCGGGCTCCGCGCCGGTGAGGGCGCGAATCTCGTTTTGTTCTCTAGGCTACTACAGTTCGGACTCAGTGTCACGGTTCTGAATCTAACCTCGCAAAGTGCAATGCAAGACTGATAAATCACCAAAGAGTCGAAATCCGGCAAATCGTTTTGGAAAATTGATTTTTATAAAGAAGTGTCAAACATGGACTGCTTTGCCAGATACAGAGTCGCCACCTAAATATTTTATTTTAGGGGAAATTTAGGAAACCCTGACTCGTGCCTAAGGCCACTTGTCCGTCATCACCAAAGTTGCCTCGGCTCGGGAACTTGGGTATGAGAGGAGAAGGTCATGCAATGAGCACCCCCGCTCGCCCGATCAAAGATCGGCCTGTACTAAGTATGATATTTTGTTTTTGAAAACACATGTGCTCTTATTTCGGTTAATTAGCTAATCTTACTACGTGATGCACACAGCATACAAGTATAGACTAGCTCGCCTAATTTGGAACAAAACATTGCATATTTGTTTGAAAATGGTTTGAAGTTTATTACTCGCAAGTAGGCCAAATCAAGGATTTGATGAATTGTTCCAATTCAAGCAATCCAACCTTCACCCACAGGCATTCAGGCAGTTATATCAATTAAGCAGTTAGCCTCATGGCAAGCATGCTTTCATGGTAATCAATAACACACATGCAGTATGCTAAAGCGTAAACACTCACAGTGTACTCCGAGTCAAAACAGAGAACTAGTTAGAAATCATGCATGACCTTAGTTCATGTTAAGATGGCTAATGCAGCACATGCAAACAATGCAACTAAGATAGGCTCAGCTGTCTAGAATGTCATGTGAAATGCAGATTGATAGCATGTTGTTGAACACGTATTCAAGTAAATGTATTGAAATACAATGTAGTTAGTATGATACGCTGAGCTCGGTGCATACAAAACAAATGAATGATGCACGCATGCAAAGCATAAGGTATGCTAATCGAGATATGCCCTAAAACTAACCATCGTAAGTGGTTAAGTAAAAGGCAGAAAGAAATGGGGGTTAGAAGACATGCATCACACACACGCACGCTTATTACAACAGTTGGCCCTCTCGACGGAGGGTCCGAATAAGAAGCTAACTAGCTAATCTAAGCTAATTAAGCTAATTATTACATCACAAAGCTAATTAACTAATCCTAGTTAACTAACTATTACAAAACAATTGAATAGTTAAATGCATTAACTAATTAAGTACAAACCAAAGAATAAACTAGCTAAGGAAAGCAGTAAAGAAAATGTCCTCAGAGGGAGAAGAGTGCATGCATGCCTGGTTGCTTCGTTCGGAATCCAACGCGATGCTCTAACTTGCCTCTGTTTGCAACTGTTCTCAGAACCTTGCACCAAGCTCCAGAAAGCTTCTAACTCACCTTGGGAACCTGTGGGAGGGCTGTCGACCACCTAGGGATGCTTCCAGCCACTGGTCGACCACTTTTCTTTGTTGCTGACTAGAAAAAGTGGTCGGCCAGCTAGTTTTTCTGGCTGGCCGGCCAATTTTTGCTGCACTTCTCCAGTTTGCTGCAATAGAGAGTAAGAAAGGGTATGGCAATGTATTTGTAAGATATGTGTGCATAACTACCCTCCTTATCATTTCATAAGCTTAAGGGAGTGTGGTTCTCGACTCTCGGGCCACCAATCACGCATCTCGATGCATGATGGCCGAGAGGCAAAGTTGCACAATTCAATATCAAAATGAATGCACACATAAACACATAACGCCTAGAACTCTATCATATATGATCAAGAGCGTCGGCGACCAAGAATTGAGGCATGTTTCATCACTTCAAGTATGAAACGTCCCTGGTTTCTCGTGTTTGGACTAACACCTATTCCAAACAAAATGCAACAAAAGCATGGCATACACAATGCGACTCAAGCATGCAAACATGCAATGCAACTAAAGCATGCAAACATGCAATACAATGAAACAAGCATGTGAACAATATGCAAGAGACAAGCATGCAAACATGCAATGCAATGTGACATAGCATACTCAATGCCAATAGCATGCATACTTAATGCAAAGCAATAAAATAGCATACACAATGCAAACAACAACATGGCATTCACAACACAAGGTAGCATGGCATACTCAATGCAATGTAACATGGCACACACAATGCTCGATGGACTTAAACCAAAATGGACAGACCTCAGTCATGCCCAAATCAGTGGCCATAATGATGAAACTAAGGCACAAAAGGACAAGGCAAGCATGCACATGCATTGGCCTATCAAGTAGGCCTAAGAACACAACTCTCAAGCATGATGAAGAAGCAATAAACATGGAAGTGTGACAGCACTAAAGGCTCTAAAATCAAGTGTGAAATGATGCCAAATCATTCAAACAACACAAGTAAAGCATGCAAGAGGACCTAAGGCACAAAGCCATTAAAGGGACTACACAAAGGGGCATGCAATACATGGCACAAATGATTGAACCAATCATGGACAGAGCTCAAATAGGTCTAAACAAAGACCAAAACATGCTGAGATAAAGGCTCAAAGACCTAGGCATGCAAGCATACACACTAGGCCATAAACAAGGCAATAAATGCACAACCTTAGAGGCACTCAAAGGGTGAGAGAAGTGGGAATATGGCAATGCTACATGCTCTGAAATCAAGTATTAAATGATGCCAAATCATCCAAATAACTCAAAGATAACATGCTATGGTGCTCAAAACTTGAAACTAGCATAGGCATTTGTACTACAACTATGCAAAACATGAAGTCTATGGTCAAGGAAACCCAAAACAGTCCTAGAATGAAGGGCATAAGGCATGGATCATACAAGGGCAATAGAGAGGATTACACTACACCTACCAAAGCCAAGCATGAGATGACTTAACCAAAAAAAATCAGAGTTATATCATGGCAAAATAACCCCAAATACACATTGAAATGATAGCTCGCAAGCTTAGGCATGAAGGCATACGCAATGGCTCATGTTAAGGCATAAAGGGCAAACCCTCCAACGCATTGAATGAGTGAAAGATGTGAATGCATGACTATGAAACATGCACTGAAATCACATAATAAATGATGCCAAACCATTCAAATAGGCCAAGCAATGCATGCTAGTGGACTTGATACACAAAGCTAACAAGCTAGAATGCATTATAGCTATACAAAGCATGGCATGCATGACCAAAACAATACAAATCAGAGCTAGAGCATGTTAAAACATGGGCAAAAAATTCTTAGAGTTAAGCCAAAAGCATGCTAGAGTGACATGTTAAAGCATGATACACATTAGGCTAGTTCATGGAATTGCACTACAAGTGCATGGAGCATGCAAGGGCCTATCAAGACAACCCAAAACAGAGGTATGACATGGAAAAACGTCACCAAAAACATGCTGAAATGGAAACAAAACAAGCTAGAATGACATGCTACTTCATGAAGCATACAAGACTAGTTTGTGAGATTTACACTACAAGTGTATAAGACATGAAAAGGATGACAAAACCAAGTCAAAACAGTGACATGTCATACCAAAATAACCCCAAATACATGCTAAGATATGGCCACCATAAGCTTAACAAACATGCTCAAACATGAGGCATATGAAGCAAGGATTCAAGACACAAGAAGAGGGGATGACCCTCTCCTATTTGGGACCTCAAAACACCACTTCCACCACTGAAATTCCTCTAAGTTTCAGTGGTGAGACGGCCAAAACAAGGTGGTCCCAAAAGCTCAAAAAGAAGGCACAAAAGCAAGGCCAAACAAGGCCTAAGAGGGGGTAGACAACCCCCAACACAAAAGTGACCTTAAACAAACATTTTAAGGGCTAAAAATCAGAACTTTTTGCAGTAGGAAGTTAAGGTTAAAACAGCATGAAAATAGGTTCAAAAGCTTAAGCAAAAATAAGGGTTTAAGGAGTTAAAGGCTCACCCTTGAAGAACACTTTTGAAGCTACAACTCCAGCAAGTTTTTCTGACCAAAACCAGTCCAAAAACTCTAAAACCAACCTTAAGAAGCCTCAGCAACAAGAGTAAGGTGTTTGAGTGTGTGTTTGTGTGTTAAAGCATGAAGAAATAACACTTTAAGGCACAAAACAAGAGAGAAATGAAGATGTATAGATATAGATTATATGTATAGCTCAAGGAACTTTTTTCTGAACCTGGAGGAGGAAGGGGGAGCCTCCCTCTTATAGGAAAGCAAGCCTTAAGCTTGTTGAGGAAGCTAAGGGCTTAAAGCCATCCCTCTATACACGTGTATGGAGGATGGCATCTGTGCCTTCCAGCTGGCACAGCTAGACTAAAAATATCTCCAAAAAGGTGAGGGAAAGTAGCCGACCACTTGAAGTGGTCGGCCAGCTACTTGTAGTGGTCGGCCGACCAACACAAGTGGTCTCCCAAGAATAAACTGGTCAGCTATGGTGGGAGATGGTCAGCAGCATGAAAACAAGCAAATGGTGTGGTGGCCGACCAGAAAAGGTGGCCCAAAGACCAAGAAAACCAGTTCCCGACCAGAAAACTGTCTGGCAGGAAGCAAAGTGGTCTCCAAGGGGAAGAACTGGTCTCCCACCCTTGTACCATCTTCCAAACAAGGAAAACAAGGTTTGTACCAAAAACAAACCAAAAAGGATGCAAGACGAAAGTCCGGGAGGCAAGACGCGCAACCGGGAGCCTCGAAAACTAGTCTACGAGCACCAAAAGTGGTTTGCGACCACAAAATTGGTCTCCCAGACCACAGTGTCCCTCTAGGTAGAGGCAACAAGGTGTGGTTCAAAAACCACGCCAAACGGAGAACATTAAGTTGTCCCGAGTCAAGGCGCGCGGCCGAAGCCTCCGAAAACCAGAAACTAGTCTCCAAGCGAGAAAAGTGGTCTACGACCACGACAAGTGGTCTACGACCACAAAAGAATGGTCTACAAGACCTCCCCCTCCCTCAGGCAAGGAGAACAAGACTTGGTCCACAAACCGAACCGAAACACAAGGAGTTCAGAGGCTCGAAGGCAAGGCACTCAACCGAAAACTTTGAAACCTCGAAACGAGCACAACATGCGCAATCACCGAGCGCTAAATTGATGATGTCTGAATCTTAAGGTCGGTCAAAACTGTGGAATTGCTACCTTATGTGTCGTGTGTGTCTTCACCTTTGGGAGATTCTATGGCCTGTACATCTATTTATTTTGCTTGTGAAATCTTAATTGGGGACACCCGGGTATATGCCAACTTGCTACCTCTTGACATGACTCATTTTGATATCATTTTGGGAATGGATTGGTTAAGTGAGTACCAAGTGACTATTGATTGTATGACCAAGCGAATTAGCTTCCACCCTCCGAGACAGTCAGAGTTTACTTTCAAGGGGCATGGAGTGATCTCTCCACCTTACTTAATTTCTGCAATGAAGGCATGCAAATTACTACAGAAAGGGTGTTAGGGCTATTTATGCAGTGTCTTAAAGAGGCAATCCATGAATGGGGGTGTTGATATGATTTCAATTGTTTGTGAATTTCTCGATGTTTTCCCGGAAGAGATACTAGGAGAATTAGTGGATCGTGAAATTGAGTTTACAATTGAAATGGTGCCAGGAACTCAACCCATCTCTAAAACTCTTTATAGGATGTCACCAGTTGAAATGAAGGAGTTAAAGATTCAGTTACAAGATTTACTAGATAAAGGGTTCATTCGCCCGAGCGTTTCTCCTTGGGGTGCACCAGTCCTTTTTGTGAAAAAGAAAGATGGGACTCTTCGATTATGTGTGGATTACTGGGAGCTTAACAAAGTAACAATCAAGAACAAGTACCCATTACCTAGGATCGATGATTTGTTTGACCAGCTGCAAGGTGCACAAGTCTTTTCAAAAATTGATTTACGATCGGGATATCACCAACTGAAGGTCAAAGCTGATGATGTTGAGAAGACTGCCTTTCGAATCGGATATGGTCACTACAAGTTTTGGTTATGCCCTTTGGAGTTACCAATGCACCGACAACATTTATGGATTTAATGAATAGCATCTTCAAGCCTTACCTGGATGAATTTGTGGTGGTGTTAATCGATGATATCCTCATTTATTCGAAAGATGCGGAGGCTCTTGAAAACCATCTTCGATTAATTCTTCGGACACTTCGAGATAAGAAATCTTATGCTAAGTTGAAGAAATGTGAGTTTTGGCTACGTGAAGTGGGGTTCTTGGGATATGTGATAACGAAGGAAGGTGTGTCTGTTGATCCACACAAGATTAAAGCAATCGTAAATTGGCCAACTCCTACTAATGTGACCGAGGTGCGTAGTTTCTTGGGATGTACTGCCGGAGGTTCGTTAAAGATTTCTCCAAAATTGCCGTGCCACTTACCCAATTAACTCAGAAGGGGATTTTGTTTGAATGGTTGGAACAGCGGGAATCTGCCTTTCAAGAACTGAAAACAAGGTTAACCACCGCACCAGTTCTTGCTTTACCATCTGGCATTGAAGGATTCGTGATCTACAGTGATGCTTCTCATAAAGGGTTGGGTTGTGTCCTTATGCAAAATGGGAGGGTCATTGCCTACTCTTTTCGTCAACTTAAACCCCATGAGAAGAACTACCCTACACATGATCTGGAACTAGCAGCAGTGGTCTTTGCTCTGAAGATATGGCGACATTATTTATATGGCACTACTTGTGAAGTCTACACCGACCATAAGAGTCTCAAGTACCTCTTTACCCAAAAGGAGTTGAATATGCGACAGCGAAGATGGTTGGAACTTATTAAGGACTATGATTTGCAAATCCATTACCATCCTGGTAAAGCCAATACTGTAGCAGACACTCTTAGTCGAAAATGTATGGGAAACTTGGCGAATCTATCTACACAACGGAAGGAATTATTGCTTGCATTGGAAAGAGAGAATGTAGATGTTGTAATACAGGAACGAGATGCTATGGTAGTAGCAGTGACAACCCAACCAACATTAATTGAAGAAATCAAACAACGACAGTTAGAGGACGAATTCTTAAGGAAGATTTGTGATGAATTAGTAATAAAACCAAGACGCAGATTCGACCTTATAGATTCGGTGCTCAAATTTCAAGGCAGATTATGTGTCGTTAATGTGTTAGAAATGGGGGTGTTGATATGATTTCGATTGTCGTGAATTTCTCGATGTTTTCCCGGAAGAGATACTAGGAGAATTAGTGGATCGTGAAATTGAGTTTACAATTGAAATGGTGCCAGGAACTCAAACCCATCTCTAAAACTCCTTATAGGATGTCACCAGTTTGAAATGAAGGAGTTAAAGATTCAGTTACAAGATTTACTGGATAAAGGGTTCATTCACCCGAGGCGTTTCTCCTTGGGGTGCACCAGTCCTTTTTGTGAAGAAGAAAGATGGGACTCTTCGATTATGTGTGGATTACCGGAGCTTAACAAAGTACAATCAAGAACAAGTACCCATTACCTAGGATCGATGATTTGTTTGACCAGCTGCAAGGTGCACAAGTCTTTTTCAAAATTGATTTACAATCGGGATATCACCAACTGAAGGTCAAAGCTGATGATGTTGAGAAGACTGCCTTTCGAATCGGATATGGTCACTACGAGTTGTTGGTTATGCCCTTTGGAGTTACCAATGCACCGGCAACATTTATGGATTTAATGAATAGCATCTTCAAGCCTTACCTGGATGAATTTGTGGTGGTGTTAATCGATGATATCCTCATTTATTCGAAGATGCGGAGGCTCATGAAAATCATATTCGATTAATTCTTCGGACACTTCGAGATAAGAAATCGTATGCTAAGTTGAAGAAATGTGAGTTTTGGCTACATGAAGTGGGGTTTCTTCTTGGGACATGTGATAACGAAGGAAGGTGTGTCTGTTGATCCATACAAGATTAAAGCAATCGTAAATTGGCCAACTCTTACTATGTGACCGAGGTGTGTAGTTTCTTGGGATGTACTACCGGAGGTTTCGTTAAAGATTTCTCTTTCTTTTCAAAATTTCCGTGCCACTTACCCAATTAACTCAGAAGGGGATTTTGTTTTGAATGGTTGGAACAGCGGGAATCTGCCTTTCAAGAACTGAAACAAGGTTAATCACCGCACCAGTTCTTGGCTTTACCATCTGGCACTGAAGGATTCGTGATCTACAGTGATGCTTCTCATAAAGGGTTGGGTTGTGTCCTTATGCAAAATGGGATGGTCATTGCCTACTCTTTTCGTCAACTTAAAACCCCATGAGAAGAACTACCCTACACATGATGTGGAACTAGCAGCAGTGGTCTTTGCTCTGAAGATATGGCGACATTATTTATATGGCACTAGTTGTGAAGTCTACACCGACCATAAGAGTCTCAAGTACCCCTTTACCCAAAAGGAGTTGAATATGCGACAGCGAAGATGGTTGGAACTTATTAAGGACTATGATTTGCAGATCCATTACCATCCTGGTAAAGCCAATACTGTAGCAGACACTCTTAGTCGAAAATGTATGGGAAACTTGCGAATCTATCTACACAACGGAAGGAATTATTGCTTGCATTGGAAAGAGAGAATGTACGTTGTAACACAGGAACGAGATGCTATGGTAGCAGCAGTGACAACCCAACCACATTAATTGAAGAAATCAAACAACGACAGTTAGAGACGGATTCTTAAGGAAGATTTGTTGATGAATTAGTAATAAAAACCAAGATGCGGATTCGACCTTATAGATTCGGTGCTCAAATTTCAAGGCAGATTATGTGTCGTTAATGTGTTAGAAATTAAGAAGAACTTGATGAAAGAAGCACATGTCTCCAAATTTTCAATGCATCTCGGAAGTACCAAGATGTACCGAGATTTAAGGCAGAACTTTTGGTGGCCAAACATGAAGAAAGAGATCCACTACAACAAGTTGGGTCTTGAATGAAGAATTTCTTTTGTCTCCAAAGAGCTAATTTCGTCACTATAGATATTTGTGAGGAAATATTTTCCTCACCGGTTTCGTCATTAAAGGTTTGCACTAAAAACCACCGTGACAAAAAATAATTTTGTCACAAATGATATTACTTTAGTGACAAAATTTTTTGTCACCAATAAAACAACATTTTATTGCCAAAAATTCTCATTTTCGTCACCAAATAGTTATTCAATACCATGTTTATAACTTTAGTTGACGAATAAATTTGTCACACATGTTGATCATTGATGAGGAAATAATTTCGTCACAATAAGATATAAAGATGACGACATTTTTTGTCTCCAAAAGTCATACATAGGTGACGAAATATATTTCGTGGTAAAAATATATATACGTGACGAAATTTTTAGTCACCAAACAACAAAATCAATGAAAACTTTTATATATAAACTACAATAAATTTTGTTATAAAAAATATTTATTAACGACGAATAATTACTTTATCATAATAACAAGTACAAATGATAAAAAAAAAATTCGTCACTAAACTTGTCCCATATTTTATATTTCAATTTAAATTATTATTTCACAAATAGCCCTACTCATATCCCAATAGCCTTTTAAATGTACTAAGAAATCCACTAGCTATTATACACCACTCTACAAAAAAATTCACTAAATAATTTATATCATAAATCAAAATATATCCATCAAACAAATTTAATAATAATCCATTAAGTATAACCAAAAAACCATCAAAGTAAATCCCATAATGAACTAACATGGAGTCCACAAAAAAAATCAACACTCAATCTTGATTTGAAACTAGAACTAAAGTATCAGTTCAGGAAAAAGAATCAACACTTGATCTTGATTTGCAAGTATGCTTCCAAACATCATCAAAAACCAATCTGCAATGAAAATAAACAAGAAAAACATTAACATATTATCAATTACATTGTATAGACCTCTCTATCCATGTCAATACAAATTGTGTACACAATGAGTCTAGCTTAACAACCAGAAGTTCATTTGTACATGGCAAGCTCCTATTAATCACATCACTAACTCAGAGCAACTCCAACACTGCCTAGTAAACATACACAAAAAAATATACACATAGTTTTGTCTCTACTTTGGTTAGTGTGTATTTTAACAAGGGTCATGCTAAGTAAGAAGTAACTAATGAATCTATTTTCATTAAATACATCTTCAAACTTGTTAAATCTTAGTTAATAATTAGTGAAACAGCTGTGCTTTAACTAGTATATACTAATCAACATTAGAAAAATAAAAACACAAAACAAGCGAAACTTACCAAAACGGCGATCTACGAGTTCATGGGATATCTCCTCCTCTAAATTGTCCTTTGAAACCTTGCTTCTTAAGAGACTCCATGATGCTTGAAGTCATCTCCAAATGCTCCTCAAGCGACTCCAAAAATGACAATAAGGCAATCCAAATAGATTCCAACAATTAGTTTTTTGGTACACCAACATAAATTTTAACCAAGGTGATTCACTGCTTAATAAAACACTCTGAATTCATGTTTTCTAGTAGTACTAATGAAATTACTACCATCTAGAACAAAGGAATGCTACTCCCCCTATCTTCCATACCCAAAGCAGATATAGACTAGAGGCTATACAGAACCAGTCTTGAACTATGGCACTATAGATCCCTTTGTTTAGTTGTCATTTGTGCCTGACATAGGCACTAATGAATAAAATTCAGTAACATTCAAGATCCAAAATTATCGTCAGTAAAATTGAAAATGAAAAGTTCAGTTTCATTGCGATATTCTTGGTAATTCTCTGCTTTACCATCTACCCATTTCTCCACTGCATTTATATAGGGAAAGATGTCAATTAATAAGATAAAAACCACACATAATTCACATCATCAATGCTTACAATAGTTTGGCAAAGTTTTGGGTTATGCTTCACTACGACATTCTTGGTAATTTTTTTCTTTTACCAATTACTCAATCCATTACTCAAATTACACAGGGTGAATGTTGAACTATGTAACAGATATTACAAATGATCCTAAATGAATTAGGATTAATAGAATTGCATAGCATGATTACCTGAGCGATATTCAGACTGATGCATTCAATCCTAGAGATCACAATTGGAGAATATTAGGTCTAAAAGAAAGCAATTATGGGACCAATGTTGAGATGTCTTTTGCCATTTTATATCCTCCCACTTAGAACTTAAGGCATGTCTTGTCTCCATAAACAGCTGTTACAACTAATTTTAGCATGAATCTAACCAATGTAAGTCAGCATAACATTTCAGATAATTAGATAGTCCATTTCAAATCATTGAAAATTACCACAATAGCACATTCACAATTATGGAGTCATTCCGAGCCTTGTGATATCTCCAATACTCATCCGCAACTTCCTCATCAGGGCGACCATCAGAATCATTGGTTTCAATATACGGTTTTTGCTTAACACGATTTAAATCTTCATGCAGCCCATCAACACTCATCTCTTTCCTATTGATTGTTCAATATGGCGGTTTTTGCTTAACACGGTTTTTGCTAGCACTGCTGGAACTACTTGATCCACTAACATTATCCCCTTGAGAAGGAAAAGTGGTGGCATTCTTTTAGCCTGCATATACAGTAGTGCAAAATGAATATGCTGCCATTTATACCATTAAATGAAAATAAAATATCAAAAGTCACCAATCCTCTTATTTCCCGAACTCTCAACTCTTTTAGATTCTTTTGGTACCTACAATGGCTGGAGTCGGGTTCTGCAATGATATTAAGGCAAATAGTTCATTATCCAAATAACATTTCATTATCCAACTAATAGTTAAAGAGCCTCTGCAACAGTCATCAAACCTAAATTCAAGTCAGTAATTTACCATGCTTGCACAGGTTCAATGGGACTCATTTTATATGCATTGTTTACTATATAAAATACATATCTTTTTAAAAATCAGTAATGAAAACTTTCAAACCTCTAAATCACTTGTGCTATCCGAAACACTCTGTATAACCCACATGAGGATGGTCAGAACAGCTCCTGAATCGAATTCTCTTTTTTTCCTGAAAACTGGAGCACCAACAAAAAAAAAAAAAAAAAAAGAGTGGGAGAGAATTAGTAGGGTTCCTTTTTTTCATTACTGCCAAATCTCAAAGTTTCCCCTTAAAGATTGATTGGTGATAAAATAATTATGTCTTTATATAATGAACAATCAGAAAACTCAAGTGTGATATTGGATAATGGTATACTTATGGACCTGAGGTCGTTCTGTTAGGCTATTGTTGGGCCTGAGGTCGTTCAGATATAAGTTACATTGATGACAGCCTGAAACAGGGGCATGATAAGTGATGACATGTCGATGTCTCATCAACCTTAGTATGATTTTATTGATTACGACTCATGGCCTAAGGCCGAGGAAGGTAGTGTACATGTCGATATTCTACCTACCCTCTAGTGTGCAAACAACTGTTGATATGTGGGCCTGAGGCCATTCTGTATGACATGTGGGCCTGAGGCCGTTCTGTATTCACATTGGGCCCGAGGTCGTTTCGGAAATGACTATAGAATAAGATCAGATTTGTGAACCATGTACTTATATACGGTGTGACTTATGTTTATTCACTTGAATTATCTACATGCTATTATTCACTGAGCCCTGCTCACCCCGTGTTATTTATGTCCCTGTAGGTAATCAGCTTGGAGGTCAGTCCTAGTCCAACCCCGACAGCTTTTCTTTTGTTAACCCTGCTGTGTCCAAGCAGTTAAATGAAGTTACTCATTTTTGTGGAATTCCTTCCGTAGCTCTTAGCATTGGTCACTAGCCTTTTGTTAAATGTTGATAACGTGTATAACTTCATCATCGAGGTTTTTGGTTATACTCCCAGTTATGGGGTTGGGACTATATATATGTGTGTATATAGTTGTCACTTATGTATATGCTTCTTTATGTGTTGGGTTATGTGATGATAATGTTTGTGGTCCTGGCATTTAAACACTGGCTCAGTGGATGTCATTTTAAAATTAATATCTTCTTCCGTTCAGGCCCCATATGATATAAGTTGGTCGTGCTACTAACTAGTGAGGTTTGAGACCCGTTATGGATCGGTCATGCCCAAACTTCTAGGGGCGAGTTTGGGGCGTGACAGATTAGGTGTCATTTTTATTTTTGTGCATAGTGGTTAATCATTCGAAACCGAAAGATAGAATGATAGAAAGAGTCCTTTTAATATTTGTCAAGTGTCCTTCTAATATTTTTCTTTGAACATGTTTCTGCTTTGCTTCATAATCTATGTATTATGTTTGTCCTGACGATTTCTTCAAAATTTTATGTTCTTTCTTGTTTTAGAAATTCTTTGTTGGCCTCTACAATAACACCACCACACAATTTCAAAGGGTTGGCCTAGTGGGTGTAGCTTGGGGCCTGGGGTGTGCTCTCTTAATGTCTTAGATTCAACTTTTATTAGGTGCTATTAATTCTTTGAAACTATGCACACGGATTTTGCTCGAGATTTGTCCAATCTATGTGAAGAGATTGTTTTGCGTGGGTCACAAATACTAAAATATGGAGAAATTTGATTCACTAGTCACTACCCTAATGTCATATTTGATTTAGTTTTATGGATTTGTTTTTGAGAAATTTTGAAAAACTAGTTTGGTGAAATAAAAATGAAATCTCATTATTTTTGTATGATTTTTCTCATTTTTTTTGGACAAAAATAATTTTAAAAATTTTAAAATATTTTTTTTAGCATTTATTCTTGTTATATTAACTTGTAATTTTTAAAAGAATTTTCAAAAATGAATTCTGAAAATTTTAACTAAATATAAAGATTTTAGCCCAATAAAAGATTTGGTCAGAATGCAAGGTACAACATGTTTTTTGGGTGAATAAGCACAACATGTTAATAAGTCGGTACTCTTTTATTATTATTATTATTATTATTATTATTATTATTATTAATGTCCTTTAGCAAAATTCTGGCCATTGAATTTTCAAGTACAACATTATTGGTTACTTTTAGTAATTGATCTAATAAAGTAGAAAGTCTAGGATCCAAATTTTGAATCTCAGATTTCAGCCGATAAAATGAATCCGAAACACATTGATATTCTGAATAAATTTTAGTGTATTATTCTTGTAGTATCCCTCTTAATAAAGTGTTCAGAGAAGATTCAAATTCAAATAATGTGAGAGAAAGGATCTTTGTGAGAGAGGAATCACCCGTCAAAGGAAAAAAACATGTTGAAAAACATACAACACAACTAAAAGGAATAATGCAAAAACCCACAAAACATAAATAAGACTAGAATTACAGTTTTTTTATTTGAAGGGGACACAACAGAAAGTATCTACAAAGATAACTTCAATTTTAACAGAAAAGACACATCAAACACAAAAGGAGTACTATCGTACACAATTGAAGATTTTGGATTGCATGACTGATTTTATTCAGTAGTAGAGTGGACTAACTCAGTTGAGAGAGTTGAGAGCACTAGGATTTATAGTGGCAAAGTCTAGCAAGTCCTTGTTACATTCAAAAAATGCCATGTCTTCTTCAATCAAGGTAACCCATGCTTCAATCCCCTCACCATCTCTTGAAGGACTCAACACAACAACATTTTTTTTTTTGATCAGCAAAAAGAAAACTTTATTGATATGAAGCACAAAACATGCAAACATTACATCAACAAAGAGCGGGAGTGCACTAAGCATCATAGCTAACCTTAACGATCCCAACTAGGTTGGCACCGCGAAGGAAGCACAATCATATGCTAGCACGAGCCCGAGATTGGAGAGAAACCAATCAGAGACAAACAAAAGAGAAAAGGGAAATGGAAAATAAAAAGCAACCCTCTTTTTTTTTTTTTTTTTGAGCCAGCAGAACCATCCACGCAGCCCCTGAAAACTGAAGCTGTTGCAAATCATTACCCATTATTCCAACTAAAGCTCTTGAACATATATATGAATGCTGGTCATGTTTGATTACTTAGAAATTGAATATTTCCAACTCATACCAAAGCAACCCAGCAGCTCAAATCCAAACAGCAAAACACCATCCCATCTTGTCCAGCAATTAGATCAGATCACCATACAAGACCTTATCACTAACATCATGCATACTCAAATCAATCTAACCCAGCAAGTTCAAATCACAGCAGGTTCAAACCAAATCCACAAGAGCACAAAGCTAAATTACACTCTTGCTCACACCAATAAAACAAACCAGCAGAAACCAAGCCAGATTGGGACAGATTGAAACAGATGAAAGCATCATGTGCTGCATAAGCATCTGATCTGGTGAACCCCAAGCATAGCAGACATAGCAGAAAGGAACACTAACCTGAGAGCCTAGCTTTGTAGCCCTTGATACCATGTAGGCAAGACAGAAAGTCATAGATAGAGAATTCTGGCAGGATAACCGATTGTTTGACCCAAAACGCAATCTTGATCTTAATGTTCTCCACCAAATCCACCCAAGAAGGCTCCTTAGAGTTAAACACCTTTTCATTCCTAGCAATCCAAATGGTCCAGAGAATTGCCAAAGGGATGGCTTCCCAAATAAATCTGCCCAGGTGCTTTCTATTTTGGCCAAACCACCAAACCAACAATTCTTGAAGGGAACCAGGAGAGACCCACACAGTGCCCCACCAATTGACAATTTCAGACCAAATTTTCCAGGAGTAATAACAATGAATGAGCAAGTGAACTGCTGATTCTTCTTCATTGCCGCAAAATGCACACTGAATGGGAGTGTGGATGATATGCCGTCTGAGAAGGAGATCAGCGGTTGCAATTCGATCCCACCACACCAACCAGCCAAATGCCTTTATTTTTGGAGGGGCAACTGACTTCCATAAATTCATGACAGGAAAAGATGGCAGCTGAAGTGAGTTCTCAAATAAATCATAGAGGGATTTAACAGAGAAGATACCTGAGGAAAGGGGGGACCAGATCAGTTTGTCCTCTACAGGAGCTCTATTTCTTTGGACCTGCTGCAACCTCCCAAGCAGATCAAGATGCAATTCCTCTTCCCAAGCTCTCAATGCTCTCCTGTATGAGATACTCCACTGCACCTGACTGCCCAAAATTTGATGTGGTATATATTGGTGAACAAAAGAGTCCTTATCATATGCAAGTGAAAAGAGTCTAGGATATATGGAAGACAAAGGTGAAACAGAAAGCCAACCATCAGTCCAGAATTTGATCTTCCTACCATCGCCCAATATGAATTGAAGGTTACCGCGAAACAAATTATGGACCCTTGAGATGGATCTTTCCAAGTCCAAAATGGACTTCCACACCACTGAGCAATTCCTGAAGGTTGAGGAACTAGGCAGCCAAATGATAGAATTTATATTATTTTTAGCACATAAAACTTTCTTCCACAGAGAGATAGGTTCGTTAGCAAACCGCCACCACCATTTGCAAAGAAGGGCCTCATTATTTTCCTTAGATTTCCTAAACCCAAGACCTCCAAACTTTCTACTCAAAGAACATGCCTCCCAGCTAACCAGATGGACCTTTTTCTTCTCTTCACTATCCCCCCAGAGAAATGATCTTTGGAACTTGTCAATGGTGTTTGCCACTATGGAGGGAATTCTGAAAAGAGACATAAAATAGAGAGGGAGCGAACATTAGGCACTTCTATATGACCAATCGTCGCCCAAGTTGGCTTTCCCCACCCAAAATCAGCTTTATACAATGGCATCCTACTCCAACTTGTATGTGTATACATATCCACTTCACCTCCTCTCATCTGCAACTTTCCCAACTCCATCAACAACCCACAAATCTCCGACACTCCACAATTTTTGCTTAGTTCTAGCTTACTTTCCCTTATGCTACTTACCAAGTTTGACAAGTTCATTTCGTTCTCACTCTCATCATCGGCGTGCACTATTAGTGGGCATCCTATGTTTCCGAACGAACTCTCTGGTAATGGCGGCACAAGACGTTCTCGCATATCTACTGTTATGACTAATATAGATGGCCTCCTTGGATTGGTTGATCCCAATCCCAATCTTGATCTAGAAGCATCCATAGCGCATTTCCAAAGGAGTGCCATGACAGCCTCCACGCGGGTAGGTTGTTGTACCCTCCCGTTGGCTGCTTCCGCCTTGAGAGCGTGAAGTTTGGAGGCGTTGAAGACGTACCTGTTGGGAGTCATGTTTACCCAAAAGTTACTGAGAATTTGCAATCAAATGCCAAGATGGATTGATAATTGGGTCCCTAGTGGTATGTTAGTAAATCGTATTTTGTTATCATTTTAGTGGTTTACAAAATATTGGGTTTTAGGCCTCGTTTGGGAACATGCTAATTTAGTAATTTTTTAGTTATTTGACTAAAATATGAGCTAAAAAAAACTAGTATGTTTGGGATGACTTTTTGGATTTTTACGAAAAGATGTGCAAAAAGTAGAGAGAAAAAAGAACATTTAACTTTTTGGTATGACTTGTTGGCTTTTTAGCTAATTTAGTAACTTTTTGATTTTTTGACTAAAAAAGAGGGTTCCCAAACAAGGCCTTAGTATTTAAAATGCCTTAAAATTAAAATGTCAAAATTGTTTTAAAACTTCATATATATAGCTGCTATGTATGAATGAGAATGAATGAATATATTCTTTATTCTTCAAATCTCTCTTTCAAATTATTTTGAGTATAGCCATTTTATTTTCAAAACAGTACCTCCTGACAACAACATTCTGTGGTGGTTTCTCATGAACTTGTGGTGGAAGGGTCTGGAAGTCATCTCTTGCTGGGAATATAGAGGGTGCTGTGAAATCTGGACTCACTACGTCAGGGAATCCAGATGCAGTGGCAGCCCAGGCCTTGAGGAATACGGTGAAGCAGGCCGCATCGGCAAGTTTGTGGTTAGTATAGATGCCTATAGCCATTCCTCCACATTCAAAGAAGCTAGCCTGGATGAGTAAGAGAGATCCGGACCCCGATTCCTTAAATTGGATTGGAATGAAATGGTTTTGTAATTCACTCTTGGGTTGCTCAAGAATGGAGGAAATTGGGCAGTTGACTCGAGTTTCAATGTAATCAACTCCATCGTCGTTGCAATCAACAAAGAGAGGATCTTTGATTCTTCCAGCCAGAGGGTAGTAGCGAGTTAGGATTTGAGAGAGGGAGTTTTTTAAAAGTTGGGATCTTTCTTCGTAACTAGAACCGCCGTGTGTGGCGTAGTAGAGAACTAGTGGCGTGTATGATGCAGGCACGAATTGGTCCATAAGAGAGAGTTTAAAAGTTTTAAGGTGATGGGGGGTCGGAGAAGATGGCTTGATGGTTTCTCTAGCGATAACCTCAACCTTAATCTCCATCATCGTCGTTGTTGTTGCCATCGGTTGTTCTGTCATGGTTTGTTGCTATACCTATGTACTATAATGAGTGAAAACGTGGTTTGTTTATCAATTTTCAGTTGTGTGAAAAACTTTGCATGGTTTGTCATTTAAATATGTAACCTAACATATGTTCATACACCGATTCCACGTTCCTAGATGTGACTCTAAATTATTAAAGGGATGAAAATGAAAGTTGTTGACATTTGAGTTAGTTTTTTTTCTTCAATGAATGGGCAATAGATTTTTTTCTTTTCTTTTTTTTATATATTATAAAATTAGACATAAATATAAGATAATGAATAAGTGACACATATGATATATAATCTCGAGAAAATGATCTTATTTGACCTCTATACATTGCTAACAGATCTTTCGAGTAATGAAAAATTGTATGGACCCCTATCCATTAAGGACATTTCATCTCTCGTGCCATCTCTGCGTAGCAAGGTTTCTATATTTTTGAAAGCTATCAATCCCCTCTTCTTCTGTATTTATTTTCAGTCTCGCATCGATTCTGCGGCTTTTAGATAGCTAACAATTAAGTCACTAATCACACAACTAATAAAGTTGGTCATTACAGAGATAACTCATAAAAGTAGTTTAACATACATGTGACATCTATTCTCTGTCTTACATCTATCTCATTGTGTGAAAATCTTCTATACATTTATAGCATAAAGTATTCATTTGGGTTCTCAATTCTAGTATCTATCAGTAAAATAAAAAAAGAAAAATCCTTCAAAATAATTTTTAGTTGCACAAAAATTATTATTCAATGATAAATTATACCCTAATAAAAATTTCTTGTAATTATTCATTTACAATTCAATGTTTTTGTTAATTTTAACGAGTACATGGTGTTTCCTGAGTTACTCTTCATTTCAACGACTTCTTCATGTCTTTATCTCATTTTGGCATTGACAAAACTATATTTATCTATTACTTTTTATCTATAAAAAAATATACACATTTAATTTTTTTTTTCACTATTTATATAATTTACACATTTTATAAAAATTAGTTTAGAGAATAGTTTAAAACTTAAAGTATATTTATGAAAATTTTGGAATGTTTGTAGAGTTGTAATTAATTTTTATTACATTAGATATTCTTTAGTTTGTGTTTGGTTTGAGTTTTTTGAATTAAGTTTTTTTTAAATTGAGTTTTTTAGTTTTCGTGTTTTTTATTTTTAGTGAATATTTTTAAAATTTTAAAAAAAAAATTTATATTTTTTTAGATGCACCTTACTTAGATATATCTAAAAAGTAAAAAATTGTGAAAAAAATATTTTAAAAAATTAATAAATACATAAATATAAAAAATGTATTGAATTCTCGTTTTTTTTTTTTATTTATATATTTTTGGTATTTAGTGAAGTTTTAAAAGGTTTTTTTATAAATTTTTTTTTACTTTTTAGGTATATTTATGTTAGGTATGTCCAAAAAGTAAATATATATATATATATATATACTTACAATATTAAAAAAATTCAGTAAAAACAAAAAAATATGAAAAATAAGAAAATAAATTTTTTTAAAAAGTGTTTTTAGAAGAAATGAACGAAGCAAAGTGAGCCCAATAAGATCATTTATGCCAACAATTGGTGGATTCTATTTTAAGGTTAGAAGGAAAGGAAATCATTCGACCGAGGTGGTATCATATCAATTAATTGTCAACTCTAACAAGGTTCATTATTAAAAATGCTTTTTATTGATTATAAGAAAAGAAAATTACAAAAAAAAGTAGTAGAAAAGAAAAAAGAATCTAACTCGTGTAATAAAATATATCTTATTAAACCAAAAAATAAAATATATTGGAGTTTCTAATCTAAATTTTAAATATTTTGATTTATTTTTAATTTAAACTATTAATTATTTTCGTTAAGTAAAACTGATAATTTTTTTCTTTTTAGTCATTATGTATACTTATATTAAATTTAATGACTAAAAGACTTTTTGAATTATTTTCATTTAATGAAAATAGACATACGATTTAGATTGAAAATATATTATAAGATTACGATTTAAATTGACAAAATTAAAAATCCAAACTTTATTTTCTTGGAATTTGTCTATTTTTAGTCGATTGACGTTTTATGCAAAAATATGCAAAGAAATAAAAATGTGATATAATAACTTGTAACAAATAAATAAATAAACTGCTTATTTAGGTGTGTCAAACCATCCTAAGAGGGTTAAAAAAAAATAAAAAAAACAAAAAAAAAATTTGAGATTTTTGTGTGGGTGATATTAATATTATTCTTTTTTATTAAAATTTAAAGTATGTAACAATTTTAAATTTAAAGTTCAAATAAAATTACATTGCTTGTGGTCCATGTAACGCCCTCAAAATAAGACATAATCATCCATTCATAAAATCCATAACACATAATAGAAATGTTACATATTACATTCAGCAGAGTGTTCTTTACAAAGGATATTAAACAAATAAATGCCATACGGGCATACAGCTTTCCAAGTCATCGCTTGGTTACAACAAAATAAGAGTTCTAACTCTATCCATAAAAGCCCTCGGCTTGGATTTATATTTAACATCAAAACAAATAACAAAAGGGAGTCTTTAACTCCGAAACCTTCCAAGCTAAGATCTTGGAGGTGACATATCACCTGTACCTGAAAAATGATGTCCCAAGTAGGGTAACCAATGTCCACTAAAGATATGCTAAATATTAGATGAGAATTAACTAAAACATTAGCATCCGATAAATGTTTACCACTTATAAACCAACTTATACCATTTCCATAACCAATCAACATTTACATCATAACGAGATCACTTCTCTTTAAGTATCCAAATCAATTCACTGACATATCTCAATATTATCGAAACAGTTCAAATGAGACTACAACTCATATTATCAACACTTCACATATATACATCAATCATACACTTCCATTATCTTGCCATTTTACGGAACTACGTCCGAGGGAACTGACACCCAAAATATAAATAAGATTTCGGGACTTTCACCCTAGACACTCCGGCCAACTTAATTATCTATGGAGTCCATCCCCTATCTCCTCCCAAACAATAGTGTACATCCCATTTCTCCTCCCAAACAAGATACATATGCAATGTATTTAAACACGTTATCATATACAATGACCGATTCAATAACATATACAATATTTATATCCAACCGTCATATTTAATGACATATTCCAATTGATTAGTTTCAATTTACTTAATCATCATACAGTTTCTATAACAATCATGGCTATCCTCCACCGATAGCCCAAAACAGATATATCTAAACAGATAAATAAATTTCTCAACAGATAATATATCACATTTTACATATGTGAGTGATTCATCGATCCAACTACACCATTTACTCACAATTTCGTCCAATTTCATGATTCTCAAACCAATTTCATATTTCTATAATGATTTCATCATTTACACAAATATTGTATATATTTCAAATTAGGGCATTTTCTCCCTTTCTCAAATATTGTCTCCAAGGCCAAATTTTCCCACATCATACATAATTAATCCATTTTCAAGGTCCCAATACACATATGGAGCCCAAATAAGAAAAGCCCTCTTTCAAACATTTCAAATTTTAAACCTTAACTTCCCAAAATTTCTAAATCTCACCATTTATACAAAATGACCAATCTTTATGTTAAAACTCATAAAAATGAGTAGATTATCCCTACCTCAAGAAGAGAAGATGAGCCACGCAAGAGATGAACTCCAAAGATGCCGAAACCCCACTCTATTCGGTTCAAAAAGTAGACCTTGAGATGCTCCAACTTTTAATGAAGACACAAGGGTGTAGAGATCACTTGATCTAGACTAAAAAGTAGAGTGAAGGAGTATTTTAGAGAGAGAGGTTCTCAACTTAGGGTTTTGGAAAGTTTTAGAGAGAGAAATGATAGAAAAAGTGATTTAAAAAGTCACTTTCGCGATATGATATACGTGCAGTCCACTCGAGCGGAGAGTTTGACGTTCGAGCGTCAGACACAAAAAGCAGACCTGCTCGAGCGCAATAAAGGCCGCTCGAGCGCCAAGACACAACAGCAAGACACTACCTGCTCGAGCGCAATGAGACCCGCTCGAGCGTAGAATACACTCGTCCAGTATTTTACAGACTTCAGACAGTCGCTTGAGCGCTAAAGGGCCGCTCGAGCTCAGACCCGCTCGAGCGTAAGAAACTCCGCTTGATCGTGAAAAACACTTCTGCAGTATTTTTGCAAACGCACAAAGTACTAAATGATTGCAAACCTCGCTCGAGCGGGAGAACAAAATTTTGGGCAACAAGGTTCTGGACCAACAACCAGCCAACCTGTTCTAATCACACCCAAGACATTCCCAAACTCAAATTCAAAGACTAAGAGGAGGAAAAGACATAAACAACAACATTAAACCACAAGGCTCGAGTCCGAAACACCATAAAGGTCGAGTTAGAAACCGGGATCACTATAGTCCATGATTTTTTTTTTTTACAAAAAGAAAAAAAATGCATTTTAATATTATTTTATTTTATTTTTGAATTCGAAGTATTTTTATTTGGATCATGTTATGGTATACACCCTTATGCAAGTTATGACATTTATGGTGTTGATTACCAAACCACAAATGTCATAACTAAATCATTGTCAATTATAACTAAAAAAAATGTTATAACTAAACACTACATGAGGTATAAGAAAAGATATTTTAGATCATAACCAAAATAATATTATAACCAATATCACAATAAAACTAAAATGAGTTATAACTAATATCACAATAAATCATAATAAAAAATCACAAATATTATAATTAAGGTATATGATACACACCCTCCAAAAAGAGATGTGTATAATAATTTTTTTCCTTATTAACATCTTATTATGATAAAAATATGTTTCTAGAAAGGAGGAGAATTTGGACTAGAGGGTAGGGGTGTAAATTTGGCTTGACTCACTGTCGAGCCGTACGAACTTCCGCCAAAATTCGGACTAGACCAGACCGGCCCACTTGTGCAAAATTGCGGCCGAAGCCCAAGCCTAGAGGGCACTCGAGCCTTGAGCAGGCTAGGCCTTGGGCCTGACCATTTTTTAATTTTTTTTTTTACTAAAATTTTATTTTTTTTCCCATAAAAAATGACACTAGACCTCAGGCTAAGCCTTGAGTGGGCCGATGGGCCAGGCTTTGAACTGGGTTGGGCTTTGAAATAGATAGCTTAGTCCCAAGCCCAGGGTCTTAGGCTAGGCCTAGTTGGGTCAGGCTACATAGGGTCAGGGGCAAGCTTCTGGTGGATCGCGAGTTAATGGGCCAAATTTACTGTCACGACCTCAGCCCGCCTTTAGAAGTTTAAGTTGTGACTGGCCAGTAATCCCATATTACCTTCAGCTTCAAAGTCAAATCAATCATAATATAACAATGGGGCTTAGCAAAAATAAAAGCATAAAATAATGACGAGCCATTGAGCAGTGCATACATGCTGAGATCATAAGTAGTAAAAACCAACTTTAATTTTATAAAACTTATGTACAATAGTCCAAAGTTAGACTCCTCACCCCACATCATTCATACAAGTTGCAAAATTATTTAAAGAAATAAGAACAAAACAAGACAAAAGTTGGGTTGACAATGTTTGACTCCTCTCGAGTCCAAGCTCGCCCCTTTATAGAGGCACTTTCCAAAAGGCTTTAAAAGGGTAAACGTCGAGGCGACTTTAAATATGATGTTCCACTTGCTCACCTACATATATATAAGGGAGAGAGGTGAGGTGAAGCCTAGTGAGTAATATCGATATAAAGGTTTATATGAATGAAGTCCAACAATTACAATCATATCTCCCATTTTCAAACCAGTATAACAATGCCAACAAGTGATTCGATAGAATTCAATCATTTCAACCCGTTTTGGAAATAACAATTAACAATCAATCAATTTACGTGGTACATCAAATAGAGTTCAATAAAGAATGTGCCGAAGCCAATAGGACAATTAGGGTCAATCCAATGGGACCTCAACAGGTCAATCAATAATTCAATGTGGATCTTGAAGGTCTAACATCAGAGATCTCTGTGTTTCAATTAATCGAACGGGACAAGGTATTGTTTCCCCTAAGCAAGGGACAATGGGTCATGGTATTGTTTCCCACAAGCAAGGGCTAATGGGCCAGGTATTGTTTTTCCCAGGCGAGGGCCTATTAATCAATGGACCACGATATTGTTTATCTGGGGCAAGGGCCAATAGGCGATGGTATTGTGTCCCCCAGGCAAGGGCCTCACTAAAGGATGCCACGAATATGTTTCAAAAAGGGACATTCATTCATTCATATAAAATAACATTTCAAAATCATCATCGTGTAGCAATTTTCAAAACATATTTCGAACATATCTTTACAAGGATATTACTCACAGTGGGTTAGATCGATACTAGGCCCCAGGCGTCCACCTACACAAATACACATTGAAGCACATGTTCAAAATGAGTAACCTATTTTAATTATTCTCTTATGCGTGTTTTAGCTTATTGCATGATTGGGGATGTTCAAATGAGGCTTAAGAATGCCTAAATGGGCATAAGTATGCAATTATGTAGTCACAAGTGTTAGTCAAAAATTGCTAAAACAGGGCCTTTGCTCGAGCGCACACTTGGTTGCTCGTGCCGTCTGTAAAGACTACAAAAGTACTGGATGCTTGATTTTTACACTCAACGGTCGCTCAATAGTCGCTCGAGCCAAGTGCTAAACAAAAGCGGGTTCGCTCGAGTGCACACTTGGTCACTCAAGCCAACGGCCAAGTGTCTATAAAAATACTGGATGCCTTCCATGTTCGCTCGAGCCGTGGTTCCTTCACTCGAGCGAACAATGTGAATTTTGGGTTTTCCAAATTTGTGTTTGAAGTTCAAAACCAATGCTCCCATGTTCAAAACTTGTATGGTTGGTCTCAAATGCTTAGAAATAGTTTATAAAACATGTACCTTTGGAAATTATGAAACCATGATCCCAAATTCTTTCCAATTTTTCAAAACAAAGCTCAAAAAATCATGTTCTTGACACGCATGTAACAAACTCAACTGTTTTCTTTCTAAAACATGTTTATATTAAAGGTTTAGTGCAAAACCAAGAAGAACTTCAAAAAATAACCCAAGTAAGGCCCATGCATGTATGAATTTTGAAGAAACTAAGTTCAAAAGTAAAGAATTATGCATGCATGTACACAATTCACTTGCATTCACTAAACTCTTGTTGATTCTAGCTCATTTCTTTCAATTACATGCAAATGGTCCTACAAATTGGTGAATTCATCTTCCTACATGGTTTAACTTCATGAATTGTAGATTAGAATCATATCTAGAGCTTGAATTTAGGCTCAATTAAGCTTAATCTTTACAACCTCCGTGGGTTTCTCTTGAATCCTTCTTCTTCTCTCTCTGAAGTGTTGAATTCTCTCTCTAGCTCTCAAATTTTCAGCACAAAGTTGATGTAAAATGAAGTCTAAGCATGTTTAACAAATATGTATATGGTGATTAAGGCCTCACTAATCACCTATGCTTAAGGCTAATCAAGTGGGCTTAAATATAATCAATTATGATTATTTTATTCTAATTATTTTGATCCGAATCAAATTTTAATCAAACTTGCCATATGATTTTAAAAATTTCAACTAGCTTATTGAATTAACCAATTTTGGTTTCGGAAGTTGTTTGGGCTTTTAATTTCGAATTCTAAGTCGACAATTAAATAGGAAATTCACATACAAACAGATGAGTTTCTAATAAACAAAAAATTATGCAATTTATGCCCAATCAAATACTAGATAAAAATAATATGGAGGTCAGGGTTGTTACAGTCTTCCATCCTTAAGTAGTTTGGTCCTCCAAACTTAAGTTACCTCTATTTGGAAACAGATACAGGTACCGTTGTTGCATTTCTTCTTCTTTTTTCTATGTGGCATCCTTCCCTTAGTGTTCGTTCCATTATACTTTCACCATTAGGATAGATTTGTTCCTTAGTTGCTTCACTTGCCAATCAAGGATCCGTACTGGCCATTCCTCGTATCTCATATCATCGTCTAAAGCTATTCGGTGGTAGTCAATTACATAAAACGGATTTCTAAGATACCCGTGAAGCATTGATACATGGAAAACGTTGTGCATTTGCTCTATTCCCAGCGGTAAAGCGATACAATAAGCAACAGGGCCAAGCCTTTCCAAAATCTGAAATGGCCCGATATACTGCGAAGTTAGTTTCCTTTTTCTGTTGAATCTTGTTTGCCTTTTCATTGGTATCACTCGAATAAACACATGCTCTCCCATTTCAAATTTCAAATCTCTCATTTTCTAATCAGCATTACTTTTCTGTCAGCTCTGAGTAGTCTTAAGCCTCTATTGGATAACCATTATCTTCTCAATTGTTTCTCGCACAAGTTTAGACCTATACTGTCACGAACCCATTCCGCCCCTAATAGAATGATGCCGTGATGGCCAGTAATCTGAGATTACTAAAGGCCAACTTACAAAGACTCACACAAACAAAGTATACATATGGGACATACATGTGTGAAAGCAATAAATTTAAATGTAATTAGTCCATAAGAGTTGTGCATAAATTAAATAAAATGACATACATATTAACATGGTTTTACAACTTAAATACAAAATAAAATAAACTTAATATTACATCTTGATCAAAAGGCTTCTCAAGCCAAAACATACAAGGCAAATGATTTACAAAACTAAGAAGCATAATCTTCAATATCCTACAAAAACAAGAACCAAAACATCTTCCAAATAAAGCTTAGGTGGCATCGCCTTCTTGTTCATCACCTACATATATATAAGAGAGAGGGTGAGCTAAAAACTCAATGAATGATATAAGTAATAAAAGTTTGAATGAATGATATCCGAGATTTTATCAAAACAATACATATCATAGCTTGTAACAAAATCAAAGGATGAACCGAGTTCATCAATCAAAGGCTTTCAAAGCTTCAAGTGATGTTTACTAACATCTACATAATACAAAGGATGACATTCATTGACAAAACAAAGGAATAATCGACCCAGAATCGATTAGACAAGCCCACCCGTCGGTGGCAAAAGAGATATCTCAAACAAAGGTACTAGTTGCATTAAAGTCCCCTAGCACTAAGGACCTTTCAAGAATGTCATCAAAACAAACATATTACTTGATACAAAAACTAAGGGATAATCACTTACGCTTGATCAAATACTTTGTCAAAACAAAGCAAAGCATTGATCAAAAAATTTTAACATAACTTTATTAAAAATACCACTCACAATATCTCTTCGGTCGAGGGGATTAAGGCAAAAATCCAAGACCTACAAGTACATAGTAATTCCATTGAATGCAGTTCAAGAATGTAAGAAGATATGCTCAAAGATGGTTATGAAATGCACTCTCAAAACAAGCTTCAAATGGGTGAAATAGATCCCGACATTTCCTTCCAAAATCAAGTCAAGACAAAGCAAAACATGTGCTGAGAGTTAAATTAATGTTTTTCTTCTTGGAAAAGCATGTTGGGTACAAACTAGGTCTTGGAATGGATGTACAGAGATGAGTTGGGCCGAAATGGCCTAGTTGGATGAACTCAGGAGGTCTTGGCCGAGGTTCCACACCTCTTGGCCGAGTTGTGGTCTCCTTTTCTAAGATGTGGACTGCTCGCTCGAGATGTTACAAGGTGTCGGCAAAGGTGTACATTGGTCAGCCTAGGTGTGTAGTGGTCGATCTAGGTGTGCATGCAAGATAGACTAAGGTACAAGTGATCATGCAAGGTAGGCCAAAGTGAGATACAATGCTTGGCCTAGGTGTGAGGTCTACACAAGAGTGGGTCTCAGTGACCACACTTACAGAAATAAAGTCTGGAAATCTGGGTTTCCTCTTGAAGAACATGAACATAAAGAACATGAATGCTAAAATCATAATTTCTTATTCAAAATATGAGATTTTATGATATGAGTTCAAAAACATGGACCTGGGTACCCACACTTGAAGATTTCATAGAAACAAACACAAGAACATAGAACTTGATACAAACGTTTGGATCAAAGCATGATTTTTCTTCAAGAACACAAGAACATTTTCTCTCTCTAAAATAAAACTTTAAATCAATGCATGGCTCATGAATTATGCTAGATCAAATAGTACGATCAGATTAACATAAAGAGCAACAAGAGTAGATCAAGAATCTAACCTCAAATCACAAATCAAATTGTTCAATGTATGAAAATCAAGTTTGGAAATCTAATTCTCACTCTAAGAACTTCTTCTTCTTCTTCTTCTTCCTAACACTTCTCTCTCTTCAAGACAAAAATATGGCAAAGATATGGGTTTCTCAACTGCTAACTGACTTAAACCACTACTGGGACACGTGGCACCATCTGATCAAGTCTCCTAAAAAAAAGGTGCCAGAATGAAAAGACAAGAGTAGGTCAAAGTGTGTACAACAAGTAAGATGGCATGGGCACTCTGACAAGGCAAGGATCCTGGATCAAAACATAGGCTTTGAACAAGTGAAGGATATGTGAGGTCTTCCTCATCTCGGCTAGGAGGGGTAACACTTGGCTTAGGTGTGACATACCTCAGCCTAGGTTGTATAAGTCAAGGAACAAGATTGCTAGGTTCAAGGATCAAGGATCAAAGATCTTAGATTCGTAGATGATACACATCTCGGCCTAGGTGATGCACACCTTGGCCTAGATGATGCACTTCTCGGCCAAGATACAAGGCTGAAGGTAGAGGTTAGCCAAGATGGTTCCAAGATGATCCTAGGTGTTGATGCTCAATGGTTTAGGTGTAAGAGATTCAAAGGTGTGACCTAGGCGTGAGGTAGCAAAGATAGATGGCCTAGTGTGATAACCCTGTCCCATGTTATGTTAATTAATCTTAATTATGATTGTGGTTATGTGCTTAATATGATTTTGAGTGTTATTTATATGATTATGTGTGTGTTTGAATTCCTATCTGTTCACCGTAGGAAAATCTGTTTGATTTTCTACTATAGAATTTAAATTGAAGGCCGTAGAGGTGTTAAAAAGTGAAATTGACTGTATTTTTGTGCTTAGCATGATTTTTAGAACCCACGGTGAAATTTAATTAAAAGTTGATTCGGATCAAAATAATTAGATTCAATATAAATGAATTAGAGCACCATTACTTAGCCTTAATTCATTAGGTTAGGCAAGCCTATAAATAGGCTTATATACACTCAAGTTCCTTCTTTCGAACTCATTTTGGCTGAGAATACACTAGAGAGAGAGAGAGAGAGAGAAAGAGGCCAAAATTGAAGAGTTTGCTAAGAAATTGGAAGACTAAGGAAATTGGTATAAGATTTAACTACATTTGTGAGGATTGGAGCCTTTAGGTGAGCAATTGAACTCAATTTCATGAATTTAAGTTCATAATTGAGTGAATTCAAGCAAGATATGAAATGAATTACAAGAATTGAATTGATTATGATGAATTTGAAGTTAATATAACCATGCATGTATAGAATTGCCATGAATTTGCATAATCTAGCATGTTGCATGTTAATTATGAGAAATTGAGTGCCAAATCATACATGCAAGTATGGTTTTGTTAAGCTCCATGAGTATGAACATCATTTGTTGTGACGCCCTAAAAATCGCGAACTTCAGAAAATATATTATCAATTAAATACAGGGTTTATCTAAGGTTAGGAGTCTAGGAAACGGTACTAATGAGTCCTATGGCCAATAACCAAGTAAAATCCCAGATCGCCAGAGAAGTCAAGTTAGCCTCCTTTCTAAGTCCAGCTTTTTAGGTAGCGTACCACCCTTTTGACAGATCTTAAAAGGCATTGATGCAAGGTTTCATAAGCAACGCAGAGATAGGCATAAGATTACAAAGTAAATAATAATTACAGCGTCTCAAATTTTAAATTTACAAAACGAGTTTCATTACTATTACAATCCAAAAAGAATAAATAAAAGCACAATTAGACTAATGAGCAAAATGGTTCCAAACTTTCTCTAAAGAAAACTTAAGCCTTCAAATGTCTTTGACTCTTTGTTGGCTTCGTACGTTTCTTCGATACCTGGCATGAAACGCCATGAGTTTTGAATGCCCAGCAAACACACACACACTCCATCCCTTTTTCCCAATCCAATACACCATCATATTTACAGCAAGCAAGTAGTGAAGCATAATATTCAAGTCAATAACAACAATTTTAATAATAGAGGAAAAGAATATGTCATTCAAATAGATAACAAAGGGTATAATGTTAGTGGTTAGTATTCTAGAAATCCCCCAAAGAGATTTTATCCTCCCAACCACAAGAATCGGACGTGGATTATTCAGTATGCCCCCTCTTTTGCTGATTTGTTGCAGAACTAACCTCGGATGCCTACCAATGGTTATATACCGCGTAGCGCCAACCGCAGCGCCTCAAAAGAGACAGTAATAATGGGCCTTGCCCAAATCCCTCCTTACACCAAATAAAAGTCTGAATACAACCGCTCCGTTCAAGGGTTCCGAAAACTACTTGTGCAAGATTTTAACCTCCAAATAGGGAACGCATCCCGTCAACCAATCAATATCTTAGTAATCTTGTCCAAAAATTCGCAACCCATTACCACCCATTAAGTTTCCCGTTTGAATTAGATAATTTAAGTCAGAGTTAGGACATGCTCTTGAAACAACATCTATTGCACAAGTATGAGCAACTAAATAGTACAAATAGAAGGAAATAAAGTTACAACACATGAGATTCACATATGAAGATAGGCACAAGTAGCTCTGGGCATATTCAAGTAGTTAAGGGAATAAATTCGCACATGAATATAATTTCCAGATTTGCATAAGTGTGAGCACCATCAAAGGATTAAAATAAAATACATAAACCTATGACATGTGAAATATCATATCGAGACATGATCATAAATTAATAAGCATATTCATGAACACAAGAGCATAAAACACTAATGAAAACAAAATTTCCAGATTCAGTACTACCTAAAGATTTTACACAAAAGGGATACTTCAGATTTTTTTCAAAGCCCGGCCTTCCTATGGTTTGCAGGGAATTTTATCTAGTTTTCGAACATTTTTCAAAATGGAATAGCTTTTCCAGATTTGTAGTTATTACAGAAATACTCCAGCTCTGTCCAATTCGTCGACCGTTACGAAAATCAGATTTTCTCATAAACCGCTCACTCGTTTTCAATGAAATCAATTTTCCTTGAAAGATAACTCCTTAAGAAATATTTTGACATAAAATGGAGGTCCAGAATATTTTTATACATTTTGCTACAATTTTCGTAAGGTGGCTGCAAAACAGATTTTTCTGGCACAGTTCTTGAAAATAGAAAGTTGGTGAGAAAAGAGGTCAGCTAGAGGAAATTTTCCACTTATCTTGTGATGAAAACATGCTAAATAATATATATTAAACTCAGAAATTTAAGGTGAAGGTGTGCCTTTGAAAATTTTGAGAGATTGATAAGGAAAAATGTAGTCTTATACCGTTTAAGAGAAATAGAAGAAGGGTAGAATCAAGGCTCCTTTCATTTTTGACACAAGAATACCATTATAACACATCTAAAAATACCATTTTAAACTTCTAATAACATGTATTTGAAAAAGGAAAATGGAAGAGAGAGTTGTGTTGTGGTTTACTTGAGGGTTGTTGGAATTGCTAGCAAACTTCTTCTCCTATCTTCCACCAAGCTCACCCTCCTCCCTCTCTTCTCTCACTTGAATATAGTGTGTGTGTGTGTGTGGGTATATATATGTGCTCAACAAATGGAGATGAGTGGTATATTTATAGAGAATTTGGTGTGAAAAGTCCCAAATGCCCATTGGTTCCAATTCAATTGAATAGTGCCTTGATTTAGTTTAAATGTAATGGAATGAGGGAGGATTAGAACCTTAATTATGTATTTAATTATGATCTAGTTAGGTTTAGGGCTAATTTAAATACCTTCTAGTTAGAAGTACGCACATATATATAGCAAATCTTTATAGGTACCAAAGTCATTATTGTTCCAAGATTTCAAGGGATTTGTTTGTACTAAAGTACAATGATTATAGCCTAGGAGGTATGATGGCTAGCCATGTGATGGTGAATTGATGGACTTGTTTTATATTTTTTTGTGTACAAATCTTGGAAATTGTAAAATATAATGTTAAAAAAAAGATTTTAGGGTACAAGTGTATATATAAATATATAATGGTACTTGTTTGGGGTCAATTTGTGATTTAATAAAAATGTGAGGGCTTGGCCTCAATTAAAGTATCTATTTCAAGTGTAGAGTTAATAAATTAGTGTTAGGAAAAATAATTCAGTTTATATTATCTTGCTTTGAATTTAAAGGTAAATAACCGAACGAAGACTGTGAAAACCGGAAGTTAAGGTTTAGAGCGATTAATCTAAAATTTGAGAGTTAAATAATTAATATTACTCCCTCCGTCCCAAAATAATGGTCCCTTTTGGGGAATTCAACTTTTTTTTGGTAGTACAATTATTACATTTGAAAAAAGTTGATTTTCCAAAATTATCCTTTTGATAGTACATTTTTTGGGAATATCAATGCCATAATTGTACTTTTTATATTGTTTATTAATTTAAAAGAAGGGCAAAATAGGAAATTTATATTATTTTTGTACTTGATTTTTGAAGAGGGACTAATATTTTGGGACAATGAAAAATGAAATAAGGGACTAATATTTTGGGACAGAGAGAGTAGAGTGTTAGAAATGATTTCTAAGCTTCCAGGGTCGATTAGGGTTTGTATGGGTTCGTCCATGATGCGTTTTCGGTTCTAGGTTTAATTTGCGAACAATCAACGAATTAAGGGCTTTATTATAATAACTCAAAATTTAGGGACCTAATAAGGTTTACAAAAGTTAGGGGTCTCATATTTGTACTATTTGAAATAGAAATAGAGTCAATAAGTTACATGCATGCATAATTCAAGCAAGATATGTAACTTGATTTCATGAACTTTGAAGAACTTGAAATAGTTTTTGGAAATTTGGGAGATAAACCATGATTTTGGGATAATTGATTTCAAATTATCTAAGTTTTATTGTCACACAATGTTTGTCTACATTTTGGGTACAAAATTGCAAGTTTTGGAGCCATGGGGGTTGAGTTTTGAAGCTTAAACAGAATTCTGGAAGACCCAGAATTCAACCTGTCCGCTCGAGTGAGGAAAGTCTCGCTCGAGCGTGAAAACTTAGCTCCCAGAAGTTTTGCAAAAATTTGCACTGTGGCTCGAGCATCGAACTCTACGCTTGAGCGAACCCTGTTTTGAAAAACTCCCCGCTTGAGCGAACCCTGTTTTGAAAAACTCCCCACTTGAGCGTCAAAAATCTCGCTCGAGTGTGAAATTCAAATGACCAGTATCTTTACAGAGTTTTGTAAGCCTGCTTGAGCAACCAACGCTGCGCTCGAACGAAGAGCCTTGTTTCAGAAATTTTGACAAGACGTTTTATGTTTTGTTTTCCATTCTCTTTCATTTCTAAGCACTCTTAGGCATGCATTGGGCATTGTAAAAGACCTAAAAGGATAAGAAAGAGGCCTAAGAGAAATAAATAAATTAAGAACGGATTGAATCGCTTGTAACCCGATATGTTATGAAATGTGTAGGGTCACGTACAAGGGCAAATCCACGGCAGAACATTGTAAGTAATATCTTAATAAGAATGTATTGAAGTATGTTACTTCCAAATGCTCACTTATGTATGAGTTCTACAGAGTTATTAAATTGAATTGGATATTCGTCACACAAATGATTGGGCCAAAGGTCGTTTGACATGAATACTTGGGCCAAAGGCTGTTTGACATGAATGATTAGGCCAAAGGCTGTTCGCTAGAAATGAATTGGGGCAAAGGCCGTTTGACATGAATGATTGGGCCAAAGGCTATTTGACATGAATGATTGGGCCAAAGGCCGTTTGACAAAAATGATTGGGCCAAAGGCCGTTTGACATGAATGATTGGACCAAATGCCGTTTGACATGAATGATTGGGCCAAAGGTCGTTTGACACGAGCGAATTGGGGGCCTAAGGCCGTTTGATACATTTGGGCCAAAGCCATTTGATGTATTAGATAGAAACATGAATGGGCCTAAGGCCGTTCGATATGTTTGTTAACTAATTTTCATTCATGTTACTTCCTTATTTGATATTATTCACTGGGCTTTGGCTCATTCTCATTCATGTATATGTAGGTGAGCAAAGAGACGTCCAAACCCAGCCTCGGTCAAGACTATGAGAGGAAGTCAAGTTTTTGAGGAGTCAGCCCAAATGTCTCACGCACGAGACTTTATTTTTGTCCCTTTTGTTCTTTTGTTACTCTTTTGCTATTTTGGTGAACACGTTGGATCACCTATGTATATAAGTTTTTGTTTGGCTGACTGCATATCTGAAAGTTCCTGGATGTATATAAGATGCTAACTCTATTTATATGTGTGAGTTATTATGAAATACCTTTGGAATGATTTTGTTATACCATGTAAGCATAGCTCATTAGACAGAGTTTTTAAATCTGCTTCCGTTTTGGCCCTTTTAATATTGCTGAAATTGTTTGAGGCCATAGATAATCTCATAATTATTGGCCGATTATGACCTTAATCCTTAGGGGTGGGATTGGGTCATGACACTTAGGTTCAACACACAAAGCAAGGAACAAAGCATGGATCTTACACTTAGACAAAACACAACTGCACAAAACAAGACATGCTCCCATACTTAGACAAAATATTAAAGTTCACAAGATGCAAGCTGAACAAACCAAAATCATGTAAATTCTCATGAATATGATTGAGGCAAAATGAGGGTTTTTATATATACTTTCTACCATACAATGCCTCATAAGGTGCTATGTCGATACTAGATTGGAAACTATTGTTATAAGCAAATTCTGCCAATGGTAGGAAAGTTTCCCAACTATCCGGAAATTCTAGGACGCACATACGAAGCATATCTTCTAATGTTTGGGTAATTTTCTCCATTTCCCCATCGGTTTGTGAATGAAAAGTCGTGCTAAATCTCAATTCTATGACCGTAGCCAGTTGCAAACTCTTCCAAAATCTAGAAATGAATTTAGGATCACTATCCAAAACTATAGACACTGGAACTCCATGTAGTTGAATAATTTCATCAATATAAATAGTGACAAGTCAATAGGCATTAAACGAAGTTTTCACAACAAGAAAATTAGCAGATTTCGGCAATCTATCAACAATAACCCAAATAGCATTCATACCTCTAGGTGTTCGAGGTAGACCGACAATGAAATCAATGGTTATATGTTCCCACTTCTATTCTGGAATAAGAAGAGAATGAAGCAAATCTGCTGGTTTTTTATGTTCAGCCTTCACTTGTTGGCATTGAAGGCATTTGGAGTTGTAATCAGCAATCTCCTTTTTCATGTTTGGCCACCAATACATCTGTTTCAAGTCTTGGTACATTTTAATATTTCCTGAGTGCATAGCAAACATTGACTTGCGAGCCTCATCTAGAATTCTTCTTTTCAATTCTATATCATTAGGTACACAAAGCCTTCCTTGAAATTTCAACACTTGATTCTCAATCGTAAACCCTGGTCTAGGCTTGGTTTCGAACTCATAAAAAATCTTTTTAAAGAAATCATCATTCCACTGCTTCTGTTTGATCTCTTCTATGATTGCTGCACTACAACAAAATGTACTTTTGGCGACCACTTTTGGCAACTAAAAAAATTTAGTTAGCAAAAGTCAAATATTTAGCTACTAATTTTTTTTAGTCGGGAAATATTTATTATTGGGACAAAAAAAATTTAGTCACTAAAAATGCCACAATTGGTGACTAAAAAATCTTTTAGTCGTTGTATAGATAGTTTTGGCTACTAAAATTTTTTAGTCGCCAAATGAAAAATAAAAATTTACTTTTAGACTTTTGGCGACCGAAAGTTTGGTTACCAAAAATTATTTTCAGCGACTAAAAAATGTTTTAGTTGCTATATAGCTAGTTTTGGCTGCTAAAATTTTTTTGTCGTTGAATAAAAAATATTTTTTTTTTTTTTTTATCTTTGGCAACCAAAAGTTTGGTCGCCAAAAAATTATTTTTAGCGACTAAAAAATATTTTAGTTGCCAAAGAATTAAAATATTTGGAGGGAAACTTTCGATTTATAAAATTAATTGGCAACCAAAATATTTAGTCGCCAAATTACTACTTTTAGCGACTAAAACAAATTTAGTCGGCAATAGTATATAATTTAGGCTAAGATAATATTTATTAGTCAGATTTTTCGCATCCTTTTTAGCGACCAAACTAATATTTAGTCACCAAATGGCATGAAATTATTTACTCCCGACAAAGAAATCATTTAGTCGTGGAAGCTCAAAACTTTATAGAGGGAATAATTTCAGATTCGCGCCTCTATCTCACACTTTTACCCTCTCTGTGTATACACCACAGCCACAGAACCTCTCTCTCAGTAAGCCTCACGGTGATCAAACCTCACGACCGTGCATCCTCAGCACCGTCGGTCCCTGTATGCCACAAATCAGCACTGCCACCGCCGCTAACAGGTTCGCTCTCTCACTCCCTTTTGCTTTGTCGCTCTCTGGCTCTCTATCTCGCTCTTGGTCTCTCTCTCTCTCTCTCTCTCTCTCTCTCTCTCTCCCCCCTTCTTCTATTTCCCCAACTATGAACTCTTGCTCTAGGGTTGTTTATTCTACCCATTCAATTTAATTTTGTCTTTATTTCTGAAATGGGTATGTTTGAAGTGGTTTCGTTACTAGAGTTTTATGGGTTTAATGTTGTAAATGGGTTTGATTTTAGGGTTTGATACCTTTCCTCCTATTTTCCCTCTCTCTCATTAGTTTCAAAGTAAGTTTGTGGTTGTGTATATTATCTATGAACCTCATAATACTTCATTTTCATTCCTGTAATCATGTTCTTGGTGACATTTATAGAAAAAAATTAACTTCATTTTTTAGTAATTTTAAATTTCATTTCTGGCATTGTCCTCAGCTGTGGAACTGAAATGGTTTATGAATCAAACACACGCTTGATTACATCGCCTGAAGGAAGTAAAGCTTGAGTGGAGGTAGATTCCCTATCTGACCTTTAATCTCTTTCCAACCATGACATCAGAATTCATAAGAAAGCAAAAATCTTCAACTATATTCATGTAGTGAGCGAAGTCAAATGGCCTAACTTATGGCTATACATACTAGAGCAATACATTATTATTCAAGTGTAGATATTAGTTGATGGCCTAATTTTAAATGTTAGATTGAACATAATTATATTCTATACTTGACTTTGTCATAAAAAAGATTACATCTTTTGTATCTCCTACAGCCTACAGGATACTAAAAACAGTGAATTGATACAAAATCCAATACTCAATTTGACAACTATAATTACAAATTAATTCAATATTTGTTTTGATTCGTTTGGTTGTTTTAAACTTTGTGAAATGGGAAGACTATTAAGCTAAAAAAGTTAAGGATTTATACACAAACTAAGGTAAGCTTAATTGCGGCAAGAATTTGAGACCTAGAAAACCTCAAGTCGCCATTTTTCTTGCGTGCTACATTAGTTTGTAAGAAAAAAAATTAAAATGACAAACTAATTTATATTATATTTTTGTTTTCTTAAATGTTAGGTTATGGCAGTTGTCCATTAATATGTAATTCCCAATAGTATTGTCATTAACTTTGTGATGTTGATATTGCTTCTCTAAAATGTTAACTCTTTGTTAAAAATATTTACTCTTTGTTGATATTCTATTATTAAAAGGGAGCAACAATTTTGGTGTCATGAAGCCACTCCTCATAAACTTTTCTCAATTTCCCCTAAAATGACCTTAACTTTTTACACTTATATCGGTTTTAATTAGGGGTAAAATAATAAATTAAAACAATCAATTTCACTTTCCCACTTCCCACTCTCCACATCTCCTTATTGCAGTTACAATATCTTCACTGAAAAGTTTGAATATTTCATTGCATTTTGTTTGATCACTTGTCCATTTTGTTGTGAATATTCAGATTATTAGCCTTGAATTTATTTATTTATTTATTATTATTGTTTGTGCAGGGGTAGAGATGAAGGGTTCGATGATTTATTGGTTGCATCATCTTGATGCTTTCTTAATAATATTTGCTTATTTATCAAAGCAAAAAAACTTATTTTTTGTCATTCTTTATTTTGCTTGATGCAGGACACAATAGAGTCGTTAAAGAATGATGCAAAGTATCAAAGGAAAATGTTTAACCAGGCTGTTCAACTAGTTCGCCCTGGTGGAGTTTTAGTGTTTTCCACATAAGTGCACATTTTTTTAAATTAATATTTTTTTGATGAGTATAATATTTTGTAACGGCACCCAATAGGTGCAATCTGGAAAAAAAAAAAAAACTACACATCAATCTTTTTTCAAAGGTCTATAAAATCTAAAAGATGGTCTAAAGACAGAGAACCGGCCATACAAAATAGATAAAAACTATGCAACACGGACATATGATACGACATGGACACGCTGACACGTTGATTTGCAAAAAAGGCAGGACACAACATGCTCGGGACACGTTTGAAATTATACTTCTACCAGTTTATTATATGTCATACAAATATCTTACTCGATAATCGTCAGTTACCCTTCTATTCAACCTCCCATTCCAATGAGAGGTAAGGTAAATATCTTGGTTGTAGGTTGGAAATATTTGAAAGATTGGGTAAGGCATTTGAATAGAAGGAAGGGACTATTTTTAAAGGTGGTGAGATTAGATTGTTGGTTTAGGAGTGGTAAAATGCGTGAAGAGAAAAAGAGAGGGGAGGGGTGTTCCTTCATATTAAGTGCCAAAGGTGAATTTGTCATTGGGTTGACAAACTCTTTGATCAATATGATATCCTCCTTTCTTCACTATACCTCCTTTTTCTAAGGTCTGGTTGACCAACTCATAAGCTAGTTGATAATCTTGGTTGACCAGGGTTACAGCTTGATGATTCCATTGATTTTCTTCAATCTAAATCATCTCTCCAAGTGTGAAGTAAGTTTTGTCTTCTATATGTTGTTTTGGGAAGCTTGGCATTGGACTTGTGAACAACAAAGCAAGATGTGTAACAAACAAGGAATCATGCATTAGGTAAAGGTCTCAACTACTTCAGATTTCATACATAAATGCTATTGTTCTATCTTTATGCTTGAACACGTACCTTATCCAAGGAAAAAAAATTGAAAAACAAAAAAGTAACTGCTATGTAGAAGTATAGGTCATCAGATAAGTAAGAACTTAGTGTGTAATAGTTCTAGTTGTAACAAAAGATATAAACACCTATAAATGTATAACCACATTTGTGATTGTGTTTTGTGTGATTTGGGGGAGAAACTTTGATACTTTGCTATCTCGTGGGCTTTGGTTTTCAAGATTCCTTTATTTTTTATCTCTAGGGATTACAAAGTCTAGTAGTATGTAATGTATTTTGTTCTTATTGTTGCTTTTGGCAGACTTTGTGTCCCTGTTTAACTTTTTGATTTATATCAATAATTTTGTTTTGTTGCCAATCAAGAAAATTTAAAAAAAAAAAAAATCTCTGCTCTTTCTTGACCACCAAACAGCTTTAGGGGGAATAAGTATAGCTTCCACAGAAGCTCCTTGCATTAAATGTTAAGAAATTTCAGAGCGTGTTAAATCTAAATTAATTTCACTCATTGAATCTTATAGTATAGAAGTGAATTAATGGTAAAATTAAATCCAAATACGCAAGTAACAGAGTGTGCAATCATGTGGTCAATTATTTTATTGCTTATAAACAGTAAAATATATACTTATTATTTGCACTTCTGTTCCTCTTTTAGTTATAGTGAATACTACACTACCTATATTTAGTATGGCTTTGAATTGTTATTATTGAGGTACTTGTTAAAAACTCTTTAGATTTAGTTATGATATTTCACACCATGTGGTTTGATTTTTTATTTCATTTCAGCACCCAAAAATTGGAGGGCCTGGTCTTCTTGGTGGTTGTGAACTGTCTAAGGGATACATTGAGTATGTTCTCTTGTCCTCTAGTCATATCCTATATATTTATTCTGCAATCTACCATACTCTTATGTAAATATATGTTTTAAGATAATGGATTCATGCAGAACATTGTCATTGCTACTAATAATAAAAAATTTGCCCACGAACTTGTCCTTCATTTGGCTGACAAATGAAAATTGGGAGACTATCATATTCTTTGATACTTCTCATCTTTTCCTTCAAATATTATTTAATTGATAAATGAAAATTGGAAAACTCCCTTACTTTCTTTGAAACTTGGATGAATTTTTAATCTTATTTGCCTCTCCAATTTCTGTCTGGTATTGCACAATGAAAGCTCAAATGTAATCTCACTTTTATAATCACGATCGTACTCATGAAAAGTGGTGTAATCTCACTTCTGAATCAGATTCCACATGCATTAACTTCTCATTTGGCAATCAATTAGCCCACTAGGAATGTTTATGGCTTTACCATAGTTATAGCCGAATATGCCCTAAGCTTAGTCGAAAAGGGCTTTTCAAGGGAGAAAATTCAAAACAGCCCTCGAACCACTGTGTGGCTCTCACGGACAGCTTCCCCATGAAAAATAGGACTTGTCACAACTGACAGAATGTAATTCGAACCTATAGGTTGGGAGTTCGAGGGAAATACGCCCTAAACTTAGTTGAAAAAGGGTTTTCCGGGGGTCAAAATTCAAAACAGCCACCGAGCCACCATGTGGCTCTCATGGACAGCTTCCCCATAACAAATAGGACTTGTGACAACTGAAGGAATGTAATTCGGACCTATAGGTTGGGAATTAGAGCTGAATACACCCTAAACTTAGTCGAAAAAGGGCTTTCCGGGGGCAAAAATTCAAAACAACCCCCGAACCACCGTGTGGCTCCACGGATAGCTTCCCCATGACCAATAGGACATCTTACAACTGACGGAATGTAATTCAGACCCATAGGTTGGGAGTTAGAGCCGAATACGCCCTAAACTTGGTTAAAAAAGGCTTTCCGAGGGTGAAAATTCAAAACAGCCCCCGAACCACTGTGTGGCTCTCACGGAAAGCTTTTTCATGATAAATAGGACTTGTGACAACTGACGGAATGTAATTCGGACCCATAGATTAGGAGTTAAAGCCGAAAATGCCTTAAACTTAACTGAAAAAGGGCGTTAAGGGAGTGAAAAAGCGAAACAGCCCCGGAACCACCGTAGGGATGTCAAGGCCACCTTCCCCATGACAAATAGGACCTATGACAACAGACGGAATGTAATTAGCACACATACATTGGGAGTTAGAGCCGAAAATGCATTAAACTTAACCGAAAAAGGGCTTTAAGGGGGCGAAAATGCGAATCAGCCCCCGAACCACCGTACGGATGTCATGGCCACCTTCCTTGTGACAAATAGGACCTGTGACAATAGATGGAATGTAATTAGCACGTGTACGTTGGGAGTTAGAGCCAAAAACGCCTTAAACTTAACCGAAAAATGGCGTTAAGCGGCCAAAAATGCGAAACAGCTTCCGAACCAGCATAAAAATGTCACGGCCACCTTCCCCATGGCAAATAGGACTTGTCACAATAGACGGAATGTAATTAGCACATTTAGGTTGGGAGTTAGAGCTAGAAACGCCTTAAACTTAACCGAAAAAGGGCGTTAAAGGAGGAGAAAATGAGAAACAACCCCCGAACCATCGTACGGATGTCACGGCCACCTTCCCCATCATAAATAGGACCTGTGACAATAGACAAAATGTAATTAGCATGCGTACTTTGGGAGTTAGAGCCTAAAATGCATTAAACTTAACTGAAAAAGGGCGTTAAGGGGGCTAAAATGCGAATCAGCCCCAAAACCACCGTATGAATATCACGGCCACCTTCTCTATGACAAATAAGACCTATGAAAATAGACGGAATGTAATTAGCATGTGTAGGTTGGGAGTCAGAGCCAAAAACGCCTTAAACTTAACCGAAAAAGGGTGTTAAGGGGGCAAAAATGCGAAACAGCTTCCAAACCAGTGTACGAATGTCACGACCACCTTCCCTGTGGAAAATAGGACCTGTGCCAACAGACGGAATGTAATTAGCACATTTAGGTTTAGAGTTAGAGCCGAAAACGCCTTAAACTTAACCAGAATAGGACGTTAAAGGGGGCGAAAATGCGAAACAACCCCCAAACCACGTTACAGATGTCACAGTCACCTTCCCCATCACAAATAGGACCTGTGACAATAGACAGAATGTAATTAGCACGCGTACTTTGGGAGTTAGAGCCGAAAGCGCCTTAAACTTAACCGAAAAAGGGTGTTAAGGGGGCTAAAATGCAAATCAGCCCCCAAACCACCATACGAATGTCACGGCCACCTTCCCTGTGACAAATAGGACCTGTGACAACAAACGGAATGTAATTAGCATGTGTAGGTTGAGAGTTAGAGCCAAAAACACCTTAAACTTAACTGAAAAAGGGCGTTAAGGGGGCAAAAATGCGAAAGAGCTTCCGAACTAGCGTACAGATGTCACAGCCACCTTTCCCATGGCAAATAGGGCATGTCACAACAGATGGAATGTAATTAGTACATTTAGGTTGGGAGTTAGAGCCAAAAATGCCTTAAACTTAACCGAAAAAGGGCGTTAAGGGGGCTAAAATGCGAATCAGCCCCCGAACCACCGTACGAATGTCACGGACACCTTCTTCGTGGCAAATAAGACCTGTGACAATAGACGAATGTAATTAGCACGTTTAGGTTGGGAGTTAGAGCCGAAAATGCGGCGTTAAGGGGGCGAAAATGCGAAACAGCCCCCGAACCCCCATACGGATGTCACAGCCACCTTCCCCATCACAAATAGGACCTGTGACAATAGATGGAATGTAATTAGCACGCGTGCTTTGGGAGTTAGAGCTGAAAATGCATTAAACTTAACTGAAAGAAGGTGTTAAAGGGGCTAAAATGTGAATCAGCCCCCGAACCACTGTACGAATATCACGGCCACCTTTGCCATGAAAAATAGGACCTGTGACAATAGTCGGAATTTAATTAGCATGTGTAGGTTGGGAGTTAGAGCCAAAAAGGCCTTAAACTTAACCCAAAAAGGGCGTTAAGGGGGCAAAAATGCGAAACAGCTTCCGAACCAGCGTACAAATGTCACGGACCACCTTCCCCGTGAAAAATAGGACCTGTAACAACAGACAGAATGTAATTAGCATGTTTAGGTTGGGTGTTAGAGCCGAAAATGCCTTAAACTTAATTGAAAAAGGGCGTTAAGGGGGCGAAAATGCGAAACAGCTCCTGAACCACCGTACGGATGTCACGGCCGCCTTCCCCGTCACAAATAGGACCTGTGACAATAGATGGAATGCAATTAGCACACATACTTTTGGAGTTAGAGCCGAAAATGCATTAAACTTAATCGAAAAAAGGTGTTAAAGGGGCAAAAATGCGAATCAACCCCCGAACCACCGTACGGATGTCACGGCCACCTTTCCCGTGACATATAGGACTTGTGACAACAAAAGGAATGTCATTAGCACACGTAGTTTGTGAGTTTGAGCTGGAAACGACTTAAACTTATTCGAAAAAGGGAGAGTTTGATATCCAATAAATGTTCAACATTTTTATTGTAAATGATGCCATTGTTTCATCATACACGGTGGTCATTTGGGTGGTAAACGTATTAAGAAAGCATGATATGGTTATGGAGATAACCCCATAGATTACTCAATCATTTTACTTTGACTAGGAAAATGAAAATGAAGAAGAGTTAAAATAAATTTACCACCAAAACATTCTACTCATAAAAATTTATTTTATGAAAAGGTATGCTCCTAAAAATTGTATTATTTGTAAATTGAAATCAAGTTTGGAATAAATCTTTCATGATACATACATATGATTGTATTTCGAAAAAAAGTTTTTATAGATTGTTCTACCTTAAATGCATGTTATTACAACCTTTTTCCTATGTCTGAATGAATTGATATTTTGTAATGGGTGAAATTGTTTTTTTATTTTTTGTAGATGGCTTTTGGCGTGGACTTGTGGATAGTCTACATTTTTGTTTATGGAGGACACTTGACACTTTTGTATAATCTAGCTAACTATGTCTTCCTCTGCTTTTGTGAATATTAGCATTACTGATACATATAACTTTTGTAATCCAACTAATAGTTGTTAGCGTGGCATATAGATCACCTTTGTCGTGGTACAGATTACGATGGTAAGTTATACCACGCCAAATGGCCATATCGCATGGTAGTAAATATATTTTTTGTATATGGCGGGTTGGATTTTTGTATGGAAATATAATTTTAGTTTGGACAATAGTTGGTTTGTATGGAATATATACATTTAAAGTTATTCATTTTTGGATGGTTGGAAGCAACATAGACTGCGGCATGATTGATAATTTTACGTTGTGAAATGATGGTTAGTATATGTATTGTTTTGTTTATATAAGTATTACAGGTTGCAGGGAATATAGACAGGTTGTGAATAAATTACAATTTTGTGATGAAACATAAGAGCATGTTTCTGGCGACTAAATTGTTGATAGCTAAAAAAAAATTCGGAAAATAGTTTTGGCTACTAAAAGTTTAGTAGCCAAAAAAAAAAACAAACATTTATTGACTAAAATATTTTGTAGCAAAAAACAATTAAACATAAGGTGACTAAAATATGTCGTAGCTAAAAAAATAAGATGAGGAAATAAAAAAACTTTTGGCGACTAAAACTTTAGTAGCAAAAAAATATGACTTTAGGCGACCAAATGTTTAGTAGCCAAAACACAAAATGTTTGCCAACTAAAATCTTAGTAGCTAAAAACATAAGACTTTAGGCAACTAAACCTTTAGTAGGCAAAAAAAAAATTGACTTTAGGCGACTAAAATATTAGTAGCCAAAACATTGTTATTTACTTTAGGCCACTAATATATTTAGTAGCTAAAACTCTTTTCCACGAATAAATGATTAGTCGTTAAAAATACTGAACTTTTAGCGACAAAAAAATTAGTCGCCAAAAATATGATATTTAATTTTATTTCAAACCTTTTGGCTACTAAAAACTTCGTCTCTAAAATAATTAGTCGCCAATGATCTTTCCCGACAATTCTTCCTCGGCTAATTCTGCAACCAAATATTTTTGTCGCTAAAAGCCTTCGGCGACTAAATAGTGACTTTTGGTGACTAAAAATTTAGTTGCCAAAGTGAAAATTCATGTAGTGCTGGCTGTGCTGAAATTACAGTCAATAAACAGTCTGGTTCATAAGGTACTACTTCCAATTCAAGCTTTTCAAATTCACGCAGAAGCTCGTTTTGATCTATAAGCAAACAACCCAAATTCCCCACATTTTTTCTACTGAGTGCATCTGCTTCAATATTAGCTTTCCCTGGGTGATAATGGATTTGCAGGTCATAGTTTTTGATCAATTCAAGACATCTCCTTTGTTGCATATTTAACTCTTTTTTGGTAAAGAGGTATTTCAAGCTTTTGTGATTTGTATATACTTCACATTTTACCCCGTATAAATAGTGACGTCAAACCTTCAATGCAAAGACAACAGTGGCGAGTTCTAAGTCATGTGTCGGATAGTTCTTTTCATAAGGTTTCAACTGTCAAGATGTATAAGCAATCACCTTGTCATTCTGTATTAAAACACAACCCAACCCTCTATGAGAAACATCACTAAAAGTTACAAATCCTTCAGTAACTGATGGTAGAGTAAGAATTGGAGTCGTGGTTAGCCTTGTTTTCAATTCTTGGAATGCAAAATCTTTTTGGTTTGTCCATATAAATGGCTCTCCTTGTCGAGTCAATTGTGTCAATGGCACAACCATTTTCAAAAAGTCTTTGACAAAACTCCAGTAATAACCTACCAATCACATGAAACTACAAACCTCTATTATGTTAGTCGGAGTAGGCCAATCTATAATTGCTTCAATTTTCTGCGAGTCAACTGAAATGGCATCACTGTTAATAACATGCCTTAGAAATGTAACCTCATCTAACCAGAATTCATACTTTTTAACTTTTCCATACAAGTGTTTCTCTCTAAGTGTCTGCAGAATTATTCTTAAGTGTCGTTCATGGTCATCTTTACTTCTGGAATAAATCAAAATGTCGTCAATAAATACAATAACAAAATCATCCAGGAATGGTTTAAAGACTTTATGCATCAAATCCATAAATGTTACCGGTGCATTAGTAACTCCAAAAGACATGACTAAGAATTTATAATGTCTATACCTGGTTCGAAAGGCAATTTTCTCAATCTTTAGCTTTGACTTTCAACTGGTGATATCCTGACCTCAAATCAATCTTTGAAAATACCTAAGCTCCCTGTAACTGGTCAAACAAATCATCAATTTGAGGCAAAGGATACTTATTTTTTATAGTTACCTTGTTAAGTTCCCAGTAATCAATACACAATCAGAGTGTGCCATCTTTCTTCTTCACAAACAATATAGGTGCACCTCATGGTGATGTATTTGGTCGAATAAACCCCTTGTCAAGTAATCTCTGCAACTGAACTTTCAATTCTTTCATTTTAGTAGTAAACATATGATATTGAGTTTTGGATATAAATTGAGTACTCGGTACTATATAGATTACAAATTTAATTTCTCTATAAATTAGTTATCCTGGTGAGTCTTCTGGAAACACATCAGGAAAATCCCTTACTATAGAGGTGCTGTCCAAGGTAATATTCATGGTTTGATCATTTATCACAGTACACAAGTACCCTTGACATCCCTTACTAATTAGTTTACGTGTTTTAATTGCAGGTATTAATTATGGTGGAGGAGCTACACCCTTACCCTCAAAATAAAATTCATCTTGACCTAGAGGTCGAAATATCACTCGCTTAGATGCACAATCAATGGTTGCATAATACTTAGATAGTTAGTCCATAGCTAAAATCACATCAAAATGTCTCATATCAAGGGGTAACAAATTAGCATATAAGGTGGCATTTCCAAGTAATAATTCACATGCAAAAAACATAGATGAGCACAACATAGATTCCCTCGTTGGTGATGTGACACATAATATGTAACCTAAGGATTCAATGGGTCTATTCAATTTATCAGCAAATACCATAGAAACAAAAGAATGAGGTGGAACCCGAATCAATCAGTACATATGCAGCTTGGCCACAAATAGAAAGTGTACCTGAAACTACCGCCTCTGTGTTTTGAGTATCTCCTGGAATAAGTGCGATCACTCTTCCTTGCCTTACATCACTTCGTGTTGTCGCCTGAGTTGTGTTGGGTCTTGCTGCTGGGACTAACCTGGATGAACTTGTAATGCCTCGGTTGCCATTCCGTCGAGGTTGTGTACAATCTCTTGCCATGTGACCGACTTTTCCACACTGATAGCAAGCTCCCGTGGTACGATAGCACAATTGGGTTCCAAATTAGCACTTTGGTTTAAGCTTGAGTTACTAGATTTCGATTTCTTGCTCATTGATGATGTTGCTCCCTTACTAATGTTTTGTCTCTTATCTCTCCATTCGAAATTCTGATTGTGAGCGACTAGGTTTGCCTTTGACATAAGTGCCCTATCTAACACATCAACATATTTAGGCAGTTTCAAAACATTGATTCTATAAAGGATGAAGTCACGGAGACCTCTCTCAAACTTTCTGGCCTTTTTGTAGTCCATATCAACTAAATGCGGTGCAAACCATGCTAGTTCAGTAAACTGAGCTTCATATTCTGCCACTGATTTATTCCCCTATTTTAGCTGCTCAAATTCTGTCACTTTTCTATCTCAAACACACTACAGGAAGTATTTCTCATAGAAGATCTCTAAAAACTAAGCCTAATTAATCCCCTTGTTAGTATCTCGCACTAACATCCACTACCCTCTTGCTTCATCTTCTAAAGTGAAGGTAGCCAATAGAACTTTTTGTGTCTCTGTACACTGAAACACTTCGAACAATTTCTTGATCCCTAACACCCAGGCCTTTTCCTTTAATGGATCAACACCCCCATGGAACAAAGGTGGCTTCATCATTTTAAATTCCCTGGTGAGGGCAATGGTTCTGTCATCTGTTTGATGATCTGGCATCGATGGTACAAGCATCGGAGGTGGGGGCCGTGGTTGCTATTGTTGCCATTGTTGTTGTTGTCTTAGGCTTTCAGCCATATCGTGCATCATTCTTTCCATGCTATCAAGATGGTTGGAGGTAGACTCCTCCAGTTCATGTCCTTGTGTTCTCACCATTATCTATATGAAACTTGTATCATGACAAATACATTGTATGAACACACATATATATATACACATTTTCAAAAGTAATCTCATATTGTCATTCAAATGCAATGAATGCAATTCTTAAGTCTTTTCTAAACACCTTATTGTTCAATGGACAAGTGAGTGAGGTATAACTCATGCTCTGATACCACTCTGTCACGGCCCTAGCCCGCCCCTAAAGGTTCAGGTCACGACCAGACAGTAATCCCAGATTACCTTCGGTCTCAAAATTAAATCAATTATAATCCAACAATGCGTAAAGTAACAATGAGCCATTAAGCAGTGCATACATGCCGAAAATCATAAGCAGTAAAAACCAACTTTAACTTCATAAAACTTATATACAATAGTCCAAAGTTAGACTCCTCACCCTACATCATTCATACAAGTTGCAAAATTGTCCAAAGAAACAAGAACAAAACAAGACAAAAGTTAGGTTGACAATGCTTAACTCCTCTCGAGTCCAAGCTCGCCCTTTCACGGAGGCACTTTCCAAAGGCTTCAAAAGGGTAGACATCGAGGCGACTTTAGACATGACTTCCACTTGCTCAGCTACATATATATAAGGAAAAATGGTGAGCCGGAGCCTAGTGAGCAATAGCAGTATAAAGAAAAACATGTTTATATGAAATGTTGAGTGCAAAACCATGAAGAACTTTAAGAAATAACCCAAGTAAAGCCCATGTATGTATAAATTTTGAAGAAACTAAGTTCAAAAGTAAAGAATTATGCATGCATGTACACAATTCACTTGAATTCACTAAACTCTTATTGATTCTAGCTCATTTCTTTCAATTACATGCAAATGGTCCTACAAATTGGTGAATTCATTTTCCTACATGGTTTAACTTCATGAATTGTAGGTTAGAATCATACCTTGAGCTTGAATTTAGCCTCAATTAAGCTTAATCTCTACAACCTCCCTTGGTTTCTCTTGAATTCTTCTTCTTTCTCTCTAAAGTGTTGAATTATCTCTCTAGCTCTCAAATTTTTAGCAAAAAGTTGATGTAAAATGAAGTCTAAGCATGTTTAACAAATATACATATAGGGTGATTAAGGCCTCACTAATCACCTATGCTTAAGGCTAATCAAGTGGGCTTAAATCTAATCAATTATGATTATTTTACTCTAATTATTTTGATTCGAATCAAATTTTAATCAAACTTACCATATGATTCTAAAAATTCTAACTAGCCATTGAATTAACCAATTTTGATTTTTGAAGTCGTTTGGACTTTCAATTTTGAATTCTAAGTCGCCAATTAAACAGATAGTTCATATACAAACAAATAAGTTTCTAATAAATACAAAATTGTGCAATTTATGCCCATTCAAATACTAGATAAAAATAATACGGAGGTCGGGGTCATTACATTTTCACCACTATTGAAGGGGATTGTTTGGGCCCGTGGGGCATATCACAAGTCCCGTATCTTATTCAAAGCCTTTCTATCAGTAGGATCAACTTCTACAGTTGCATGATGGGTAGTTTTACTTTTCATTTGAAGATGATTCGAACCGTTCATTTTATTGGGTATTTCATGTATTTCATCCACAAAAAGAATTAGGTCAATCCAATAACTGTAATTTGTTCAATTTATTGTGTTTTTTTCTACAACAATGAACGATAATTTTTGTTTTTAAAAACTAAATCATACATTTTTTTTTTATGACAAAAATAATACATTAAATAAGTTATAGATATCAGATCAATCTAAATTGTTTTGTGGATGAAATGTACAAAATGCTCGACAAAATGAACAGTTCGAATTATCAAAACGAGCTAGTGAAACTGCCCCTCTACTAGAGGGAATCCTCCTCGTAGAAAATGCTTATCCAAGTGATATTGTAGCCATGCCATAGGGTGTGGTGATGAGAAGGTTAAAAATTCAAGCTGATGGAATATCAATGATTTCTTTAGTTATAATATAACCTTACTAACAAAACTAACATTCTAAAATCTTGACCAAAAAAAAAAAAAAAAATTGTTTATTTATATTTGAAAGGACACTCAACTAGACAAAGAGTTAACCTAACTAATTGGGCAAGTATTCTTTACAATGAGAGTCCCTTTCTTGGACAGAAATATTTTTAAAAAAAGAAAAGAAAAAGAAAGGTTTTAGATTCTCACAAGTTATATCTAACTTGAGAGACTAGTTGAGCTATAGTGGTCTCATTTTGGGCTAATTTAAGTCATCAAAATCTTTCACTTTTTATATATAGAAAAATAAGATGATCAATAATTATATGTTTGAATTATATTTGTCTAAAAAACTAAACGATAAATATAATTTAATGAGTGATCATATATTTTTTATAATATAAATGTGATTAAAATATATAATTATCGGTATATAATCATCATAATTTTTTATATACATATTTTACTCAATCAATTTTAACAAATAAACGACTCAAATGTCAAATCTCAAAATTAACTCACCGAATTTACACTATTCTCTCAAATTAAACACGGCAAGAAATTTGACTTTTAGCAATAGACTTGAATAACACGACAATAGGCTTTTGCGACGTTTAATATTTTCGTCATAAATACAACCTCCGCAATAGCTTAGCAGCAATTCAAAAAAGTCACTAAAAACATTAGACGGCTTTTTTAAAACATTGCAAAATTTTAACAGTCGCTTACTTTTCCGTTGATGTTGTAACGACGACGTCATTCAGTGCGTTATTTGAAAAAATGCCACCATTTTTAATACTTGCCTCAGATGTGATGTCATGATGACATCATTTAGTGGCATTTTTCATTATTTTTTTCTTTTTTTCTTTTTTTTTTTTTAAGAACACAGCCCAATTAATTGAGAATTTCACTAGGAATAGAAATTGAAAATTAACTGAGAATTTATATAAACTTAACTAGAAACAGAGATTGAGAATTAACTGATAATTAATATAAAAAAACATAGATTGGCTCAAATTTGAATTACAATGCCAAATTAAAGACCATAAAAATTCTAGCTCCTTGGAGATTTAACCCTACAACTTTCCAAATCTCAATCATATATTGTCAAACAGATTGAATTTTCTTCAAATCAGCCCCCCATGTTGTTTAGTGCAAACCTAAGGTGAGAATCTCCATTTTCTCCATGAGAACACTGATCAGGTCTGCTTGTACCTACACCACATACAATCTTCATAAAATTAAACAAGGAAGAAATTGGTTACCAATAGGAACCATCTGAAACGAACAAGCAACACGCTTGAAATCCTCCAAGAAATACCCACAGAATGATCAGGCATCTTCCTCGTAGGAACCTTGATATTATTCCGTTCCAAAAAATGGCACACCACCTACATTCATTAGAATTTTATATTACCTGCATCCTTACATAAAACAAGATGCTTGAATGCAATTAACATAAGAGAAATAGCAATTTTCTTCAAAATGGAAAATAGGAGGCAAAAGTTTGTCAATTATTACAAACATCCAGTAATTTTCCATGCGGGAAAACTGCTTAATAGATGAGATAATTTCAGCAATCAGCAATAATGCCAAAATAGTAATAAATCAGATCCACGGACCTGTAATTTTGTCAAGCGAGACCAAAGGGTACTTAAGAATACATCATGATTCTACATCAGATCTTCAGCAGCATTACCATCATTTGCAGATGTCAACTCCCTTTCAGTTATTTGTGGATGTCCATTCTGTAAGTTTCCAAGTAGCATGATAAATATTCAAAAGACTACTTGACAAAATCTAAGAATATGTCTGCATTATATGAGAGAAAAGCCTTGAAATAAATAAATAAATAATTAAAAAAAAAAAAAATCTGAAATACAAGGTTTTATTTTAGATAGTCCAGAATGGAACACAACTCTCATTACAACTGGCCATTAACACTGGCCAATTTATCTGTTAGTACTGTTTTATCTTTACACAGTCAATTCTTTTAATGAATAACTTTGTCAATCCTTTTATAAACATGGATCCTAAGAATTTGGTGAAATGGCTTAATAGGATCCATGCCAATCCCAAGTAATTGGGAGAAAGGCTTAGTTCAATTGAGTTGTAGCCTATGGTTTCATTACATCTACAGATACATGAGTAAGTTGAGGATTGATTAAATATTTTGCAATGAGCTGATTGATTAGAACTATGAATGGTAGATATGAAAGCTAGTGTTAGTTTGTCTTGGGTGAGCGAACTAGCGTGAGGTGGTGGTTATCTGTAATAGAGGGGGTTGCAAAGGGAATGGTGGTGCTTTCATGGTTGATGGAGGTTTGGGTCCAACAAAGGGATGAGAGAAAGAGAAAGGTATTTGTTAGAAAATGTATAAATATTTCATTAAAGGTTGATTTTTTTGATACCTTGTAATAATTATGGTTTAGGCTTGGTTTGGGAACAGGCTATTTTAGTAACTTTTTGGCTTTTTACGAAAATGTGTGCAGAAAAGTAGAGAGGTGATGTGATGTGTTTTAGTTGGCTTTTTGACTTTTTGGCTATTTTAGCCACTTCCCAAACATAGCTTAGTGACCAGTTCTTTATGGTGGTAATTAACGGCAACTAGACACGATAGAGGTGAAGGTAGCTGGATTTGGACTACTAGGATCTGCATATAACAAAATAATGTAGTCTACTTATTCAAAATATCCTGTGTGAGTGAGAGGTCATATAAATTGAAACCAAATTACATACCGATTTATCTATGCATAATAGCCACAGAAGATAACTATTTTTGGGGGAGGGGGGGAAACCATACCAACACGGGGGATATTTTAGCCGTCTCAGGTATTATTTGAGGGGTTGTATCAGGTGCCTGAACTTCATCACTATTTAATCTCTCTCTCCTTTCAAACCTCTCAACCGGAGTGCGTGTCCTTCCTTGTACAACTGCCACTGCCAAAAGAAAATTTCTGCATGAATCAGATTCTATCAAACGCGTCTTTAAAAACCTGTGTAGATAGCATTTGATAGCAGACCTCCATTCACAACTTTAACTGAATTTGTCCCTTCAGTGCCATTGAGGGACTCATTACCTGCAAATAATTGAAAACAAATCAATATTTTGAGCAATAGATTATGCGGGTGTTTGGGAAGTGGGTTTTTATGTATATTTTTTAATTGTAGGATATTATTGGAGAAAAAAAATTTGGTGTTTGGGAAGATAGTTAGGCTTTTTTGTAGTTGGATGTGATGTTTGTGAGAGAAAAAGTGAAATAATTATGGGATTGGATATGATATTTTGTTTGGATTTGTTTTTTTTGGTTTTGCAAAAACTGTCTTTTAGTGGAAAAAAATCAAAAAAAACCCAAACCAAAAATCTTCCCAAACACCGCCTATTATTATAATAACGTATATATGTAATCAAAAGCTCATAGGTTGTGTATCTATTGTTGAACTCATAGGATTTAACACGAGGAAGGAGAAATCAAATTTAAAATGCATGTAGGGAACAATGTTTAAAATTCTATATCCTTTGACAAGGCTCGAATATACATGGCATTGATCTGCCAAAAATTCAAAAATGGAAACTAGTAAGAGAATTCAGGAAATATTGGAATGACATGGAGTATAAGAACATGCTGTTATTAGTCTTTCTTTTGAAGAATTTCAAACTAGAAAGGAAATGAAGTTTTCAGAAAACTTTTTGACAAACAATTTTCAGAAATTAATTTAGAAAGAAGTTTCATCAAGTAATCTCCCCTTTCTTTCTGAAAAAATTAAACTACTTCCAGAAATAGAACCAATATACTGAAATTATAAGCAAAGTTTCGATCTCAAAATATAGGTTTATTAACACAATTGGTAAAGAATCCTTAGATTTCATTTTCCAGAGGAAAATCTCACAAAGCAACAATGAGAATATAATGGAATGAGCAAAAAGTTCAGCAGAAGGTGCTATCAGTTAAGAACGGGCCAGCTTCCAATCTGATACTGGTTGATCAAGTTGACAGACAAAAAGATCAAGTATGTCTCCGAAGTCACCAGAGATCAACACCCAAACATAAGGGACTGAGGCAGAAATAAATCATACAGGAAAAGCATATGATGGAGGAATATTGCTTCAAGGAAGAAATTAAAACTAGATATGTTAAAAATCCAATGAAAGGAAAGATGCAAAAAATTTATGTACAGATTTTTTTGGTTTCTCTTTAAGTGTGGCCCCAAGGAATATAATATCATAATGAAGATTTATCACTATCATAAAGATACGGTAACATCAATGGACATGTAAGATATTGATATCGGTTCAGAACAATTAGAGACATTAATGTAAATTTATAAACACCATGGGTAATACCGATATATCAAGGCCTTGAAAAATGCTATATAATAGATACATCACAAATATAGCAAATATTTCATTCCAGAGGTGGGAGAGAGGTGTATGAGCTAGGGTGGAGTGTTGAGGACACCAAACAGAAGATCCAGTCATTATGTTTCCAACCTCTCGATCAACACCATATTGCCAATAGATGAATTCAAATAAATGAAAATGAAATCCAAATATAAAGACATTTTTGGCTAAACCCCGATTAGCAACTTCCATGTAAAAATAAATACTTACTGTCCACGTATATATTTTTTGTTTCTTTAATCTCGTAATCTGGAGACGGCAGTGGAAATTTGAAGCATTCCTTCTTTGACTCTCAACTTTTGCCAAAGAACTTTCCCGGAGATCACATTTCTGCTCAGAGCAGTTAAGTTGAAACTAAATAAATCACAAATATAAAACATAAAATATAAACTAAACTAAACTTTTATTTAAGAGGGATCGCATGAAGAGTAATATCAAACCTGTGGGCCGAAAGGAAGAATGAAAGGTTCATTATCAGGATTTATTATCAGACGACCAATTAACTTTGCAGCCCCAAAAATCCAGGCTTTGACAGAAGATTTCAGCATCCCAATGATGGCTTGGACTGCATGTTTCTCCCTGGTTTGACAAAAACCAGTGAGAAAATTCTCAACTAAGGGGGGTTCTTTTCCTTCTATTTTTGGAACAAGCAATTCTGAAATTGGAAATCATAGTTGCATGATGTGAAGAAAAATAAGAAGTCAATTTTTACATAATTTTGATGAATGAAGGCTTTGATGAATGAAAGATTCAAAGATCCAGGAGTGGTGCCAAATTCACAACTGTCTCGAGGCCATTTGTGACAAGTTCCTCATCCTCTGCAAATATTGAGATTATTTTTCAAGCACTTGCATTCAAGGAAAATACAAAGTAAATAAACACTTACATTCTAGGAAAATACAATGTACCATTCATTCCAGGTATGTCAAACTATTTTACAATAATCATCCATATCTTATAAACATCATGGAATATGTCAAAATCACACTAAAGGAAGTCAGAAATTCCCTTAGGCCCCGTTTGTTTTCAGAGATAGAATGAAAGGAATTGATAGTGAGGAGATTAAGTAAAATTGTGTTTGTTTTGATGATAGTTGTTAGTGTAGGGATTATTAAATTATTTTTATATAAAATAATAAAACAAATTAAAAAAATACAAAAACATTAAACTTTAATGTTTTAAAAAAAATGCCCAATATGTAAAAAATTTTAAAAAAATAAAAAATTCCTAGAAAAAAATAAAACAAATAAAATAATGATTTTTACTTAACAAAAAATACAAAAAATTAAATATTAATGTTCAAAAAAAAATGCCCGACATGTAAAAAAATAAAATAAAAAATAAATATAAATAAAAAATTTCAGTCCGCCGAACTATTTTTCTAATACCAAGTCCTAAAGGCCCATCCGAATCCCCTTGGGGAGGCTCATCCTAATCCGGAGCTCACTATCAATCCCCTCTCCATTTCTCAAAACAAACATAATATTAATGGGTTCCACCTCACAATCAATTCCAATCCCCCCTCTAACTCTCCAAACAAACGGGGCCTTAGATGTTTACAAAGTCAATGAACCTCTTTCACTCAGAATCCAGTTGATTTTGAATGTGGTCTTTCATTTTCCTGCTTTTTCATGCAGTGCAGTCTTGGTTCATACATAACATGTTCAGGGAATGGAAAATTTAAGATAAATAGAAAAAGTGATGCAATACCCAATTTATACTAACAAGACTAACTACTTCATACTAGTAATCAATTTATCATCTTCTCATGGCTCCCACATCAACTGGGCTGAATCTCATTCTCACCCTTAATCTGAATTTTAAAAAAAAAAATTAAAAAAAATAAAATAAAAATTCAAGGATTCTATTGTTCTTCCTTCAAGACAAAAAGGAATAACATAGTCTAATTACAGATGTTCATTAGAAATACATAAAATTATGTTCTACCAATATACAAACATAGATTGAAAAAATTGAAACTAATGAGATTGAAAAATAGAAAGAGCAAAGTGAATGAGATTCTATTGAAAAGAGAGAAGACCAAAAATAGCAACTGAAAAGATTAAAAAGTGTGCAATTCGACTGAAGAGAGGCCAGATCGAAGAGCGAGAAAGATAGTAAATCATGTGTTTGAGACCAGATCTGATGGAGCAATAGAGAGAGAGAGAATGAGACCAGAGGGGCGGTAGCGACGGGAGAACTAACCTTAGGAAGAGCTTCAACAGGTAGGGCGCATTCAACGCCATCACGCTCGAAACCCTAGATAGAATCCCTCCAGAAACCCAGTATTCATGATCTCGTCTCCTCCTCTTGCTTCGACTCGACCAGTCTCGGTCCCGATCCCTGTCTTGATCCCGATACATGATCTCAATCCTTTTTCACTCCTCGGTCTCGTAACCTCGCGTTCGTGCAACTCAACCGGTCCATCTTCCTCTGCAAAATTATCAGAATCAGAATCAAGAAAAACAAAAAATCGTCAAGAAATTTCAACCAAATGGATTTAGAATTAGATCTGAACAAGTAATCGAAATCGAACTTGATGAATCTCTCAAGGAGCACGAGGAGAGACACAGAAAACCCTAGATCTAGAGAAAATGATAGAGAGAGAATGACAGAGACGGAAAGAGAAATAAAACGGAGCACCGTTATAAAGTGAAACGCGTGCTTATAAAAGGATAACATGTGCTTTTAATTTCACTTTACACCTTCCACAGCGTTTGTCAAAAAACGTTGCCTAAAAAACGTGGTTATAGGCAACTTTTGTCGTAGTGAAACAACGGGGCCGTTTGGTGTAGCTGTTAAAATAGATTATAGATTATAACTTAATAGATTATAGATTATGGCTTTAATCAGAAGCTGTTAATCTGTTTGGTGTAACTGTTGGATTATAGATTTAAGTTGCTGAGTAGTATTTGTTAAATAAGCTGTGAAGTAGCTTTTTGCTGCGTAAATGTCTTTTTTACCCTTGTTAGTTGTAAATTGAATTTATTTAGACTTTTTTCTATTAATTACATATTAAGAGATCATTCCAACACCAAATTAACATAACCCTATTATTTTTAAATAATAATACAATGAAATAAATATTACACAAACCCTTTTTATTGTTGGAGATTGTGATGGTGGTTGGGAACTCATTTTCTATTAAACAAATCATAATAATAAAAACACTTGAATTGCAACAATGGTTTGAACAAACCCTTACTCATAATATTAAAAACCATATCAACAAAAAAATAAAAAAACTAATTGGTGTGTGTGACACATGATAGTACTTACAATTATAGGGTCAATATAATTTAATCTTCATAATTCCTCACAAAATTTTAATGTAATTCATAAGGTAATTTAATGTAATTCCTCATGATAGTACTTAAATTTTAATGTAATGTAATTTAATGTAATTCCTCATGATAGTACTTAAATTTAATCTTCATAATTCCTCACAAATTACATTAAATTTTAATGTAATTTAATCTTCATGATAGTACTTACAAAATTTTAATGTAATTCCTCACAATTATAGGCAGTGAATAGCACAGGACCATAGTCCTTTAACACACAGCTGGTGTTAAGGATTTGATATTGGGCCTTCATGTTATCAAGGGACCATCAGGTTGAAACCAAAAGGCTGAGAGAGGGCAGTGGTTAGAGCTGTAAAACGATCCAATCTAAAACAGTTTGACTTATGTTCAATTTCTTAAAAGTTCATTTAAGATTAGCTTATTATGTAAACAAATCAAACTAAAACACATTTTGAGGTTTGTTAATTGAATGGGTTAAGCTAAGGTCACAGGTTATGGCTATGCTCAATTGGGGACATTATTCACACTCAGATTATCATATCTATTTCTAATTTGGAAACTTAAATTTCACTGCTCTAGAGGCATTTATGTGTCTGCTGCCAAAAACTTTCCAGGAAAATGTTTCACAAACCAAAGCAACTCGAATTTTAGAATCCTCCTCCTATGGCTACATGTCACCAAAGAAAAAACCAAACCAAACACAACCCGTAAACATCTCTAGTGTGTTCAAAACTTCCCAAGCTTTTGCCTTAAGAATTTTGGACGTCCTAATTCAACAACCATTTCCCCATAAAAAAGCATATAGCCATACATGGACAGAATCAACAAAAACAAAAAGCCTCATAATCATCACAACAAAGATTCTTTCTCTTTGGATGCTGTTACCATCGTTAGACCAGTTATTTATGCTGTTACTATCGTTATGCTTTGTACCCAATTTATGCTGTTACCCAAACAGAGCATTGATAAGCCAACTCCTACACAAAATTTTAACATCAAAATAAATTTCCCCAAATTTTTCCTAAACCCTAACTATTCTTATTTTCCCCAATTTGAACAAATTTGAAATACATATATATATATATATATATTTGAAATACATGCTGAACAAATTTAAAATCAAAAATAACCAAAACAATACATATATATATATATATATAAACATGCATGCCGAGCAAGAAAAAGAAAAATCAAAGATGAAGGAAACGAACCAGAGTCAGAAAGAGAGAAAGAGAGAAACGGAGAAACAGATCCAGAGTCGGAAACGAATCAGAGCCGCACGTCGCCGGAAGCAAACCAACGCCGGAAACAAACCAGAGCTTCACGTCTCCGGAACTGAACCAGTGTCGCAACTTGCTGCTGCGTTGCTGCTGATCTGTTGCCAAAGAGAGAGTAGGGCAAAAAAAAACAATATATATATAGGTGGTATAAGGGTCAAAATTTCAAAACACTTGGGATATTTAAGTCAAATTGCCCTCCGTGTTTTACCCGTGGAATCTGAAGCTGGGGAGCTTCTATTTACACACTCAAAATACCCTTTCTACACATCTCCCCCTCACACACTTTTTACACACCCCTTCATTAAGTGTGTGTGGAGAGGGTGTTTGGTGTGTGTGAATAGAAGCCCCCCTGAAGCTGGTTCAACCAGCTTTTGAATTTTAGCATTTTTCACCTTGTCTATAATCTGTAGAAGTTGAAGCTGAAGCAGATTCAAAGCTACCAAATAGCTTGAATGAGCTTTTTTTTTTTAAGCTAAAAGTTAGAAGTTGGGCAAAAAAAAGCTTCAACAAACACTACCAACCAATCCGACTTAAATTTAGAGGTTGTTTGGGACTTTTTAAATAAGTTTTTTTTTAATTTTTTATGAAATATAAATTAAATTTAAAATAATATGATAGGAATATAATGTGATTTAAATAAGATAATAATTTTTATTTATTTTTTTTTTTTTTAGAGAATGACAAGTAAAACCTTATTGACGTTCATGGAGATCATCAGAATCCCGTGTAAGATCTTATGACAAACTATTCAAAAGAAAAGAGGTGTCCTATCCTATGGTTCCTTAGGCCTTGTTTGGGAACCTTCCATTTTAGTCAAAAAGTCAAAAAGTGACTAAATTAACCAAAAAGCCAACAACCCATACCAAAAAGTCAAAGATTCTCTTTTCTCTCTACTTTTTGCACATCTTTTCGTAAAAAGCCAAAAAGTCATCCCAAACATACTAGTTTTTTTTAGCTCATATTTTAGCCAAATAGCCAAAAAGTTACTAAATTAGCCTGTTCCCAAACGAGGCCTTAGTAGTTCCTTGACCACTTAGTGAGTCACCCATTAACAAAGGAGTATTTCATTCGACGCAGTAATATTATGTGCCACACAAAGCATTCATACCCATTTCCACACCAATGGATGGTGTGAATGTAATTGGTTGTTTGGTATAGTTTATTAATGTTAAAAATTGTTAATTAGAAAATAAAAATTAAAAATATTTGTCTCTTGATTTTTAAATAATTATTTTTTAAAAATTTTTATTTAAACTAATTTTGTTTAATGTATTATGTGGTTACAATTTGTATGAGCTATTTGTAGTTTTCTTTTCTTTTCTTTTCTTTTTATTTATTTTCCATTGGTCAACAAATTGTTTATTGCAACTTTTGTTTACAGTTTATTAGATTGATCGCGTGAAAATTAGGATGAGTACTTTATTAGACAAAAAATTAAGATAGCTTACATAAGTTGATTGTGTGAAAGTTAGGATGAGTACTTTATTAGACAAAAAATTAACATAACTTACATAAGTTGATTGCGTGAAAGTTAGGATGAGTAGTTTATTAGACAAAAAGTTAAGATAGCTTACATAAGTTGATTGCGTGAAAGTTAATATGAGTAGTTTATTAGACAAAAAATTAAGATAACTTACATAAGTTGATTATGTGAAAGTTAGAATGAGTGATCAGATTGATGTCATGATAATTTATTTATTTATTTTTAGATGGAGTGTTCTCCTGATTATCAAATTTGTGAAATTTTAGATGGAGTGTTCTCCTGATATATCAAATTTGTGAAATATTTGACTGTTGGTGCACATTTGTTTCTTAAAAGTCAATTCCGCGGATTGATGGGAGAAAATAATGGATCATTTTTATAGTTTATAAAGCAACAAACAAACCATAAAAATAGAATCAACCTCCAAAATCCATTAAATACTTAAGTGAGATTTTATGATTAATTTCAAAAATAAAATATATAAGTTTTTAATTGTTTAATAAACTATGAACATAAATAGACATAAGATTTGAAGGAAAAAAAAAAAAGAAGAAAAAAAATGCATGAGTATATACACTTATATGAAATAATTGTCTAAATAATTTTGTGAACCAATTATTAATTTATTTGACAAAAACTTCACGTGTCCACACTACCAACACTCCAGATGTTTAGATAAGGGATACATGCTCTCATCAAACAACTTTTATTACTCTTTGCAAAAGAACATCTTCAATCTCATGCAATCATCAAACAACTTTTATTGTCATCTTCATCTTCGTTGAAAGTTAGGATGAGTAGTTTATTAGACAAAAAATTAAGATAGTTTATATGTGAAAGTTAGGATGAGTAATTTATTAGACAAAAAATTAAGATAACTTACATAAGTTGATTGCGTGAAAGTTAGGATGAGTAGTTTATTAGACAAAAAGTTAAGATAGCTAACATAAGTTAATTGCGTGAAAGTTAAGATGAGTAGTTTATTAGACAAAAAATTAAGGTGGCTTACATAAGTTGATTACCTGAAAGTTAGGATGAGTAGTTTATTAGACAAAAAATTAAGATAGTTTACATAAGTTGATTGCGTGAAAGTTAAAATGAGGCCCCGTTTGGGGACTGACTAAATTAGCCAATTAGCTAAAAAGTTACTAAATTAGCCAAAAAGTCAACCACTCATACCAAAAAGTCAAAGATTCTCTTTTCTCTCTACTTTTTGCACATCTTTTCGTAATTAGCCAAAAAGTCATCCCAAACATATAAGTTTTTTTTACTTACCTTTTTAGCCAAATAGTCAAAAAGTTACTAAATTAGCCTGTTCCCAAACGAGGCCTGAGTGGTCAGATTAATGTCATGATAATTTATTTATTTATTTTTAGATGGAGTGTTCTCTTGATTATCAAAATTGTGAAATTTTAGATGGAGTGTTCTCCTGATATATCAAATTTGTGAAATATTTGACTATTGGTGCACATTTGTTTCTTAAAAGTCAATTCCGCGGATTGATGGGAGAAAATAATGGATCATTTTTTTGGTTTATAAAGCAACAAACAAACCATAAAAATAGGATCAACCTCTAAAATCCATTAAATACTTAAGTGAGATTTTATGATTAATTTCAAAAATAAAATATAAAGTAAGTTTTTAATTGTTTAATAAACTATGAACATAAATAGACATAAGATTTGAAAAAAAAAAAATGCATGAGTATATACACTTATATGAAATAATTGTCTAAATAATTTTGTGAACCAATTATTAATTTAATTGACAAAAACTTCACATGTGTCCACACTACCAACACTCCGGATGTTTAGATATGGGATACATGCTATCATCAAACAACTTTTATTACTCTTTGCAAAAGAACATCTTCAATCTCACGCAATCATCAAACAACTTTTATTGTCATCTTCATCTTCGTTGTGTCGTCATCAGTATCATGATCTTTTTTTGTTCCTCTGCACATACACAAGATATAGAAACGTTCCAAAAAAAAAAAACAAAAAAAAAAACTAAATTAAAAGAAGAATAAATATTTATTTATACTATTATACTATTATATTATATTAAATGAGACCCTACCTTGGTTTCTTAAAGTTTTTGCCATGTGGCATTTACATAATTTAATAACAAAAAAAAAAAAACCTACTCTACAATTATTTCTCACTCAACCACATTCTCCAAATAAGTACTCTATAATGACTTCTTCTCTTCTCCAATAACTTCCTTTAATCAAATTATTATTATTATTATTATTATTATTATTATTATTATTCTTTTTACTTTTTTACTTTTACTTTCTTCCTCTAATTGTACAATGTTTATCTCTTTTAAAGAAAGTACAAAAGTATTTTTATTCAATTATGGCAAAAGACGTAAAAACCAATAGAAGACAATCTTTTATTTTTCTTCGACGGTAAGTGATTTCAAAGTTTTTGACTTTTATATTCTCAATGATTGAAATTTTTGTTTATTTGTTTATTTCTTTTTTTTTTGGTTATAAATATTGGTTATTTTTTTCTTCTTCTTCCCCTTTTACAATCATTCTATTACATGATTTTTTTTAATTTTTTTTTTAACTTTTTGATTTTTCAGAGAATGCAATTAAATATTGAAGATGCCCAAATGGATCGAAGAAAAATGAGAAATTGAGGAAGAAAGAGATGTAATAGAAGAAGAACAATAATTATGTTTAGAGATTGAGAGAGTTTTTTGGGACCAAAATTTGGAGGTTTTGATTGGGTTTGCAGAGGAAGTACAAAATTAAAGTGCAGACTCAAATAAGAGTTGGCTATTTGATGAGTGATTATGTAGAATTTACTTTTATAGAATTCGTAGTCCTATTTATTTTTTTCCAGGTTGTTTTACACAAATTTATACAATTTCCCCCCCCCCCCCAAAAAAAGATTGTCTTATAACTTATATACATAACTTTTTTCCAGATTATTTTAAAACTTGTGTTGTTCAAAAAAATAACTTTTCAAGTAATTACTAATCAACATTTATCTTCTGTTTATCTTTGACTGTAAGTGATTTAAAAACTCTTCAGTGTATCTTTTCCAAATGTGACAACGTAATAGGTATGATGTGATACTCCAAAAAAAATTAAAAACTTCTTAGTGTATTTTTTTCAAATGTGACAACGTGGCTGGTATAATGTGACACTCCAAAAAAACTAAAAACTCGTTAGTATATTTTTTCTAAATGTGACAACTTGGCCCAAATGTGACAATGTAGCGGGTATGATATAACACTTCAAAAAAACTAAAAACTCATTAATGTACTTTTTCCAAATGTGACAAAATATATTGTCACAAAAATTCTTTCAGCATACATTTTAACCTCCTCTGCACATACACAAAATATAGAAACGTTGTTTAAAAAAAAAAACAATCAAACAACAAACAAAAAAAAAAACTAAATTAAAAGGAGAATAAAAATTTATACTATTATGCTATTATATTATATTAAATGAGACCCTACCTTGGTTTCTTAAAGTTTTTGCCATGTGGTATTTACATAATTAAAAAAAAAAAAAAAAAAAAAACCTACTCTACAATTATTTCTCACTCAACCACATTCTCCAAACAAATACTCTATAATGACTTCTTATCTTCTCCAATAACTTCCTTTAATCAAATTATTATTATTATTATTTAGTTTTACTTTTACTTTCTTCCTCTAGTTGTACATTCTTTTTCTCTTTTAAAGAAAGTACAAATGTATTTTATTCAATTATGGCAAAAGACGTACAAACTAATAGAAGGCTATCTTTTATTTTTCTTCGACGGTAAGTGATTTAAAAGTTTTCGATTTTTATATTCTAAATGATTGAAATTTTTGTTTTGTTTTGTTTTGTTTTTTTTTTGGTTATAAATATTGGTTATTTTTTTCTTCTTCTTCCCCTTTTACAATCATTCTATTACATGATTTTATTTTATTTTTTATTTTTTGACTTTTTGATTTTTCAGAGAATGCAATTGAGTATTGAAGATGCCTAAATGGATTGAAGAAAAATGAGAAATTGAGGAAGAAAGAGATGTAATAGAAGAAGAACAATAATTATGTTCAAAGATTGAGAGAGAGTTTTTTGGGGCCAAAATTTGGAGGTTTTGATTAGGTTTGCAGAGGAAGTATAATAGCAAAGTGCAGACTCATCCAAGAGTTGGCTATTTGATGAGTGATTATGTAGAATTTACTTTTATAGAATTCGTAATCCTATTTATTTTTTTCCAAGTTGTTTTACACAAATTTATACAAATTTTATTTTTTTTCAAAGATTGTCTTATAACTTATATGCATAACTTTTTTTTCCAGATTATTTTAAAACTTTGGGTTGTTCAAAACAAATAACTTTTCAAGTATCAACATTTATCTTTTGTTTCTCTTTGACTGTAAATGATTTAAAAACTCTTCAGTTTATTTTTGCCAAATCTGACAACGTGGTGCGTATGATGCGATACTCCAAAAAAATTAAAAACTCCTTAATGTACTTTTTTCAAATGTGACAACATAGCGGGTATGATATGACACTCCAAAAAAACTAAAAACTCGTTAGTATATTTTTTTCTAAATATGACAACGTGGCTCAAATGCAACAATGTAACGGGTATGATGTAACGCTTCAAGAAAAACTAAAAACTCATTAATGTACTTTTTCCAAATGTGACAAAATATATTGTCACATTAATTCTTTCAGCATACATTTTAACCTCCTCTGTACATACACAAAATATAAAAACGTTAAAAAAAAAAAAAAAAAAAAAAAAAAAAAAAAAAAAAAAATCAAACAACAAAAAAACTAAATTCAAAGAAGAATAAAAATTTATACAATTATACTATTACATTATATTAAATGAGCCCCTACCCTGGTTTCTTAAAGTTTTTGCCATGTGGCATTTACATAATTAAAAAAAAGAAAAAAAACCTACTCTACAATTATTTCTCACTCAACTACATTCTCCAAACAAATACTCTATAATGACTTCTTCTCTTCTCCAATAACTTCCTTTAATCAAATTATGTTTATTATTATTATTATTATTTTTTAGTTTTACTTTAACTTTCTTCCTCTAGTTGTACAATCTTTTTATCTTTTAGGCCCCGTTTGTTTTGGGATATGAGAGGGAGATTGGGATTAGGATAGCTGTGGGCCCCATTTAATGTGTAATTGTTTACAGAGTTGAGGAAGGGACTGCTACGCCGAAGGGTTTAGGATAGGCCTTCAGATGGGATTCGGATGGGCCTCCAGGACTTGGTATTAGAAAAATAGTCCAGGGGACTAAAAATTTTTATTTTTATTTATTTTTTACATGTCGGGCATTTTTTTTTCAACATTAATGTTTAATTTTTTGTATTTTTTGTTAAGTAAAAATCATTATTTTATTTATTTTATTTTTTTCTGAAAGTTTTTTATTTTATTTTTATTTTTTTCAAATTTTTTACATGTTGGGCATTTTTTTAAAAACATTAATGTTTAATGTTTTTGTGTTTTTTTATTTGTTTTATTATTTATATTTATTTTATATAAAAATAATTTAACAATCCCTACACTAACAACTATCATCAAAACAAACAAAATTTTACTTAATCCCCTCACTAACAATCTCCTCACTATTAATCCCCTCACTATCAATCCCCTCCATTCTACTTCTGAAAACAAACGGGGCCTTAAAGAAAGTACAAATGTTTTTTATTCAATTATGGCAAAAGTCGTACAAACCAACAGAAGCCTATCTATTATTTCTCTTCGACGGCAAGTGATTTAAAAGTTTTCAATTTTTATATTCTAAATGATTGAAATTTTTGTTTATTTGATTTTTTTTTTTTTTTGGTTATAATTATTGGTTATTTTTTTTCTTCTTCTTCCGCTTTTACAATCATTCTATTACATGATCTTTTTTTTTTTTTTTTTAACTTTTTGATATTTCAAAGAATGCAATTGAGTATTGAAGATGCCCAAATGGATCGAAGAAAAATGAGAAATTGAGGAAGAAAGAGATGTAATAGAAGAACAATTATTATGTTTAGAGATTGAGAAAGAGTTTTTTGGGCCAAAATTTGGAGGTTTTGATTGGGTTTGCAGATGAAGTACAAAAGCAAAGTGCAGACTCAAACAGGAGTTGGCTATTTAATGAGTGATTATGTAGATTTTACTTTTATAGAATTCGTAGTCCTATTTTTTTTTTTCCAGCTTGTTTTAAACAAATTTATACAATTTTTTTTTTTTTCAAAGATTGCCTTATAACTTATATGTATAATTTTTTTTGCCAAATTATTTTAAAACTTTGGGTTGTTCAAAAGAAATAACTTTTCAAGTATCAACATTTATCTTTTGTTTCTCTTTGACTGTAAGTGATTTAAAAACTCTTCAGTGTATTTTTCCCAAATGTGACAACGTGGGGGGTATGATGTGATACTCCAAAAAAATTAAAAACTCGTTAGTGTACTTTTTTCAAATGTGACTACGTAGCGGGTACGATGTGACACTTCCAAAAAACTAAAAACTCGTTAGTATACTTTTTCTAAATGTGACAACGTGGCTCAAATGTGACAATGTAACGGGTATGATGTAACACTTCAAAAAACTAAAAACTCATTAATGTACTTTTTCCAAATGTGACAAAATATATTGTCACATTAATTCTTTCAGCATACATTTTAACCTCCTTTGTACATACACAAAATATAGAAACATTATAATAAAAAATAAAAAAAAAATCAAACAACAAAAAAAACTAAATTCAAAGAAGAATAAAAATTCATACTATTATACTAATATATTATATTAAATGAGCCCCTATCTTGGTTTCTTAAAGTTTTTGCCATGTGGCATTTACATAATTAAAAAAAAAAAAAACCTACTCTACAATTATTTCTCACTCAACCACATTCTCCAAACAAATACTCTATAATGACTTCTTCTCTTCTACAATAAATTTCTTTAATCAAATTATTTTTATTTTTATTTTTTAGTTTTAAATTTATACAAATATTTTTTTATTTTTTATTTTTTTCAAAGATTGTCTTATAACTTATATGCATAACTTTTTTTCCCAAATTATTTTAAAACTTTGGGTTACTCAAAAGAAATAACTTCTCAAGTATCAACATTTATCTTTTGTTTCTCTTTGACTGTAAGTGACTTAAAAACTCATTAGTGTACTTTTACAAAATGTGACAAACGTGGTGGGTATGATGTGATACTCTAAAAAAATTTAAAACTCCTTAGAGTTCTATTTTCAAATGTGACAACGCAGCGGGTATGATGTGACACTCCAAAAAAATTAAAAACTCATTAGTATACTTTTTCTAAATGTGACAACGTGGCGCAAATGTGACAATGTAGCGGGTATGATGTAACACTTCAAAAAAACTAAAAACACATTAATGTATTTTTTCCAAATGTGACAATATATTCTCACATTAATTCTTTCAGCATACATTTTAACCTCGTCGGCACATACACAAAATATAGAAATGTTATATAAAAAAAAAAAAAATCAAACAAACAACAAAAAAAACTAAATTCAAAGAAGAATAAAAATTCATACTATTATACTATTATATTATATTAAATGAGCCCCTACCCTGGTTTTTAAAGTTTTTGCCATGTGGCATTTACATAATTAAAAAAAAAAAAAATACCTACTCTACAATTATTTCTCACTCAACCACATTCTCCAAACAAATACTCTATAATGACTTCTTCTCTACTCCAATAACTTCCTTTAATCAAATTATTATTATTATTATTTTTATTTTTTAGTTTTACTTTTACTTTCTTCCTCTAGTTGTACAATCTTTTTCTCTGTTAAAGAATGTACAAATGTGTTTTATTCATTTATGGCAAAAGACGTACAAACCAATAGAAGGCTATCTTTTATTTCTCTTCGACGGGGAGTCATTTAAAAGTTTTCGATTTTTATATTCTAAATGATTGAAATTTTTGTTTACTTGTTTTTTTTTTTTTTTGTTATAAATATTTGTTATTTTTTTCTTCTTCTTCTTCCCCTTTTACAATCATTCTATTACATGAATTTTTTTTATTTTTTATTTTTTTTTTAATTTTTTGATTTTTCAGAGAATGCAATTGAGTATTGAAGATGCCCAAATGGATTGAAAAAAAATGAGAAATTGAGGAAGAAAGAGATGTAAAGAAGAAGAACAATTATTATGTTTAGAGATTGAGACAGAGTTCTTTTGGGGCCAAAATTTGGAGGTTTTGATTGAGTTTGCAGAGGAAGTACAAAAGCAAAGTGCAGACTCTTACAAAAGTTGGCTATTTGATGTGTGATTATGTAGAATTTACTTTTATAGAATTCGTAGTCCTATTTATTTTTTTCCAGGTTGTTTTATACAAATTTATACAATTTTGTTTTTCTTCAAAGATTGTCTTATAACTTATATGCATAACTTTTTTTTCCAAATTATTTTAAAACTTTGGGTTGCTCAAAAGAAATAACTTCTCAAGTATCAACATTTATCTTTTGTTTCTCTTTGACTGTAAGTGATTTAAAAACTCAATAGTTTACTTTTGCAAAATGTGACAACGTGGAGGGTATGATGTGATACTCCAAAAAAACTAAAAACTCCTTAATGTACTTTTTTCAAATGTGACAACGTAGTGGGTACGATGTGACACTCCAAAAAAACTAAAAACTTGTTAGAATACTTTTTCTAAATGTGGCAATGTGGCCCAAATGTGACAATGTAGTGGGTATGATGTAACACTTCAAAAAAACTAAAAACTCATTAATGTACTTTTTCCAAATGTGACAAAATATATTGTCACATTAATTCTTTTAACATACATTTTAACCTCCTCTGCACATACACAAAATATAGAAACGTTATAAAAAAAAAATCAAACAACAAAAAAAACTAAATTCAAATAAGAATAAAAATTTACACTATTATACTATTATATTATATTAAATGAGCCCCTACACTGGTTTCTTAAAGTTTTTGCCATGTGGCATTTACATAATTTAAAAAAAAAAAAAAAAAAAAAAACCTACTCTACAATTATTTCTCACTCAACCACATTCTCCAAACAAGTACTCTATAATGACTTCTTCTCTTCTCCAACAACTTCCCTTAATCAAATTATTATTATTATTATAATTATTATTATTATTTAGTTTTAGTTTTACTTTCTTCCTCTAGTTGTACAATCGTTTTATCTTTTAAAGAAAGTACAAATGTGTTTTATTCATTTATGGCAAAAGACGTACAAACCAATAGAAGGCTATCTTTTATTTCTCTTCGACGGTAAGTGATTTAAAAGTTTTCGATTTTTATATTCTAAATGATTGAAATTTTTGTTTACTTGTTTTGCTGTTTTTTTTTTTTTTTTTTGGTTATAAATATTTGTTATTTTTTTCTTCTTCTTCCCCTTTTACAATATTGAATGATTTTTTATTTTTTTTTATTTTTTTAACTTTTTGATTTTTCAGAGAATGCAATTGAGTATTGAAGATGCCCAAATGTATCGAAGAAAAATGAGAAATTGAGGAAGAAAGAGATGTAAAGAAGAAGAACAATTATTATGTTTAGAGATTGAGAGAGAGTTCTTTTGAGGCAAAAATTTGGAGGTTTTGATTGGGTTTGAAGAGAAAGTACAAAAGCAAAGTGCAAACTCATACAAAAGTTGGCTATTTGATGAGTGATTATGTAGAATTTACTTTTATAGAATTCGTTGTCCTATTTATTTTTTTCCATGTTGTTTTACACAAATTTATACAATTTTTTTTTTTTTTTTGTCAAAGATTGTCTTATAACTTATATGCATAACTTTTTTTTCCAAATTATTTTAAAACTTTTGGTTGTTCAAAAGAAATAACTTCTCAAGTATCAAAATTTAACTTTTGTTTCTCTTTGACTGTAAGTGATTTAAAAACTCATCAGTGTACTTTTGTAAAATGTGACAACATGGTGGGTATGATGTGATACTCCAAAAAAATTAAAAACTCCTTATTGTACTTTTTTCAAACGTGACAACGTAGTGGGTACGATGTGACACTCCAAAAAAAGTAAAAACTCGTAAGTATATTTTTTCTATATGTGACAACGTAGCCCAAATGTGACAATATAACGGGTATGATGTAACACTTCAAAAAAACTAAAAACGCATTAATATACTTTTTCCAAATGTGACAAAATATATTGTCACATTAATTCTTTCAGCATACATTTTAACCTCCTTTGCACATACACAAAATATAGAAACGTTATAAAAAAAAATCAAAAAAAAATCAAACAACAAAAAAAACTAAATTGAAAGAAGAATAAAACTTCATACTATTATACTATTATATTATATTAAATGAGCCCCTAACCTGGCTTCTTAAAGTTCTTGCCTTGTGGCATTTACATAATTTAAAAAATAAAATAAAATACCTACTCTACGATTATTTCTTACTCCACCACATTCTCCAAACAAATACTCTATAATGGCTTCTTCTCTTCTCCAATAACTTCCTTTAATCAAATTATTATTAATATTATTATTATTATTATTTAGTTTTAGTTTTACTTTTACTTTCTTCCTCAAGTTGTACAATCTTTTTCTTTGTTAAAGAAAGTGCAAATGTGTTTTATTCAATTATGGCAAAAGACGTGCAAACCAATAGAAGGCTATCTTTTATTTCTCTTCGACGGTAAGTGATTTAAAAGTTTTTGATTTTTATATTCTAAATGATTGAAATTTTTGTTTACTTGTTTTTTTTTTTTTTATAAATATTGGTTATTTTTTTCTTCTTCTTCCCTTTTACAATCATTCTATTACATGATTTTTTTTTTAATTTTTTATTTTTAACTTTTTGATTTTTCAGAGAATGCAATTGAGTATTAAAGATGTCCAAATGGATCGAAGAAAAATGAGAATGTCACGCCCTCAAAATAAACCCATAATAACATACATTCACGATAAAGAAAAGAGATTTCATATTACAATCATCAGAGTATTCTTACAAAAGGTATTACATGTTGACAACAAAAGTAAATGCCCTATAGGCTTACAACTTTCCAAGTCAACACTTGGTTACAAAAGGAGAGTACTAACTCTACACAAAATATGCTCTTTGTCACGACCCGAACCCGCCCCCGTGGGTTAAGGACGTAACCGGCCAGCAATCATGAGATTACCTACGGCCTCAAACCAAACCAAACATGTTTGGAACAGAGTTAGTGGGGGCCAAACGGAAGCAATTTAAAACTTTGTCCATAGAGCTGTGCTTACATGGCACGTCAAGGCAAACCATACTGATACATGTTAATAACTCACTTCAAAATATGTACTAACACAAAGCTCCGTACATACAGGATCATAATAGTCTAAGTCACCCCGTCGAAACTTTATACAACAGATACGAAGTCTTCGCAACATGACATAATATGAATACAAAGCAGAAGGGCGAAGACGGGTCTCGTACGTGAGACGCAGGGGCTGACTCTCAAAGACTTGGTTGTTCCACACTGGCTTCACAGGGCTGGGTCTGGACCTCTTATAGCTCACCTACAAACACACGAATGAGCGTGAGCGAAAGCCCAGTGAATAATATCAATTAAGAAGATACAACAATATGTAGAACAACATATTCCGAACGGCCTTGGGCCCAATTCGTATTTCTAATTAACATATATATATACACAATGTAAGTCAAATGACTGTGGTCCTAAACATACTGGCCTTTTGGCCTCTTTATCTTTCATTTATGTCAAAACGGCCTCTGGCCCACTCATTCGTTCTTGTCAAAACGGCCTTTGGCCCAATCACACTTTCATGTCAAAACGGCACTTAGGCCCAAATACACTTTCGTGTCAAAACGGCGCTTAAGCCCAAATACACTTTCGTGTCAAAACGGCGCTTAGGCCCAACTACACTTTCGTGTCAAAACGGCGCTTAGGCCCAAATACACTTTCGTGTCAAAACGGCGCTTAGGCCCAAATACACTTTCGTGTCAAACGGCGCTTAGGCCCAAATACACTTTCGTGTCAAACGGCCTTCGGCCCACATTTTATCAATCGGCCTTCGGCCCACATTCTATCAATCTGCCTCATAGGCCTTCCATATCAAACTGGCTCATAGGCCTTTCATATCAAACTGGCTCATAGGCTTTCATATCAAACTGGCTCATAGGCCTTTATATCAGACTGGCTCATAGGCCTTTCATATCAAACTGTGGTCCACCATTCAAATTAATGAACTTTACAAAACTTACATAGAAGTAGCAATTGGACAACAACATATGTCAGATATTACTCACAGTGATCGGCTTGTGGATTTGCCCTGGAGCTTGACCCTACACATTTCATGAACACAAAAGGGTCACTAACAGTTCAATCCGTTCTTTAATTCACATATTCCTCTTTAGGCTTTATTCCTATCTCATTAACTCATTTACAATGCTCAACATATGCCTAAGGGTGCTTACAAGTGAAAGAGAACGGAAAAATATAACACAGAATGCATTTTCAAAATTTCAGAAAATAGGGTCCCCGCTCGAACGTGGACTTCCCCGCTCGAGCGGACCCTTAAGGCCTGCAAAAGTGCTGGTTATGTCGAATTTACGCTCGGGCGTGCATTCTAGCGCTCGAGCGGAAGGCCTCTCTACATGGCTCCCCGCTCGAGCGCGAACTTCCCCGCTCGAGCGGGAGTCATGTCTGCAAAATATGCTGGGAGCCCGTAATCCACGCTCGAGCGGGAACCAAATTTTCTGGGTTTTCCAGCTAAGTTCTTGAGTTCAAATTCAACATCCAAAAGGCTTTAAGCTTCGAACTAAGGCACCAAAAACATGCAATTACATCATATAACACATGGATGTAACAATATGAAGCCAGTCTTCCAAAATCATGGTCCAATTCTTCGAATTTAATCAACATTCTTTTTGTATGATCAAGATTCATGCATTCAAACTTCATATTAATTTCATAACCTCTTCAATCATGCATGCATGTAAACTTTGACTTCATTTCTGTTACAAATGGTGCAAATGATGCTCCAAATCATGAAGCTACACCAAAACTACTCATGCATGTAAGATTTGATGCTCCATTCTTCATATTTAACATGCTACATGCTAGAACACCCAAAACTATAGCAATCATGCACATGCATGTTCATATAAGCTCCCAATTCAACAAATTCAACTCAAATTATGGTCTTGATCACAAATAACCCTTGAACTTACAAAATTACAATTTCAAACTTATGAATTCAAGATCAATTACTTACCTAGAGGCTCAAATCTTCCAATCTATAGCAATTTCTTGAGTTGGCCTACAAGATCGCCAAGCTTCCTAGCCAAATCTCTACCTTGAGCCTCTTCTCTCACTAAATTCGGCTCCTCTCTCTCTCTAGAGCATAATTTCGGATGATAAGCTCAAAAAGAGCAAAGTGAGGGTGTAAAATGGCCCTTTAAAGGCTCCCTCTCAATTACATTATTTTATTATAAAATAATTGAGCACTAAGTCATTATTTTAATCCAATTAATTTGATCCGAATTAATTTCCAATTAAATTTCACCGTAGGCTCTAAAAATTATGCCAATCACAATGGCGCAATCAATTTCGGGTTCTTTGGCCGATAAGGCCTTCAATTTAATTCCAAAGTAGATAATCAAACAGATATTCCTACGGTGAACAGATAGAAATTCAAAACCACATATTTTCACATAATGGCACACAAAACCATATCAAACACATAATCACATGCACAATAAGGACCAATTAACATAATTTGAGACAGGGTTATTACACTCTTGGCTTGATGTACATGTAATACAACAAAAACAACAAAAATGTCTACAGCCTCAAGCCTCCCAAGCTACGTTCTTGGAGGTGGCATAACACCTGTACTTGAAAAAGATGTCCCATATAGGGTGAGCCAAAACCCAGTAGAGATATGCTAAATATAATATGAGCAATAACTAAAACATTAGCATTTGATAAATGTTTAACTCACATAAATCAATTCATAACCATTTCAATTACATGACAAATGTGTCCACGTTTCATTCCATTTTCCATTTCTTATCCAATTTCTCAATTCATAACTATGGCTCAGAACCTGGGCAAACAATTTAAATGAGATTACATCTCATATCAACAGTACTTCCATTTCAATTGAGATAACAACTCAAATTAAACACTTCATACTTCACAATAGATACACATAATTGCTGTATCAATCTCAAATAAAAACACTTCCATACTTCATATATGATACACAAATTTGTTTTATCAACACTTCAATAGATACACATTTTTGCTGTATTGATGGAGTCCATCCCTTATCTCCTCCCAAACAATATCCGGTTTAGGAGTCCATCCCCTATCTTCCCCTAAACCGTGTAGTACATCTCCTATCTCCTCCCACACAATACAATGTATATAAACACATATCATATACATAATCAATCAATATATAAATTTGATGTATTATTCCAATCGTCATATTCGATGACATATTCAATTGATTAGTTTTAGTTCACCTAATCATCATGCATTGTCTACAACAATCAAGACTATCCTCCACCGATAGCCCAAAGCAATTATTTCTAAACAGATAATAATTACATCAACAGATAAATTATCAACAATTTCCAAGGTGAGTGATTAATGATTCCAACTCCACCATTCTATCTCATAATGAGCCAATTACATTATTTCCAACTCAATTTCATATTTCCATAATAAATGTCATTAATTTCATTAATGACCCAAATATACCCAAACATGGTATTTTCCCCATTTTTTTTCAATATTGACCCAAAGGTCCAAATATTATCAACAACATCAATAAATTCTATTTCAGACCCAAAACACTTATGTATGAGTCAAATGAACAAAACCCCTCTTTTCAACATTATACATCTCAAACCCTAACTTCCCAAATCCAACCATTTATACAAAAAGCTCACATCTATGTTAAACCTCATAAAGATGAGTAGGAATCCCTACCTTAAGAGATGAAACTCAAAGGAGATGATGAAGAAATCTCGAAATGCTCCAAAACCCAAGATTTTCGGATTGATAGGAAGCCCAAGCCAAGCTCTACACTCTTTGCAAAGACACTTAGAGAGTAGATCACTCAAGCTAGATCAATCCCTAGAGAGAAGGTATAGTTTTAGAGTGAGGTGCTCTCCAATGGTGGTTTTCGAAAAGTAAGAGAGAGAAAGGATGTTGAAAAGTGATCCAAAAAGTGAAATCCCGAAGTGATATAAAAGTCGCCCCGCTCGAGCGTGGAAACCCCCGCTCAAGCGTCAGACACAGACTCACGCTCGAGCGTCAAAACGCCCGCTCGAGCGTCGGATGCACACTCACGGAAGTTTTGCAGGCGATGGTCCCCGCTCGAGCGTCAAACTCCTCGCTCGAGTGGAGCAACAAAATCAAAGGGTTACGCTCGAGCGTCAAAACTCCCGCTCGAGCGTACGAAGACCTGTAGAGAAAAAAATACTGGGAGATGGAAATTCACGCTCGAGCGTCAAAACGCCTGCTTGAGCATGAAGGCCAAATTCTGGGCATCAACTTTTGGTTTCAAAGCACAACCAACCTGTTTCAAACCTGCCCAACACAACCCAAGACTCAAATACAAAGAGTAAAGGATGGAAATGAGAATGAGACAACAACACAACAACGGAACCAAGTCCGGAGTACAATATACAAAGGAAAGGAAAACCGGGATCGCTATAGAGAAATTGAGGAAGAAAGAGATGTAAAGAAGAAGAACAATTATTATGTTTAGAGATTGAGAGAGAGTTCGTTTGGGGCCAAAATTTGGAGGTTTTGATTGGGTTTGCAGAAGAAGTACAAAAGCAAAGTGCAGACTCATACAGGAGTTGGCTATTTGATGAGTGATTATGTAGAATTTACTTTTATAGAATTCGTAGTCCTATTTATTTTTTTCTAGGTTGTTTTACACAAATTTATACGTTTTTTTTTTCAAAGATTGTCTTATAACTTATATGCATAACTTTTTTTTCCAAATTTTTTTAAAACTTTGGGTTGTTCAGAAGAAATAACTTCTTAAGTATCAACATTTATCTTTTGTTTCTCTTTGACTGTAAGTGATTTAAAAACTCGTCAGTGTACTTTTGCAAAATGTGACAACGTGGCGGGTATAATGTGATCCTCCAAAAAAATTAAAACTCCTTAATGTACTTTTTTCAAATGTGACAATGTAGTGGGTACAATGTGACACTCCAAAAAAAACTAAAAACTCGTTAGTATACTTTTTCTAAATGTGACAACGTGGCGCAAATGTGACAATGTAGCGGGTATGATGCAACACTTTAAAAAAACTAAAAACTCATTAATGTACTTTTTCCAGATGTGACAAAATATATTGTCATAGTAATTCTTTCAGCATACATTTTAACCTCCTCTGCACATACACAAAATATAGAAACGTTATAAAAAAAAAATCAAACAACAAAAAAAACTAAATTAAAAGAAGAATAAAAGTTCATACTATTATACTATTATATTATATTAAATGAGCCCCTACCCTGGTTTCTTAATGTTTATGCCATGTGGCATTTACATAATTTAAAAAAAAAAAAAAAAACCTACTCTACAATTATTTCTCACTCAACCACATTCTCCAAACAAATACTCTATAATGACTTCTCTTCTCCAATAACTTCCTTTAATCAAATTACTATTATTATTATTATTATTATTATTATTATTATTATTTTTAGTTTTAGTTTTACTTTATTCCTTTAGTTGTACAATCTTTTTCTCTGTTAAAGAAAGTACAAATGTGTTTTATTCATTTATGGCAAAAGACGTACAAACCAATAGAAGGCTATCTTTTATTTCCTTTCGACGGTAAGTGATTTAAAAGTTTTCCATTTTTATATTCTAAATGATTGAAATTTTTGTTTACTTGCTTTATTTTGTTTTGTTTTGTTTTGTTTTTTTTTTTTGTGTTATAAATATTTGTTATTTTTTTCTTCTTCTTCCCCTTTTACAATCATTCTATTACATGATTTTTTTTTTTTTATTTTAACTTTTTGATTTTTCAGAGAATGCAATTAAATATTGAAGATGCCCAAATGGATCGAAGAAAAATGAGAAATTGAGGAAGAAAGAGATGTAATAGAAGAAGAACAATAATTATGTTTAGAGATTGAGAGAGAGTTTTTTGGAGCCAAAATTTGGAGGTTTTGATTGGGTTTGCAGAGGAAGTACAAAAGCAAAGTGCAAACTCAAACAAGAGTTGACTATTTGATGAGTGATTATGTAGAATTTACTTTTATAGAATTCGTAGTCCTATTTATTTTTTTCCAGGTTGTTTTACACAAATTTATAGAAATTTTTTTTTCCAAAGATTGTCTTATAACTTATATACATAACTTCTTTTCCATATTATTTTAAAACTTTGGGTTGTTCAAAAGAAATAACTTTTCAAGTATCAACATTTATCTTTTGTTTCTCTTTGACTTTAAGTGATTTAAAAACTCTTCAGTGTATTTTTTCTAAATGTGACAACATGGTGGGTATGATGTGATACTCCAAAAAATTTAAAAACTCCTTAGTGTACTTTTTTCAAATGTGACGATGTATTGCCCTCAAAATAAAGAGGATAATCCAAAGCAAGAGATTCATGAATATAATAAAAATTGTTATACTTTCATTCATCAGAGTTTATATTACAAAAAATATTACATGCATTATACTTTCATAAACATTCATTCTGAAGCGATGGCATGTAACACTAATTGATTACAACAAAATAAATGCCCTATGGGCTTACATCTTTCCAAGATATCACTTGGTTACAACAAAAGAAAGAGTCCTAGCTCTATAAATATAAAACCCTCGGCTTGAATAAACATTTAAGCATAAATATAACAAAAACAGAGCCTTCAGCCCTTAGTGCTCCCAAGCTATGTCCTTGGAGGTGACATATCACCTGTACCTAAAAATGGTTTCCCAAGTAGGGTGAGCCAAAGCCCAGCCGAGATAAACTAACACTAAGTATGAGATTTAACTAAGATATAAATGTCAAGTAAAAGTCCAATACTCAAGGCTAACTTAAATTCTCCCCATTTCCATTCATTATTGATATCCACATCTAAATCCATTTCCATTCATTCATTTCAATTCGGTTCATAAGTATAGTTCCTTATCATCTAAACAATCCCAAATGAGACTACAACTCATTCATTCACAATTCAACAACATTCATTAGTCAAACACTTCAAACTTCATGCCATTTTACAGATTCTCGTCTGAGGGAATTGGCACCCAAATATACACATATAAGGTTTCGGGACTTTCACCTTGGACACTCCGGCCAACTTAATTTAAAATGGAGTCCATCCCCATATCTCCTCCCAAACAATGGAGTACATCCCCTATCTCTTCCCAAACAAAGATACAATGTATTTAAAGACGTTGCCATATACAATGACTATTCAAATCACATATTCAATGATTTAATCAAACCGTCATATTCAATGACATAATTCAAATGATTATTTTCAATTTACCTAATCCTCATACAGTTTCTACAACAATCATAGCTATCATCTACCAATATTCCAAAATAGATATTTCTAAACAGATATACAATCTATCAAACAGATAATTTTTCAAATTTTCATAGGTGAGTGATTTATCAAATCCAATTACACCATTTATTCATACATTCCCCCAATTTCATATTTTCCATATTAATCTCATTATTTATACAAAATATTATTCAACACAAATTACGGCAATTCTCCCCCTTTCCCAAATATTAACCCCAAGGCCAAATTTTACCATTTTAACACTAGAGAACTTCATACACAAGGTCCTATAGGCATTTTTATAAACCAACATCGAAAACCCCTCTTTAACTTTTGATATTAAACCCCAACTTTACCCAAATCCTTCCAAATTCCACCATTTATACAAAATGACAAATACCTAGGTTAAAAACCATAACAAGGTGTAGAATATCCTTACCTCAAGTGTAGAAGCTCAAAGGAGATGAAGAAGAACCTCAAAGGTGTCCAAACTCGATTTTGTTCGGATCAAGAGGAAACCCACAAGATGCTCTAACTCTTTATCAAAGGGAGTAGGGTAGAGACCCTTAGATCATGGAGTATTTATAGAGAGAGAGAGTGTGTTTTAGAGAGAGAGTGTGCTAAATTAGGGTTTTTAGGAGAATGGAAATCAAAAAGTGATGTAAAATCACCTTGCTGCGAACGGATATACACGACCTTCACTCGAGCGAAGGAGTTGTCGCTCGAACGACCAGACACAACAAGTGACCTTGCTCGAGTGCAAGAAGCGTCGCTCAAGCGCAAAATGCAACGCTTCAGAAGTTTTACAGATGCACACACTCGCTCGAGCACAAGAGGCCTCGCTCGAGCGAAGACCTTAGCCTTCTCAGAAATTCTGCGTCTGGGAAAGAAACCTAAGGACTCTCAATTTTTGCTTGAGCGCAAGAAACCTCGCTCGAACAAAGGAGCAATTTTCACAAGGCTCGCTCGAGCGAAGAAGCAAAAATCTGGGCAATAACAATCTAGACCGATCAACAACCAACCTGTTCCAAACACGTCCAACCTATTCCAAAACTCAAATTCAAAGAGTTAAATGAGGAAAACAAGACATGGATACAATATTAAACCACGAAACCAGAGTCTGGTAACAAAGGTCGGGTCAAAACCGGGATCGCTATAGACAAAGTGGCAGGTATGATGTGACACTCCAAAAAAACTAAAAACTCGTTAATATACTTTTTCTAAATGTGACAATGTAGCGGGTATGAGGTAACACTTCAAAAAAACTACAAACTCATTAATGTACTTTTTCCAAATGTGACAAAATATATCGTCACATTAATTCTTTCAGCATACATTTTAACCTCCTTTACACATACACAAAATATAAAAACGTTATTACAAAAAAAAAAAAAAAAAAAAAATAAAAGAAGAACAAAAATTTATACTATTATATTATATTAAATGAACCCCTACCTTGGTTTCTTAAGTTTTTGCCATGTGGCATTTACATAATTTAAAAAAAAAAAAAAACCTACTCTACAATTATTTCTCACTCAACCACTTTTTCAACATAAATACATTATAATGACTTCTTCTCTTCTCCAATAACTCCTTTAATCAAATTATTATTATTATTATTTTTTAGTTTTGCTTTTACTTTCTTCCTCTAGTTGTACAATGTTTTTCTCTTTTAAAGAAAGTACAAATGTGTTTTATTCAATTATGTCAAAAGACGTACAAACCAATAGAAGGTTATCTTTTATTTCTCTTCAACAGTAAGTGATTTAAAAGTTTTCGATTCTTATATTCTCAATGTTTGTAATTTTTGTTTATTTGTTTTTTTCTTTTTTGGTTATAAATATTGGTTATTTTTTTCTTCTTCTTCCCCTTTTACAATCATTCTATTACATGATTTATTTTATTTTATTTTATTTATTTATTTTTTTTTAACTTTTTGATTTTTCAGAGAATGCAATTGAGTATTGAAGATGCCCAAATGGATTGAAGAAAAATGAGAAATTGAGGAAGAAAGAGATGTAACAGAAGAAGAACAATCATTATGTTTAGAGATTGAGAGAGAGTTCTTTTGGGGCCAAAATTTGGAGGTTTTGATTGGGTTTGAAGAGGAAGTACAAAAGCAAAGTGCAGACTCATACAAGAGTTGGCTATTTGATGAATAATTATGTAGAATTTACTTTTATAGAATTCATAGTCCTATTTATTTTTTGCCAGGTTGTTTTACACAAATTTGCAATTTTTTTTTCCAAAGATTGTCTTATAACTTATATACATAACTTTTTTTTCCAAAATTATTTTAAAACCTTTGTGTTTTTCAAAAGAAATAACTTTTCAAGCAATTACTTATCAACATTTATCTTTTGTTTTTCTTTGACCGTAAGTGATTTAAAAACTCCTCAGTGTACTTTTCTCAAATGTGACAACGTGGTGGGTATGATGTGATACTCCAAAAAAATTAAAAACTCCTTAGTGTACTTTTTTCAAATATGACAACGTGGCAGATATGATGTGACACTCCAAAAAATTAAAAACTCGTTAGTATACTTTTTCTAAATGTGACAATGTGGCCCAAATGTGACAATGTAGTGGGTATAATGTAACACTTCAAAAAAATTAAAAACTCATTAATGTACTTTTTCCAAATGTGACAAAATATATTGTCACATTAATTCTTTTAGTATACATTTTAACCTCCTCTACACAAACACAAAATATAGAAATGTTATATATATATATATATATATAAAGAAGCAAACAACAAAAAAAACTAAATTAAAAGAAGAATAAAAATTTATACTATTATACTATTATATTATATTAAATGAGCCCCTACCTTGGTTTCTTAAAGTTTTTGCCATGTGGCATTTACATAATTTAAAAAAAAAAAAAAAAAAACCTACTCTACAATTATTTCTCGCTCAACCACATTCTCCAAATAAATACTCTATAATGACTTCTTCTCTTCTCCAATAACTTCCTTTAATCAAATTATTATTATTATTGTTAATTTTTTTTTTTACTTTTACTTTTATTTTCTTCCTCTAGTTGTACAATGTTTTTATCTTTTAAAGAAAGTACAAAAGTGTTTTATTCAATCATGGGAAAAGACGTACAAACCAATAGAAGGCTTTCTTTTATTTCTCTTCGGTAAGTGATTTAAAAGTTTTCGATTTTGATATTCTCAGTGATTGAAATTTTTGTTTATTTGTTTTTTTTTTATTATAAATATTGGTAATTTTTTTCTTCTTCTTCCCCTTTTACAATTATTCTATTACATGATTTTTTTTTTATTTTTTTTTTTAAACTTTTTGATTTTTCAGAGAATGCAATTGAGTATTGAGGATGCCCAAATGGATCGAAGAAAAATGAGAAATTGAGGAGGAAAGAGATGTAACAGAAGAAGAACAATGATTATGTTTAGAGATTGAGAGAGAGTTCTTTTGGGGCCAAAATTTGGAGGTTTTTATTGGGTTTGCCGAGGAAGTACAAAAGCAAAGTGCAGACTCATACAAGAGTTGGCTCTTTGATGAGTGATTATGTAGAATTTACTTTTATAGAATTCGTATTCCTATTTATTTTTTTCCATGTTGTTTTACAGAAATTTATACAATATTTTTTTTCCCCCAAAGATTGTCTTATAACTTATATACATAACTTTTTTTCCAGATTATTTTAAAACTTTGTGTTGTTCAAAAGAAATAACTTTTCAAGTAATTACTAATCAACATTTATCTTTTGTTTTTCTTTGACTGTAAGTGATTTAAAAACTCTTCAGTGTATTTTTCCCAAATGTGACAACGTGGTGGATATGATATGATACTCCAAAAAAATTAAAAACTCCTTAGTGTACTTTTTGAAATGTGACAATGTGGCGGGTATGATGTGACACTCAAAAAAAAAAAACTAAAAACTCGTTAGTATACTTTTTCTATATGTGACAACGTGGCCCAAATGTGACAATGTAGCGGGTATGATGTAACACTTCAAAAATACTAAAAATTCATTAATGTACTTTTTCCAAATATATTGTCACATTAATTCTTTCAGCATACATTTTAACCTCCTCTGCATATACACAAAATATAGAAACGTTATTAAAAAAAAAAAAAATCGAACAACAAAATAACTAAATTGAAAGAAGAATAAAAATTTATACTATTATACTATTATATTATATTAAATGTGCCCCTACCTAGGTTTCTTGATGTTTTTGCCACATGGCATTTACATAATTTAAAAAAAAGAAAAAGAAAACCTATGTAATACCCCAAAAATATATACAGTCGATAAACCCAATAATTCTCAATTATTCCATGATTGAAATGAGAGAGAGAATAATAAATACTACATTCATTAATGTATGGACCGAAAAGCCCATTCTTTTCTATTCATGACTTTCTAGTAAGAATCATAAAAGAAATCACATGCTTTCATACATTTATCATCCTTAAGATATGAGTTTATAGCATGTGATAATAACAAATTAAAGTAACAAAATACAATTTATGCCTTAACGGCTACAAGTTCCAAGGCTTTGCCCGGTTACAACAAAATGTTTTTCAAACCCATACATAGATAGCCCTTGGCTTGCAAAGAAAACAAAACAAATAAATAATTGAGCCTTATGCTCCAAAAGGTCCTCCATGCCTTCAATTTGGCAGAGGCACACCACTATCACTTGAAAAATGGTTTCCACTAAGGGATGAGCATAAAGCCCAGCAGAGATAATCTAAATAAAGTGCGCGTAGTTTAACAATATCATGAGGTGCAATGCATATGATATGCCAATGCCAAAAATCATAAGTTTTCTCATTTCGAAATTCTCATGCCATGCACTTATTCAAAAGCATAACCAATTCAATTATCCATTTCATAGAACAAGGGGCGGTAAATACGACACTAATAATCCTTAGGCTGGTGTCTGCAAGTAGGCATAACTAGCACTACCAAAACCCCACTTTACCAGTGACTAACTGGAAGGGACATGGTACCTCATCCGCGTGTGTTTTCGGTCTTTCACCCCGAACACTCAGGCCAACTTAATCAATTCCAATCTACACCCCTTATCCAGACTTACCAAACTTATTTACCCCATAACTTAACACATTTCAAATATTCCCAATGAATCAATTTGAAACAAAACCAATTTCTCAAATCCAATGCGAAAATTTAATCATTAGATTATGCAATGTTCAATGCCATGCATGAATTTGAAAATATTTCAATTTACTTATTTCACATGCAACTTCTATAATAGTTAATACCACCTTCCATGGTTGCCTAAACAATTATCTCTATACAAAATATAAATTTCTAGAGATAAATATAACTCATAATCTCATATTTTCAATCATTTCAACATAGGAGTAACAATCACATGTTCAATCTCCTCTTTCCTAACTCAGTCAAGAATCATAATATTCTTAAAAAAATTCATCAATCTTCCCTTTTTATTCAAACTCAAGAATTCATCAAAAATTTTCATAGTGCCAAAAATAACATACGTTTCTTTTAACAATTCTCAATGCCTCAACATAATAATATTTTCATCTTTCTCAAAAGTTCAATATTTTCAAATTTAACAATTTTCAAAAGAAACCTCAATGGTTTTCAATATTCCCAACAACATTATCATAAATCTCATCCCTATAAACATTCACTTTCAAATTCTCATTTGTTCAAATAAACATATATTTTTAACTCTTGTAAGTTTTTCAAAAACTCATCCCAAAAATCTAAATCTTAACATTTAAATTTCTAGGTTTTATTAAAATTTGGGAATTTCTCAAAATAAAATAAAATAAAATACATTCCTCAACATCCATGAGTCATACAAAAACCACACTCAACTAGCAAGATTTTCAAGGAAAGTTGAGAACTTTCCCCTTTTTATACATTTAATATACCATTAATAAAACCCTAATCTTTTGAACCCTAATCTTAAGAACTATCGTCTAAAACTATAGCGACCCCGGTCTTTTCCCATTTGGTTGTTGCATCCGGACTTAGGTTCCGTAGATCCTATTGTTATATAATTGTTGTTGTCGTCCTTTAATTTCTTATTTCTGAGTTATGGGATGCTTTGGGCAGGTCTGTTACAGGTTGGTAGTGTTTGGGAGCAAAGGGTTGCTGCCCAGAATTTTGACCCTTCGCTCGAGCGAGCAGTTCTTCGCTCGAGCGAGCTCTTTGTTTTTGGTTCGTCGCTCGAGCCAGGGTTTTTCGCTCGAGCGAGCGGCTGCGTCTAGGTATAGACCTGAGAGCTGTGTTTCTTGGCTCGAGCGAGCTCTTCTTCGCTCGAGCGAGCTGGTTTGTTCTTCGCTCGAGCGAGCGTTCCTTCGCTCGAGCGTGCGTCTGGTTGCAAACCTGAGGGTTTGAGTTTTTGGCTCGAGCGAGCAGTTTGTCGCTCGAGCGAGCTTCTGGGTTGTTGGCTCGAGCGAGACATTCTTGGCTCGAGCGAGGGTTTTCTGTGTCTGGTCGCTCGAGCGACCAAGTCTTCGCTCGAGCGAGCCTGTTTTATTTAAATAGGCAGCAGCGGTTTTTAAAACACTTTTTCATCCTCTTTTTGATTCCAGAACCCTAGGTCCGTGTTTTCTCTCCCTCCACTCACCTTCTCTCTTAGGTTTGATCTACTTAGAGTGTATTTCTACCCTAGGTCCTTTGTTAAAAAGATAGAGTGGGTCGAGGGCTTCGTTTTAATCTGAGCAATAGTGGATTTGGAGCACCTTGGGTTTCCGCCATCTTCTCCATTTGAGTTCTTCGCTTCGAGGTAGGGATACCCTACTCCATCCTATAGGCTTTGTCCTAAGTTTTAGTCATTTTGATATGTTGGTGTTGTTCGGAAATTTTGGAAAAAGCTAGGGTTTGATTTATAATTCAAAAAGGGGGTTTTTCATCTATTAAACATCGTATGATTGAAAGTCATGAAAAATGACATTGATAGTATTAAATTGATAAAATTGAACCTTAGGGTTAATTTTGAGGAAAGGGAGAAAAGCCCTAACTGTTGTAATAAATTAATTTGCATAATTAATTTAGAGAAAAATGTGGAATTAAGTTTAATTCTTGAAATTGGTGAATTATGAGATTAAATGGTGTAGTTGGATAGTTTAATCACTCACCTATGTAAATATTGAATTTACATTTGTTGCTATATTTATTTCCTGTTTAGAAATAACTGTTTTGGGCTATCGGTGGAGGATAGTCGTGATTGTTGTAGACATTGCATGTTGATTAGGGAAAACTGAAACTAATCACATTGAATGAGTCATTAAATATGACAGTTGAATTAATACAGCGAATCTGTGTATTGATTGAATATCGTGTATGACAAGTGTTTAGTACATTGTATATGCATATTGTTTGGGAGGAGATAGGGGATGTACTCCATGGTTTGAGGGAAGATAGGGGATGGACTCTCAAACCTGTTTAGGAGGAGAAAGGGGATGGACTCCATTAGTACAGCAAATCTGTGTACTTATTGTTGTATGGAAGTGTATTAGTACAGCATATATGTGTACTTATCAATTGATGGAAGTGTTTTATCATGAGTCTTAGTCTCATTTAATTGTTAATATCAGAAGAAATATAGATTTGAGATGTAGTCTCAGTTTGTTGCTTGGCCTGGTTCTGAGCCATGTCTGTATAGATGGAAAAATTGGATAAATAATGGAAAGTGAAACTGTATTGTGATAAAAGTGATTTATAAGTGTAACCATCTATTGAATGCTATTGCTTTAGTCAATTCATATATTTGGTTTAGTATATTTCTGCTGGGCTGTGGCTCACCCTATACGGGAATATCATTTTCAGGTCCAGGTGATATGCTACCTCCAATGACTTAGCTTGGGAGGATTTGGAGTTGAAGACTCTTTCTTTTTAGTTAGCTAGTTTGTTATTTTGGATGTTACATGTAATTACAAGCCAAGGGCTTAACCTGTAGTTGAGTTAGTACTCATTTCTTTTATGTCCAAGTATTGGCTTGGAAAGATGTAAGCCCGTAGGGCATTTACTTTCGTTATTACATGTAATGTTTTCTTTTAAGAATACTCTGATAAATGGAATAATATTTTATTTTCTTATGTCGATGCATGTCAATATTGTATGTATTTTGGGTTTGATTTTGAGGGCGTTACAAAAACCTAATAGATTTTGGTAGATCAAAGATTTTATATGATAAAAGTAACACAAAAAAAAAAAAAAAAAAATTCAGAGAGAGAGAGTCGAGAGGCGAGCGAGAGAGAGAGAGAGAGAGAGAGAGAGAGAGAGAGACCAAAGACAGAGAAAGAAGAAAAATAGGGGAAAATGTTCTGTTGTAATGCCCGACTTTTTATTACTCGAAAACCATCACCAGATTCATTAATTTAATTCAATTTTAGAGATAACATGCGGAAAACTCTTTACATCAACGAGTAAGAATAAATAAAGATTCTCTCATCCGAATGCAAATTAAATGCAACATGAGCATAACTAATTAAATTGCCCGTAGGCTTACATCTTTAAAAGTAAAGGAAATGGGTTAACCCTTTTACATCTATGGCATTCCACCCACAATTAAAAGGCCCGTGGCCAACATGTAAAGAAGATCCTTGACCTTGAAACACTGCTCGATGTTCACCTGAAAAAGGATTAGCAACGTGGGATGAACATAAAGTCCAGTAGGGATCTCAATATGATCCTAAGCAATAACAACTTACAGATAGCTATGATCATTAATGCTTATTCTCATACTATAATAATAATGGTGACAGTTTATACAGAAATATACGTATATAAGAACTTTTCTCAAAATCATTCATTTCATTCACCAATGTAAGCAATTCACTTTTTTTTTCTTCTTGTTACCTTTTTCCAAAATTCATATGACAATAACAAATTCTAGAAAAACCAATTTCACCAAGCCCATTACGTTTCCTCTCACTCTTCAGACTTGCACCTGATTTGCCTTTTCAAAACATGTTCACAAGTATTCAATATCCTTCACATTATTTACAATCTCAATATAGTATTTACGTCCGTTTCCAACACATTCATATCTATACATGCATACCTTTAGTACAAAAGGAAACAACAAGCAACCAACAAGTATCTAATCAACAAATGAGACAACTCGGCCTTCCAAAACTATAACCATCATAACCAATGACGTACCCAGATACACTGAGGTGATAATAATAGATAAGTTCTGCTCTACCTGCCTTAAGCACGGTAAGCCAAGAATACACCTTTCCACAATGACATGCCAATTTACCAGACACAAGCTGGAAGGTAGTGGTACCTCTGCCAAGTTCTCTAGGCACTAGCTGGAAGGTATTGGTACCTCTGCCAAGTTCTCCAAGCGCTAGCTGGAAGGTACTGGTACCCCTCATTCTAAGCGCAGTATACGTTACCAATCATTACAACATGACAAAGTACGACTAACAAGTGTAATGCATACACATAAACTATTCAACAAATTACCACCAACACAAGTGTAATGCATACAAACAATTCAACACAACAATGTCATCCTCCACCGATGACCAAGGACAAAACCTCTAAATGTATGTATTCAACACACGTATTATAATAATTCAACTCTCATGAGATTATAAATCCAACCTCAAGTTAATTTCTAAAATTCACATAGTGTTATCATTTCATTCTTCCATTTCAAAAATCAATTCTCTTATTTTCCAAGTTAACATACTCCACCCCTTCATCCCAATCCGTTCTTTTTATTTCACAAAAACTAACTCCATGGATATCAAAGCCATAACCCAACTCAATTTAATATGTTCAATCCAAAATAATTTCAATGCCATAGTTAATTCTCCCTTTTAGCTATTAACACATTTACACAACCCATAATAACAATTCACCCACATTATTCAACTTTACCCCTTTTTAATTCACCAAGTCAAAACATTAAATTAGGGCTTTTTCTTCTTTCAACATAAACATGCTAGATTACTCCCCAATTAACCTAAAGGACCATCAATTGAACAATCTCATTCACAAATAACAAACCCTAAGTTCTCTCTCATGACTTTCAAAGAAATCCACAATGGATATGATTTTAATGCAATACAAATCTACCACATATCTATCTATAGATGAGGTATTGAAAAGGAACAAGGAAATCCCTACCTCAAAAGTAGAAGCCCAAAGGAGAAGAAGAAGGACTCCAAAAATGCCCAATCTCGGTTTTACTCAGATTAAAAGGAAGCCCACAAGGTGCTCTAACTCTTTAACAAAGGGAGTAGGGTAGTAAGTGCTTAGAACAAGGGGTATTTGTAGAGAGAGAGGCAGCCGGATTAGGGTTTGGAGTAAAAAGGAAATCAAAAAGTGACGTAAAATCACGTTGCTACGAACTAATATATATGGGGCTCACTCGAGTGAAGGATTCGTTGCTCGAGCGACCAGACACAAAAGAGCCTCGTTCGAGCGCAAGAGGCGTCGCTCGAGCGAACAATGCAAAGCTTTAGGTCTACAACGCAGAAGCACGCTCGAGCACAAGAATTCTCGCTCGAGTGAAGGAACATATACCACAGGGCTCGCTCAAGCGCAAGAAGCTCGCTCAAGCGAAGGGCACCAACCTTCAGGTCTTACAGAGACGCAAACGCACACTCGAGCGCAAGAGTTCTCGCTCGAGCGCAAGAAGCCTCGCTCGAGCGAAAGAAGAAAATACCCAAGGCTCGCTCGAGCGCAAGAAGCCTCGCTCGAGCGAAGAAATCAAATCCTGGGCAGCAACCTTTTGTTCCAAACTTACCCAACATATCCCACAACTCAAATACAAAGAATAAAGGATGGAAATAAGGTATAGACAATGACATACAACCACGGAACCCGAGTCCGGAATACAATAAATGACGGGGAAAAACCGGGGTCGCTATATCTGCCAACCAAGAAGCAAAGAAAAAGAAAGGAAATGAGGGAGGAGAGAGAGAGGGCCCACGTGTTGCTTTCAAAATTATTATTATTATTATTATTATTATTATTTTCAAATCAATACAAATATCTATCTATACATTACATCTATATATATCAATTAAAAGTATATTTCAACATCATTAATGACAAAAAGGATATAATATTTTCTCACCACAAAATATATTTCGTTTGATGGTGCACACCATAAATATTTGTGACTATCTCAAGATTATAAAATAAATAATAATAACAATAACAACAATAATACATGGTTACAAATAAGTCATGATTCAATCAATTGGGTTCAAAATGAATGTAGTTTAATAATTTAAAATAAATTTCCAACTGAGATTAAAGTATAAATCAATTTTAAAAGACTTAAAATGGTCCCCACCATTAACATAATTAAATATGAACCAAAATGATTAAGTATGAGCTAATCAAATAAGCCCTGGAAATTAAATTTATCTCATTTATTACTCAAGACCCAAGAATTACTATAGCCAAAACTAAAAATATTTGCCAAGAAGGCCTTACGAAGTCGAAATGAAGAAGTAATATAATTTATTTTTTTTACCAATTTAAATAGAATGGTTCACGACACCACAATAATAATAATAAGGGCAAAATTCAATTTGATTCAACTCGTTATAACCTACTCTACAATTATTTCACACTCAACCACATTCTCCAAATAAATACTCTATAATGACTTCTTCTCTTCCCCAGTAACTTCCTTTAATCATTATTATTATTATTATTATTATTATTATTATTATTATTTTAACTTTTACTTTTACTTTCTTCCTCTAGTTGTACAATGTTTTTCTCTTTTAAAGAAAGTACAAAAGTGTTTTATTCAATTATGGCAAAAGACGTACAAACCAATAGAAGGCTATCTTTTATTTCTCTTCGACGGTAAGTGATTTAAAAGTTTTCGATTTTTATATTCTCAATGATTGAAATTTTTGTTTATTTGTTTTTTTTTTTTGGTTATAAATATTGATTATTTTTTTCTTCTTCTTCCCCTTTTACAATCGTTCTATTGCATGATTTTTTATTTATTTATTTTTTTAACTTTTTGATTTTTCAGAGAATGCAATTGAGTATTGAAGATGCCCAAATGGATCGAAAAAAATGAGAAATTGAGGAAGAAAGAGATGTAATAGAAGAAGAACAATTATTTTGTTTAGAGATTGAGAGAGAGTTCTTTTGGGGCCAAAATTTGGAGGTTTTGATTGGGTTTGCAGAGGAAGTACAAAAGCAAAGTGCAGACTCATACAAGAGTTGGCTATTTGATGAGTGATTATGTAGAATTTACTTTTATAGAATTCGTAGCCTATTTATTTTTTTCTAGGTTGTTATACACAAATTTATATAATTTTTTTTTTTCAAAGATTGTCTTATAACTTATATACATAACTTTTTTTCGAGCTTATTTTAAAACTTTGTGTTGTTCAAAAAGAAATAACTTTTCACGTAATTACTTATCAACATTTATATTTTGTTTCTCTTTGACTGTAAGTGATTTAAAAACTCTTTACTGTACTTTTCCCAAATGTGACAATGTAGTGGGTATAATGTGATCTCCAAAAAAATTAAAAACTCCTTGGTGTACTTTTTTCAAATGTGACAACGTGGTGGGTATGATGGGACACTCCAAAAAAACTAAAAACTCGTTAGTATATTTTTTCTAAATGTGACAACGTGGCCCAAATGTGACAATGTCTCCGGTATGATGTGACACTTCAAAAAAACTAAAAACTCATTAATGTACTTTTTCCAAATGTGACAAAATATATTGTCACATTAATTCTTTCAGCATACATTTTAACCTCCTTTGCACATACACAAAATATAGAAACGTTATAAAAAAAAATAAAGTATAAACAATCAAACAACAAAAAAAGTAAATTAAAAGAAGAATAAAAATTTATACTATTATACTATTATATTATATTAAATGAGCCCCTACCTTGGTTTCTTAAAATTTTTGCCATGTGGCATTTACATAATTTAAAAAAAAAAAAAAAACCTACTCTACAATTATTTCTCACTCAACCACATTCTCCAAATAAATACTCTATAATGATTTCTTCTCTTCTGCAATAATTTCCTTTAATCAAATTATTATTATTATTATTATTATTTATTTATTTATTTTTTTTTTGCTTTTACTTTTACTTTCTTCCTCTAGTTGTACAATATTTTTCTCTTTTAAAGAAAGTACAAAAGTGTTTTATTCAATTATGGCAAAAGACGTACAAACCAATAGAAGGCTATCTTTTATTTCTCTTCGACGGTAAGTGATATAAAAGTTTTCAATTTTTGTATTCTCAATGATTGAAATTTTTTTTTATTTGTTTTGTTTATTTTTTTTTGGGTTATAAATATTGGTTATTTTTCTTCTTCGTCTTCTTCCCCTTTTACAATCATTCTATTACATGATTTTTTTTAAATTTTATTTTGTTAACTTTTTGATTTTTCAGAGAATGCAATTGAGTATTGAAGATGCCCAAATGGATCGAAGAAAAACAAGAAATTGATGAAGAAAGAGATGTAATAGAAGAAGAACAATTATTATGTTTAGAGATTGAGAGAGAGTTCTTTTGGCTCCAAAATTTGGAGGTTTTGATTGGGTTTGCAGAGGAAGTACAAAAGCAAAGTGCAGACTCATACAAGAGTTGGCTATTTGATAAGTGATTATGTAGAATTTACTTTTATAGAATTCGTAGTCCTATTTATTTTTTTCCAGGTTGTTTTACACAAATTTATACAATTTTTTTTTCAAAGATTGTCTTGTAACTTATATGCATAACTTTTTTTTCCAAATTATTTTAAAACTTTGTGTTGTTCAAAAGAAATAACTTTTCAAGTAATTATTTATCAACATTTATCTTTTGTTTCTCTTTGACTGTAAGTGATTTAAAAACTCCTCAGTGTAGTTTTTCCAAATGTGACAACGTGGTGGGTATGATGTGATACTCCAAAAAAAATTAAAAACTCCTTAGTGTACTTTTTTCAAATGTGATGTGACACTCCAAAAAAACTAAAAACTCGTTAGTGTATTTTTTCTAAATGTGACAACGTGGCCCAAATGTGACAATGTAGCAGGTATGATGTAATATTTCAAAAAAACTAAAAACTCATTAATGTACTTTTGCCTAATGTGAGAACGTAGCGGGTATGATGTGAGATTACAAAAAAACTAAAAACTCATTTGTGTAGTTTTCCCAAACATGACATATGACCCTCTAACGTGGTGGTATGATATGACACTGCAAAAAATTAAAAACTCTTTAGTGTACTTTTTCCAAATGTGACACTCTAACGTAGCTGGTATGATGTAACCCTAAAAAACTCGTTAGTATACTCTTTTTTTTTTTTTTCCAAATGTGACAGTCTAATATGGTCATAGCAATTCTGGTTTAAGACCCGACCTATTTGATATTCTGGATTCGGGTTTCTTGGTTTTGTACTGTCATTTTTGTCTTGTTCCTCTTTTCCCTCCTTGAGTTTGCCTATTGGGATGTGTCGGTTGTGTTTGAAATATGTTGGTAGCTTGTTTTTTTAAAACTTTGGTTTCCCAGATTTTGACCTCTATGCTTGAGTGTAGCTTCTTACGCTCGAGCGGTCTTTATAAACTCTCAATACTTTTGCCGGTTTGCAAAACTACTGGGAGAGTGTATTCTGTACTCGAGCGGCCCTTCTTGCGCTTGAGCGTTGGTCTGCTGTCTACAAAACTATTGAGAGTGTGTATTCTGCCCTCGAGCGAAGCTTCTTGCGCTCAAGCGGAACAACTTATTGTGTCTGGACGCTCGAGCGACACATCTTGCACTTGAGCAGACTATGCGTATATCAGTTCATAAAAATCACTTTTTATATCTCTTTTTTATCTCTTTCTCTCTCAAAACATTTCAAAACCCTAAATCTAGAGTTCATCTCTTTAGAACTTACTCTCTCTCTACAAATACACCAAGATCTACCCATTTCTCCACCCTACTCCCTTTGTTAATAAGGTAAAGCTCACCTAGAGCTTCGTTCTCATCCAAATAGAATTGGATTTTAGCTTCCTTGAGGTTTCTCCACTCTCTCCTTGGTCTTCTAGCTTTGAGGTAGTCTACACTCTTTTATGATTTTTAACTTAGCTATTTGTTTTTCCTAAACAATCTTGTGGTTTTGGAGGATTTTGAACAAACCTAGGGTTTTGGTTTAAAATCAAAAGAGGAGTTTTCAAATGGATGTATGGAAAATGGTTATGGGAGTGGAAATGAGGTCGAGTTGTGATAAAATTATTGATTTTGATACTTGGAATGGATTTTGGAAGAAAAATGGATTTTGCCCTAAATGTTTCAAAAAATTATTTTGTATAAATAAATGGAATTAATGTTGGAAATGTGAAATTGGATGGATATTGATATGTATGGTGGAGTTGGATATGTATTATGACTCACCTTGAAGTTTGGAAAGTTTATCTGTATTGGAGATTTTATATATGTTTAGAAATATCTGTTTTGGGCTATCGGTAGAGGATAGTTATGATTGTTGTCGAAATTGCATGAGGATTAGGTGAATTGAAACTAATGTCTCATCCATGTGTGCATTGAACATTGTTGCTCATTTAATACATTGCATATGTATATGAAGTTGAGAAAAAGTGGTAAATGTTGGAAAGAGGTGTGTATCACCAAATTAAGTTGGCCTGTGTGTCTAGGTGAAAGTCCTAAAAAATGCATGTATACATGGGTGCCGATTCCTGCAGACGAAATATTCATAAAATGGCAATAGTAGCGCTTGTATAGGCTACGTTTATATGAGTATCGTTTGACAGTTTTTGGCAAACAAAATATCTGCGAAAGGTTGTACTAGTTTGAGAATTCTCCATTACTTTCTACTCTAAAGAATATGATTTGAGAATTGTGATATAAACTGAGCATGGCATAGTTTTTGGGAAAGAAAAGTGAAACGTTTTGACATGAGCATCGTATATGCATTTCACCCTTATATCTTTGTTAAGATTCATATATTGTGTTGGATTGTTTCTACTGGGCTTTGGCTCACCCTATATGGGAAAATCATTTTCAGGTGTTGGTGATATGACTCTACCAAGGACTTAGCTTGGGAGGATTGTGGAGCTGAAGACTCAGTTTTGTTATTTTGTATTTAATTTTGTACAAGCCTAGGGCTTTATTCGTATTGAGCTTAAGACTCACTTTTGATGTACCCAACCATTGTCTTGGAAAGTTGTAGCCTTCAGGGCATTTCTATTATCTGTTTGACTTCTATTTCACATTTTTGTTGTTGGCACATGCTATAGATTTAGAGTTAGGACTTATGAATGTATATTCACATGTGTCACCTCTTTTGTACAACTGCGTCTCATATAATGGAATGATCTTATACTCTGATTTATATTATCATTTAATTGTCATTATGGATGGTTTATTGTATTTATTTCAGGGCGTTACAACTTGGTATCAGAGCATACTAGGTTTGAATACTTTGGATACGTGGGAAGTGGTTATTACTATAATGGGTTTGTCTCACTTAGCAGAGATGTTGTATGTATAGTATGCTTACGTGATGACATGCTTATATGATTATATGGGTATGAGATTTAATTCCTAAGATATTGATTGGGTCTACGGGTTTGTAGAAGTCCTATTAGAAAAGCACTTGATCACTGTTATTTCTAATTAGAACTCTGGCAATGCCGTGGGATGGTCATTATCTAGGAAGGAAATTCATATGTGTTTATGTGACTATGTGCTTGTGTGGAGTGAATTACTGTTGTCCACGGCATTGGGATGCGAGTGAGTTAGCTTTGACACATTTGTAAATGTGCTAATCTCTTTTGTTACCTTCATTAGGATGTCAGGATGTGGACGTGGTGGTGGTATGCATGGTAGGCTTAGAAGGCATGAGGTGCCTTTACCGAATGATATTCCGGCACAAGAAGAAGGAGTTGGTCAGGCTAATGTGGCTGAGTCGACTGGTCAGCAGGCTATGGGCACCTTAGCCTGCGAAATGGCCGAAGCATTGCGGGAATCCATGGACATTCTCAGGGTTGAGAATCAAGTCTAGCCCCAAGTAGCTGAAGTAGGGATGTCATTCTTGAAGAGAGAGTTCTTCCGGTCCAACTCAGACGAGTTTTTGGGTGACCCTAAAGAGCCTTTGAAAGTGGATGAATGGCTCGAACAAATGGTGAAGACATTTGAGATGCTCGGCATCGGAGATGGTGGTTTGAGAGTGACATTGGCATCCTTCCAGGTGAAGGGAGATGCAGTTCAATGGTGAAAGTATGAGTGTGGGCGCATTGGAGTAACTTGGGAGGCTGTCGTCGATGCCTTCTAAGATAAGTTTTTGCCTCCCATTGTGAGAGAGAAGCTGAGGGACCAATTTTCTCAGCTCAAGTAGTTGAGCACACCGGTAGCCGAGTTTGAGGCCGCATTTACTAGTTTGTAGAGGTTTGTATCGGAACTCGTGGTGACTGAGGAGCGTCATTTAGAGTTCGAAGGAGATTGAGGACCAGGCTCATGTTCAAAGTGGCTGGGTCAATGATCAAAGATTATGGACGCCTTGTGAAGGCGGTAGCTCATCTTGACACTGTGATGCAGATAAAGAAGGAGCGGATGAGGGGCTCCAGGAGGAGTCGGGACGTTCAGGGGGACAGTAAGAAGTAGAGAGGTTCTAACTCACAGCAGTCCCAGGGGCTCAGTCGAGGTTCACTTTTCCAATACCAAGTTTGGGTTCTGGAAGAGGTGATTATGGAGATTTCACTTGTTTCAAGTGAGGTCAGTTGGGCCACAAGTCTCTAGCTTGTCCATAGAGAGTAGGAGGGCAGCGATCTGCATCATCTTCGGCTCGTTCTCAGAGCCAGAGTCAGGAGAGAGGGCAGCCACTCACTTGTTATCAGTGTGGGTAGGCAGGGCACATGAAAAGGTTTTGCCCTCAGTTGAGCGGCACACTTGGTACGTCTGGTTCGAGGTAGACACTGAGCCACCAACTTGCACAGTCAGCACAGGCCTCAAGTGCAAATCAAGGAGCCTCTTCAGCTCAATTAGTACATCAGGCTTATGCTCCGAGGGATGAGCAGGTAGAGCAGAGACATTCAGGGCGTGTGTATGCTGTTATCGTGCCAGATCTAATACCAGCGCCTTCGGTAGTGAGAGGTACTTTCTTGTTATGTAATTCTATTGCTGATGTGTTGATTGATATGGGTGTATCCCATTCATTTATCTCACTTGCATTTGCATCTATTTTGGGGTTAGAATTGGCTCTATCAGCATCTCCTCTCAGTGTAGAGTCACCTATTGATGGTGAGATTGTTTTGAAATAGGGGTGTCGGGGTTGTGACATAGAGGTTGCCGGTAGCTGACTTTCTTTTGTACTTGTGTTTATTGACACGTCAAGTTTTGATACTATTTTGGGTATGGATTGGTTGTTATCGTATCAGCCTGTCGTAGATTGTTACTGTCAAAGGGTTACTATATGTACCTTAAGCGGTGATTGTTTTTATTTCATGGGGACAACACCGATAGAGTTTTATCACCGGTGTATGATTCACGTGGTCAGAGTGAGTTTAGTTGTCTTTTTGCAAACTTCTTGGGTAGTGAGTGTGATGAAGTCCGAGTTGAGTTGCCAATGGTAGTTTGCGAATACTCGGATGTTTTCCCTGAAGATGTCACTAGTTTGCCACCTCACCGTGAGATTGAGTTCTTTATTGACTTAGTGCCTGGCACGACACTAATTTCTATGGCACCATATAGGTTTGCACCTACTGAGTTGAGTGAGTTGAAGATTCAACTCCAAGAATTGCTAGATAAGGGTTTTATCTGCGCTAATACTTCACCTTGGGGAGCATTGGCTCTCTTGGCCAAAAAGAAAGATGGTGTATTGCGACTTTGTATTGATTACCGGAAGTTGAACCGGTAACTATTAAGAACAAGTACCTGATGCCTCATATAGATGATCTATTTGATCAGTTGAAAGGGTCTTGCTATTTTTCCAAGATAGACATAAGATCGGGCTATCACCAGTTGAGGGTAGGGGAGGAGGATATCTAGAAAATGGTGTTCCGTAGCGGTATGACTATTATGAGTTTCTAGTGATGCCCTTTGGGCTGACCAATGCACTAGTCGTGTTTATGGATCTGCTTTCCTAGACCATTTTGTGGTTGTCTTTGTTAATAACATCTTGATTTACTCACCTTCTGAGGAGGAACATGAAGAACATTTGCGGGTAGTACTTGAGTTACTTAGAGCCCACAAACTTTATGCCAAGTTCAGAAGTGTGAATTCTGGTTGGGAGAAGTAAGCTTTTTAGGCCATGTGGTATCTGGGGGAGAGATGACTATAGATTCATCCAAGATAGAGGCAGTGAAAGATTGAGAATAACCTAAGAATGCCTTTAAGATTCGTAGTTTCTTGGGGTTGTCAGAATATTACCGGCGGTTTGTGAAAGATTTCTCTAAATTAGCTTCACCATTGACTAGACTGACGAGGAAAGGAATCAAGTTTGTGTGGAGTGAGATTTGTTAAAAGTCTTTCTAAGAGCTTAAGGCTAGACTTATCATTACTCCAGTATTGATTATTCCGGAGAGGGATTTTGGCTACTCAGTGTATTGCGATGCTTCGCGGGAAGGTTTGGGTTGTGTATTGATGCAAAAGGGGAAAGTAGTAGCTTATGGCTCATGGTAATTGAAAACTCATTAGAGAAATTATCCGACCCATGATTTAGAGTTAGCGACAGTGATATTTGCCTTGAAGATTTGGAGGCATTATTTGTATGGTGAGAAGTTTGAGGTATTTTTTTGATCATAAGAGTCTGAAATATCTATTTACACTGAAAGACTTGAATCTGAGGCAGAGAAGGTGGATGGAGTTTATAGAAGACTATGACTTTGAGTTGCATTATCATCCATGGAAGGCCAATGTTGTGGCCGATGCCTTAAGTAGGAAATCCATCAACAGTGTAGCTAGTATTGCCATTTGGGAATGGGGGATGTTGGATGCTATTGGTGAATTTGACTTGCATCTTGGTGAGTCCGTTGAGTCTGTAGTCTTGTTTTCGGTGGTTGCGCAACCTACGCTTGTGAACCAAGTGATAGAAGCACAGAAGAGTGATCTCGAGGTAGAATCTCTCCGGGATAAGATCTTTAGTGGAAAGGTAGAGAAAGGCTTGAATGTGTATCCTGATTCGAGTGTTAGATATCATGATCGTCTTTTCATGCCGGAGTCTTGTCGAGAGGAAGTACTCTGAAAATTTCACCATTCACGCCTTGCAGTGCATCCAGGAGGCACAAAGATGTATCACGACCTTAGTTGCCAGTTTTGGTAGAGGTGAATAAAGAAGGATGTGGCTGTGTTTGTATCGAGGTGCCTTACTTGTCAACAAGTGAAGGCCGAACATCAAAGGCCTATGGGTTTGTTGCAACCCTTGCCTATAGCTGAATGGAAGTGGGAGCATGTCATAATGGATTTTGTTGTGGGTTTTCCTAGGACTCAATGGGGTAGTGATGTAATTTGGGTGGTAGTTGACCGGTTAACCAAGTCGGCGCACTTTGTGTTTATGTGCGTGAGTGACTCGGTAGATCATTTTGCTGACCTTTATATTAGGGACATAGTGAGGTTACATGGGGTCCTAGTAACGATTGTTTCAGATAGAGATCCGCCTTTTACGGCTTGTTTATGGCAGAGCCTACAGAATGCCTTGGGCACAAGATTGACTTTTAGCACTGCGTATCATCCTCAGACTGACGGGCAGTCCGAGCGTACTATTCAGATCCTTGAGGATATGCTTCGAGGTTGTGTCCTTGACTTTAAAGGGCCGTGGGAGAGGCACCTACCCATAGTGGAGTTTGCCTATAATAATAGCTTCCAGTCGAGTATTGGCATGGTGCCATTTGAGGCATTGTATGGCTGACCATGTAGATCTCCTATGTGTTGGGCCGAGGTGGGTGATACACCAATGTTGGGCCTAGAGTTAGTCCGAGAAATGACAGAAAAAGTTACACTTATCCGTAAGAGGTTGGTTATTACTAGAGTCACTAGAAAAGTTATGCCGACCGTAGAAGGAGACTGTTATCCTTTGAGATAGGAGACCACATCTTCTTGAAGATATCACCTAGACGGGGTTTGATGAGGTTTGGGAAGAGTGGGAAGTTGTCACCTAGATTTATTAGGCTTTTGAGATCCTTGAGTGGATTGGAGAGGTAGCTTATCATTTGGCCTTGCCACCACAGCTTTCCAGGGTTCACGATGTGTTTCATATTTGTATGCTTCGAAAGTATGAGCCGGATCCATTGTGCGTGTTAGATTGGACCGACTTAGAGATAGATGAGGATGCCTCGCATGAGGAGAGACCGGTGAGAGTCTTGGATACTCAAGACCAAGTCTTGTAAGGCAAGACAATTCCCTTAGTTAAGGTATTGTGGCGACATCACGGAGTTGAGGAAGGAACTTGGGAATGTGAGTCGGAAGTTCGTGAAAAGTATCTGGACCTATTTGTTAATGTTTGAGCATCTATTGAAATTTTTGTTATGTTGATTTAATATAAGCATTGTATATTTTTGGAAATGTGAATTGTATATTCAGTATTAAGAACTTGTTTATCAGGTTGATGAGAATGAATAACTGGTGAATGGGTCATGGTATTGGAATTGATTGATTATCATTATTGTAATTGGCATAACCATAGTTTTAAAGTTTGATTCGTAAATTCGGGGACAAATTTCCTTAAGAGGGGGAGGTTATAGCTATTTTGGTTTAAGACTTGACCCATTTGATATTTTGGATTCGGGTTTCTTGGTTTTGTACTGTTGTTCTCTCCTTATTCCTTTTTTCCCTCCTTGAGTTTGCCTATTGGGATGTGTCGATTTTGTTTGAAACAGGTTGGTAGCCTGTTTTTTTTAAAACTTTGGTTGCCCAGATTTTGATCACTACGCTCGAGCGGTCTTTGCAAACTCTCAGTACTTTTGCATGTTTACAAAACTATTGGGAGAGTGTATTCTATGCTCGAGCGGTCTTGGCTCGAGCGGCCTTTCTTGCACTTGAGTGTTGGTCTGCTGTCTGCAAAACTACTGGGAGTGTGTATTTTGCACTCGAGAGAAACTTCTTGCGCTCGAACGGAACAACTTATTGTGTTTAGACGCTCGAGCGACACATGTTGCGCTCGAGCAGATTGTACGTATATCATTTGGTAAAAGTCACTTTTTACATCACTTTTTCATATTTTTCTCTCTCAAAACATTTTAAAACCTAAATCAAGATCTCCTCTCTCTAGAACTTACTCTCTCTCTACAAATACACCAAGATCTACCCTTTTCTCCACCCTACTCCCTTTGTTAAAAAGGTAGAGCTCACCTAGAGCTTCGTTCTCATCTGAATAGAATTGGATTTTGGCTTCCTTTAGGTTTCTCCACTCTCTCCTTGGTCGTCTAGCTTTGAGGTTGGGATTTCCTACACTCCTTTATGATTTTGAACTTAGCTATTTGTTTTTCCTAAACAATCTTATGGTTTTGGAGGATTTTGAACAAACTTAGGGTTTTGGTTTAAAATCAAAAGAGGAGTTTTCAAATGGATGTATGGAAAATGGTTATGGGAGTGGAAATGAGATTGAGTTGTGATAAAATTGTTGATTTTGATACTTGGATTGAATTTTGGAAGAAAAAGGGGCTTTGCCCTAAATGTTTCAAATAATTATTTGATATAAATAAATAGAATTAATGTTAGAAATGTGAAATTGGATGGATACTGATATAGGTGGTGGAGTTGGATACGTATTATGACTCATCTTGAAGTTTGGAAAGTTTATCTGTATTGGAGATTTTATATCTGTTTAGAAATATCTGTTTGGGCTATAGTGGAGGATAGCTATGATTGTTGTAGAAATTGCATGCGGATTAGGTAAATTGAATTAATGTCTCATCCATATGCATTGAACATTGTTGTTCATTTAATACATTGCATATGTATATGAAGTTGAGAAAAAGATGTGAATGTTGGAAAGAGGTGCGTATCACCAAATTAAGTTGGCCTGTGTGTCTAGGGTGAAAGTCCAGAAAAATGCGCCTATACATGGGTGCCGATTCTCGCGGACGAAATATTTGTAAAATGGCAATAGTAGCGCTTTTATAGGCTACGTTTACATGGGTACTGTTTGACGGTTTACCACGGACGAAATATCCGTGAAAGGTTGTATTGGTTTGAGCATTCCCCCTTCTTTTCTACTGTAAAGAACACGATTTTAGAATTGTAATATAAACTGAGCATGTTATAGTTTTGGGAAAGAAAAGAGAAACATTTTGACATGAGCATCGCATATGCATTTTACCCTTATATCTTTACTAAGATTCATATATTGTGTTGGATTATTTCTATTAGGCTTTGGCTTACCCTATATGGGAAAACCATTTTCAGGTGTTAGTGATATGCTTCCACCAAGGACTTAGCTTGGGAGGATTGTGGAGTTGAAGGCTCAGTTTTGTTATTTAGTTTTTAATTTTGTATAAGCCTAGGGCTTTATTCGTATTGAGCTTAAAACTCACTTTTGATGTACCCAAGTATTGTCTTGGAAAGTTGTAACCTTCAGGGCATTTCTATTATTTGTTTAACTTCTATTTCACATTTTTGTTGTTGGCACATGCTATAGATTCAGGGTTAGGACTTATGAATGTATATTCGCACGTCACCTCTTTTATACAACTGCATCTCATATAATAGAAGGATCTTATACTCTGATTTATATTATCATTTAATTGTCGTTATGGATGGTTTATTGTATTTATTTTGGGTGTTACAGTGGTGGGCAAGGGCCTCATTAAAGGATGCCATGAATACATTTCAAAAAGGGATATTCATTCATTCATATAAAATAACATTTCAAAATCATCATCATGTAGCAATTTTCAAAACATCTTTCGAACATTTCTTTATAAGGATATTACTCATAGCGGGTTAGATCAATACTAGGCCCCGGGTGTCCACCTACACCTATCACATAACACCAATACACATTGAAGAACATGTTCAAAACGAGTAACCTATCTTAATTATTCTCTTATGTGTGTTTCTAGTTCATTGCATGATTGAGGATGTTCAAATGTGGCTTAAGAATGCCTAAATGGGCATGAGGATGCAATTATGTAGTCTCAAGTGTTAGTCAAAAATTGCTGAAACATGGCCTTCGCTTGAGCGTACACTTGGTCGCTCGAGCCGTTTATAAAGAGTGCAAAAGTATTGGATGCTCGATTTTTATGCTCGACAGTTGCTTGATAGTTGCTCGAGTCAAGTGTTGAACAAAAGTACATTCGCTCGAGTGCACACTTAGTCACTCGAGCCAATGGCCAAATGTCTGTAAAAATACTGGATGCCTTCCATGTTCACTCGAGCCATGGTTCCTTCACTCGAGCGAACAGTGTGAATTTTGGATTTTCCAGATTTGTGTTTGAAGTTCAAAACCAATGCTCTCATGTTCAAAATTTGTATGGTTGGTCTCAAATGCTTAGAAACAATTTATAAAACATGTACCTTTGGAAATTATGAAACCATGATCCCAAATTCTTTCCCAATTTTTCAAACAAAGCTCAAAACATCACGTTCTTGACATGCATGTAACAAACTCAACTGTTTTCTTTCTAAAACATGTTTATGTGAAAGGTTTAGTGCAAAACCATGAAGAACTTCAAAAAATAACCCAAGTAATGCCCATGCATGTATGAATTTAGAAGAAACTAAGTTCAAAAGTAAAGAATTATACGTGCATCTACACAATTCACTTGCATTCACTAAACTCTTGTTGATTCTAGCTCATTTCTTTCAATTACATGCAAATGGTCCTACAAATTGGTGAATTCATCTTCTACATGGTTTAACTTCATGAATTGTAGGTTAGAATCATACCTAGAGCTTGAATTTAGCCTCAATTAAGCTTAATCTTTACAACCTTCCTTGGTTTCTCTTGAATTGTTCTTCTTCTCTCTCTAAAGTGTTGAATTCTCTCTCTAGCTCTCAAATTTTCAAGCACAAAGTTGATGTAAAATGAAGTCTAAGCATATTTAACAAATATATATATGGTGATTAAGGCCTCACTAATCACCTATGCTTAAGGCTAATCAAGTGGGCTTAAATATAATCAATTATGATTATTTTATTCTAATTATTTTGATCCGAATCAAATTTTAATCAAACTTACTATATGATTCAAAAAATTCCAACTAGTTTATTGAATTAACCAATTTTGGTTTCTGAAGTTGTTTGGGCTTTTAATTTCGAATTCTAAGTCTACAATTAAACAAAAAATTCACATACAAACAGATAAGTTTCTAATAAACACAAAATTATGCAATTTATGTCCAATCAAATACTAGATAAAAATAATATGGAGGTCGGGGTCATTACAGTCTTCCCTCCTTAAGAAGTTTGGTCCTCCAAACTTAAGTTACCTCCATTTGGAAACAGATACGGGTACCGTTGTTGCATTTCTTCTTCTTTTTTCCATGTAGCCTCTTTCCCGTAGTGCGCTTTCCATTATACTTTCACCATTTGGATAGATTTGTTCCTTAGTTGCTTCACTTGCCGATCAAGGATCCGTACAGGTCATTCCTCGTATCTCATATCATCGTCTAAAGCTATTCGGTGGTAGTCAATTACATAAAACGGATTTATGAGATACTTGCGAAGCATTGATACATGGAAAACGTTGTGCATTTGCTCCATTCCCAGTAGTAAAGCAATACGATAAGCAACAGGGTCAAGCCTTTCCAAAATTTGAAATGGCCCGATATACCGCGGAGTTAGTTTCCCTTTTCTGCCGAATCTTGTTTGCCATTTCATTGGTATCACTCGAATAAACACATGATCTCCAACTTCATACTTCAAATCTCTCATTTTCTAATCAGCATAACTTTTCTGTCGGCTCTGAGTAGTCTCGAGCCTTTGTTGGATGATCTTTATCTTTTTAGTTGTTTCTTGCACAAGTTCAAATTCGTATAAAGCTCTATCACTAACCTCGGTCCAGTAAATCGAAGACCTATACTGTCACGACCCCATTCTGCCCCTAATAGAATGATGCCGTGATGACCAGTAATCTGAGATTACTGAAGGCCAACTTAAAAGATTCACACAAACAAACTATATATATGGGGCATACATGTGCGAAAGCAATAAATTTAAATCTAATTAGTCCATAAGAGTTGTGCATAAATTAAACGAAATGACATACATATTAACATGTTTTACAACTTGAATAGAAAATAAAATAAACTTAATATTACATCTTGGTCAAAAGACTTCTCAAGTCAAAACATACAAGGCAAAGGATCTACAAAATTAAAAAGCATAATCTTCAAGATGTTACAAAAACAAGAACCAAAACATCTTCCAAATAAAGCTTAGGCGACATCGCCTTCTTGTTCATCACCTACATATATATAAGAGAGAGGGGTGAGCTGAAAACTTGGTGAATGATATAAGTAATAAAAGTTTGAATGAATGATATCTGAGATTTTATCAAAACAATACATATCATAGCTTGTAACAAAATCAAATGATGAACCGAGTTCATCAATCAAAGGCTTTCAAAGTTTCAAGGGATGTTTACTAACATCTACATAATACAAGGGGTGACATTCATTGACAAAACAAAGGAATAACCGACCCAGAATCGATTAGACAAGCCCACCCGTCGGTGGCAAAGGATAATCTCAAACAAAAGTACTAGTTGCATTAAAGTCCCCTAGCACTAAGGACCTTTCAAGAACGTCATCAAAACAAACATATTACTTGATACAAAAACTAAGGGATAATCATTCATGCTTGATCAAATACTTTGTCAAAACAATGCAAAGCTTTGATCAAAAAATTTTAACATAACTTTATTAAAAGTACCACTCACAATATCTCTTCGGTAGAGGGGATTAAGGTAAAGATCCAAGACCTACAAGTACATAGTAATTCCATTGAATGCACTTTAAGAAAGTACGAAGATATGCTCAAAGATGGTTATGAAATGCACTCTCAAAACAAGCTTCAAATGAGTGAAATGGATCCCAGCATTTCCTTCCAAAACCAAGTCAAGACAAAGCAAAACATATGTTGAGAGCAAAATCAATGTTTTTCTTCTTGGAAAAACATGTTGGGTACAAAGCAGGTCTCAGAATGGATGTACAAAGATAAGCTGGGTCAAAATAGCCTAGCTGGAAGAACTCAGGAGATCTTGGCTGAGGTTCCACACCTCTTGGCCGAGTTGTGGTATCCTTAGCCGAGATGTGGACTGCTCGCCCAAGATGTTACAAGGTGTTGGCAAAGGTGTACAGTGGTCGACCTAGGTGTGTAGTGGTCGACCTAGGTGTGCATGCAAGATAGACTAAGGTGCAAGTGATCATGCAAGGGAGGCCAAGGTGAGATGCAATGCTTGGCCTAAGTGTGAGGTCTGGATAAGATTGGGTCTCGGTGACCACACTTTGAGACATGAAGTCTGGAAATCTGGGTTTCCTCTTGAAGAACATGAAGAACATGAATGCTAAAACCATAATTTCTTATTCAAAGTATGAGATTTCATGATATGAGTTTAAAAACATGGACCTGGGTACCCATACTTGAAGATTTCATGGAAACAAACACAAGAACATAGAACTTGATTCGAACTTTTGGATCAAAACATGATTTTTTTCAAGAACACAAGAACGTCACTTTCTCTCTCTAAAATAAAACTTTAAATCAATGCATGACTCATGAATCATGCTAGATCATGCAATATGATCATATTAACATAAAGAGCAATAAGAGTAGATCAAGAATCTAACCTCAAATCACAAATCAAATGGTCCAATGTATGAAAATCAAGCTTGAAAATCTAATTCTCACTCTAAGAACTTCTTCTTCTTCCTCCTAGAGCTTCTCTCTCTTCAAGACGAAGACGTGGCAAAGATATGGGTTTCTCAACTGCTAACTAACTTAAAACCACTACTAGGACACGTGGCACTATCTGATCAAGTCTTCTAAAAAAAGGTGCCAGAATGAAAGACAAGAGTAGGTCAAAGTGTGTACAACAAGTAAGGTGGCATGGGCACTTTGACAAGGCAAGGATCCTGGATCAAAACAAAGGCTTCAGACAAGTGAAGGATAAGTGAGGTCTTCCTCATCTTGGCTAGGAGTGGTAACACTTGGCCTACGTGTGACACACCTCAGCCTAGGTCGTACAAGTCAAGGAACAAGATTGCTAGGTTTAAGGATCAAAGATCTCAGATGTGTAAATGGTACACATCTCGGCCTAGGTGATATGCACACCTCGACCTAGATGATGCACATCTCAGCCAAGATACAAGGGTGAAGGCGGAGGTCAACCAAGATGGTTCCAAGATGATCCTAAGTGTTGACGCTTAATGGTCTAGGTGTAAGAGATTCAAAGGTGTGACCTAGGCATGAGGTAGCAAAGATAGATGGCCTAGGTTCAACACACAAAGCAAGGAACAAAGCATGAATCTTATACTTAGACAAAACACAACAACACAAAACAAGACATGTTCCCATACTTAGACAAAATATTAAAGTTCACAAGATGCAAGCTTAACAAACCAAAATCATGTAAATTCTTATGAATATGACTCAAGGAAAAATGAGAGTTGTTATATATACTTTCTACCATACAATGCCTCACAAGGTGCTATGCTGATACTTGAGTGGAAACTGTTGTTATAAGCAAATTTTGCCAATGGTAGGTAAGTTTCCCAACTGTCCTGAAATTCTAGGACGCACATACAAAGCATATTTTCTAATGTTTGGATAGTTCTCTCCATTTACCCATCGATTTGTGGATGAAAAGTCATGCTAAATCTCAATTCTATGCCCTTAGCTTGTTGCAAACTCTTCTAAAATCTATAAACGAATTTAGGATCTCTATCTGAAACTATAGACACTGGAAATCTATGTAGTCAAATAATTTCATCAATATAAATAGTGACAAGTCTATAGGCATTAAACGAAGTTTTCACAGCAAGAAAATGAGCATATTTCGTCAATCTATCAATAGTAACCCAAATAGCATTCATACCTCTAGGTGTTCGAGGTAGACTGGCAATGAAATCAATGGTTATATGTTCCCACTTCCATTCTAGAATAGGAAGAGAATGAGGCAAACCTGCTGGTTTTTGATGTTCAGCTTTCACTTGTTGGCATTGAAGGCATTTGGAGTTGTAATTAGCAATCTCCTTTGTCATGTTTGGCCACCAGTACATCTGTTTTAATTCTTGGTACATTTTAGTATTTCCCGGAAGCATAGCAAACATTGACTTGTGAGCCTCATCTAGAATTCTTCTTTTCAATTCTATGTCATTAGGTACACAATGCCTTCCTTGAAATTTTAACACTTGATTCTCAATCGTAAACCCCGGTCTAGGCTTGGTTTTGAACTCATAAAAAATATTTTTAAAGAAATCATCATTCCACTACTTTTGCTTGATCTCTTCTATGATTACTGGCTGGGCTGAAATTGCAGTCAATAAACAGTCTCGTTCATAAGGTACTACTTCTAATTCAAGATTTTCAAATTCACGCAGAACTTCTTTCTGATCTATAAGCAAACAAGCTAAATTCCCCACATTCTTTCTACTGAGTGCATCGGCTACAATATTAGCTTTCCCTGGGTGATAATGGATTTGCAGGTCATAGTCTTTGATCAATTCAAGTCATCTTCTTTGTTGCATATTTAACTCTTTTTGGGTAAAGAGATATTTCAAGCTTTTGTGATCTGTATATACTTCACATTTTAACCATATAAATAGTGACGCTAGACCTTTAATGCAAAGACAACAGTGGCGAGTTCTAGGACATGTGTCGGGTAGTTCTTTTTATGAGGTTTTAACTGCCAGGATGCATAAGCAATCACCTTGCCATTCTACATTAAAACACAACCCAACCCTCTATGAGAAGCATCACTAAAAATTACAAATTCTTCAGTACCTGATGGTAGAGTAAGAATTGGAGCAGTAGTCAACCTTGTTTTCAACTCTTGGAATGCAGATTCTCTTTGGTTTGTCCATACAAATGGCTCTGCTTTTCGAGTCAATTGTGTCAACGACACAACCATCTCTGAAAAGTCTTTGACAAAACTTCGGTAATAACCTGCCAATACCATGAAACTACGAACCTCTATTATGTTAGTCGGAGTAGGCCAATCTATAATTGCTTCAATTTTCTGCGAGTCAACTGAAATGCCATTACTGTTAATAACATGCCCCAGAAATTTAACCTTATCTAACCATAATTCATACTTTTTAAGTTTTCCATACAAGTGTTTCTATCTAAGTGTCTGCAGAATTATTCTCAAGTGTCATTCATGGTCATCTTTACTTCTGGAATAAATCAAAATGTCGTCAATAAATACAACGACAAAATCATCCAGGAATGGTTTAAAGACTTTATGCATCAAATCCATAAATGTTGCTGGTGCATTAGTAACTCCAAAAGGCATGACTAAGAATTCATAATGTCCATACCTGGTTTGAAAGGCAGTTTTCTCAATACCCTTAGCTTTGACTTTCAACTAGTGATATCCCGACCTCAAATCAATCTTTGAAAATACTTGGGGCCCCTGTAGCTGGTCAAACAAATCATCACTTCGAGGCAAAGGATACTTATTTTTGATAATTAACTTGTTAGTTCCCGGTAATCAATACACAACCGGAGTGTGCCATCTTTCTTTTTTTACAAACAATACAGGTGCACCCCATGGTGATGTACTTGGTCGAATAAACCCTTTGTCAAGTAATCCCTGCAACCGAACTTTCAATTCTTTCATTTCAGTAGTAGACATACGATATGAAGTTTTGGATATAGGTTGAGTACCCGGTACTATATCAATTACAAATTCAATTTCTCTATTAATCAGTTATCCTGGTAACTCTTCTGGAAACACATCAAGAAAATCCCTTACTACAGAGATGCTATCCAAGGTAATATTCAGGTTTGATCATTTATCACACTACACAAGTACTATTGACATCCCTTACTAATCAATTTACGGGCTTTCATTGCAGGTATTAAGTATGGTGGAGGAGCTGCACCCTTATCCTCAAAATAAAATTCATCTTGACCCAAAGGTCGAAATATCACTAGCTTAGATGCATAATTAATGGTTGCATAATACTTAGATAGCCGGTTTATACCAAAAATTACATCAAAATGTCTCATATCAAGGGGTAACAAATCAGCATATAAAGTGGCATTTTCAAGTAATAATTCACATGCAGAATACATAGACAAGCACAACATAGATCCCCCCGTTGGTGATGCAACACATAATATGTAACTTAAGGATTCCATGGGTCTATTCAATTTATTAGCAAATACCATAGAAACTAAAGAATGAGTGGAACCCGAATCAATCAATACATATGCAGCTTGGCCACAAATAGAAAAGTGTACCTGAAACTACCACCTCTGTGTTTTGAGTATCTCCTGGAATAAGTGCGAACACTCTTCTTTGCCTTACATCACTTTGTGTTGTAGCTTGAGTTGTATTGGGTCTTGTTGCTGGGAGTGACCTGGATGAACTTACAGTGCCTCAGTTGCCAGTCCGTCGAGGTTATGTACAATCTCTTGCCATGTGACCGACTTTCCCACACTGATAGCAAGCTCCCGTGGTACGATAGCACATGCCCCGATGTTTCTTTCCACATATAGCATAATTGGGTTTCGAATTAGCACTTTGGTTTGAGCTTGAGTTACTAGATTTCGATTTCTTGCTCATTGAGGATGTTGCTCCCTTACTAAAGTTTTGTCTCTTACCTATCCATTCGAAATTCTGATTGCGAGCGGCTAGGTTTGCCTCTGACATAAGTGCCCTGTCTAACACATCAACATATTTAGGCTGTTTCAAAACATTTATTCTATGAAGGATGGAGTCACGAAGACCTCCCTCAAACTTTTTGCCCTTTTTGTAGTCCGTATCAACCATATGTGGTGCAAACCATGCTAGTTTAGTAAACTGAGCTTCATATTTTGCCACTGATTTATTCCCCTATTTTAATAGCTCAAATTGTGTCACTTTTCTGTCCGAACACACTGCGGGAAGTATTTCTCATAGAAGATCTTTAACAACTAAGCCCAATTAATCCCCCTGTTAGTATCTCGCACTAACATCCACCACCTTCTTGTTTCATCTTCTAAGGTGAAGGCAGCCAATAGAACTTTTTGTGTCTCTGTGCACGGAAACACTTCAAACAATTTCTCGATCCCTAACACCCAGGCCTTAGCCTTTAATGGATCAACACCCACATGGAACAAAGGTGGCTTCAAATTTTTAAATTGCTTGGTGAGGGCAATGGTTCTGTCATCTGTTTGATGATCTGGCATTGGTGGTACAGGCATTGGAGGTGGGGGTGGGAGTGGGGGTTGCTGTTGTTGCCATTGTTGTTGTTGTCTTAGGCTTTCAGCCATATCGTGCATCATTCTTTCCATCCTACCAAGATGGTTGGAGGTAGACTCGTCCAGTTTATCTTCTCTTATTCTCACCATTATCTATATGAAACTTGTATCATAACAAATACGTTGTATGCACACACATATACATTTACACATTTTCAAAAGTTATCTCATATTGTTATTCAAATGCAATGAATGCAATTCTTAAGTCTTTTCTAGACACCTTATTGCTCAATGGACAAGTAAGTGAGGTATAACTCGTGTTTTGATACCACTTTGTTACGACCCTAGCTCGCCCCTAGAGGTTCAGGCCGTGACCGGATAGTAATCCCGGATTACCTTCGATCTCAAAGTCAAATAAATCATAATATAAGAATAGGGCTTAACGGAAATAAAAGCATAAAATAATAACGAGCCATTGAGCAGTGCATACATGCCGAAATCATAAGTAGTAAAAACCAACTTTAACTTCATAAAACTTATATACAATAGTCAAAAGTTAGACTCCTCACCCTACATCATTCATACAAGTTGCAAAATTATCCAAAGAAACAAGAACAAAACAAGACAAACGTTGGGTTGACAATGCTTAACTCCTCTCAAGTCGAAGCTCGCCCCTTTACGGAGGCACTTTCCAAAAGGCTTCAAAAGGGTAGACGCCGAGTTTACTTTAAACGTGACGTTCTGCTTGCTCACCTACATATATATATATATATATATATATAAGGTAAAGGGGTGAGCTGGAGCCTAGTGAGTAATATCAGTATAAAGAAAAACATGTTTATATGAAATGTTGAGTGCAAAACCATGAAGAACTTCAAGAAATAACTCATGTAAAGCCTATTCAAGTATGAATTTTGAAGAAACTAAGTTCAAAAGTAAAGAATTATGCATGTGTGTACACAATTCACTTGAATTCACTAACTCTTATTGATTCTAGCTCATTTCTTTCAATTACATGCCAATGGTCCTACAAATTGGTGAATGCATCTTCCTACATGGTTTAACTTCATGAATTGTAGGTTAGAATCATACCTAGAGCTTGAATTTAGCCTCAATTAAGCTTAATCTCTAGAACCTCCCTTGGTTTCTCTTGAATTCTTCTCTCTCTCTCTCTCTCTCTCTCTCTCTATCTCTCTCTCTAAAGTGTTGAACTCTCTCTCTAGCTCTCAAGTTTTCAGCACAAAGTTGATGTAAAATAAAGTCTAAGCATGTTTAACAAATATATATAGGGTGATTAAGGCCTCACTAATCAACTATGCTTAAGGCTAATCAAGTGGGCTTAAATCTAATCAATTATGATTATTTTATTCTAATTATTTTGATTCAAATCAAATTTTAATCAAACTTACCATATGATTCTAAAAATTCTAACTAGCCTATTGAATTAACCAATTTTGGTTTCTGAAATCGTTTGCGCTTTCAATTTCGAATTCTAAGTCGACAATTAAACAGATAATTCACATACAAACATATAAGTTTCTATTAAACACAAAATTATGCAATTTATGCCCAATCAAATACTAAATAAAAATAATATGGAGGTCGGGGTCGTTACATTTACACCGCTATTGAAAGGGGTTGTTTGGCCCCGTGGGGCATACCACGAGTCCTGTACCTTATTGAAAGCCTTTCCATAAATACGATCAACTTCTACAGTTGCATAATGGGTAGTTTTACTTTTTTTTTTTTTTTGAGATAATTTGAACCGTTCATTTTATTGGGCACTTCATGTATTTCATCCACCAAAAAAAAAAAAAAAAAAATAGGTCAATCCGATAATTGTAATTTGTTCAATTTACTGTTTTTTTTACTAAAATAATGAATGATAATTTTTGTTTTTAAAAACTAAATCATACATTTATTTTATGACAAAAATAATAAATTAAATAAGTTGTAGTTATTAAATCGACCTAAATATATATATATTTTTTTGTGGATGAAATGCACAAAATGCTTGACAGAATGAATCGTTCGAATTATCGAAACCGAGCTCGTGATAAGCCATAGGGTCAAACAACGCCTCCAGTCCAAATTTTGGAATGAAGGGAATCCTCCTCCTTGTAGAAAATGCTTATCCAAGTGATCTTGTAGCCACACCTTAGGGTGTGGTGATGAGAAGTTTAAAAATTCAAGTCATCTGAATCTTTCACTTTTTATACATAGAAAAAATCAAGATGATCAGATATCGATAACTATATGTTTGAATTATATTTGTCTAAAAAAATAAATGATAAATATAATTTCATGAGTAATCATATATATATTTTTTATATTATAAATGTGATTAAAATATATAGTTATCGATGTATAATCATCATAATGTTTTGTATAAATATTTTACTCAATAAATTTTAAAAAATAAACAACTCAAATGTCAATCTCAAAATGAACTCACCAAATTTAAACTGTTCTCTTAAATTGAATGACCAATCTGACTTATATTTATCAACGTTCATACGTAGATAAGGGTTTTATCCGCCCTAGTACTTTGCGTTTGGAGCACCGGTTCTCTTTGCCAAGAAGAAGGATGGCGTGTTGCGACTTTGTATTGATTACCAGAAGTTGAACCGGGTAACTGTTTAGAACAAGTACCCATTACCTCGCATAGATGATTTGTTTGACCAGTTAAAGGGGTCTTGTTGCTTTTCTAAGATAGACTTGAGATTGGGTTATCACCAGTTGAGGGTAAGGGAGGAGGATATCTAGAAAATGGCATTCCGTACGTGGTATGGCCATTATGAGTTCCTAGTGATGCCTTTTGGGTTAACCAATGCACCAACCTTATTTATGGACTTGATGAACATAATCTTTCGTGAGTTCCTAGACCGTTTTGTGGTTGTCTTTGTTGATGACATCTTGATTTACTCACCCTCAGAGGAGGAACACTTGCGAGTAGTGCTTGAGTTCCTTAGAGCCCACAAATTGTATGTTAAGTTTGGGAAGTGTGAGTTCTGGTTAAAAGAAGTGAAGTTCTTATGCCATGTGGTATCCGAGGAAGGGATGACTGTGGATTCTTCCAAAATAGAAGCAGTGTAAGAAGGGGAACAACCTAAGAATGCCTTTAAGATTTGTAGTTTCTTGGGGTTGGCCAAGTATTACCGTCGATTTGTGAAGGATTTCTCTAGATTAGCCTTACCTTTGACTAGACTAACGAGGAAGGGAATCAAGTTTGTGTGGAGTGAGACTTGTTAAAAGTCGTTCCAAAAACTTAAGGTTAGACTTACCACTACTCTAGTGTTGATTATTCCGGAGAGGGATTTGGGCTATTCGGTGTATTGTGATGCATCTCGGGAAGGTTTGGGTTATGTCTTGATGCAAGATGAGAAGGTAATAGCTTATGGTTCACGTCAGTTGAAAACACACGAAAGGAACTATCCTACTCATGACCTATAGTTAGCAGCAGTGATCTTTTCCTTGAAGATTTGGAGACATTACTTGTATGGTGAGAGGTTTGAGGTATTCTCCGATCACAAGAGTTTGAAGCATCTGTTCTCATAGAAAGATTTGAATCTGAGGCAAAGAAGGTGGCTGGAGTTTATGGAGGACTATGATTCTGAGTTGCACTATCATCTGGGAATGGCCAACATAGTGGCCGATGCCTTGAGTAAAAAGTTCATTAGCAGTGTAGCTAGTATTGCCATTCGAGAATGGGAGATGTTGGGTGCTATTGGCGAGTTTGACATGCATCTTGGTGAATCCGTAGAGTTGGCAACTTTGTTTTCCATAGTTGCACAACCTGCACTTGTGAGTCGAGTTGTAGAAGCATAGAGGGGTGATCATGAGGTAGAAACCCTCCGAGAGAAGATATCTAGTGGGAAGGTGGGGAAGGGCTTGAATGTGTATTTTGACTTGAACATTAGATACCTTGACTGTCTTTTTGTATCGGAGTCTTGTAGAGAGGAGGTACTCCGAGAGTTTCACTACTCATGCCTTGCAGTGCACCTGAGAGCCCACAAAGATATATCACGACCTTAGTCACCAGTTTTGATGGAAGGGGAAGAAGAAGGACGCAGCCATGTTTGTATCGAGGTGCCTTACTTGTCAACAAGTGAAGGCCGAACATCAGAGGCCAGTGGGTTTGTTACAACCCTTGCCTATAGTCGAGTCAAAGTGGAAGCATGTCACGATGGATTTTGTTGTGGTTCTTCCGAGGACTCAACGGGGTAATGATGCCATTTGGGTGATAGTTGATCGGTTAACTTAGTTAACGCACTTTGTACTTATGGGCACGAGTGACTCAATAGATTTTTTTGCTGACCTTTATGTTAGGGACATAGTTCGACTTCACGGGGTCCCTGTGACTATTGTTTCAGATAGAGATTTGCGTTTCATGACTCGATTGTGGCAGAGCCTACAGAATGCTTGGGGCACTAAATTGACTTTTAGTACTGTCTATCATCCTCAAATTGACGGGCAGTCAAAGCGTACTATTTAGATTCTAGAGGTATACTTTGGGGTTGTGTTATTGACTTTAAGGGGTCGTGGGAGAGGCACTTACCTTTAGTGGAGTTTGTCTATAACAATAGCTTTCAATTGAGTATTGGCATGGCACCGTTTGAGGCCTTGTATGGTCGACCGTGTAGATCTCCTGTGTGTTGGACCGAGGTGGGTGATGCATCTATGATAAGTCTTGAGCTAGTCTGGGAAACGACGGAGAATGTTGCACTTATCCGTAAGAGATTGGTTATGGCTCAGAGTCATCAGAAGAGCTATGTCGATCGTAGGAGGAGATCGTTGTCATTTGAGGTAGGAGATCACATCTTCTTAAAAATATCACCTAGACGAGGTTTGATGAGGTTTGGGAAAAGCGGGAAGTTGTCTCCTAGATTTATTGGACCTTTTGAAATCATAGAACGGATAGGGGAGGTAGCTTATCGTTTGGCCTTGCCACCATAGCTTTCTAGGGTTCATAACGTGTTTCATATTAGTATGCTTCGGAAGTACGAGCCAAATCCATCACAGTTGTTGGATTGGACCGAGTTAGAGGTTGATGGTGATGTCTCGTATGAGGAGAGACCGGTTAGAGTTTTAGATACTCGAGACCAAGTCTTGCGTGCCAAGACAATTCCTTTGGTAAAGGTGTTGTGGAGACATCACGGGATTGTTGTAATTGGTTTAAACATGGTTTTGTTGTTGGATTTAAAATTTTGGGGACGAAATTCCTTAAGGAGGGAGGTTATAGCGATTTTGGTTTAGACCCAACCCATTTGATGTTCTGGATCCTGGTTTCATTGTCTTATATGATTGTTCATGTCTTGTTTCTCCTTATTCCTCATTGAGTTTGGTTATTGGAGTGTCTTGGTTGCGTTTGGAACAGGTTGTTAGCTTGTTTTTCAAAACTGTTGTTGCCTAGATTTTTGTCTCTACCCTCAAGCAAAGCTTCTTGCGCTCGAGCGGTCTTTGAAAATTCTCTGTACTTTTGCAGGTTTGCAAAACTATTGGGAGGGTGCATTCTTTGCTCGAGCAGTGATTCTTGCGCTCAAGCAGTGTTGGCTTGAGCAGTACTTCTAGGGCTCAACTGGTGGTCTTCTGTCTGTAAAACTTCTGGAAGCTAGTATTCTTTGCTCGAGCAGTACTTTTTGCGCTCGAGTTGTCCTACTTATTGTTTCTAGTCGCTCGAGCGACACTTCTTGTGCTCGAGCGGTCTACACGTATATCAGTTTGTAAAAGTCACTTTTTGTGTCACTCTTTCATTTCTCTATCTCTTTAAACATTCTAAAAACCCTAGAACTAGAGCTTCTCTCTCTAAAACTCACATTCTCTCTACAAATACACCTAGATCCATTGATTTCTCCACCTTAGTCCCTTTGATAAAAATGTAGAGCACACCGAGAGCTTCCTCTTAATCGGAACAAAGTTGATTTTCGTCGTCTTTGAGGTTCATCCACTCTCTCGTCTTCTAGGCTCAGGGATTCTCTGCACTTTCTTATGATTTTTAACTTAGTTATTTGTTTTTATAAAGAAACATTGTGATTTGGGAATTTTTGGACAAATCTAAGGTTTTGGTTTGAAATCAAAAGAGAGGTTTTCAAATGAGTTGATGGAAATGATTGAGGGAATGTATTTATTGTTGAGTTATGATGAAATGATGGACTTTATCTTTGAAATTGATTTATAAAGGAAACGGGATTTTTCTCTAAGAATATCAAATGTTGATTTTGTAATGATAAACGGAATTGATGTTGGAAATGTGGAATTAGATTGATGTTGATAAGGATGGCGGAGTTGGATATGTATTATCACTCACATCTTGAGATTTTTGGAAAGTTTGTCTTCATGAAAATTATTTATTTGTTTAGACATATCTGTTTTAGTCTATTGGTGGAGGATAGCTATGATTGTTGTAGAAATTGCATGAGAATGAGGTGAATTGGAACTAATTTATATTCATTTGCATTGAATTTTGTCACATCTTTAACAAATTAAAAATGTATATTGTTTTGAGAAAAATGGGTGAATACTTGGTGAATTTGGGTAGAGGGTGTGGTTACAATATTAAGTTGGTCTATGTGTCCTTGGTGAAAGACCAAAAACCCACGCAGATAGGTGTCGAGCCTTCCAGTTAATACTAGTAAAAATGACAAAGAGTAGTGCTTGTATAGCTGCTGGCAGACACGTACCTAGAGATTCAGAGTGATGTACTCACTACTCTGTTTTCTATTGTAAAGGAAATGGTTTTACGAATTGTGTTATAAACTTGGCATTGCATGGTTTTAGAAAGAGATATAAAATATTTTCAACGCGAGCATTGCATATGCATTCACTTTATATATTTGTTACGATTCATAAACTGTGTTGTAGTATTTCTACTGGGTTTTGGCTCACCTTATGTGGGAAAGCCATTTTCAGGTGTTGATGATATGCCTCCGCCAAGGCAATAGCTTGGAAGGACTTGGAGCTGAAGGCTTCTTTTTGTGTATTGTTATATTTATTTATTTATTTTGTACAAGCCAAGGGCTTTAACTGTATTGGATTTAAATTTATTTCACATATTCAACTTATGGCACATGTTATAGATTCAGGGTTAGGACCTATGAATGTATAACTGCATGTGACATCTTTTATACACTCTGATTATATGAAATGAATAGGATATTGTATTCAGAATGGTATTGTTATTTATTAATATTGTGGATGGTTTTATTGTAATTATTTCGAGCGTTACAGTCATTTTGCGCTCGAGCGGTCACTTTGTCCGCTCGAGCGGTGTCACTTATGGTGTCTGGTCGCTTGAGCGGTGTTTTAGTCGCTCGAGCGATCTGCACGTATTTTAGTTCATAAAAGTCACTTTTTGGATCACTTTTTCATCTCTCTCTCTCTCTCTAAACATTTCAAAATCCTAAATCTAGACCTTCTCTCTCTAAAACTCGTCTTCAACCTTCAAATACTCTCAATCTATTAGTTGCTACACCATTGTCCTTTGGGAAAAAGGGTAGAGCTTGCCTAGAGCTTTGATTTGATCGGAGTAAGGTTTGTTTTCGGCTTCGTCAAGTTTCAACCTTGCTCTGTCTTGTCTTCTAGCTTTGAGGTAAGGGTTTCTTTGACATTTTATATGATTTTTAACTTAGTTATTTATCTGTCTAAAGAATATTGTGATTTGGGAGATTTTGGATAAAATATAGGGTTTGATTTTGAAATAAAAATGAGGGGTTTTCAAATGGGTTCTCGAAAATGGTTGTGGGGTTGTAAATGTGATTGAGTTATGATAAAATGGTGGATTTTCATACTTGGAATTGATTTTTAATGAAAATGGAAATTTTCCCTAAAATCTTGGACGTTTGATTTTGTGAAAGAAAATGGAAATGACGTTGGACTTTGTAAGAACAGAATAATGATTATGTTGATGATGATGGTAGACTTGGATATGTATTATCACTCTTCATCTCAGAATTTATGAAATTGGATCTTTATTGGAAATTATCTGTTTGAATAAAGATATATGTTTTGTGCTATCGGTGGATGATAGCTATGATTGTTGTTGAAATTGCATAAAGATTAGATGAATTGAAACTAATTTCTCATCCATTTGCATTGAGCATTGTTGCATACTTAACATTGAAAATATATATTATTTTGAGAAAAATGAGTGAATACCTTGGTGAATCTGGGTCGGGGGTGTGGTTGTGGTATTATGTTGGCTTGTGCGTCATTGGTGAAAGTCTAGAAACCCGCGTAGTTAGGTGCCGATCCTTTCAGTTAGTACTGATAAAATGGCTTTGGTGGTGCTTGTATAGCTTACTGGCAGACACGTACCTAGAGATTCCCAGTGCTTATAATCACTACCCCGTTTTCTGTTATAAAGGAAATGTTTTAATGAATTGAGATATAATCTGACATAGCATGGTTTTTGAAAGAAATGTAAAATGTTTTGGCACTTGGCATTGCATATGCATTCATCTTATAATTTTGTTAAAATTCATACACTGTGTTAGAGTATCTCTACTAGACTTTGGCTCACCTATGTGGAAAACAACTTTTAGGTGTTGATGACATGTCTCCGCTAAGGACGTAGTTTGGGAGAACTTAGAGCCAAGAGCTTCCTTTTTTGATATTTGTTGTATTTATTTTGTACAAGCCTAGGGCTTAAACTGTATTGAGTTAAAAACTCACTTGTTGTAACCAAGCATCGTTTGGGAAAGTTGTAGCCATTAGGGCATTAATTTATCTGTTAAACTTATATTTCATATCGTTTGCTTGTGGCACATGCTATAGATTCAGGGTTAGAGCTTATGAATGTATAATTGTATGCGTCACCTTTTGTATAATGGAATCATATGAATGGAATGATATTATTTTCAGAATGTATTGATATTTAAGAAATGTTGTGAGATGGTTTTATTGTTATTATTTTCGGGGCATTACAGCCACACGTGTTTGTATCTAACTTTTTTTTTCAAAATGTGTGCTTGAAACAATGCAAAGAGGTTATTTGGTTCAAATCAAATTGTATTGACATAATAAAAATAAAATCGACAATAGCATAGGCGTTAGATTCAATTCCACCTATATGCTTGTGTTATTAATAATAATAATAATAATAATAATAATAATAATAATAATAATTATTATTATTATTATTATTATTATTATTATTATAGATATATAAAAGACCCATGTTAGAAGCTTGCTCTAGGTCTAGAAAAGTTTAGAGCCAACCCTGATTACCATATACATGCATGCACCCATACACACCATTCATCGTACACCACCAATAATCAAATCCTCTATAGTGTGTTAGAAACAAGGTGATCAAGTATGAAGTGTCAAGATAGAAAAATTGGAATATACACAGACCAAGGCATTAACAAAACCAGTCTACCATGTAACTGTTTCTTTGGATAATGAGAAAGTCAAAGATTCAAAATTCGAGTTGATAGAACGATTTCAACCATTTCGTTGTAATCTAACTTACTAATCCCTTGTTACATCCTATTGTATGGGGGAAAAAAAATAGAGTACTCTGTTAAAAACCTACTTTAACAGCCCATTTTCTTTACACAACTATAACCTCACCTATTTAGTGCAAACAAGTAACAAAAAAAAAAAAAAAAAAAAACATTAAAAATAAGATAGTCCACATACCTTGCTTATCAGCTCAATATGAACTCCACCTAATCAATTTCAGCTTTATAAAAAACAATTATATTTCTTGTCAACCAAAAAAACAAACAAAACTTCATGATTTCCTTTTTCAAACACTTGTAATTCAACCCAAACCACCAACACCGTCCAAACTCCTTAGGTGAGCCCCACAATTGGATAAAAAGCACTCTATACATGAACAATAGGGTAGTGTCTGGTTTAATTTTTAAATTAACTTTTGGATTGAAAAAAAAATGTTTGGTTTACAATTTTTTAATATTGTTTCAAAATTGTTTTTTCTCTCATCTCTTTTTTTTTTTTTCAATCATTTTTTTTCTCTCTCTTTTATCCTCTCTCACATTCAAATCATCAATTAATCAATTTTTCTCTCACACTCATCTATTCAACTATAAAAAATAAAAAATAAAAAACCTACAAATTATTCCAAAATTATTTTCAAAACTCATAACCAAACAAGTTCTTAATTTTCAAAACTCTTTTCAAAAACTTATCTTTCAAAACTAAACCAAACGGACCCTAGATTTTCTATCCCCATTATAGAACACACAACAAGCCTCAGAATCTAGAGGGATAATGTTCATTCTCAATAGTAAATCCCTAGTAACAATTTTTTCAAGCAAAACACATAAGGTGGCAAATAATAACAACCAATCAACTCTCTTCAAACTCTTCTATCCTTTCAAAATTGTTTGCCATTTCATTAGAGGGGTAATTGGGAGTGATAAAATGGGAGATGTAGCAAAATTCGTACAAAAATTTTCTAATTCTTATTCAATCCCAAAAAAATTTCAACTGCTTGTACAAAGAGCATACTGAGGTAAGAACCCCATTCTAGTCCAACATCTATATTAGTTGTCCCTACCCTCAACCTAACTCCTGCAGTCCTTAGCTTCAACCTAACTCCTTGTAGCAATTTAAACATATTTACCCACTCTTTCTCCCACTAAATCATTGTCTTCTATACTCTGACTTCCACAAAATTTTACCACTATCAAGCTTACATACATCCTTCACATTACATTTGAGATTGTTAATAGCCTTGGATATTTTAAGTTTAGTGACCAATTCCCAAGTCAATATATGCCCATTTCCCACTATTATAAACATATTATTATTTCTCACAATATCCTTAACATTGAATTACTTGCATTCTAATTCCACTACACTCTTCCAAACACCTGAATTGTTTCCATTTCCAACCCTCTAAGGAAGCCATTCTACCATCTCAACATTATATTTGTGGCTTACTAACCCCTTCTCCACAATGCATATTTCTTTCCTTACCAAATCTCCACCACCATTTTGACAAAAGAGCCATATTCATAGATTCTTCAAACCTAACACACCTATATCCTTACTAGTGGTTACTTTCTTACAATTCACTAGATTTTTCAATTTCACGAGATTTATTTAACTAGTTTCTTGCGGGGTTCTATATCCTAGTAGACATAAGGAAAACATTGTTTTTGTTTAATATGTAAATAATCTGCTAGAGTTTGCACATTTTTTTGGCACCCTTTAATACAATAGCTAACTTTACTAATAAAAAATCAACTTAAAACACAAGGAAGAAAAATATCAATCATTCAAACTTAACCAAATCAAAGGCACCAAAAAATATTAAATAAGAATAGTCACGTAATTAAAGTTGAACACATTTAACAAAGCCAACATTATTTACGGCAAAACAAGAAGGTGGTTGATCTCAAACTAGCACTAAGCAGCTTTCAAAAATCTTCCATTGAAACTAATAATCAAAATGAAAAGTAGAGAAGCACACTCAGTCACCCTTTCTCCTGAAAGAACATCCCTCGATGAGCCTCGCATGGCCTCCTGTTGACTGGCACAAGATGGTCTGGCAGTTTCTACACATCACAACAGTTTGCGAGTGACTAAAGATGGTGGTTCTTTAATTTTTCCAATTGATCAATCAATAAAAATTTACTAAAGTGGAAAAGAACATGACACATCATGTAAATCTCTGGTTGGTTTTGAAACTCAATAATTTATTTTTGAGTTTTTTGTTTATAGTGTTTATTGTATTTAGTTAACTTTTTTATATTTCAATAAATAAATAAAACTTAATTTTTATATCCAACCAACTAACCAAGATGTACTTCAAAGTTAAAAGCAGAAATTGAAAAAAAAAATCACGAAAAATACAAATAGTACATCATTCCTAGTGAACTTTTTCAAGGTTCTTCACAAATATTTGAATTTTTAGGTGTATTAGGTGAATCAATTTGACTAAAATGTTAAAAAAACAAATACAAAAAACTCAAAAACAGCTTTCAGAAACTAATCCAAACAAAACATTTAATTTGAAACCCAAAACAATAACATGAGATCAATAATAATAATAATAAACAAAGTATTACAAAAACTCACATGTTGAAACAGCCTTGGCATTTGACATCCTTTTGCAGAAAAAAAAAAAAATTGAAGAAAAAAAAAAAGAATCAGAGCACTATTTGGTTAAAAACAAAACTTACAACAAATTGAGTATCAATTATGAGTGACAGAGTAAAATTTGTGGGGTTTGCACTACCATGAAGAAGGAATTAGGGGACTGGACCAGACGCTTTAGCTTGTGCTTCCTCTTCTCGAGCTCTGCTAGTGGATTCAACAAATCGATATTATTTGGAAGAACCTGAAAAACAAGATCAAAACTTAATCAATTGTCATGAAAAATCATATTCAATACCATAAAAACCTAACAAATATAGATCTGAAGAATAAAATACAAAAAGAAGGGCTTTGATATGAGGATGAGGTGCTATCGAACTCACCATTTTGTGTGTGTTTGTGTGTTGTAGAAGGAGAGAGCTTTTCGCAGCGAACTGGTAAAAACCCTAGATGAAGACTCCAAAGGATGTAGGGTTGACAAGGAAGAACCCTAGATTTATCGTCGCATATATATAGGCGAAATTGGAATGATTATAGACCTTTGGATGGATCTGTGTCTAATCTCAACCATTGGTTTTTGATTTTCTCAAACAATACATATGTATCATATTAGGGCAAAAAAATGGATTTTAGGGTCAAGGACTTTGAGAATGTCATGTGGAGTTTTTTTTTTTTTTTCTGAATATTTTAAAAAATGGTAAATTACACTTACACCCTGTACGGGGAGGAAATATTCGTCGATTTCCGTACTCTTTGGGTCCAAGCTTTGCGTTAATTCGAATGACGTTGTTCAACTTGAGAACAAAAGGATGGTGAGCTACCCAGCGAGTGTGTTTGTTACGTCTCCAAATTTTATTTCTCGGAAACATTACCAAAACCTTTACTTTAAATCTAGATGTTAAATACATTAATGAATACTAATATCCATTACATTTGAGTAATAGAAATATTGTCCTCTCTCGAATGAATACAACAATGGTACTTGCGAATGAATTACATTGAAGTATCCAAAACCAATAGTTACATATCAAAACACTCAAGAACCATTGATCATTCTGTACATTTTAGTTACACTCTAATAACAATTGTACACCAAAAAGGAAATACAACTTCGTAAATCTTCAACTAGTGTTAGTGGGTCTCTTTCCCTAAAAATGGTAACATAAACATGGAATGAACAATATGTCCAGTAGGAACTTTCAATGGTTCTAAACAATAAATATCCCTAGATACATGTGATCATGAATGCTAGGAGTGATACATGCATATAAAATGTGCTCCTTTCATACTCAAAATACACTACATACAAAATGTAACATCGTTCTCTTAAAGAAACCCATAAAAAGTTGTTTAAAGAAAACCCCTTTCTTGTGTTTCAGTATAATTCTAATATAGTTTTTGCAAATACATTATCAGGAGGTCGATGTTAAGAAAAGAGCCAGCTTACTATAAGTCACAATAAACCATTACTCATTAACCGCGTAAAACAAAGCTACACAGTCGCACGTATTCAACTTTATATCATTATGATTATTCACTCCCCTTATCAAAATCATAAGGGTAGATTTCGTTAGCATCGTTCCACACAAATCCAATCTAAATTGGCTCCATTACCAAGCCATGTCATCGCACTACCACGCTTTACCGGTCACGAGCCGGAAGAAATGGGGAACCTCACATGTCTTATCAAACCATACGCTTTACTGGGCACTACTCCGGAAGGAAGGCAGAACCTTTATTACGTGCCACGCTTTGTGACTCAAATACGGTAGGAAACGGACCCCAAAACAATGTCCCAATCCATCGATATAATTTGTGGGCAAGGCCAACACATCATTCGTTAGGTCCACCACACATTACTTTAATAATTCACATAACAACTACACTTTATATTCCACCACATTCTTTATTATTCATCAAGTCCTTCATTATTACAATTCCGACAAAAACCAATAACAATGTTTACTATTTTTATCTCAAAACAATCTAATAACACTTCACCAAAAACTTACAAGCTCATCTTTAGAAGTATGCACAATTATGATATTCTTGTTATCTCTTTACTTTACCACATTATCATCATAAGTTATCCAGGATTAGTTGATTTAATTACTAACCTCAATTTATTTTACATAACCTTTCAACACAATTATCTCTTTTTTTTTTTTTTTTTATCATTATTTACTCTTATCTCACAAAACATAAACTTAATTTCATGAATTAAGTGTCAATTGAAACTTTCTTCGTTCCCCAAAATAAATTCCATAACTAGGGTTAAGCATAAAATTAGGGCTTTTTACAATTTAACACCAAACCATATTCCTATAACCCAAACATTTCATATTTCGCGTAAATCATCAATTTAACAACCATAAATTAAAAACACTAACTTATTTACATGCTATTTATGAAAAATCTCCTCAAAATGAGGGTTTTATGCAATAAAAGATACCACTCATCTATCCACAAGATAATATTGAAGAGAATCAAGAAAAATCCCTACCTCTAGCAAGAACAGAACAAGTCCGACTTTTCAACCTCGCCCAAGAGAAATCCCAAGATGCGTTCTTCGTTTTTATATAAGGGACATGGGGTGAAAAATGAGAGGAGAGAGAAGAAAATTAAGCTTGAAAGCTTGGAAACTCTTAACAATAGGGGAAAAAAAGAAGAGGAAAGAGAAAAAATAGAAGAGAATGAAATAAAAATGAGCCAAAAAGTACCTTTTAACGTGCTGAATTCGTACTCTCCGCACGAGCGAACAGACCAAACAAGACAGACTGCTCAAGTGACCACTCCTGCGCTCGAGCATAAATCAACAACTCTTAGAATCTCAGATAGACCTGCAAAAGTACTGGGAGCTTCACCAGATCGCTTGAGCAACCACTCCTGCGCTCGAGCAAAGAAAAAAATTTGGAGTGCTAAGTGTTCCCAAAAAACCTCTCCGACGCTCAAATTAGCATACTTAGAGAAGAAAAAAGAGCCAATAGAGACAAAAGACAGGTAGCTCTGATAGCAAGAATTCCAGACCTGTTGTATGGTGGTGTTGCGCAATTTATATAGTTTTTGCGCAATCATTTCCTAGACACGCAGATGTACTATCCTCTCTTCATCTCATACGTGTATGCGACAATACTACCAAATAGTATCAATGAAATAGTTTAACGGTATCAACGTGCATAAACAGCGGGTTCCTCCCTCTGCTTCCCAATTGGGCCACGTAATAACTTCTACCGAGCTATGCATAACTTGGCGCATGGTTGTCCATTCCAAGACCAGCCTCCACCACCCAACCTGGCTCCGAGATGCCCAACTGGTCAACTACACCTCGACCAAACCAGTTAAAATCGCCTTGATCCCCTACCACGGCTAACACTTTGCTTGGACCACCTCAGCTCGGTAAGATCTGCCCAGTCCACCAGAGGAACACTTCAACCTAGGCAGTGGATCATGGGCCAAGCTAGGCCCATCATGTTGACAGCTCGGCTCTTTTACATGGTCAAAACTCCTCTCTCAATTGTCACTTAATCCGTTCTGCTCCAGCATGAACCAGATTACCACAACTAGCCGAGCTAGATACCCTAACCAGCTAAATGAATTGCACGGTGTGAATTTGACATCCCAAGGAGCTCGGTGCGAATCTCACGTTATAAGGAGCTCGGTGAGAATCCCACGCCAGAAAGAACTCGGTACAAATCCAACACCGAAAGTAGCTTGGTTCATCTTGCTATACTAAAAAAACGTCATCTCACAGGGACACATGTCGTCATGTAACGATGCGGGCACAATTCCCCATGAGACCTTTCAAATTTTTGGTGCCCTTTTGAGGGTGAAGTATATATACCATCTTTAACCTCCTAATTTCCCCACTTTTCATCATTGTTTCTCAGACCATATCCTCTGCGGACCAAAGTGCACTGCCATCTACTCTTTGCGTCCAGTGTTCAACTCGAAGCATTTCCGTCAGAGTTTTCGTTTCCTCTTCACAGTCAGAGCATTTCCCGCCAATCGGAGTGCCGTTTGGAGCTATATTCCCATGAACTCCCCATTTGGGTAAGTGTTCTTCATCTCCCTTCAATGTTCTTCACTGTTCTTGGGCTTTCCTTGTATTATTTTTACTGAAAATATGATAACAACATCAAATCCCACAGAAAACACAATTTTACAAGGGTCTCAAATCATCCATAGTGCTTAAATGCCCCCTGGTTCTATTTTTCTTTTGCACAGTTCATCGAACATAGGAGGGGTTGTGCTAAATAGGGTAAAAACCAACTTTTCAATCTGAAATCACGATTTGGCCTAGCAAATTTTATGTTTGTCACGTATAAGGAACGAGTGAGCTAGGAATAAGGGGAACTTAGAGGGCCATGCAACCGAACAAAATCTATTTCGCTTGTGCGGCCGAGCTAAGGCCCAGTTCACTATGAGGTCAAGAAATAATTCAACTCATAGCTAATCGAAATAATTCCTAGCCTCCACCACCCAACCTAGCTCCGAGATGCCCAACTGGTTAATTGCAACGCGGCCAAACCAGTTAAACTCGCCTTGAAACCCTACCACGACCAACACTTTGCTTGGACCACCTCAGCTCGATAAGATCTGCCCGGTTCACCAGTGGAACACTTTGGCTTAGGTAGTGGAGCTCGGTTAGCCCTGTCTGGCAGATCCAGTCCATCTCTAGCCCAACTAATCGTAAAGCGATGGGCTGAGCTAGGCCCATCATGTTGACTACTTGACCCTTTTACATGATCAAAACTCCCCTCTCACACCCCTTGAGGTTTGGGTTTAATACAAATTACACCTGAGGTTTAGGAAACTACACTAACCCCCTATGTCATTGTAATTATTTAGACGGAATGAAAACATTGAACTCATGCACTCTCTCTTTTCTTGTTTTGTTTTACTTCCTCTCTTTTTTTTTTTTTTCATTTCCTTTGTTTTATTTATTTATTTTTCAATGTAGTTTCCTCTATTTTTCTACTAGGAGTTATTACCTTTTATATAAGTAGAGGGGTTTGTAAAATGAGACTATTAACAATAAGGGTGAAAATGTAATTTCTAGAACATCAGAGGGTGGGATGTAATTGGACCGAACCTTAGGGGGTGTCAGTGTAATTTACCCTTTAAAAAATCAAACTACTTACGAAAATAACATATTTTTTAAATTATTTAGTAAATTAACCTATTTTTTGAAATTTGGTTTTCAAAATACAATTTCATGATAAAATTGCATTTTCAAAATGCACTTTCATGGCGACATGGCTGCCTAAGGATGCCAACGTGGGCATGTTAAAGTCGCATTTTACAAACACAAGTTTGTCTTGAAGTTTCATTTTCAAAACACAATTTCAATCCTAAGATGAAATGCAATTTCAACACAGCGTGGGCCTGGGCATAAGGTTATCCGACTCCTGAAAACCGCCAAACCTGAACCACCCGCACCTATTTAGGCGGTTTCGCAGAATCCTTAGGGTCGGATGTGGGTTAAGATTTTCCTATTTTGCAGATTACGAGCGGGTCGCGGGTTTTACCCGCACCCGCACTTACATGCACATTCACACTCACCCGCTTGTATCTGTATACATTTTTTTTTTTTTTTGAAATCTGGACCGTTAGATTTTCATGTAAGTTTTGTAATACTCTTCACCAATAATCAATCACTTTTTTTCATGTCATTATAATAATATCACACACTGCCTTGTTTAAAATATTTATTCTTCAATTGAAAATTCTTCAATTTTTTTGCAAATCTAGTTATGCGATTTTTTTTTTTATGTTAGTTTTTATTTAATTTTCATTCTAATTTTTTGTAATCTAGTTTTAATAAAGGATAGTGTTAAATCTCCCACAATCAAGAATATTTACAAAATGGGAAAAAAATAAGCCCAAAAGTAAATTTTTAACGGAAAAAACTCAATCCACAAACCCCTCGCACATCCGTGAACCCTATCTGCACAAATCGCAACTTGCACTACGAGTGGTTGTGGATTTAATTTTTCCTAAACCGCAGAGATGCACGCAGGTCCAAACCCCAAACCGAACCATCAAAAATCAATCTACGAACACCCCTACATCATGCTCAGTTTGAAAATGATATTTCAATATGAAATCTCATTTTGAAGATGTGATTTGAACATAAGGTTTGTATTGCATTTTAACAATGAGATTTTAGTTAAATCACATTTTAAGTGTATTATAGCGATTCTAGTTTAGACCTGACCCGTTGATGTTTTGGACGTGGGTTTCATTGTCTTGTGTGGTTGTTCATGTCTTGTTTCTCCTTATTCCTCATTGAGTTTGGTTATTAGAATGTATTGGTTCCATTTAGAATAGGTTGGTAGCTTTTTTTTCAAAATTGTGTTGCCCAAATTTTCGTGTCATCACTCGAGGGGCACTTCTTGCGCTCAAGCAGTCTTTATGAACTCTTAGTACTTTTGTAGGTCTGCAAAACTACAGGGAGGGTGCATTCTACGCTCGAGTAGTGTTTCTTGTGCTCGAGCAGTGTTGTGCTCAAGTGGTCCTTCTTGAGCTCGAGCGGTTGTCCATTGTCTGCAAAACTTCTAGGAGTTTGTATTCTACGCTTGAGCGGTAACTTCCTGTGCTCGAGCGATCACACTTTTTCTGTCTGGATGCTCAAGCGACACTTCTTGCGCTCGAGCGGTCTGCGCATATATCAGATCATAAAGTCACATTTTTTAGTCACTTTTTCATCTCTCTCTCTCTCTCTCTCTAAACATTCCAAAAACCCTAAGTTGAGACTCTCTCCCTTTAAAACCCATATTCTCTCTACAAATACACCTAGAACTGTCGGTTTCTTCACCTGTGTCCTTTTGTTAAAAAAGTAGAGTACTCCGAGAGCTCTCTTTTGATCTGAACAAAGTTGGGTTTCGGCGTTGTTGAAGTTTATTCACTCTTTCTCTCATCTTCTAAGCTTGAGGTAGGGATTCTTCGCACTTTCTGTGAGTTCTAACTTAGTTATTTGTTATTTCTAAACAATATTGTGATTTGGGAACTTTTGGAACAAGTCTAGGATTTTGGGTTAAAAATCAAAAGAGTGGTTTTCAAATGGATTCTTGGAAATGATTGTGGGGTTGAAAATAAAGTTGAGTTGTGATGAAATGGTTGATTTTGATACTTGGAATCGATTTTGGAAGAAAAAGGGATTTCGCCCTAAATGCCTCAAACGTTGATTTTGTATAAATAATGGAATTAATATTGAAATTGTGAAATCGAATTGATATTGATGAGGATGGCGGAGTTGGATATGTATTATCACTCACCTCTTGAAAATTGGAGAGTTTATCTTTATGTAATTCATTATATGTTTAGAGATATCTATTTTGGGCTATTAGTGGAGGATAGCTATAATTTTTGTAGAAATTACATGAGAATTAAGTAAATTGAAACTATTTTCTCATCCATTTGCATTGGGCATTGTGCATATTTAACACATCGCAAATGTTTATTATTTTGAGAAAAGAAGTGAATACTTGGTGAATCTAGGTAGGAGGTGTGGTTCCAATATTAAGTTGGCCTGTGTATCCTTAGTGAAAGACCAAAAACCCGCGCGGATAGGTATCGAGCCTTCTGGTTAATACCGGTAAAAATGACAAATTGCTACTACTTGTATAGTCTACTTGCAGATACGTACCTATAGATTCACAGTGTTGTATTCACAGTCTTGTTTATAATGAAAAGGAAAATGATTCGTGAACTATGTTATAACCTAGCATTGCATGGTTTTGAAAGAGATGTAAAACGTTTTGGCACGAGCATTGCATATGCATTCATTTTATAGCTTTGTTAAGATTCACATATTGTGTTGGATTAGTTCTACTAGGCTTTGGCTCACCCTATATAGGAAAACCACTTTCAGGTGCTGATGATATGCCTCCGCTAAGGCAGTAGCTTGGGAGGACTAGGAACGAGAGCTTCTTTTACTTATTTGTTATGTACAAGCCTAGGGCTATACTTGTGTTGAGCTCCGACTCACTTTGGTTGTAACCAAGTACTATCTTGAAAAGTTGTAAGCCTTTAGGGTATTTCTTATTTGCTTTAACTCGCATTTTATATCTTTAACTTGTATCACATGCTATAGATCCAGGGTTAGGACTTGTGAATGTGTGACTATATGTGCTACCTTTTGTAAAACAGAACCATATGAAATGAAAGGGTATTTATTTGCAAAGAATTATGTATGTACACTGTCGTTATCTATTAGTATTGTGGGTGGTTTATCGTATTTATTTCGGGGCGTTACATGTATTTTCAAGAAATTATAATTTAGGAAACACGATTTTTTGGAATCACAATTTCAAAATACAAAATAAAAATGATTAGTTTAATTTTCAGAATATGCTTTTATTATTATTTTTTTAAGAAATTAAACTATTTTGACAAGAATAAACACCAAAAATAATTTTTGAATTTAAAAAAAACTATTTGCACTTTTTAAAAAGATAAAATCATTTGAAAGTAATGAGTGTTTTTATTTTTCATTTTTCTACTAAATTAGTTTCAAGGTTTTTTTAAACAAAAATTAGAAATTAAATTCTCAAAACAAAACCAAACTGAATTGTTCTACAGAATTACTATGTGATTCCATATTGCAAAATATTTAAGATAGCAAAATTTTATTCAGTACATAAATATGATTTCATCGACGTTCATACGATTTCATTACATAATTTCTATTCATACGATTCATTAAATAGTTAAAATAACAATTTTTTTTTGTTATATTTTTTTATGTTTATGTAATGAAATCGTATGAATTTAGATTATGTACTAATACAAGTTTGCTATAACTATTTTTCAACATAGAATTGCATTTTGAAATTACAATTTCATTGTTTTGCGTTTTCAAATTGTGATTCAGTAAAATCGTGTTTCCTAAATTAGGATTTCTGGAAAATCGTTTTAACTAAAATCTCATTTTCAAAATGTAATACCCAATCTTATTTTTTATTTTCAAAATGACGTACCCAAATTTATGTTGAAATCACAACTCATAATGAGTATTGAAAATATCATTTTCACATTAATGTTGAAATTGTGTTTTTAAAATGCAATTTTAAGGTAAACTTGCATTTTTAAAATGCAATCTCAGTATAATCATGTTGACAACTTCATGCGGCCATGTCACCATGAAAGTACATTTTAAAGATGCGATTTTTTCATATAATTACATTTTGAAGACGCAATTTCAAAAAGTAGATTAGTTTGTTAAATAGTTTGAAAAGTAAGTTATTTCTGTATATAGTTTAATTTTGGGCGAATTACACTAATAGTTCTTGTAGTTTGGGGCTTATGTTATTTTGGTCACTGGTCTTTCAATTGTGATGCATTTGACTATGAATTTTGAATTTTGTTCCAAATAAGTGCAATTGAAGACACTGTTGCTGGATTGCAAGGGCAAAAATAAATGTCAAAAAATTATTTTTGAATTTTTAAAAATTATTTCTACCCACCAAATATAAAATTATATAACAAAGATAAATCTTTTACATTTTTATTTTTTTATTTTTTTACCAAATTAATTTTTACTATGTGTTTGGATGATGTTCATATAATGATTGGTTGTTTTTGTTGATGTTTTTGGATAGTTCTCATGTAATAGATGGTTGTATTTTTTGTTAATAGATATTTTTGGATGGTTATCGTATAATGGATGGTTATTAAGCTTTTAATGTGTAATCAATAAGTTTAATATATGAAATATTTTTAGTTTTAAATTTTTTGATTTAATGGATTGGTTTAATAATGAAATCAAAGTTATCGCTATGTAACGAAAATAAATATCAAAAAAAAAAAATTATTTTAAATAATTATTTCTACCCTCCCAGAAGATAAAATTATATAAAAATTATGTGTTTTTAATTTTTTTCACCAATTTTCTTTAGTTTCTTAAAAAAAAATTTCTGAAAACCAAACAAAACAAAACTTTATAACTAAGAAAGTTCCAACATTATTTATTAAAAAAAAAGCCTTACATTTCAAACAATATACAAGTTAACCAACACAAAATAAATTGTATGATGACTTTGCCCTTGAAATAGACCATTTGCGAAAGGCACATCTTTGATTGTCCTTATTTGAAACAAGATTCAAAATTTAAGGTTAAATGTATCACAATTGAAACGTCAGGAATCAAAGTGACACAAATCTCAAACTACATGAACTATTAGTATAATTCGGCCTTTAACTTTTTAGAATATTCTGGAAAAAAAAAAAAAGAAAGAAAAACTCTGGCAAGTGTGATGAACTAATATTCTTTAGAAATAATGATTCATCCATTAATTTTGCTTCCTAATTTCACTCTAATGGTGTAGAATTAGGGACGCTAAATAGGAAAGAAAAAGAGAGAGAAGTGTGGGATCGTTTCACATTGGAGTGGACCACATCATTAGGGATGGAATTGAGGGACAAAATTAGGAGATGTAGCACCACTCATTTTTTAGGGAGAATTACTTAATATTGGGATAGAGAAAAAAAAAATTAGTACAAAAACATAGGGGTGCAAGTCATTCTGTAGTGGGGTGCAAGTGACCTTCCATGTTTGCGTATTTTCTTTTTCTTTGTCCAGATATTAAGTAATTCCGCTTATTTTTTATGAGAGATGCCTACCTTATTTCTTTGGACCCCCCGCTCTTTCATTTTTTTTTAATTCCAATTTTGCCCAAAGATAAAATTCCATTTCTATCCTCATCCCTAACCCTCTAACCCTAATTTTCCAAACACTAACCCTAATTCCACCGGCCATTCCTATCACCTCCGGCAGCCACTGTTCACCCTTCTTACCTTCATCGCCGACCATCTACCTTCCTGTCACCATCAACGCCGACTATCTACCTTCTCGTCAACCCCAACCACCGCTATTACCACCTTCTTGTCACCCCCAACCACCGCTATCACCACCTTCATTTCCACAACCCTAATCGACCATTTTTCATCCTTAGAACAATCTATCTCCTAAAAATCCCAAACCCTAGACTCTCAAATCGAAGCCTTTGATGCCAATATTAACAAAACCCTCACACGTCTCATCAAACCACACGCTTTACCGGGCACTACTCCGGAAGGATGGCAGAACCTTTATTATGCACCATGCTTTGTCGACTTAAATACGGCAGGAAATGGACCCCAAAACAATATCTCAATCCATCGATATAATTTGTGGGCAAGGCCAACACATCATTTGTTAGGTCCGCCACACATTACCTTAATAATTCACATAACAACTACACTTTATATTCCACCACATTCTCTATTATTCATCAAGTCCTTCATTGTTACAATTCCAACAAAAAACAAAAACAATGTTTACTATTTTTATCCCAAAACAATCTAATAACACTTCACCAAAAACTTACAGGCTCATCTTTAGAAGTATGCACAATTCTAGTATTCCCGATATCTCTTTACTTCACCACATTATCATCATAAGCTATCCAGGATTAGTTGATTTAATTACTAACCTCAATTTATTTTACATAACCTTTCAATACAATTATCTTTTTTTCTTCAACCATTGATTATCATTATTTACTCTTATCTCACAAAACATAAACTTCATTTCATGAATTAAGTGTCAATTGAAACTTTGTTCATTCCCCAAAATAAATTCCATAACTAGGGTTAAGCATAAAATTAGGGCTTTTTACTATTTAACACCAAACCATATTCCTATAACCCAAACATTTCATATTCCACTTAAATCATCAATTTAACAACTATAAATTAAAAACCCTTACTTCCTTACATGCTATTTATGAAAAATCTCCTCAAAATGAGGGTTTTATGCAATAGAAATTACCACTCATCTATCCACAAGATAATATTGAAGAGAATCAAGGAAAATCTCTAGCTCTAGCTAGAAGAAGAGAAGTCTAACTTTTCGACCTTGCCCAAAACACGATTTGTTCGAATGGATAGAAAGCTCTCGATGTGCTCTTCGTTTTTATATAAGGGACATGGGTGAAAAACGAGAGGAGTGAGATGAAAATCAAGCTTGAAAGCTTAGAAACTCTCAACAATAGTGGAAAAAGAGAAGAGGAGAGAGAAAGAGTATAATAGAATGAAATAAAAATGAGCCAAAAAGTACCTTTTAACGTGCTAAATTTGTACTCTCCGCTAGAACGGACGTTCCTCTGCTCAAGCAAAAAAACCAAACAAGATAGACTGCTCAAGTGACCACTCTTGCACTTGAACATAAATCAACAACTCTCGGAATCTCAGATAGACCTGCAAAAGTACTTGGAGCTTCACCAGACCGCTCGAGCGACCACTTCTGTGCTCGAGCAGAGAAAAACATTTTGGACTGCTACAATGTTGCCAGAAAACCCCTCTGATGCTCAAATTAGCATACTTAAAGAAGAAGAAATAGCCAAAAGAGACAAAAGACAGGTAGCTCTGATAGCAAGAATTCCAGACCTGTTGCATGGAGGCGCCGCACAATTTATATACTTTTTGCGTGCACTATTCTGCTCATCCTTTCCTGAACACGTAGATATACTATCCTCTCTTCATCTTACACGTGTATGTGACAATACTGCCAAATAGTATCGATGAAACAGCTTAACAGCATTGATGTGGATGAATAGCGAATTCCTCTATCTGCTTTCCAATTGGGCCACGTAGCAACTTCTCTCGAGCTATCCACACCCGACACATGGGTGTCCGTTCCAAGACTAGCCTCCACCACCCAGCCTAGTTCCGAGATGCCCAACTGGTCAACTGCACTCGACCAAACTAGTTAAACTCACCTTGATCTCCTACCACAGCCAACACTTTGCTTGGACCACCTCAGCTCGGTAAGATCTGCTCAGTCCACCAGTGGAACACTTCAGCCTAGGTAGTGGACTGCGGTTAGCACTGCCTGGGGGATCCAGTCCTTCTCTGGCCCAACTAATTGAAAAGCGATGGGCCGAGCTAGGCCTATCATGTTGACAGCTCGGCTCTTTTGCACGGTCAAAGCTCCCCTCTCAATTGCCACTTAATCTGTTCTACTCTATTATGAATCGGATTACCATAACTAGCCGAGCTAGATACCCTGAATGGCTAGACGAATTACATGGTACGAATTCGGCATCCCGAGGAGCTTGGTGCAAATCTCACAGTATAAGGAGATTGGGGAGAATCCCACGCAGAAAGAACTCGGTGCGAATCCAACACTAGAAGTAGCTCGATTTATCTTGCTATAGTGACAAAATGTCATCTCATGGGGATAGGTGTCATCATGTAATGATACGGACGCGATTCCCCATGAGACCTTTCTAATTTTTGGCACCCTTTTGAGGGTGAAGTACATATACCATCTTTAACCTCCTAATTTCCCCACTGTTCATCATGGTTTCTCAGACCATATCCTCCACGGACCAGAGCGCACTGCCATCTACTCCTAGCGTCCAATGTTCAACTCGAAGCATTTCCGTCAGAGTTTTCATTTCCTTTTCATAGTCAGAGCATTTCTCGTCGATCGGGGAGCCGTTTGGAGCTATATTTCCACAAACTCCGCATTTGGGTAAGTGTTCTTCATCCCCCTTCAATGTTCTTCACTGTTCTTAGGCTTTTCTTGTATTATTTTTACTGAAAATACGATAACAAAATCAAATCCCATAGAAAACACATTTTTATAGGGGTCTCGAATCATCCATTGTGCTTAAATGGCTCCCTGGTTCTATTTTCCTTCTGTATAGTTCATCCTCTGGGATGAACATATTAGGGGCTGGGCTAAATAGGGTAAAAACCAACTTTTCAATCCAAAATCACGATCTGGCCTAGCAAATTTTATGTTTGTCACATATAAGGAATGACTGAGCTAGGAATCAGGGGAACTTAGAGGGCCGTGCGACTGAGCAAAATCTGCTTTGCTCACGCGGCTGAGCTAAGGCCCAGCTCACTATGTGGTCGAGAAACAATTCGGATCATAGGTAACCGAACTAATTCCCAGCCTCCCTAAATCGACTGAGCTAAAACTCCAACTCGTTTGATGGCCAAGATGCCACTTGCATTTAAATTTGACTTTCCACTTATGTAGAATCTTAGGAGACTAGGCACACCAACACAAATGCTCTCAAAGATCGAGAAGTCGCTGCATAGTTTTGCCAAACACGTTCTGCCGAGCAAATCGCACTGGCCTACATGGAGCGATACCGCTTCCTGAAAAACACACCAGGCACCTTAGCTGAGTTCTGCCAAGAGTATGGCATTCCTACCAATGCACACTTTGAGTTCGGCAAAGAGGGGGCAACCCCTTAGGGAAGATTAGACTCTTGCCCCTTTATCGTGTTGTCTATTATTGAAGGGGGGCTTCGTTTCCCGGTAAAGTTGTTGATCTGTGAGTTCTTAAGATGCATCGGGCTGTGCCCCACACAAGTCTTCACCAACACTTTCCGCATAATAAACGAGGTTACCGAGCTAAATCATCAGCTTGGATTGAACATAGGTCCGGCCAAGATACTTCGACAATATGTGCTCAGTCACCGCAGCAATGGTTTTAATTAGTACCTGAAAGTAAGACCAAATAGGGAGCGTCTAGTGACCAGCACTTCGGATAAAGATCATCACGGCGATGATTTTTTCTGGGCAATCGGCAACTATGAAACCGCCGATGTGCCCGGTTGGTACATCAGTAAGGACAATGGCTCTGCAAGTAAGCCAATTTCCAAAGTCAGTCAATTTCATTTTGATATTGTTCTGCCAAGCTAACAGACTTCTTTTTGTAGGTGTCACCAATCTGCAAGCGCTATATTTGCACCCCGACGAAGCGGCTATGAAAACTGCATTGTGATACAAAAACTGTAGTTGTCACAAGTTGCTCGGTTACATGCCGAGCTACCATTATTTGGCCAAAAGGAAAAGCAAGGTCACATACTTCTTATTTGAGCCTTTCCCTTCCCCAGATCCCAGTCTTCCCGTTGTTTCGTTGATTCGACTGATTGAAGAAAAGGAGATGGTAAAGAGGAATAGAATCAGGAACCTCATCACAGCTACCTCCCAAGAGATACCAAGTAGCCTACTTCCACCTGCTTCAGCAGTTGGTCAAGGTGCAACGAATGTGCTGGCCTTGGCCTCCTCCACCGCCCAACCATCTAGCACTCAATCTCGCTGGGCTTGCAAGAGGGCTTGCTCGGTCGATCCTTCAGTTGAGCTAGAGGTCAAGCTTAACACTGAGCATGTTACCACCGAGGTCGAGCCAATTTCAGCTTGGTAACCAAGATTATGGCACCAGGGCAAGGAGATCTTGGCTAATGCTTCTGTCAAAAAGAATAAGGAGCATCTCCTCGTCTTTGACTTGTCCAAGTCTTTGTTGTTGCCGGGCGACATGTTCAGCACCGACCATGTGCTAGACACTCAAATGGTTAAATCCACGGTGAAGTCCATGACCAAAGTAAGTGTTATACCAAAAATTGTTTAACTGTTTCCTTGGTTTGATTTTCTGAAGTTTTTGTTTTGCATGCGATCCAGAAGACGCACCTTGTGATGGGCCGCATTGTCAAACTACGGAAGAGGGTGGTTGATGTGACTGCAACAAAGAAGTACTTTGAGACTGAGCTAGGGGGAGCCAAAACTTCACTCGAGATAGCCAATGCTGATAACGCCAAACTCCTTGGCTAGCTCGGGAGCGCCGAGCAAGAAAGGGACGCATTATGCACCAAGCTAGAGAGTTAAAGAAGAAGGAAGATGAAGCCGAGAAGGAGGCCAAAGACCGCGGCTTCAAAGATGCTGAAGAGCGTTACATCAAGCAAGTTAATGCCACCAAGGACATCTTTTTTCAGTCCGGCTAGAAGGTCGTTTGCGAGAAGCTTGGTCACGGTCCTTCGATCGAGGTGTTCATCTCTCCTCCCCCTCACTTCCTGCCGGGCTACATGCTTTTATATGCCGAGAACGTCTTCAACGCCTTGCAAGAAGTGGAGGCCGAGGAAGGGATGAAGGTCCCAACGGTTGATCTTAGTAGTGATAAAGATGTTGATACAACTGAGAAAGAGAGGGCCGCTACAACTGAGTAGAAGAGAGTTGTTCTTGGTGACGACTTTACTGATGATCTATCCCCCCTTGTTTGACTTGTAAATTTTTCATCTTTTTTCTTTTCTTTTGTTTCTGGATATTGTAACCGTGCTTCTTGCCCCCACTCTTGTACTCAAATTTCTAAATCAATGGAATTTAATAGCTTTTTGTCATCTATGATTGTGTATAATGCATGTTGTTCTTTGAGCTGAGCAGCATCATCTCAGTCACAAAAAATAAACTCAATTTACCAAGCTGAGCTAGCTCGGCAAGAAACCTTGTGAGCAAATTATTAACTTGACTTGCAAAGAGCCCAGAGTTGAGTAAACCATCAATTCATTTTTTCAAGAAAAGTTAGATTGGCAAAAATCTTGGAGTAGATCCAAACATTAATTCTCTACCAAGCAAGGACAGCTCGGCAAGAGGTTTGGAGTTGAAACATAGCATCAACACGCTCTGTCGAACAAAATCAGCTCATTAAGAGGCTTAGAGTTAAACAAAACGTCAACTCCATTAGTCGACCTAACTCAGCTCGGCCAAGACCTTATGTGAGACCCCTAACTTTTGTAAACCTTATTAGGTCCCTAAATTTTGAGTTATTATAATAAAGCCCTTAATTCGTTGATTATTCGCAAATTAAACCCTAAAACCGAAAATGCATCACGGACGAACCCATACAAACCCTAATCGACCCTGGAAGCTTAGAAATCATTTCTAATACTTAATATTAATTATTTAACTCTCAAATTTTAGATTAATCGCTCTAAACCTTAACTTCCGGTTTTCACAGTTTTCGTTCGATTATTTACCTTTAAATTCAAGGCAAGATAATACAAACCGAATTATTTTTCCTAACACTAATTTATTAACTCTACACTTGAAATAGATTCTTTAATTGAGCCCAAGCCATCACATTTTTATCAAATCACAAATTGAACCCAAACAAGTACCATTATATATTTATATATACACTTGTATCTTAAAATCTTTTTTTAAAACATTTTATTTTACAAATTCCAACAATTGTACACAAAAAAAATATATAAAACAAGTCCATCAATTCACCATCACATGGCTAGCCATCACCATTGTAGGTGTAATGAATGTACTATGAGACAATTTTCCATGATTTGAGGAAGAAAAATCTTTGACTTGGTACAAACTTTTATATACATGTATATAAGCGACTAGGTTGGTTTGATTAGGAGGAAAACCCTAACTAGATCATCTTTAGTAACCTAATTAAGACCTTTAATCCTCCACTATTCCATTGAATTCAAACTAAATCCAAACTATCTAATCCAATTCCAACCAAGGGGCATTTAGGACCTTTTGCACCAAATTCATTATATAAACAACCCCTCCGCTAGCATTTTACATACAAGAACAACACTTATACACACTATATTTAGCTGAGAGAGAAGAAAGGAAGGAGGGTGAGCTTGGTAGAAGAGAGGAGAGGAAGAAAAAGTTTGCTAGCAATTCCAACAACCCTCAAGTAAGCCACAACACAACTCTCTCTTCCATTTAACTTTTTCAAATACATGTTATTAGAAGTTTAAGATGGTATTTTCAGATGTGTTATAATGGTATTCTTGTGTTAAAAATGAAAGGAGTTGAGCCTTGATTCTACCCTTCTTCTATTTCTCTTAATCGAAATAAGAATCCCTATCAATCTCTCAAAATTTTCAAAATCACACCTTCACCTTAAATTTCTGAGTTTAATACATATTATTTAGCATGTTTTCATCACAAGATAAGTGGAAAATTTCCCTAGCTGACCTCTTTTCTCACCAACTTTCTATTTTCAAGAACTGTGCCAGAAAAATCTGTTTTACAGCCACCTTACGAAAATTCTAGAAAAATGTATAAGAATATTATGGACCTCCATTTTATTTCAAAATCTTTATTAAGGAGTTATCTTTCAAGGAAAATTGGTTTCATTGAAAACGAGTGAGCGGTTTGTGAGAAAATCTGATTTTCGTAACAGTCGACGAATCTGGATAGAGCTGGAGTATTTCTGAAATAACTACAAATCTGGAAAGGCTATTCCATTTTTGAAAAATGTTCTGAAAACTAGATAAAATTCCCTACCAACATAGGAAGGTCGGGCTCTGGAAAAATCTGAAATAGCCCTTTTGAGTATAATCTTTAGGTAGTACTGAATTTGGAAATTCTGTTTTCATTAGTGTTTTATACTCTTGTGTTCATGAATATGCTTATTAATTTATGATCATGTCTCGATATGATATTTCACATGTCATAGGTTTATGTATTTTATTTTAATCCTTCGATGGTGCTCACACTTATGCAAATCTAAAAATTATATTCATGTGCGAATTTATTCCCTTAACTACTTGAATATACCTAGAGCTACTTGTGCCTATCTTCATACGTGAATTTGTACTATTTAGTTGTTCAAACTTGTGCAATAGATGTTGTTTCAAGAGCATGTCCTAACTCTGACTTAAATTATCTAACTCAAATGGGAAACTTAATGGGTGGTAATGGGTTGCGAATTTTTGGACAAGATTACTAAGATATTGATTGGTTGATGGGATGCGTTCCCAATTTGGAAGTTAAAATCTTGCGCAAGTGGTTTTTAGAACCCTTGAACGGAGCGGTTGTATTCGGACCCTAGGTATTTGGTGTAAGGAGGGATTTGGGCAAGGCCCATTATTACTATCTTTTTTGAGGCCCTGCGGTTGGTGCTACACAATATATAACCGTTGGTAGGCATCCGAGGTTAGTTGTGCAACAAAGCAGCAAAAGAGGGGGCATAGCAAATACTCCGCGTCCAATTCTTGTGGTTAGGAGGACGAAGTCTCTTTGGGGGATTTCTAGATTTCTAACATCTAACCTTGTAATCCTTTATTATTGAATGATTCTCATGCTTCATTACTTGCTTGTTATAATTGTGATAGTGTATTGGATTGGGAAAATGGGATAGGGTGTGTGTGCGTTTACTGGGCATTCAAAGCTCATGGCGTTTCATGCCAGGTATCGAAGAAACATACGAAGCCAACGAAGAGTCAAAGACATTTGAAGATTTAAGTTTTCCTTAGAGAAAGTTTGGAACCATTTCGCTCATTAGTCTAATTGTGCTTTTATTTATTCTTTTTGGATTGTAATAGTAATGGAACTCGTTTTGTAAATTTAAAATTTGAGATGCTGTAATTATTATTTACTTTGTAATCCTATGACTATCTCTGCGTTGCTTATGAGACCATGCGTCAATGCCTTTTAATATCTGTCAAAAGCGCGGTGCACTACCTAAGAAAGCTGGACTTAGAAGGAAGGCTAACTTGACTCCTTCGGCGATCTGGGATCTTACTTGGTTATTGGTCATAGGACTCATTAGTGCCATTTCCTAGACTCCTAACCTTAGATAAACCCTGTATTTAATTGATAATATATTCTCTGAAGTTCGCAATTTTTGGGGCGTCACAACTTAGAGCAGAACAAAACATCAACTCCATCTGCCGAGCAAAATCAGCTTGGCCAAGAGCTTGGAGTTGAACAAAACATCAACCCCATCTGCTGAGAAAAATTAGCTTGGCCAAGACCTTGGAGTTGAACAAAACATCAACTCTATCTGCCGAGCAAAATTAGCTCCACCAAGGGCTTGGAGTTGAACAAAACATCAACTCCATCTACCGAGTGAAATCAGTTCAGCCAAGAGCTTGGAGTTGAACAAATCATCAACTTTATCTTCCGAGCAAACCCAGCTCGGCCAAGAGCTTGGAGTTAAACAAAACATCAACTCCATTTGCCGAGCAAAATCAGCTCGGCCAAGAGCTTGGAGTTGAACAAATCATCAACTCCATCCACCGAGCCAAATTAGTTCGGCAGCTTGTTGCCCCTTATCTGTGGCAATGCACTAAAAATAATACAACACTTTTACATTCTCATATGAACCATTGTTTCTATTTCATTAACCGAGTTCCATGGCCTGGAAATGGCTTGACCATTCAAATCTTCCAAGTGGTATGCCCTTTTACCTGCAAATCGATTATCTTGTAGGGTCTTTCTTAATTTGCTCCCAGTTTCCCGTCGTCTGGAATTAGGGCGTTGCCCATTACCTTTCGCAACACCCAATCTCCAATTTTGAATTGTTTGGGATGGACTGTCTTGTTATACTTCTTGGATAATTGTTGCTGGTATGTAGCAACGTGAATCAGTGCTTTTTATCTTCGCTCTTCTGCTAGGTCCAACTCTAGAGCGATTGCTTCGGCGTTCAAGTCTGGCTCGAAATTTTTGCTTTGGATGGTAGGCATGTTGATTTCCAGCGAGATGACTGCCTCCATGCCATATGCCAAGGCAAAAGGTGACTCTCCTATCAAACGTCTTGGCGTGGTTCGGTAGGCCCAAAGGACGTTTGGAAGTTCCTCTGTCCATTTTCCTTTTGCTTTCTCCAACTTTTTCTTTATCCCATCCAAAATGGTCTTGTTTGACGCTTCGACCTGGCCATTCGATTGAGAATAAGCTGGTGTCGAATTATAAAATTCTAGCTTTAACTCATCGCAGAATCCTCTAAACAATTTTCCATTAAATTGGGTGTTGTTGTCAAAGATTAAGGCCTTGTGGACTCCAAACCGCGTTATCACATTCTGCCAGACAAATATCTTCACATCATTTTCCTTAATGGTCGCCAAGGGTTCAGCTTTTACCTATTTGCTGAAGTAATCCGTCGCCACGATGAAAAACTTGCAGTTGCTTGGGACGGTTGGAAGTGGTCCCACTATGTCTAGCCCCCACATCGCGAACGGCCAAGGGCTTGTAAGAGGAAGGAGTTCTTTGGCCGGTTAATGAATCTGGTGTGTAAACTTTTGACATTTTTACATTTTCTTACATACTTTTACACGTCAGTCAGTATACATGGCCACCATTATCCCTATGAGATAGCGTGATAAGCCAAAGATCTTCTGCCAATATGACTTCCACACATGCCTTCGTGGATTTCAAAGAGAAAGACTTCAACTTTGCTCGGGTGAACACATTTCAAGTAAGGCCTTGTGAAGGACTTCTTGTATAATGCACCAGATGGAGAGAGCCAAAACAGCTCAAATTTGACCCGAATTTTGTTTGCTTCCTTCTTGTCAGTTGGGAATGCTAGGCCTTGGAAGGAATTCAATCAGTAGAGGGCCAGGTGTTGATTTGTTGACCATGGAGGCCAGACTGATTAACTCATTTGCCCGGTTGTTCCCTTCACGGCCAATTTGTTCAACTTTAACTGCTTGAAACTTCTTGAGCTCTCCCTCACCAGGGTCTGGTACTTGGCCATTCTGTCATATGTTCCAGATACTTGGTTGATAGCGAGTTAAGAGTCACTGTAAACCATTAGTTTGGATGCCTTTAGCTGAAGTGCACTCTTCAGTCCGGCTAGCAACGTCTCATACTCGGCCTCATTGTTAGACATTGGGAACCCAAGTGTGATTGAATGTTTTATAGTTACACCATCTGGTGAGATCAAGACGATGCCCATTCTAGCACCATGCCTGTTTGAAGCGCCATCGACGAAGAGTTTACACATTTCTCTAACGAAAAGCTTCCAATATTCTGAAGGATCTTGGGATTTTTTAGGAGCCAAGTGTTCTCCATCTTTATTGCTCGGCGTAACTGTCTGTGGGGTCATGTCTTTGGTTAGCGGCTTAGCAATTCTCACTTTGAGAATGCCATTATTGGTTGCAACTTGTATAACCTCTTCCCCCCCTGGTGATACGTTGTTGGGTCCAACAGATTGTCCTGTTATTTCCAAACCCATCAGCACATTGCTAGGTCTTGGTTCTGCAATTAGTGAGTTAATGGCTCGGCACGCAACTTCTGCGACGCTATTGTAGACACCCCATTTTTGACTGCCCTCAAGACTTGGACATCACCGTTTGAACACTCGGTGATCATCCATGTTTGTGTTCGTCTTGAGTTCCCGGAGGTCTCGGCCACGCGCCTTGCCTCAGGATCTCTCGACTCGACTGTTTTGTGTTTGGTTTTGCACCAAACACTTGTATTTTGCTTTTAAGGGGCAGGGAATGGCTTGTTGGCCATCCCCACACCTCACCGGCCTTGGCTTGAGGCCACCGGCCATGTTTTGTTGCCACCGGCCATTGGTTATGGCCGCCCGGCACTCTTTGTGGCCGGCTAACCATTGTTTTGGTCAATTTGGCATTTTTGGCTAGCTGACCACCGTGCATCTGCTTTTGTAGATATTTTTTATGCCAGCTGTGCTAGCTGGCATACACTTTGCCCCCCCGTCATACACGTGTATGGAGGGATTTCACTCTTGCTTAGCTTGTTTTGTAAGCTTTGCAAGAGTGATCCTCTATAAAGGGAGGGCCTCTCCTCCCTCCTCTAGTGTTACAAAAAAAAGCTGAGGGGAGCTCTGGTTCTAGGGTTAGCAAAGTGTATCTATTCTATCTTTATTTCTCCCTCTCTTTTGCTCTAAGTGTGTGTTTGTCCTTAGTTTTGCACTAGGACACCTACCATCACACCTTACCTTGGTTGCTGAGGCATTAGGAGGTTCTCCTTGAAGTTCTTGAGATGGTTTGGAGCTAAGAAAGCTGCTGGAGTGATCCTTATGAAGAAGGTCTTCAAGGGTAAGATTCTTGCCCTTTTTACCCCATTTTTGCATAGCTTTTTTTCCTGTCTTGAAACTGTTTTTAGACTTTGTATATAACTAATAAAAGTCTTGTTTTTACTTGCTTAAAATAGTTGTTTAAGGGTGTTTTGTTGTTTGGGGTTGTTTGACCCCTCTTAGGCCTTGTTTGGCCCTCATTTTGTGCTATTTTGGTGAGCTCCGGGACCACCTTGTTTGGGCTTCCTCACCACTGAAATCTTGAGAGATTTCAGTGGTGAGGATGGTGTCTTAAGGTCCTAAGAAGGAGAGGGCCATCCCCTCTCCTTGTTGTCTTCAAACTTGTCATCTTAAGCCTCATATGTGAGCACCATTTTTGAGTTCATGTTGGCCATGTTTCAGTAGGTATTTGGTAGTATTTCGCCATGTTTTACCTCTGTTTTAAGTTGGTTTAGACACACCATGCTTGCTTTGCATACTTGTCTTGTAATGCCATGAATTGCCTTAACATGCTTTGTGCTTTGAGCCTTGTGTCTAGCATGTTTTTGGCCTAGCTTTGTGAAGCTTTTATGCTTGTTTTAGCATGCTAATGGTCTGTTTTTGGTCATTTGGGTCATCCATGCTTTTCTTTGTATAGCTACCATGTAATCACCCTTGTATGCCTTGAGCACTGACCCCTCTAGCATGCCATCCTTGCTTTGTTTCAGTGGTTTGGAACCACTTGCCATGCCATTTCAGTCCTTGTGGTGTGCTTGTATGCTTGCATTTGATGCCCCTTTAATGTGTTAAAAGGTTGTTGTCTTGTACTCCATGTTTGGACCCTTTTGTATGCTTACATGTTTAGACCATTTAGAGGCCATCTAGGTGTGTCTTTGGTCTTGTTTAGACCCGCATTGGGGCTGTTTGGAGTCCCCTTGGCCCTTTGAGGCTTGGTTTGCATGGCCATGGTTTGAGCCCTTTGGTTGGTCTCAAGCTTTGGGCTTGTTAGCATGCTTTGATTGCTTGGTTTAGGTTGGTTTGGCATCATCCTTTGTATGATTTTAGAGCTTAATATGCATGCCATATGCTCATGATGTTCCTCTTTTAAGTGTGCTTAAAAGTTGCCTCTATATGATTAAGTGTTGGACCTTGTATGCATGCATGTTTGTATGTGCATTTGGCCCCATTTCTATAGCTGTTGGCCACTGTTTTGGGCTTATGTAAGAGCTGTCCATCTTGGCATAAGTCTACACTTTACATGTTGGTGCATGTTTACCTTGTATATTGTCATATACTTGTTGCATATTTTGATGAATTACATGTTGTAGCATGCTAGTTCAAATGTGCCTCATTGTGTGCTTACTCCACGACACGTTATTGCATGCTTAGGTTGTAATGCATTTTGCATGCATTGTTCTTAACATGTTGTCCATATTGCACTTTGCATGCAAGTTAGCTTATATGTTTGTTTGCATCCCCATGTTGCATACTAGCTCACATGACTAGGTTGCATTGCATTGGCATGCATGCCTTGCCTCTTGATCAAGTGATAGAGGTTGGGCCTTATGTGTTTATTTGGTTTGCATTTCATTTGAAATCAAAATGCACAACTTGGTTCCTTGGGCCATCACGCATTGAAATGCGCGATTGGTGGTCCGAGAATCAAGGGACATCCTCCTTTGAGTCATAAACATGATAAGGAGAATGGTTGGTGCAAACATCGTTTGAAATGCATTGCCATGCCATGTTTGCCCTCTGCTGCTGTCAAAACAGGTTTCTGCAGGCACAGATGGCCGACCGACCACACTTAGTGCCGGCCGGCCATGAATTGGTGGCCGAGAGCTCAATAGATGGTCGATGACCACTTTCCTTTGGCCGGTGGTGTTTCCCCTTGGCCGGTGGTGTTCCACAGTGTTCAGAGAGTGTTCCTTGGGACTTGTGCAATTTCCAGAGGAGCAGAGCAGGGTAAACAGAGGTAGCTTCTGCATGACATTGGATTTCCGGGCGAAGCCAATCCGAGCACGCGTGCATCCCTCTTCCCGAGGCCTTTTAATGCTTTCCATAGCTTAGTTAATTTGTTAATTAATTAGGTGGTCTGTAACTATTTAATTAGCTTGTAGGTAATTAAATTGTATTATTCTTTTGGTCCCTCCGAGCGAGGGCGAATTTGTAATAAGTGTGGGTGCGTGTGTGCATGTCCTCCAACCCTCATTTCTTTCTCCCTTTTACTTACTTGCTTTGATGGTTAGTATTAGGGCATATTTAATTTAGCATCCTCATGCTATGCATGCGTGCATCATTCATCAGTCTTACATGCACCGGGCTCGGCGCATCATGCTAACTGCATAGTATTTCAAATCTAACTTGAATACGTGTTATTCGTTGCATTCCACATGCCATCCTAGGATTAGCCGAGCCTATTCTAGTGACATTCTGTATGTGTTGCATTAGCCATTGCTAACATGAACTAGGATCATGCATTTGATTACTAACTAGTTTCCTGTTTTCGCTCGGAGTACTAGGTAAGCATTTATGCTTTAGCATCTTGCATGTGTGTGAGTGTTAACATGACATCATGCTTGCCATGAGGCTAAGTGCTTATGTGATATTACTGCCTGAATGCCTGTGGGTGAAGGTTGGATTGTTTGAGTTGGAACAACTCGTTGAAATCCGTGTTTTAGCCTACTTGCGAGTAGCAAATTCCAAACCATTTTCCAAACGAGCGGATATGCAATGCTTTGTTCCAAATTAGGCGATCTAGTCTATACTTTTGTGTTGTGCGCATCACATAGTAAGATTAGCTAATTAATTGGAATAAGAACGCATAACGTTTTCAAAACAAGATATCATGGTTAGTAGAGGCCGATCTTTGATTGGGCGAGTAGGGGTGCTCATACCTGACCTTCCCCAATCGTACCCAAGTTCCCGAGCCGAGACAACTTTGGTGATGACGGACACGTGGCCTTAGGCAAACGAGTCAGGGTTTCCTAAATTCCCCCTCATAAAAAATATTTAGGTGGCGACTCTGTATCTGGCAAAGCAGTCCATGTTTGGCACTTCTTTACAAAAATCTGTTTTCCAAAAACGATTTGCCGGATTTGGACTCTTTGGTTCAGATTAAGAACCGTGACAATCGAGTCCGAACTGTGGCGTGAGGCCCCACGCGGGCGCGTCTACAGCTGTCCCCGTTCTATTTGGTTGGTGGTTTGAGATAAGCTGGAGTGGGAGTTGCTATGCTATTTTTTTCGTGCCCACCTCCGATTGTCTGGCTGTATTGGTGAGATCCACCGGGCAAACTAGGTGAGTTCCTAGTGAGAATTCTGCGATGAAGTCGGCCAATGCTTGGGCTTTGAGGGCAGTTCAGGGCTGAAATTTGATGTCAAACTGCCCTAACTCAATTGCCCATTTCAAGACTCGATCGGAGAATGTCATGACCCAAACCAGCCCTGGTAGGTTATGGTCATAACCAACCAGTAATCATAAGATTACCTACGGCCTCAGACAAAACCAAACATACATTATATTAGTAAATGGGCCAAACGGAAGTAGTCTTCAAGACTCGATTGGAGAAGTTAGCCTATCATGACCCAAACCCACCCCAGTAGGTTAAGGTCATAACCGACCAGTAATCATAAGATTACCTACGGCCTTAGACAAAACCAAACATACATTATATTAGTAAAGGGGCCAAACGGAAGTGGTCTTAAAATTTTTTGTCCATTGAGCTCTGCTTACATGGCATACCAAAACATGTTCCATAATGTAATAATAACTCACACCATAAACCAAAATAAACATCTTGTACATCCAAGATCATATAAATATACGGCTAGCTGAACAGAAGGTCTATATACATAGGTGATCCAACGGATCCTCCAAAATAGCAAAAGAGTAAAACAGAGAACAGAAACTGTGTCTCATGCGTGAGACACTCGGGCTAACTCCACAAAACTCGGACTGCTCTCACAAGCTTCACTAAGGCTGGGTTTGGACATCTCTTTGCCTACCTACATACATATAATTAAGAGTGAGCGAAAACCCAGTGAATAATACCAAAGTAAAGAGGTTATATGAATGAAACCCTCTAGTAGATGATATCCTTGTCAACCACATCAAGCAGCCTTAGGCCTAAACATATCAAACGGCCTCTGGCCCAACATACCAAACGGCCTCTAGCCCAATTCATTCTTATCAAACGGCCTCGGGCCCAATTTATGCTTTTCAAACCGCCTAGGGCCAAATTCATTCTTATGAAATGGCCTTGGGCCTAATTCATGTTTATCAAACGGCCTCAGGCCCAATTCATGTTTATTAGACGGTCTTATACAAAAATTTAGCATATAGAATACTTATTCATAAGTAAACAAATCCATGAAGCTTAATCAGAAGTAGCCGTTGGAAAATAACATACTTAAAAATATCTTTACTAAGATATTACTCACAATGTTCCGTCGATGGATTTGCACTCGTGCTTGACCCTACACATTTTATAGCACAATGGGTCACAAACAATTTAATCCATTCTTAACTTATTTATTTCTCTTAGGCCTCTTTCTTATCCCTTTAGTTCATTTACAATGTTCAATGCATGCCCAAGAGTGCATAAAAATGCAAGAGAACGGAAAACGAAACATAAAACAACTTTTCAAAATTTCTGAAACCGGGCTCTCCGCTCAAGCGCAGCTTTGGTCACTCGAGCAGCCTGTAAAACTCTGTAAAAGTACTGGTTGCATGAATTGTACGCTCGAATGAGATTTCTGACACTCGAGTGAGAAGCCTTGCAAAACAGGGTTCGCTCGAACGCAAGGTTTGCCACTCGAGCCATCGTGTAAATCTCTGTAAAACTTCTGGTTGCCTTCATTTTCCGCTCAAACAGAAACTCCTTTGCTCGAGCGAAGAGGTCGATTTCTGGGATTTCCAGAATTCCATTTGAAGTTCAAATCACAATTCCAAAGGTCCAATTCATGTATAATACATCAAATATGCAAGCATACTCCCAAAAACATATATTCGAAGATAACTTACAACCATAGTTCAAAAGTTCATGGATGTAACAAATTTCAAACCATAAACTTTATATATACACTATTCATGTTTTGTATCTTGCATGGACAAGCTTCAAGGCTTGAAATTAAGTTTCAATACATGAAAATTCTTACATGCATGTGTCAAACAACCCTCAATTCATCATGATCAACATGCTTCACATTCAAATATGCAAACGTTATGGCCAATTCTTACATACATGCATCTAATGTCCTCAAATTTACTAAACTTAACTTAATTTATGTCTTAAGCTTCATATATACATTGAATTCACACTTCTATGAACTTAAACTCATAATTTAGGGTTTAAATGCTCACCTAAAAGCTTTAATCTTCTCAATTGGACTAGTCTTCGAGCCTAACTCTTCAATCTTCAAGTTGTGAGCTCAAATCTATAATTTGTGCCCTCTCTCTCTCTCTCTCTCTCTCTCTCTCTAGAGTGTGATTCAACCAAATATGAGAAAAGGGGTTCAAATGTGAGTCTATACATTAATCTCCCTTGTATTTATAAGCTAGCCTAATCAACATTTCTAATCCAAGCTTAGTGTTAATCAATTAAGCTTGATTGAGCACTAAATTAATCTAATTATTTTGATATGAATCACTTTTTAATCAAATTCCACCATAGGTTCTAAAAATCATGTTGATCACAATAATACAGTCAATTTCGGTTTCTGTCGCCTCTACGACCTTCAATTTTCAAATTATAGCAGTAAATTGGATAGATTTTCCTACGGTGAACAGATATAGTTTCAAAAACATAATTAATCACATAATTAACACCCAAAACCATATTAAACATGTAATCACAATCATAATTAAGGTTAGTTAACACAACATAGAACAGGGTTATTACAATCTTCCCCCCTTTAGGAAGTTTGGTCCTCCAAACTTATTTTACCTCCATCCAGAAATAAATATGGATAGCGTAGCCGCATCTCATCCTACTTTTCCCATGTAGCATCCTTCCCATAATGTTCTTTCCATTATACCTTCACCATTGGGATGGACTTATTCCTCAACTGTTTCACTTGTCGGTCAATGATTCATTCTGGCCATTCTTCGTATTCCATATTTTCATCAAGTACTATCCGATGGTAATCAATTACATGGAATGGATCTCGAAGATAACCCTCAACATCGACACATGAAATACATTGTGCATTTGATCGAATCTCGGCGGTAGAGAAACTCTATAAGCCACAGGACCAAGCCTTTCCATAATTTGGAACAGCTCGATATAGCGGGGTGACAATTTGCCTTTCTTACCAAATCTCAACTAGCCCTTCATCGGAATCACACGAATAAATATGTGGTCACCAACTTCGTACTCAAGAGGCCTTTTCCATACATCAACATAGTTCTTTTGCTAGGTCTGTGCTATCTTGAGCCTTTGTTGGATGATTTTAATCTTTTTAGAAGTGTCTTGCACAATTTCGAGTCCAAATAAAGCCCTATCCTCGACTTTTGTCCAACAAATTGGCAATCTACATTTTCTACCATACAAAGCTTTGTATGGTGCCATACCGATGCTGGAGTGGAAACTGTTACTGTATGCAAATTCAGCTAGTGGCAAATAATCTTCCCAACTTCCCTGAAAATCTAAAGCACACATTCTGAGCATGTCTTCCAAAGTCTGTATGGTTCGTTCTAATTGCCCATTTCTTTGTGGATGGAACGTGATACTGAATCTCAGTTCTATTCCCATTGTTCTTTGCAGGCTTTTCCACAATCTAAATACAAATTTCAGATCTCTATCTGATACAATAGATACCGAAACTCCATGTAAATGAACAATCTCATCAACATATATAGTGGCTAATCTATAAGCATCAAAAGTAGTCTTCACAGATACAAAATGTGTAGATTTGGTCAGTCTATCAACTATAACCCAAATAGAATTCATATCTCTAGGAGTCCGAGGTAAGCCAACAACGAAGTCCATGGTCACGTGCAGGACTTCCATTCTGGAATAAGGAGCGGTTGAAGTAGACCACCTGGTTTCTGATGTTCAGCTTAAACTTGCTGACATTGAAGGCACTTGGACACATATTCTGCGATTTTCTTCTTCATATTGGGCCACCAATAGCTCTGCTTTAAGTCCCGATACATTTTGTTGTTACCTGGATGCATAGCAAACACCGACTTATGAGCTTTATCGAGGATTCTTTTCTTTAATTCGGGAATGTTTGGGACACACATTCAGTTTTGAAATTTCAACACTTCACACTTTGCTTGACTTCATTAACTATTGCTAGCTCAACTAAAATGGCAACTATCAACCTTACTTGTTCATGTAACATAACTTCAATTTCAGTTTTCTCTAGATCTTCCAAGATTTCTCTCTGTTCAGTGAGTAGACAAGCTAAGTTCCTCGTTGCTCTTCTACTTAATACATCGGCAATTGTATTGGCTTTTCCCGGGTGGTATTGAATCTGAAGGTCGTAATCTTTTATTAACTCAAGCCATCTTCTATGCCGCATATTTAGCTCTTTTTGAGTAAAGAAATACTTTAGGCTTTTGTGATCAGTATAGACTTCACATTTCGCCCCATATAGATAATGCCGCCAAATTTTCAAGCCAAACACAACTGCGGCTAACTCCAAGTCATGTGCTGGATAGTTCTTTTCATGTGGTCTCAACTGTCGAGAGGCATAAGCAATCACCCTTCCGCTCTGCATTAGTACCCAACCCAAACCTTTGTAACAAGCATCAGTATATATCACAAAGTTTTCCATACTTGAGGGCAATGTCAAAACTGGAGCAGTGGTTAGCCTTGTCTTCAATTCCTGGAAAGCAGACTCCCTTTCATTAGTCTATTCAAATGGTTGTCCTTTGCGTGTGAGTTGAGTAAGTGGTACCGCTATTTTTGAAAAATCTTTCACAAACCTTCTGTAGTACCCCAACTAAACCCATGAAATTACAAACTTTCGTTATATTTGTTGGGGTAGGCTAGGTCACGATTGCCTCTATCTTCTATGGGTCCACTGAAATCCCCTCTTTGTTGATAACATGCCCTAAGAAAACAACCTCATCCAGCCAAAACTCACACTTCTTTAGTTTAGCAAATAATTTATTTTCCCTAAGTGTTTGCAAGACAGTTCTCAAATGGTGTTCATGTTCAAGTCTACTTTTCAAATATATCAAAATATTGTCAATAAAAACTACAACAAAATCATCGAGGTAAGTCTTGAAAATTCGGTTCATCAGATCCATAAATGCTGCAAGGGCATTAGTCACTCCAAATGACATAACAAGAAAGTCATAGTGACCATACCTTGTCCAGAACGCAGTTTTCTCAACATCTTCTGCTTTTACCTTCAACTGGTGGTATCTAGATCTCAAATCAATTTTGGAAAATACTTGTGATCCCTGCAACTGATCAAACAAGTCGTCAATACGGGGTAAAGGGTATTTATTCTTTATTGTTACCTTGTTCAGTTCACGGTAGTCAATACACAGGCACAAGGTTCCATCTTTCTTTTTCACAACTAATACTGGTGCACCCCATGGTGAAGTACTTGGTCGAATAAACCCTTTGTCTAGTAAGTCTCATAATTGGTCTTTTGGTTCTTTCATTTCGACACTAGACATTCTGTAAGGGGTTTTTGAGATAGACTGAGTGCCTGGCATAACATCAATAGTAAACTCTATCTCCCTGACAACCAATTCTCCTGGTAATTCATCTGAGAATGCATCTGGAAACTAACGAACAATAGGGATACTAGTCAATTCAACATTCATAGATTGTTCAAACAATATACAGCACAACTAACCCCGATACCCTTTCTTGATAAGTTTACATGCTTTCATTGCAGATATCAAATAAGGTGGAGGCACTACCCCGTTACCCACAAACATAATTTCTTCCTGCCCTAGTGGTCTAAACACAACTTGTTTTGTTACACAATCGATGGTGGCATAGTATTTAGATAACCAGTCCATACCCAAAATTACATCAAAATGCCTAAAGTCCAACGGTAATAAATCTACCTACGAGGTAGCACTCCCAATACGCATATCATAAAACCGACACAGATGTACACAACACAGATTCCCCATATGGAGTCAATTAACACAAAAGCATCCTGCTTACATATAGAGATAGTACCTGAGACAACGGCCTTTGTGTTTCATGTATCACCCGGAACGAGTGCAAAGACTATCCCCTACCTCATGGTATCTCTGGTCGTAGTAGGTCTCGTAGTATTTCCCAGTTTTGGGACTGATTCAGTTGAACTAGCAGTCGTTTTTCATTTGGTTTGGTTACAATCCCTTGCCACATGCCCCGTTTTACCGCACTTGAAGCAGGCTGTAGACGTCCCCGAACGCCCCGGGAGGTGTTAAGTCCCGTTCTGTTCATATTGGGGTCACCACAGTTCAAGGACTCAAATGTCACGGTTCTTAATCTTGAACCAAAGAGTCCAAATCCGGCAAATCGTTTTGAGAAAACAGATTTTTGAAAGAAGTGCCAAACATGGACTGCTTTGCCAGATAACAGAGTCGCCACCTAAATATTTTTAAAATGGGAAATTTAGGAAACCCTGACTCGGTGCCAAAGGCCACGTGTCCGTCATCACCAAAGTTGGCTCGGGAACTTGGGTACGATTGGGGAAGGTCACATCGTGAGCACCCCGCTCGCCCGGTCAAAGACCGGCCTCTACTAACCATGATATCAGTTTTTGAAAACATTGTATGCTCTTATTCCGGTTATTAGCCTAGGTTACTATGTGATGCTCGCAGCAAACAAGTATAGACTGGATCACCTGAATTGGAACAAAACATCTCATGTTTGTTTGTTTGAAAATGGTTTGATGGTGCTACCCGCAGGTAGGCTAAAACGTGGATTTGCCACCCTCAGGTGGGCTTAGAAAACATGATTTTGCCACTATCTAGTGGGCTTAAAACAAACATTTGATGAATTGTCCAATCCAAGCAACTCAACCTCCACCCACAGGCATTCAAGGCAGTTATATCACATAAGCATTTATCCTCATGGCAAGCATGCTATTCATGGCAGTCACTCACACGCATGCAAGGATGCTAAAGCATAAAACTCACCTAGTACTCCAAGCCAAAACAGAAAACTAATTAGAAACCATGCATGATCCTAATTATACAGAAATGCCTAATGCAACGCATGCAATAATGCAACTATAGCAGGCTCGGCTTTTCTAAACATGGCATGTAAAACGCTACAACTAACACGTATTCAATTTGGAATTGAAATACAAATGCAGTTTGTATGATGCGCCGAGCCCGGTGCGTGCAAAACAGATGAATGATGCAAACATGCGGTCATACTGTATGCTAATTGAAAATATGCCCTATATCTAACCATCGTAAGCGGGTAAATAAAAGGGAGAAAGACGTGGGGTTGGAAGACATACATCACACTCACCCACACTTATTACAATTATGCCCTCGCGCAGAGGGTCCAAATAAATATACAGTCCGAATAAAAGAATAGTACAGTCTGAAATGATATACAAATTTCTAATTAATTAACAAATTAACTAATAAAGACTGTAAACTGGTATGCGAGCCAGGGGGCTGCCTCGATTCTGATGAATGATGTATGCTGGACTGTGTTGCGCGGAAATCCACTGGGATGCCCAGTCTAGCCTCTGTTTGCAATGTTTCTCGAAATACGCGCCGGACTCCGAAAAGTTGCTGATTCCTTATCTTGCTGCAACAGAGAGCAGAAAAAGGGCATAGCAATGTATTTCACAGATATATGCATGCCTCAATTCTCGTGCCACCAATCACGCATATCGACGCATGATGGCCGAGGAATCGGTTTGCACGACTCAATATAGGGTGCAATGCAGATGAATGCTACAACAAAACCTAACTCCATCATGGGTAATCCGGAGTGTCGGTGACTTGGGAATCGAGGCCCGTTCCGTGAAACGTGCCTCGTTTCCCGTGCTCGGGCTAACTCTTATCCCGAACACGATGCAACATGCATGATATGCATGAAATGCAGCTAAGATATAGTTCTAGTATGCACAATGCGGATGAAAAGATGGGATGTCTTGAAGTGCGTGCCTGCAGGCACGCAAACCGAGAAAATTCATGAATGCAATCTAAGATACAACCTGGTATGTATTACACTGTGAAAATGAGATGAAAATGTGATGCCTCGAAAAGCGTGCACGCGAGCACGCAAACTGAGGCCATGATGTTAATCGGATAAAACCAAAGTGTCTTGAAATGCGTGCCCACAGGCACGCATACCGAGGCAATGATGTGAAATGCAAATCGGATAAAACCGAAGTGCCTCGAAATGCGTGCCCACAGGCGCGCATACCGAGGCAATGATAAAATGAAAAATTGGATAGAACCGAAGTGCCTCGAAATGCGTGCCCACAGGCGCGCATACCGAGGCAATGATAAAATGAGAAATCGGATAAAATCGAAGTGCCTCGAAACGCGTGCCCACAGGCGCGCATACCGAAGCAATGATGAAATGAGAAATCGGATAAAACCGAAGTGCCTCGAAACGCGTGCCCACAGGCGCGCATACCGAGGCAATGATAAAATGAGAAATCGGATAAAACCGAAGTGCCTCGAAACGCGTGCCCACAGGCGCGCATACCGAAGCAATGATGAAATGAGAAATCGGATAAAACCGAAGTGTCTCGAAATGCGTGCCCACAGGCGCGCATACCGAGGCAATGATAAAATGAGAAATCGGATAAAACCGAAGTGCCTCGAAACGCGTGCCCACGGGCGCGCAAACCGAGGCATGGCCTTAAGGCACAGAAATGACATGCAAATGAGATGCGACATATGGCATATGGAAAATGCAAATTTCAGCAGCTAAAATGACGCACAAATAGCCCCCGAATTATGACAAAATTGCACCCGATGCCCGAAATGCGATATAATGCACCCGAAATGGCCTACAGCCCTACTAAACATGCATAATATGATTATGACATGCAAACCAGTAGCAAGGCAGCCCCAAATATGGCATTTTTTCAGTATAAAGCAAGGCTAGATAACAACCACAAGTATGGCAAACTTAGCTTGCAAAAACGGGGAAAAAGAGGGGAATTACAAAGCAAGTAGTATATAAAATGCTCAAACCAGAAAAATCAGTTCTACAAAATTAAAGAGGGACCAAAAACATGCACATTTACAGTTGATGAGATCCTCCGATTCAGTGTGTAGATATGCTTAACATAGCATGCAAAAATGAGCCAATAAGGGGCTACAACATGAGGTACCATAAGCAATGATCAAACAACTTTGAACCCTTAACAAAACATGAATAATGAGTTATTCTAAGACACTTTCTAAGCCTGATGAAGGCTCAAATCAGTAGCTAAGCAAGCCTAACAAAGCATGCAATTTTACGGAAAATATGGAGGGTACAACATGAAGTACCAAAAGCATGCATCAAATGGCCTAAGGCCCTTAACAAAAAATGAAGATTAGGAAAAAAAAAAGGTTCTGTCTAGGCCTGATGAAGGCTCAAAACAGTGGCTAAGAAAGCCTAACAAAGCATGCAAAATCTGGCCAAAGAGAGGTACAAAGAGAGGCCATTCATGGAGGCAGCAAACAAGATTGGTCCCTTCTACAATGTTGTAGAGGGACACAAAATAAGCTCAAAATCAGTTTATAACATGCTCCAAAAACAAATGCATATAAGCTAAAAATAGAATGCAAGTTTACGGTAAATTGGAGGATTTGCAAAGAAGGTGCATGATAGAACCACCAAACATGGTTGAGCCCTTCTTCAATGTTGAATAGGGCTCCAAAATAGGCTCACTCACAGCATATTTAATGCTCGAAAACAGATCACTCATGAGCTAAAAATAGCATGCAAGAACATGGAAAAAACATGGATTCAAAGTAAGTGGCATGCAGAGGATGAAAACAAAGTTGAGCCCTTCTTAAATGTTGAAGAGGGCTCCAAAATAAGCACAACATCAGTTCATGGAGTACTCCAAATCAGATCACAAATAGGCCAAAACAATCATGCAATTTTACGGTAAAATGGAAGCATTTCAAAGGAAGTGCATGATAGAGAATCCAAAAATGGTTGAGCCCTTCTTCAATGTTGAAGAGGGGCTCAAAATAGGCCCATTTACAGTTTATGTCATGCTCGAAAAAAGATCACTCATAATCCAAACAAAGCATGCAAATATTGGCATATAAGAGGATATTGAAGGAGAGACCAAGATAGAGGGCTCAAACAGGGTTGAGCCCTTAAACAAACATCAAGAATAGCTCAAAAGAGGACCACTTTCAGTAGTGGTCAGAGCTCAAAACAGTGAGCAAAGAGGGTAAAGAATTGAAGGAAAATTATGCTAGAAAAAGGGAACTAGCAACTTACCCTTGAAGATCCAACTTTTGCTTCCTCTTGCCTTGATGAAAGTTGCTTCTAAGCCTCTGAGGAACCCTTCCTTGCTGCTGGAATGGAAGTGGTGAAGGTGGAGCTTAGGGTTGATGAAGGATTGAGTTAGGAAGCTTGAAGAACTTTGAGGGTTTTGGAGGTGAAAATGGAGGTTTTTGAAGAGAGAGTCTTGAGATCAATTGTTGTAACCTCAACAAAGGAGGAGGCTAGCCCTTCAAATAGGGAAGAAAAGGTGTAAAAGGGGAGGGAATTGCATCCAAGAATTCCCTCCCAAAATATCCCCCGGATGCCCAGGGATATTTTGAAAAATATCCGGACAGCTGGAAAGGGCTAGAAAGCAGAAAGCTGGCCGGCCAGGTAGGTTTCTGGGAGGTGGCCGGCCGGCCACCCCACCTGGTCGGCCAACCACTCACCCTGGCCGGCCGGCCATGCCCAAAAATGAAGTGCAAATTTTCTGGCCGACCACCATGCAATGGTGTCCTCCCAGATGTGTAGAACAAGGCCCCAAGGTCGGAATCTGGCAACTTTGAAGCAGGAGTCACAACATAGGGCTTGAAGGAGAGGCTCAAAAATGAAAACAACAATTGCTGGCCGACCACCAACTTTTAGGGTCCTTCCAGATGTGTAGAACAAGGTTCCAAGGTCGGAAATTGGCAACACTGAAGCAGGAGCCACAACATAGAGCTTGAAGGAGAGGCTCAAAAATGAAACCCACAATTTCTGGCCGGCCGACCACCACTTTTAGGGTCCTCCCATGTCCCCTGATCACAGATATGTAGCTTTGGTTGGAAGAAAATGGGCCTAGGTGTGTTCAACATTAGCCCGGAAGTGAGCAAAACGGGCGCCGGAAGAGCGAAACTGGTTATCTGGGATAATTGCTGGCCTCCCACCCTTCAGTGATCTTCCTGGAGATAAAACAGAGGTACCTGCCAAAATTGAACAAAAACTAATGAGAAATGAACGCTCGGGGCCCAAACCGCGAGATTCAGGGTCCCGGAAATGGGCTGCAGGCACCGGAAGTGGTGTTCAGCAGCGAAGTGGGCATCAGGGGCCCCAGTGTTCCTCGGAATGATAAAACAGAGGTACCTGCCAAGAACCGGAGAAAACCGATGCGAAATGAACGCTCGGGGGCCAAACCGCGAGGTTCGGGGCCCGAAAACCGGCTATAAGCACCGAAAGTGGCATACGGCCACGAAGTGGGCATCAGGGGCCCCAGGGTGCCTTGTTATGACAAAACAGAGGTACCTGCCAAGAACCGGAGAAAACCGATGCGAAATGAACGCTCGGGGGCCAAACCGCGAGGTTTGGGGCCCGAAAACCGGCTATAAGCACCGAAAGTGGCATACGGCCACGAAGTGGGCATCAGGGGCCCCAGGGTGCTTCGTAATGATAAAACAGAGGCACTTGCCAAAAACCGGAGAAATCGGAGATGATTGGGCGGTCCCGAACCGAGGCACACGGCCTGACGGCTCCGAAAACCGGGAACCGGGCTCCGAAATGGGCAAAATGGCCTACGGCCACGAAAAGTAGCCCACGGCCACTGAGAGATGGTTTGCTAGACCTCTCCCTCCCCTCAGGAAAGAAAACAGAGAAAACCGAGTCTGGTTCGCAAACCGAGGCAAGGCACAGAAGAGGGTTCGGAAGTCCGGAGGCAGGGCGCACGGCCGCGACTCTGAAACTTCTGAACAAGCACGATATGCAACATCACCGAGTGCTCAATCGGCGACGTCTGAGTCTTAAGGTTGGTCAAAAATGGGGTGTCTACACAGGCCCCTGAAAGTCGGTAGCAAACCCCGTGCTGTTTCTTACCATATTGACTAAACATTGGGAACGTATCTCTGGAGGAGTTTGAAGTACTTGAGGATCCCGTATTTTGTTTCTTTGAAAAGAAGCCCTGCCTTTTACTTTTCCAATCAATTGATGGTTTACTCTACTTGCCTATGTTAGCTTGTGATATTATGGCCCGATCTAGTACATCAACGTAGGTTTCGAGCTTTAGTACATTCACCTTCACCAAAATATCATCCCGGAGACCACCCTCAAATTTTCTCACTTTCTTATTGTGGACTCGCCTTTTTCTCGTGCCCCGCCTTTTGGAAAAGGTTTGAAAAGAAGGTCTCACAGTTTGGACTCCTGCAGTTCTGAATCTAGTCTCACAAGTGCAATGTGAAACTAATAAACACCAAAGAGTCCAAATCCGGCAAATCTTTTTGAAAAATTGATTTTAAATCAAATAATGCCAAAATTGGATTGCTTTGCCAGATACAGAGTCGCCACCTAAATATTTTATTTTTGGAAAAATTTAGGAAACCCTAACTCGTGCTGAAGGCCACGTGTCCATCATCACCAAAGTTACCTCGGCTCGGGAACTTGGGTACGAGGGGGGAAAGTCATGAAATGAGCACCCCTGCTCGCCCGATCAAAGATCGGTTTCTGCTAATCATGATATGTTGTTTTATAAACCTCATGTGTTCTTATTTCGGTTATTAGCTAACTTTACAATGTGACGCACACAAGCAAGTATAGACTAAATCGCAAGAATTGGAACAAATTCAACTCATGTTTGTTTTCGAAAATGGTTTGAAGTTGCCACCCTCAAGTGGGTTTAAAAGATGTGGATTTGCCACCTCAAGTGGGCTTAAAACATGATTTGCCACTTCGTAAAGTGGGCTTAAAACTTACATTCGTTGAACTATTCCAATTCAAACAACCAAGCCTTCATCCACAGGCATTCAAGTAGTTTAGCAAATAAGCACATAGCCTCATGGCAAGTATGCAAATCATGGCAATATGGTAATCACACTCATGCAAGTATGCTAAAGTATAAAACTTACCGAGTACTCCAAGCCAAAAAAAAAAAAAAAAAAAAGTTAGAAAGAATGCATGATCCTAACTATACAAGATGCCTAATGCAACACATGCAATATGAAATTAATAGGCTCGGCTACTAATATGGCATTTGCAATACTTTGATAGCATGCTTTGAAACACATATTCAAAGAAGTATTGAATTGACAATGCAATTTGAATGATGTGCCGAGCCTCGGTGCATGCAAGACAAATGAATGGATGCAAACATGCAAGCATAAGATACGCTAATTGAAAATGTCCCTAATCTAACCATCAAAAGCAGTTAAATAAAAGGGAGAAAGATGTGGGGTTGGAAGACATGCACACACGCACACACACTTATTACAACATCATGCCCTCGCGAAAGAGGGTCCGAATGAATAAGCATTAACTAGCTACGCTAATTAAGCTAACTATTACAAATCAAAACTAATTAACTATTCTAAGCTAATTAAATATTACAACACAAATTTGAACAATTAGTTACACTAACTAATTAAGTACAACACTTGAATCAACTAGCTATTCTAAGCTAACTAAAGTAATTAAATGGCCTCGAGGGAGAGAGATGCATGCCTGCTCGAATTTTCCTCCCGAAAATGCCACCGACTTGCCATTGCAGCCTCTGTTTGCATGTGCTTGAACACCAACAGTGCCGCCGACTTCCAGAATGCCTCTGCTTCAACTTAGGAACACACTTGTGCAATTTTTCATTGATGGCCTATCGGCTACTGCTGGTGGCCGGTTGGCTACCCTTCCATGAACTTCTTTTTTTCCTGCAACAGAGAGCAAACAGAGGCAAAGCAGTGTATTCTCAAGGAGTGTATGTACTGCTACTCTCCTTATCATCACACAAGCTCAAAGGAGTGTAGCTTTTGGCCCTCAAACCATCAACCAAGCATTTTCAATGCATGATGGCTAGAGAACCAAGCTTGTACAAGCTTAATGAGTGCAAAACAAGGCTCAACAAAACCACAACCCTATTATGCATGATCAAGGGTGATGGAGACCACGAAAAGTGGCGTTTCATCACTTTGAGTATGAAACGTCCCATTTTCCTCGTGTTCGAATTAACGTTCGATCTGAACACATGCAATGCAACGTAAAAGATTCTTTATCTTGCCTCTTTTACTTTGTTCATTTTATTTACTCATTTTAGATTACCAATCCATTCTTTAATTGATTAGTCCAAAAAGTGAGTGTCCTCTAATTGAAAGTGGGCTTAAACCACAAGTGTCTTGAGCATGAAAGAGACTTCATGCCATTGGTTCATTATCAAGTGTCTCAATTTCACACTTATTGAGCCTGAGTGTTTCAATTTCACAAAACAGCCACAATAAGCTTAAATGAGGTAAGTTCTCTACCTTTGAAGCACAGCACAAAACAGCCACAATCTCAGGCTCAAACCACCTTCCAAAGCTCAAACTAGGCTCCAAGGGACCTCAGCTTCAAAGTGGTCAAGTTTGGTTAAGGGTTAGTGTGCAAAAGTGTAGAGAAAACTAACTACCAGGCACAAAATAAGAAGAGAGAAAAAGAATTTTAGAGAGAGAGGGAGAATTTTGATCAAAATTCTCTAACCCTCAAAAAATGGGGGAGCACACCCCCTATATATAGAAAAACAAGGTTTAGGCTTGAAATCATCCTACCATACATGTGTATGAAGATGCACTTCAGTGAGCAACAGCTGGCACAACTGGCAAACAAATATCTGAAAAAGGAGAAAAATGGTTGTCGGCCACCACTGGTGGCTGACCGGCCATCAATGTGGCCGACTGGCCACCACTGATGGCCGGTAGGCACAAGCCATGGCCGATAGGCTGTGGGGCTGGCCAACAGGCCACCCTCCCCTCCAGACTTGAAACAACAAGCTCTTGGTCCACAACCAAGTACAAAATAGACAAGGTCCAAAGGCTTCAAAGACAAGGCGCTCAGCTAAGAACTTCGGGCACTCAAAAAGAACACAAACAAACACAATCATCAAGCGCACAAACAATGACATCCAAGTCTTGAGGACGATAAAAAACGGGGTGTCTACACTTATAGTCGGTATCGATCATATATGGTGCAAATTTGGCCAATTCAGTAAACTTGGCCTCATACTCGGCTACTGTCATGCTCTTTTGCTTAAGTTCCATGAACTTCGACACTTTCCTGTCGCGAACACATTGTGGGAAGTATTTATCATAGAAAATCTCTAAAAACCGTGCCCAACCAATATCTTTATGGTTTTCACGCATCAACATCCACCACCTTCTCGCTTTATCTTCTAGTGTAAAGGTGGCTAGCAACACTTTTTGTGTTTCTAGACAAGGAAACACTTCAAGCAACTTCTCTATACCAAGGACCCACGCTTCAGCCTTCGATGGATCCAATCCTTCAGGAAACTATGGTGGTTTCATTTTCTTAAACTCTTTGGTAAGGGCTATTATTTGATCATTATTTTGCAAGTCTTGTACTAGCTGTACCGAAGGTGGAGGCGGAGTGTGCGGCTATTGCCACTGTTGCTACCACTGTTGTTGTTGCCTCAATGTTTCTGCCAATTCCTGTATTAATCTTTCCATCCTATCCATTTTGGCAGTGAAGGACTGCTCTAATTCTTCAGCTCTTGTTCTCACCATTATCTGATTAGACATGCATTATTCTTTATACAAAATGTACACAAGTATGCATATACAAAAGTGCATACATATTCAGGTAAATCACAATGCATATAGCTCATACTTATCACATGAATGCATCCTAGATCTTTTCTAGACGCTTATTGCGCATTTGAACAAATGTGTGAGTTATTAAGCCGTGCTATGATACCACTCTGTCATGACCTGAACCCGCCCCGGTAAGTTAAGGTCATAACCGGCCAGTAATCATAAGATTACCTACGATCTCAAACAAAACCAAACATACATTATATAAGTAAAGGGGCCAAATGGAAGCAGTCTTAAAAAATTTTGTCCATTGAGCTCTACCTATATGGCATACCAAAACATGTTCCATAATGTAACAATAACTCACACCATAAACCAAAATAAACATCTTTTACATCCAGGATCATACAAGCATATAGCTAGCAGAACAGAAGGTTTATATACACAGGTGATCCAACGGATCCTCTAAAATAGCAAAAGAGTAAAACAGAGAACAGAAACTGCATCTCATGTGTGAGACACCCGGGCTGACTCCACAAAACTGGGACTGCTCTCACAAGCTTCACTAAGGCTAGGTTTGGACATCTCTTTGCCCACCTGCATATATATAAATAAGAGTGAACGAAAACCAAGTGAACAATACCAAAGTAAAGAGGTTATATGAATGAAATCCTCTAGTAAATGATATCCTTGTCAACCACATAAAGTGGCCTTAGGCCCAAACATATCAAACAACCTCTGGCCTAACATACCAAATGGCCTCTAGCCCAATTCATTCTTATCAAACGGGCTCGGGCCCAATTTATGTTTATCAAATGGCCTCGGACCCAATTCATGCTTATTAGACGGCCTTAGGCCCAATTCACGTTTATAAAATGGCCTCAGGCCCAATTCATGCTTATCAAATGGCCTTGGGCCCAATTCATGTTTATCAGACGGCCTCAGGCCCAATTCATGTTTATCAGACGGTCTTATACAAAAATTTAGCATATAGAATACTCATTCACAAGTAAACAAATCCATGAAGCTTAGTCAAAAGTAGTAGTTAGAAAATAACATACTTGGAAATATCTTTACTAAGATATTACTCACAGTGTTCCATCGATGGATTTGCCCTCGTGCTTGACCCTACACATTTTATAGCACATTGGGCCACAAACAATTCAATATGTTCTTAACTTATTTATTTCTCTTAGGCCTCTTTCTTATCCCTTTAGTTCATTTACAATGTTCAATGCATGCTTAAGAATGCTTAAAAATGCAAGAGAACAGAAAACGAAACATAAAATAACTTTCCAAAATTTCTAAAACAGAGCTCTCCGCTCGAGCACAGCTTTGGTCGCTCGAGCAGCCGATAAAACTCTATAAAAGTATTGGTTGCATGAATTTTACGCTCGAGCGAGGAGCCTTGCAAAACAGGGTTCACTTGAGCGCAAGGTTTGCCGCTCTAGCCGCTATGTAAATCTTTGTAAAACTTCTAGTTGCCTTTATTTTCCGCTCGAGCGAAGAGGTCTATTTCTAGGATTTCCAGAATTCCATTTGAAGTTCAAATCACAATTCCAAAGGTCCAATTCATGTATAATACATCAAATATGCAAACATACTCCCAAAAACATATATTCGAAGATAACTTACAACCACAGTTCAAAAGTCCATGGATTTAACAAATTTCAAACCATAAACTTTATATATACACTATTCATGTTTTGTATCTTGCACGGACAAGCTTTAACGTTAGCAATTAAGCTGCAATACATGAAAATTCTTACATGCATGTGTCAAACAACCCTCAATTCATCATGATCAACATGCTTCACAATCAAATATGCAAACATTATGGCCAATCCTTACATTCATGCATCTAATGTCCACAAATTTACTAAACTTAACTTAATTCATGTCTTAAGCTTCATATATACATTGAATTCACACTTTTATGAACTTAAACTCATAATTTAGGGTTTAAATGCTTACCTAAAAGCTTCAATCTTCTCAATTGGACTAGTCTCTGAGGCTAACTCTTCAAATCTTCAAGTTGTGAGCTTAAATCTACAATTTGTGCCCTCTCTCTCTAGAACCGCCTCTCTCTCTCTCCCTCTCCAGAGTGTGATTCATCCAAATATGCGAAAAGGGTTCAAATGTGAGCCTATATGTCACGCCCTGAACTTGCCCCTAAAAGTTTGGGCATGACCTATTCAGAAACGGACACTTAACCTGGTATACATAACATACGGGGCCTTAACAGAAGCACGCACTATAAAAAGACAACAATGAGACAAATATCTCCATTGAGCTACTAATACCATGCCAGGATCACATACATCAGAATATGCAGATAAAGTCTAAAAACAAATATCCCTTAGCTGCAGTTATACACATACATATATACAGTCCCAGCCCTAAAATCGGGCGTATACAAAACCATTCAAGTTCTATACATTCAACCTTAGATGGGCAACCAAAAAGTAGGCCAATCATCTTAACAAGCTTCACAAAATAAATGGCCTCGTAAAGTGCCTGGACTCACGAGGGTTGACAAAAGAAAGTGGGTGTCATGGCTAAGACTGACCACCTGGTTGGTTACCTATAGAAACAGACATAACACAGACTAAGCCAGGCTCAGTGAGTAGTAATACTTAAATAAAACAAGGCTTAACTTGAAACATAATAGATCAATGCATATGAAAGTGCACACATAATTAGTCTGATTTTGTACTAATTGCATAACGGCTTTAGGCTCAATCTTGGAACATAATGGCTTGAAACATAACATCTTGAAACATAATGGCTGTAAGCCCTTGAATAGAGTAGCATAAAGCCCTTGAACATTATGGCGCAAAGCCCTTAAACATAGTGGCACGAAGCCTTTAAACATAGTGGCACGAAGCCCGTAAATAGATTGGCATTACGTCCTTGGATAAACTCGTATGAACTCAAGAGGTGTCACACACGGATTCTAGAGGTGACTCACATCGTAGCACTTAGTTCCGTGTAGCACTTTGTTTCATATCATAACAACTTATACGGAATGGCCATAGGCCCCAAGTTTTACAAACACTTAGGATCATGGGAAAGGATTTCATTCTTCCCTTTATTTCTTTTCATGCTTGGTTTCATTCACATAGTTACATTCATATTAATCATGCGTTAATAAAATGCTAATGATAATCATTAGCTATACGTGAAGCGTACTACTACTCACAGTGTTATGATGACGCGCTTGTTCCTTCCGGAGTGTGCCCTGCACACATTCAAAACTTACATTTTAGTTCATCTTTCATATCAAATTACTTCATGTTTCGCTTTACTTCGAAGGACTTTATAAATATCGAAAAGGCATCAAATATATATTCCGACAACATTAGAGGGTCCTACATGCAAAACGGAGCAACCCATGTTTTTCAGCATGGGCCGCACGTGCGGCTGTGAGCCCCGCACGTGCGGTAAAATTCCCCCGCACGTGCCTTTTAAGCAGAACCAACCCTCAAAAACTCAGCATTTGCCGCACGTGCGGTAGTGACTCCCGCACGTGCGGCGATTCACCTGTTCCAGCCCGAAAATTGCTTCAAAACTCATTCTTTTGGGAGTGTTTGCAAGGCTCTAAGTAGCTTTAAAATTCATGTTATTGGAATTACAACATACAAAACTCCAACCATAAATTATATTTACAATCCTAAGCTCATACATACAATTCACCCCATAATATTCTTATTCATGTATACACTTAAACATGGATGCCTTTAGCTATTTGTCTACTACTTGCCAAGAGGAGATGGAATGGAATCTCTTTTACATGGTTCACATGAATATAAACTACAACATGATAAAGAACCCTCATTCAATCTTAGAAATGATTCATATACATACACAACCCTTCTCTTACATGAACCCCCATGAACTCACATAGAATCTCCAACCACAAGAGAGGAGCTCAACAAAAATGAAATTTACATACCTTGAGCTTGAAGATCTCTACAACCTTTTCACTTCCCCCAATTCTCCCTTGAGGTACTCTTCCTCCTCTCTAACTTCCTTCTCTCACAAGATCAAATTTTGAGTTCTAAGTCATTGACTTAAAGAACACATACATATATAGGAAATGAATAGGACAAAAATCAATCGTTTAATCATCCTAAACTGAAATTTCACAGCAATGCTTAATATTACCTAAAAATTATGCTGATCACATATATAAAATCAATTTCAGATAATTAAGCCCCTAAGGCTCCCAATTTCTGATCCAAACATTCTAATGTAACCGATACTTTTCTTATTAAACAGATAGACATCCTCAAACATGGGGTTCACTTACTTAACCTTAATTTCTCATAGGATTTCACAATAAGCATTCAAAAACACAAAATAGGGTCCGAAAATATATCAGAAAACATGTACGAGGGTCGGGTTATTACACTCTCCCCCCCCTTAAATAAGTTTGGTCCCTCAAACTTGTTTTACCTTAGGGTAGAAATAAATGTGGATACTGGTGTTGCATTTCCTTCTCTCTTTCCCAAGTTGCATCGGTTCCGTAATGTTCTTGCCATTCCACTTTTACCATTGGAATTTCTCGGTTTCGTAATTGTTTCACTTGTCGGTCCAAAATGCGGATTGGTTTCTCCTCATAAGTTAACTTGTCGTCTAGCTCAATTTGGTGATAATCAATAACATGAGACGGATCTGCAAGATACCCTCGAAGCATAGAGACATGAAATATTATGTACTTGACTCATATGTGGTGGAAGGGCAACCCGGTAAGCTACTGGACCCACTCTTTCCAGAATTTGGAAGGGACCAACATACCGGGGTGTTAACTTACCCTTTTTCCCGAATCTTGGATGTCCTTTCATCAGAGTGACCTTCACAAAGACATGATCATTCACTTCAAATTCCAAATCCCTCCGTCGGTTATCTGCATAACTCTTCTGTCTACTTTGAGCAGTTTTCAATCTCTCTCGAATAATTTTAATCTTTTCAGTGGTCAACTGAACAATTTCAGGTCCGAGTAAGGATTTCTCCCCAACTTCAGCCCAACAAACGGGAGAACGACACGGTCTTCCATACAGAGCTTCATAGGGTGCCATTTCAATACTTGAGTGGTAACTATTGTTGTATGCGAACTCTACCAACGGTAGATGGGTTTCCCAACTTTCTTGAAAATCTAAAACACACATTCGGAGCATATCTTCCAACATTTGTATCGTTCTCTCGGATTGCCCGTCAGTCTGAGGATGGAAAGTTGTGCTGAACTTTAATTCTGTACCCATGGCTTCTTGTAAACTTTGCCAGAATCTGGAAACAAACTTCGGATCCCTATCCGATACAATTGAGATCGGAACACCATGAAGCCTCACAATTTCATTCACATAAATTACCGCTAGTTTATCTGCATTATACTGGGTCTTTACTGGCAGGAAGTGAGCGGACTTAGTTAATCGGTCTACAATGACCCATATTGAATTCATACCTCGAGGAGTCCGTGGTAACCCCACAACGAAATCCATGGTCAAATGTTCCCACTTCCATTCTGGGATTGGAAGGGGTTGTAGCAACCCTGCTGGCCTCTGATGCTCTGCTTTTACTTGCTGGCATTGCAAACATTTAGAGATGAACTCCGCAATCTCCTTCTTCATACTCGGCCACCAAAAATTGTGTTTCAAATCTCGATACATTTTGGTACTCCCTGGATGCATTGAAAATCTTGAGGTATGTGCTTCTTCCATCAATTTTTGCTTAAGGTTCAACACATTGGGGACATATACTCGGTTTTGAAATTTGAGCACCGTATCTACCAAACTAAATCCCGGTTTCGACTTGGTTCCTAACTCATCACATATCTTCTTTAGAGTTTCATCTTCCATCTGATGCAATTTAATTTCCTCAAGTAAGGTTGGTTGGGCCATCACTGCTGCCATTAAAGTTTCTTGCCCATGTAATACAAGGTCCACTTCCATTTTAGCCAATTCATCTGCTAACTCCTTTTGTCCTGTAACCAAATTTGCTAAGGTCCCCATGCTTTTTCGACTAAGCGCATCCGCAACTGTGTTGGCTTTGCCAGGATGGTAATGGATCTGCAAATCATAATCTTTAATAAGTTCCAACCACCGTCGCTGTCGCATATTCAACTCTTTCTGAGTAAAAAGGTATTTAAGACTTTTATGGTCAGTGTACACTTCGCAAGTAGTGCCATACAGATAGTGTCTCCATATCTTCAAAGCAAAAACTACTGCTGCTAACTCAAGATCATGCGTAGGATAATTCTTCTCATGGGGTTTCAATTGACGAGAGGCATAAGCGATAACTCTTTCATTTTGCATAAGCACACAACCAAGCCCTTTGTGTGAAGTATCACTGTAGATTACAAACCCTTCAGTACCGGATGGTAAAGCCAGCACTGGCACTGTAGTCAACCTCATCTTCAATTCTTGGAAAGCAGATTCCTGTTCTTCTGACCATTCAAATGCAACTCCCTTTCGAGTCAGTTGTGGAAGCGGCACAACAATTTTGGAAAAATCTTGAACAAACCGTCTGTAATAGCCGGCTAACCCCATAAAACTACGCACTTCAGTCACATTTGTGGGAGTTGGCCAATTCACGATCGCCTCAATCTTGTGTGGATCAACAGAAACCCCTTCCTTTGTGATAACATGCCCCAGAAATGCCACCTCTAGTAGCCAGAATTCACATTTCTTTAGCTTTGCATACAGTTTCTTTTCCCAGAGGGTTTGAAGGATCAAGCGAAGATGATTCTCGTGAGCTTCTGCATTCTCTGAATAAATTAGAATATCATCAATAAAGACCACCACAAATTCATCCAAATAGGGCTTAAAGATGCGGTTCATCAAATCCATAAAGGCTGCTAGGGCGTTAGTCACTCCAAAGGGCATAACCAGAAATTCATAATGACCGTACCAGGTTCAAAAAGCTGTCTTCTCAACATCATTAGCTTTGACCTTCAATTGATGGTATCCAGACCGTAGATTAATCTTCGAAAAGACCTGTTCTCCTTGTAGCTGGTCAAATAAATCATCAATCCGCGGCAGTGGGTATTTATTCTTGATCGTTACCTTGTTGAGTTCCCTGTAATCAATACAAAGTCGGAGTGTTCCGTCCTTCTTTTTCACAAACAGAACCGGTGCACCCCAGGGAGACACACTCGGACGAATGAACCCCTTATCAAGTAAATCTTGCAATTGAACCTTTAGTTCCTTCATTTCAGCTGGTGACATGCTATACGGAGTCTTAGAAACGGGTTGAGTTCTCGGTGCTACTTCAATTGTAAACTTAATTTCACGGTCTATTAACTGCCCTAGTAACTCCTCTGGAAAGACATCCAGAAATTCACAGACGACTGGGATCATGTCGGTATTCCCGTTCACCACTTGCTCCTCCAAAACGCTGCATAAATACCCCTGACACCCTTTCTGAATTAACTTACAAGCCTTTGCTACCGAGATCAAATAAGGTGGAGAAGTTACTTCCTGTCCCTGAAACATAAATTCTGATTGACCTGGAGGGTGAAAACTAATTTGCTTAGTCAGACAGTCTATAGTTGCACCATATTCACTCAACCAGTCCATTCCCAGAACAATATCAAAATACGTCATGTCGAGAGGTAACAGGTTAGCATATACCCGAATATCTCCAAAGTGGAGTTCACAAGCGACATATACAGAGGTACAGATCATAGAATCCCCCAAAGGTGAAGATACACATAGCATATAAGATAATGCCTCCTCAGATTTATCTAAATTAGGAGCAAATAGTTTTGACACAAAAGAATGGGTAGAGCCAGAATCAAATAATACACAAGCAGAATGACCGTGAACCATAAATATACCTGACACCACCGTTGCCGCATTCTGCACATCACCCGGAACTAATGCAAACACCCTGCCTTGTCTCGCGGTATCTTTATCGTTAGTCGGTTTAGCCGGTGCCTTGGTGTTGGTAGTTGGTGCAGACCCCGATGAACTGGTAGTAGTCCTGTTGCCATTTTGTTGCTGCTTCCTCTGAGGGCAATCCCTTATCACATGACCCGTTTTTCCACACTGGAAGCAGGCTCCAGACTTCCGATAGCATATTCCACGATGCTTCTTTCCACACTCCACACATACGGGAATTGGATCCTGACTGGGGGTAGAAGCATTTGAAGTCCCTAAATTTTGCTTCTTGTTTGGTGGAGTAATTGACCCTTTCGACCATTGGTTGTTTTGTCTTTTCCCCTTTCATTCAGAAATTCGATTTTGTGCAGCAATATTTCCTTCCGCTATGATGGCCCTCTCTAACACATCTACATAGGTAGGCAACTTCAGCATATTGACTCAGTCCAGAATAGCACCCCGTAATCCCCCTTCAAATTTCCGTGCCTTCTTATAATCCGTGTTTACCATATGAGGCGCGAACCGGGCCAGCTCTGCAAATTGGGCTTCATATTCAGCAACAGTCTTGTTCCCTTGCCTGAGAGTTTCAAATTCAGTCACCTTTTTATCTCGCATACTTTGAGGGAAATATTTATCATAGAACAATTCCAAGAACCTATCCCATGTCAATCCTTGATGTATGGTTCTCGTAAGCATCCACCATCTCCGTGCCTCATCCTGAAGGGTAAAGGCAGCCAGTTACGCCTTTTGAGCTTCGGTGCAAGGAAAAACTTCAAATAATTTCTCTATTCCCAACACCCGCGCTTCTGCTTTCATTGGCTCTATTCCTCCTTTGAAGGATGGCGGTTTCATCTTTTTAAACTCCTTAGTAAGGGTAATGGCCCGGTTTTCAGCATGAAAATCTTGTACTGCCGGTGGAGGTACCGGTGGTGGTGGCAGTTGTTGTTGAGGCTGTTGCTGTTGTTGCCATAGGGTTTCTGCCATTTCCATAATCATTCTCTCCATCCTATCCAACTGTGCAGAAGTAGCATCTTCCGCATCTTCTGTCCTTGTCCTCACCATAGCCTACACAACAATCAATTATATACAATAGACATAATTTCAAATTGTTAGCATTATCAGAGTTCATATAATGTTGCTATCAATCTGTTCTATACTTTCAGGGTGTCATGCATGATGCCTAAATCTTTTCTAAACACCCTAAAACTCAATGGATCCGTGTGTGAGATAGCAACTAGTGCTCTGATACCACATGTCACGCCCTGAACTTGCCCCTAAAAGTTTGGGCATGACCTATTCACAAATGGACACTTAACTTGCTATACATAACATACGGGGCCTTATCGGAAGCACGCACTATAAAAAGACAACAATGAGGCAAATATCTCTATTGAGCTACTAATACCATGCCAGGATCACATACATCAGAATATGCAGATAAAGTCTAAAAACAAATATCCCTTAGCTGCAGTTATACACATACATATATACAGTCCCAGCCCTAAAATCGGGCGTATACAAAACCATTCAAGTTCTATACATTCAACCTTAGATGGGCAACCAAAAAGTAGGCCAATCATCTTAACAAGCTTCACAAAATAAATGGCCTCGTAAAGTACCTGGACTCACGAGGGTTGACAAAAGAAAGCGGGTGTCATGGCTAAGACTGACCACCTGGTTGGTTACCTACAGAAACAGACATAACACAGAGTAAGCCAGGCTCAGTGAGTAGTAATACTTAAATAAAACAAGGCTTAACTTGAAACATAATAGATCAATGCATATGAAAGTGCACACATAATTAGTCTGATTCTGTACTAATTGCATAACGGCTTTAGGCTCAATCTTGGAACATAATGGCTTGAAACATAACATCTTGAAACATAATGGCTGTAAGCCCTTGAATAGAGTAGCATAAAGCCCTTGAACATTGTGGCACGAAGCCCTTAAACATAGTGGCACGAAGCCCTTAAACATAGTGGCACGAAGCCCGTAAATAGATTGGCATTACGCCCTTGGATAAACTCGTATGAACTCAAGAGGTGCCACACACGGATTCTAGAAGTGACTCACATCGTAGCACTTAGTTCCGTGTAGCACTTTGTTTCATATCATAACAACTTATACGGAATGGCCATAGGCCCTAAGTTTTACAAACACTTAGGATCATGGGAAAGGATTTCATTCTTCCCTTTATTTCTTTTCATGCTTGGTTTCATTCACATAGTTACATACATATTAATCATGCGTTAATAAAATGCTAATGATAATCATTAGCTATACGTGAAGCGTACTACTACTCACAGTGTTGTGATGACGCGCTTGTTCCTTCCGGAGTGCGCCCTGCACATATTCAAAACTTACATTTTAGTTCATCTTTCATATCAAATTACTTCATGTTTCACTTTACTTCGAAGGACTTTATAAATATCGAAAAGGCATCAAATATATATTCCGACAATATTAGAGGGTCCTACATGCAAAACGGAGCAACCCATGTTTTTCAGCATGGGCCGCACGTGCGGCTGTGAGCCCCGCACGTGCAGCAAACTCCCCCATATGTGCGGCAAAATTCCCCTGCACATGCCATTTAGGCAGAACCAACCCTCAAAAATTCAGCATTTGACGCACGTGCGGCAGTGACTCCCGCACGTGCGGCGATTCACCTGTTCCAGCCCAAAAATTGCTTCAAAACTCATTCTTTTGGGAGTGTTTGCAAGGCTCTAAGTAGCTTTAAAATTCATGTTATTGGAATTACAACATACAAAACTCCAACCATAAATTATATTTACAATCCTTAAGCTCATACGTACAATTCACCCCATAATATTCTTATTCATGTATACACTTAAACATGGATGCCTTTAGCTATTTGTCTACTACTTGCCAAGAGGAGATGGAATGGAATCTCTTTTACATGGTTCACATGAATATAAACTACAACATGATAAAGAACCCTCATTCAATCTTAGAAATGATTCATATACATACACAACCCTTCTCTTACATGAACCCCCATGAACTCACATAGAATCTCTAACCACAAGAGAGGAGCTCAACAAAAATGAAATTTACATACCTTGAGCTTGAAGATCTCTACAACCTTTTCACTTCCCCCAATTCTCCCTTGAGGTACTCTTCCTCCTCTCTAACTTCCTTCTCTCACAAGATCAAATTTTGAGTTCTAAGTCATTGACTTAAAGAACACATACATATATATAGGAAATGAATAGGACAAAAATCAATCGTTTAATCATCCTAAACTGAAATTTCACAGCAATGCTTAATATTACCTAAAAATTATGCTGATCACATATATAAAATCAATTTCAGATAATTAAGCCCCTAAGGCTCCCAATTTCTGATCCAAACATTCTAATGTAACAGATACTTTTCTTGTTAAACAGATAGACATCCTCAAACATGGGGTTCACTTACTTAACCTTAATTTCTCATAGGATTTCACAATAAGCACTCAAAAACACAAAATAGGGTTCGAAAATATATCAGAAAACATGTACGAGGGTCGGGTTATTACACTATATATTAATCTCCCATGTATTTATAAGCTAGACTAATCAACATTTCTAATCCAAGCTTAGTGTTAATCAATTAAGCTTAATTGAGCACTAAATTAATCTAATTATTTTGATATGAATCAATTTTTAATCAAATTCCACCATAGGTTCTAAAAATCGTGCTGATCACAATAATACAGTCAATTTTGATTTCTATCACCTCTACAGGCTTCAATTTCTAAATTATAGTAGTAAATTGGACAGATTTTCCTACGGTGAACAGATATAGTTTCAAAAACATAATTAATCACATAATTAACACCCAAAACCATATTAAATACATAATTACAATCATAATTAAGATTAATTAACACAACACAAAATAGGGTTATTACACACCCCTTTCAAATAAGGCCTTTAATGGAAATTCCGTTAGCACGACGATCGTGTGCGCATCGAAATAATGCACTAACTTCCTAGAGGCCATCATTAGCGCTAAGGCAAGTATTTCGAGTGGCTTATATCTCGATTCTGCAAGGAGAAAGGTCTTGCTCACATAGAAGATCGGAAGATGCTGTATGCTTTCTGTCCTAACAAGCACCGCACTAATGGCATGCTGAGAGACGGCCAAATAGAGGTAGAGTGCTTCACCTTGCTTCGGCATGACAAAGAGTGGAGCAGAGGGCAGGTATGTCTTTACCTCAGCCAATGCCCTGTCACATTCTTCATCACACAAAAACTTCAACTTTAGGGCTTAGAAAAAAGGTCGGCAACGGTCTAATGACCGCCTGATAAATCTGTTAAGTGCGGCTGCCACCCCAACAAGATGTTGCACTTCCTTTGCTAAATTTGGCCGTTTCAACTCTTGTATAGCTTTTATCTGAGTGGGGTCTACCTTAATCCCTCAGTTGGTTACCAAGAAACCCAAAAACTTCCACGATTCCACTCCAAAGGTGCACTTTGATGCATTGAGGCGCTGCTTGTGCCGCTTAAGGATTGTGAACATCTCTGCTAGATCGGTTAAGTGGTCGGCCTCATTTTTGCTTTTGACCATCATGTCATCTCTGTATGTTTCCATTGTTCGGCCTAGGAGAGGACGAAAGCAAACATCTTGGTAACCATTCTCTAAAAAGTGGCTCCAGCGTTCTTCAACCCGAAGGACATGACTCTATAGCAAAACAACCCCCTTGGAATTGTAAAAGAAGTAACTTCTCGGTCAAGCTTGTACATGGTGATCTGATGGTAGTCATGGTCTGCATCCAAGAAACTGAGACTAGTGTGCCCGGCTCTAAGGTCAACCAGTTGATCGATTCTTGGCAATGGGAAGTTGTCTTTGGGGTAGGCTTTGTTGACCGTTTTATAGTCAACACAGACTCGCCGCTTGTCATTCTTCTTGGCCACTACCACCGTGTTAAAAATCCACTGAGGGTAGTGCACCTCTTGGATTGCCCCTGCTTCCAACAAGTTTTTAACTTTTTTCGCTACCATCTCGGTGTGATGAAGCGCTGATCGCCTTGTTCTCTGTATGATTGGCTGAGCGTCTAGGAAAATATTGTGGCACATAAAGTTTAGATCGACGCCAAGCATATCGTAAGGTGTCCATGCAAACAGTTCAATGTTTTCCACTAAGAAGTTGAAAATTTCTAATCACTCTTGGGTGGTCAAGGATGATCCTAGCAGAAAGAATTTGCTTGGATCACTTTCGTCAATTTTTACTTCCATCAAGTCCTCAACAACCTTGTCTTCGGCTTTTCTTGCCAACATCGTCTAGGACCATCTGATCTTCTGGTCCTTCAATTATTTATACGAAGTCTTTGGCAGCTTGGCTTCCATTTATGGCCACGAAACATTGCTTGGCCATGACTTGATCACCCCATACTTCTTTTATCATCCCAGTGGCAGAAGGGAACTGTATCACTTGGAGGTAAGTTGATGCCACCACATGCATGGCATGAAGTCATCCTCTACCTAGGATCAAGTTGTAAGTTAAGGGTACTTTCAATACCTAGAATTCCACTTGTTTGATGACGGACCTCGCTTTGACTGGCAAGATAATCTTTCTAACCGGCCATTCTGGTTGTGAGTTGAAGCCTACAAATGAAGAAATTGCCAAGGCTAAGTCTTTGTCCTCCAGTTTAAGCTGCTTGAAAGCGTCGTAAAACATTATCTCGACCAAGATGCCTTGGTCAATTACGATGCACTTGATGTCGAAGTCTTTGATGCATAACGTGACTACTAGAGCGTCATTGTGTGGGGTTTGGATTCGTTCCAGATCTTTACTAGAAAAGCTAAGGATATTTGTCACTTTAGTCTTGCCTTTCTTCACGGCAGGTTGGGCAGACAGAACTTTTCTCATGTGTTTCACTTTTTTGATCATCCCCCTGAGCTCGCATACCCATGCTGGCTCGATGAACCCATGGATTACATTGATAACGCCTTGGGGAGGCGTGTCTAAGGCGGCCAACCTGTTAGGTTCATCTTGAGCTTGAGGCACGGTCTTGACGTCTCCATCGATGTAACGCTCCAAGTGGCCAGCTGCCACTAACTCTTCTAAGTGTTGCTTCAAAGGCACACAGTCTTCTGTGCGGTGCCCACACTCATCATGGTAGGTGCAGTGATACCTCAGATTAAAGCCTCTTTGTGCATCTCCCAACTTAGCCAACCACCAGACGTATGTCTCATCACGGATCTTGCTAAGTATGCGGTAGATTGGGATTTTGAAGACCCTGGTGATGCCTATTCAAGTGTGTAGTTTTCTCTTTGCGTCTTCCGCGGCAACACGGAGATAGTTAGGCTGATCATTGTTAGGAACCTTATCTCGATTGTTGCCGCTAGCACCACGATTCTGCTCTCTTTCGCGGTTGTTCAAATGGTTTTCCTCGTGTCCAACCGCGTGAACCTTTTTAGCCGGCCTTTTGTCTGCTGCTACTAGATTCACCTTCACGATAACTACGGTCGCATCATGCTCAACTCGGATGTGCTCATTGATGCATTGCATCAGCAGGTCGTCAGTTGGTTCATGGTAAGCGAGTCTCTGAGTCTATGTCAAACTGGGAGACCGCGCTTGTATTAGGTGATTTCTAGGTTTGTTAGGCAATCAAGAATCTCATTGAATGTTTCCCAATACTTGGCATTGTACATCTTCAACGAATCGCTCATTTCCATCTTGATTCCCAGAAGATGGTTGACTTCTTTGGGAGTTTTGGTGTTGGTTTTGAATTGTGTCACAAATGGTTCTGCCAACTACTACCACCTTTCGATACTTTCCTCTAGCAGCCTTTTGAACCATTTCAGGCCCAACTCGCCCAAACTTGATGGGAAAATAAGGCACATCAATGCATTATTTCGCCTGTGTCCAGACATAACTTGCCGGAAGTGGTTTACGTGCATGTACGGATCGATCGTTCCATCATAAAGCGTGAACTTGGGCTAGTGGAAGCCAGCGGGGAGCAATGTGTTCTCTATCTTTATGGAAAAAGGGGTGGCGCTCAACCTCGCCAATTCCCTGTCTGGTGGTGCTTGTGTTGCCAGGCGTGGTGGCGGCAATACGACTTCTTCACTGACTCGTCCTCCAGGGCCCAACCACTGCAACGCCGACACCCTCTGTGTCTCCCGCCAGCACGGTCGTTTCTTTAACACATCTCTCAGATCTCCCAATCGATCGAAGTACGAGTAGTTTGATGTCACAACCCAAACCTGCCCCTAAGGGTTTACCGTCATAACCAGCCAGTAATCCCTGATTACCAAAGGCCTACTTAAAAGTAATAACAATAAACAGGGCTGGCGAAAGCCAATCATTAATAAAATATATCGTGCAATGAGTTGTGAGGACTTATATGAACAAAACAAGTTTTTACAGACGTATATATACACACATTCACTTAAGTCCATAACATAACTTGTACAACAAAAAACATGTTCATAGCTTAGGGATTAAATCCCAATAACAAAACAGTCGGCAATAGAAGCCTTAAACAAAAGCTCCGTGACATGTCCATAACATCAGATCACAATATAGATGGGCAAACTTAGAATCACCCAAAAGACTTGACTCATGATGGTTTGGAACCTCGCAGTGAGGCACAATAGTTGGCTTGACAAAAAAAAAAAAAAAAAGCGGGGGTTCAGGTCGATGCCGCTATGACTAATTCGGTGCTTGATCACCTACATACATATAATAAATAGTGAGCTAAAGCCCAGTGAATAACATATGTGTAAAGAGGTTTATGAATGATGTCCTTATAACAATTCAAAATGATCAGATTCAGTAGTGAATAAATTCACAAAGTGGTATTTCAGACATGTCATAGTCATATGAAATCATAGCAGTCATACGTGGTACACCCAATAACAGAATAGTACAGTAGGTCTTAAAGACCGAACAATCAGTTGATGGCCATCAATACAGTACCAATAGTTCCAAAGAATGGAACTGACAGAGATCTCTGTAAAAATAGCAGTAACAGTAACAATAACAGTATCAGTAACAGTAACAAATGCTATGGATGCCACAAGTGTAGTTTTCGAAATAGGACAATCATTCAGTCAATAAATAGTATCATTTCATTTTAGGAAATAGTACATTTAATCGATCAGAAAATAATTATAATTGAACATAGCTTTACAACATTGTTACTCATAGTGGGCTTCTTGACTTACGTGCTTAAGATGCGGCGTCCGACCTAAACAAGCAAATTCAAGCACAACACAATTACATTCATGTCATTCAGTCAATTCTATGCAGTTCGAAACTTATACATATTCGGTTTCTAGTCACTATTCAATTCAATTGCTTCTTATGCGGTTTCTACTCCTTACCTAATCGTTCAGTTATAACTTTTTGTTCTTTAGTTTCTTTCATGCTTATGATATGCACATGAATGCAATTGCACATGAAAAACACTTTAAAACCATACAAACAGAGGCCAGAAAGGTAGTAAAATTGAGCAAAAAAAAAAAAAAAATCAAGTCTGCTCTGTTGGCCGTAGGTGCAGTGGCCTTGGCCGCACGTGCGGTGGTGTAACAAGCCCGCGGGGACCTCGCTACAACTCGGACTCGATTTGTTGTCACGGTTCTTAATCTTGAACCAAAGAGTCCAAATCCGGCAAATCGTTTTGAAAACAGATTTTTTGAAAGAAGTGCCAAACATGGACTGCTTCGCCAGATACAGAGTCGCCACCTAAATGTTTTTTTTAATGGGAAATTTAGGAAACCCTGACTCGGTGCCAAAGGCCACGTCTCCGTCATCACCAAAGTTGCCTCGGCTCGGGAACTTGGGTACGATTGGGGAAGGTCACTTCGTGAGCACCCCCGCTCGCCCGGTCAAAGACCGGCCTCTACAAACCATGATATCTGTTTTTGAAAACATTGTATGCTCTTATTCCGATTATTAGCCTAGGTTACTATGTGATGCTCGCAGCAAACAAGTATAGACTGAGTCGCCTGAATTGGAACAAAACATTTCATGTTTGTTTGTTTGAAAATGGTTTGATGGTGCTACCCGCAGGTAGGCTAAGACGTGGATTTGCCACCCTCATGTGGGCTTAGAAAACATGATTTTGCCACTATCTAGTGGGCTTAAAACAAACATTTGATGAATTGTCCCACTCCAAGTAACCCAACCTCCACCCACAGGCATTCAAGGCAGTTATATCACATAAGCAAATAGCCTCATGGTAAGCATGCTATTCATGGCAACACTCACACGCATGCAAGGATGCTAAAGCATAAAACTCACCTAGTACTCCGAGCCAAAAACAGAAATTGATTAGAAATTAATGCATGATCCTAATTATATAGAATTGCCTAATGCAACACATGCAATAATGCAACTATAGCAGGCTCGGCTATTCTAAACATGGCATATGAGATGCAACAGCTAACATGCATTCAATTTGGATTTGAAATACAGATGCAGTTTGTATGATGCGCCGAGCCCGGTGCATGCAAAACAGATGAATGATGCAAACATGCTATCATACTGTATGCTAATTGAAAGATGCCCTATATCTAACCATCATAAGCGGGTAAATAAAAGGGAAGAAAGACGTGGGGTTGGAAGACATACATCACACTCACCCACACTTATTACAGTTATGCCCTCGTGTAGAGGGTCCGAATAAATAATACAGTCCGAAATGAAAGAATAATACAGTCCGCAATATACAGTTCGAATAATATACAAATTCCTAATTAATTAACAAATTAAACTAAGAAAGCTATAAACTGGCATGCAAGCCAGGGGCTGCCTCGATTCTGATGAATGATGTATGCTGGACTGCCTTTGCACGGAAATCCACTGGGATGCCCCGATTAGCCTCTATTTGCAATGTTCCTCGAAATGCGCGCCCGACTCTGAAAAGTTGCTGATTCTTGGTATGCTGCAACAGAGAGCAGGAAAGGGGCATAGCAATGTATTTCACAGATATATATGCATGCCTCGATCCTCGTGCCACCAATCACGCATCTCGATGCATGATGGCCGAGGAGTCGGATTGCACAACTCAATATGGGATAAATGCATATGAATGCTGCAACAAAACCTAACTCCATCATGGGTAATCCGGAGTGTCGGTGACTTGGGAATTGAGACCCGTTCCGTCACTCGGAGTACGAAACGTGCCTCGTTTCCCGTGCCCGGGCTAACTCCTATCCCAAACACGATGCAATATGCATGATATGCATGAAATGTAGCTAAAATACAATCCTAGCATGCACAATGCTATGAAAATGAGATGCCTCGAAATGCGTGCATACGGGCACGCAAACCGAGGCGATGGCCCTAAGGCATGAAATGACATGAAATATGACATATAATGAGACTAAAATGAGATGTCTCGAAATGCGTGCCCACGGGCACGCAAACCGAGAAAATGGCATACGGAATGCAACGGGACCAAAAATGAGATATGTGATGTAATATGGACTTATACCAACATGAGTGAGCCTCAGCCACACTCACACGGGAGGCCGTTGGATGGGAATGAAGTGCCTCAAAATGTGTGCACACGGGCACGCAAACCGAGGCAATGGCATACGCGATGCGATGAGACTAAAATGACATACAGAATACAAAATGGACTTACGCTAACATGAGTGAGCCTCAGCCACGCTCACATAAGAGGCCGTCGGATGAAAATGAGATGCCTCGAAATGCGTGCACATTGGCACGCAAACCGAGACAGTGACATAAAGCATGAAATGGCACTCCAAATGCAAATTGGACTTATACTAACATGAGAGAGCCTCAGCCGCACTCACATAAGAGGCCGTCGGATAAAAATGAGATGCCCCGAGATGCGTGCACACGGGCGCGCAAACCGAGGCGATGGCTCTAAGGCATGAAATGGCATGAAATATGACATACAAATATGCAAATGGAATTTCAGCACTCACAAATGATGCAAAACAGTCCCGAAAGGTGGGGAAATGACACCAAATGCACGGGATGGTCCCGAAATGTGATATTAAGCACCCGAAATGGCCTACAGCCATACTAAACATGCATAATTGGTACATGACATGCAAAACAGTAGCAAGGCAGCCCCAAGACAAGCATTTTTCAGTCACAAAAAGGGCTAAATAGCAAGCATAGATAGGGCAACAATAGCATGCAAAAATACGAGCCAAGAGAGGTATTGAAGCAAGTGATACATGCGATGCTCAAATGGAAAGTACCCTTCTACAACACTGATGAGGGACTAAAAATATGAACATTTACAGTAGATGACATCCCCTAACTCAGTATCCAAACTTGCTAAAAATGTCATGCAAGATTGAGGATACATAGGGCTATAACATGAGGTACCCCAAACATTCATCAAACCAGAAAAGACCCTTAATGAAATATGTCAATAAGATCAAAATATGACTCTTTCCAGCTCTGATGATGGCCGAAATCAGAAGCTAGATGAGCTTAAAAAAGCATGCAAAAATGGGGGTCAAAGAGGGGTATAATGACAAGTATAACATGGAGACCCCCAACAAGGTTGATCCCTTCTACAATGTTGTAGAGGGACACAAAATAAGCTTATTCACAGTTCATGACATGCTCCAAAACAGACCACATGTAGGTCAAACAAATCATGCAAATTTACGGTAAATATGAGAGATTATGAAGCAAGTGCATGATAGGGAGGCCAAAAAGGGTTGAGAACTTCTTAAATGTTGAATAGGGGCTCAAAATAGGCCCACTCACAGTTTACATTATGCTCGAAAACAGATCACTCATATGCTAGAAAAAGCATGCAAAAACAAGGGTGAAACATGGATTCAAAGCAAGTGACATATGGAGCATGAAAACAAGGTTTAGCCCTTCTTCAATGTTGAAGAGGGCTTCAAAATAAGCACAATATCAGTTCATGAGATGCTCCAATTCAGATCACACATAGGCCAAATATTCAATGCAAAATAATGGCATATAAGAGGATATTGAAACAAGTGTAAGATGGAGGGCTCAAACAGGGTTGAGCCCTTGAACAAACATCAAGAATAGCTCAAAATAGACCTAGTTTCAGTTAAGGTCGGAGCCCAAAACAGTGAGAAAGTAGGCTTAAGAAAAGAGGCAAGAAAGTGGTGTAAAAGAGGGAGTTTGAGACTTACCCTTGAAGACCTTTCTTTCTTTGCTTCTTGACTTGAGAAATGTTGCTTCTAAGCCTTCAAGAACCTCTCCTTGTTGCTGGAAATGGAGTGGTGATGGTAGTGCTTGATGATGATGAACAAAAGGCACCAAAACTTGAAGATTTGAGAGAGATGGATAGGGATAGGTGTATGTATGCTTGAGCCAATGTTTCTAACCCTTAGAAGAGTGTTTGAGCTACTGTTATATGGACAAAAGGAGGGGTGTAAGGTGGAGGGAAATGCACCCAAGTCTTCCCCCCAAAATATCCCCCGGATACAGATCTTTTCTGGGGGAAACAGCTGTGCAACTGTAAGGAACACATCCCAGGAGTATGGCCGGCTAGGCACTTTTTCTGCAGGTGGCCGGCCGGCCACCCCCATGGCCGGCCGGCAAGGGGTAAAATGAACTCTTGAATTAATGGCCGGCCACCAGATATTGGTGGCCTCCCATGTGTGCTGAACAAGACCCTGTGGTTCAATTTGACAACTCTGAAAAGGAGAGAGAATAGGCCAATTCAAAGAGGGGTTCAAAAGGGTCAATGAGAATTACTGGTTGGCCATATGTTTTTAGGGTCCTCCCATGTGTGTACATCACAAATATGTGGTTTTGGTTCAAAGAAAATGGCCCTAGGGTGTTCAACATTAGCCCGGAAGTGAGAAAAACGGGCGCCGGAGGGCGCCGGAAGAGCATAACTGCTTGTTGAGACAATTACTAGCCTTCCACCCTCCAGTGACCTTCCTTATGATAAAACAGAGGTACCTGCCAAAAATGAACAAAAACCGATGCAAAACGAATGCTCGGGGACCAAAACACGCAGTTCGGGGTCTCGAAAACCGGCCGTTAAGCACCGAAAGTGGTGTTTGGCCACGAAGTGGGTATCTAAGACCCCAGTGTCCCTTGAAAGGGAGTAAATGAGATGCATGCCAAAAACCGGAGGAATCGGAGGTGGTTGGGTGGTCCCGAACCGAGGCACACGGCCTGACGGCTCCGAAACCGGGAACCGGGCTCCGAAATGGGCAAAATGGCCTACGGCCATGAATGTAGCCCACGGCCACTGAGAGATGGTCTACGGGACCTCTCCCTCCCCTCAGGAAAGAAAACAGAGAAAACCGAGTCTGGTTCGCAAACCGAGGCAAGGCACAGAAGAGGGTTTGGAAGTCCGGAGGCAGGGCGCACGGCCGCGACTCTGAGACTTCTGAACGAGCACGATATGCAACATCACCGAGCGCTCAATCGGTGACGTCTGAGTCTTAAGGTTGGTCAAAAATGGGGTGTCTACAGGTGGCCACAGCCGCTCAAGCGTGCAGAATGCATGATGCAAAGGAGGGTTGGCTGCTCATGTCACAACCCAAGTCGCTCAAGCGCACAAAATACACGTTGCACAGGGGAGCTGGCTGCTCAAGCGGTGGCCTAAGCCGCTTGAGCGGTCTAGGCTGACATGTTGTTTGAAACATGCTCTTCATTTTGGAGTGTAACCTTTTGTAAAGCCAACTCAATTTTCATGCATTTCACCCCCAAAAAATTCATATAAACAAGCTAGAATTTGGGTCTTAAACATCAAATAAAATCAAAACTTGTAAACAAATTCCAAATTTCCAATTGGAAAGATCATAGGCTCCAATTAAATTACAAAAGTATAAACCGTGTGGTTTTAGGCTTCCATCTCAAAATGCATGAAGAAATTCCCTTGGAAACTTTAGAATTCATAAGGATTATGCAAGAAAATATGTGTATAAATCAAAATGTCATGAATTCATGCCATGCATGTTGAATTGAAGGCCAGTTCCCTTCAACTCTTTTCTAACTTAGCTTGCATGTTCTAATTTGTCAATTACCACAACAAAACTCCCAATTGACCATGAATTCATCTTAATTAACCTTATATCTTAAAAGATGATGAGTGTAGGAGTCTCAATTTCAAGAAACTGAATGAAAGTCTTACCTTAAATTGATGAAATTGTGAAAAGCTAAATTAACTTCAATGTTCTTCCTTTTCCTTTTCTTTTATTCTCTTCTTTCTCTTTGTTGAGCTCTCATTCTCAAAGTCTCTCCCTCTCTCTCTACGTGTATATCTCTAGGCCACCAAGGTCCACTACCTCTCTTCTATATTCAATTGATGAATAGAACACTGACTCTTTTCTTAGACATACATTAGGCTTAAATTAATTAGGCTAATAGATTAATTAAAATCAAATTCACTCAAATTAAATTAATCCTCATCATTTATGACTTATATCAAACTAATTTTAATTATGCTAATTTGAATTAAGCTCTAATTGCCTATCCCAATATTTAATTCCAACTTGATAAAATTCTGAATCAAATAGGTTCAATTCATAACTCTACCTACCTATTCACAATAACAATACCATATATATACATATAAATATATATATCACACGTGGCACATAATTCATAATTAACACATAATCACATGTTCAATGCAAATCACATAATTAGCTTAATTAATCAAGGAGGTGTTGTCACATTCTCTCTCCCTTAGGACGTTTGGTCCTTCAAACTCAATTACCTTTCTCCAAGAAGAACATAGGATCAAGGGGGAAGAAGTCCGGATATCTTTTCTTCATATCGTCTTCCCTTTCCCAAGTCGCACAGATGCCACCATGATTTTGCCAATCCACTTTTACTAACGGAATTTCTTTGTTTCTTAACTTCTTGATTCGGCGATTGACAATCTGAATGGGCCTTTCTTCGTAAGTATAATCATCACTCAAAAGAACATGTATAGGCTCAATAACATGAAAAGGATCTCGAAGATAATCCCACAACATTGAGACATGTAAAACATTATGCATATGGTCCATTTCGGAAGGGAGAGCTACCCGATATGCCACAGGATTAATCTTTTCAATGATTTCATACGGCATAGCATACCTTGGTGCTAACTTGCCCTTGGTTCCAAAGTGAGTCTGCCCTTTCATTAGTGTCACCTTAATAAAAACATGATCACCCACTTCATATTCCATGTCTCGCCTTCGGACATCCACATAACTTTTTGGTCAACTTTGTGCAGTTTTCAATTGTTGTTGAATTAGCTTCACTTTTTTTGTCATTTCTTACACAATTTCAGGCCTAAGTAAAGGTTTGTCTTCAACTTCTTCCCAACAAATCAGTGACCAACATTTTCTACCATATAAAGCCTTGAAGGGCGCCATGCCAATGCTTGAATAAAAACTGTTATTGTATGCAAATTCAGCCAAAGGAAAATGGGTTTCCCAATTTCCTTGAAAATCAAGTACACACATACGCAACATATCCTCCAGCATTTGGATTGTTCTTTCTGACTAGCCATCGGTTTGTGGATGATATGCACTGCTCAATCTCAATTAAGTTCCCAATGCCTTTTGCAAACTTTGCCAAAATCTCAACGTGAATTTCGAGTCCCTATCAGAAACAATTAACACAGGCACTCCATGCAATCTTACAATCTCATTAATATAGATAGTAGCCAACTTATCCGCATTATAAATGGTTTTGACAAGTAAGAAATGAGCAGATTTAGTCAAACGGTCAACAATAACCCAAATTGAATCCATACCTCTATTGGAGCGAGGTAGTCTAACAATAAAATCCATGGTGATATGCTCCCATTCCCACTTCGGTATTGGTAGTGGTTAAAGCAATCCTGTGGGTCGTTGATGCTCGGCTTTGACTTGTTGGCATTGTAAACACTTAGACACAAATTCACAATTTCTTTCTTTATTCCCGGCCACCAAAAATTAAGCTTGAAATCTTGATATATTTTTGTATTTCCTGGGTGGATAGAAAATTTTCAATTGTGGGCTTCGTGCAAAACTCGCTTCTTTAACTCAACATCATTCAGTACACACAATTTACCTTGAAATGTCAACACACCATTTTCAAAAATAAAGTCTGGCCTCGGTTTGGATTCCCGTTCATCAATAATCTTCTTCAAAAACTCATCTTGTAACTGTTTTTCTTTAATTTCTTAAAGTATTGCCGGCTGTGCAGAGCCAGCGGCTAAAATCCCGCCTTGTTCTGGTAGGACAATCTCAACTTCAAATTTCTCAAGATCATGTAGCAATGCTCTTTGCCCGGTAAGTAAGCAAGCCAAATTCCCAATTGATTTCCGACTAAGTGCATCGGCAACTGTGTTAGCTTTCTCCAGATGGTACAAGATTTGTAAGTCATAATCCTTTATCAATTCTAGCTATCTCCGTTGTCTCATATTCAACTCTTTCTAGGTAAAGAAGTACTTTAAGCTCTTGTGATCTGTATAAACCTCACATGTTGCCCCATACAAGTAGTGGCGCCAAATCTTCAATGCAAATACTATTGTGACAAGCTCCAAATCATGAGTCGGATAATTCTTTTCATGTGGCCTCAGTTGTCGGGAAGCATATGCTATCACTTTACCATTCTACATCAATACACACCCCAAACCCTTACAAGAAGCATCACTAAAAATAGTAAATCCATCTGTACCTGAGGGTAAGGTGAGAATCGGTGCAGTCACAAGTCGAGTTGTCAATTCTTCAAAGGCTGATTCTCTTTGATCGGTCCAGTCAAACGGTACCCCTTTCTAAGTCAACTAAGTCAAAGGCAAAGCAATTTTGGAGAAGTCTTTTACGAATCTTCGGTAATATCCGGCCAAACCCAAGAAACTCAAGACTTCGGTCACATTAGTCGGTCTAGGCCAATTCACAGCTGCTTCTATCTTCTGTGGGTCAACTGAAATGCCATCTTTATTGATCACATGCCCCAAAACCATAACACTATCAAGCTAGAATTCACATTTTGTCAGTTTTGCATATAATTTCTTCTCTCTCAAGGTTTGCAAAGCAATTATCAAGTGATATTCATGTTCCTCTTTACTTTTGGAATAAATCAAAATGTCATCTATAAAAACAACCACAAATTCATCGAGTAATGGCTTGAAAATTCTGTTCATGAGATCCATAAATGTAGCAGGCGCATTAGTAACTTCGCAAGGCATAACAAGAAATTCATAATGTCCGTACCTTGTTCGGAAGGTAGTCTTTTCTACGTCTTCAGCTTTGACTTTCAATTGGTGGTATCTCGATCTCAGATCAATCTTGGAATATACTTGGGCACCTTGCAACTGATCGAATAAGTCATCAATGCGAGGCAACGGATACTTGTTCTTCACTATTACCTTGTTCAACTCACGGTAATCAATGCAAAGCCTTAATAAGCCATCCTTCTTTTTCACAAATAAGACTGGAGTGCCCCATGGTGATGTACTAGGCCTGATAAATTTTTTGTCCAACAACTTTTGCAACTGGACTTTCAACTCTTTCAATTCACTAGGTGCCATTTGGTACGGAGCTTTGGAAATTGGTTGTGTCCTCGGTATCACCTCAATAATGAACTCAATCTCTCTGTCAATCAAATCCCCTGGAAAAATATCTGGGAATTCCCTAACTATAGAAATATTGTCCACATTACCTTTCTTATCAGCGGGCACAATCAATACATAACACAAATACCCTTTACACCATTTTCTAAACAATTTGCATGCTTTCATAGATGAAATCAAATATGGGGGAGGTACAATGCTAACTCCATTAAATATAAATTCAGGTAGTCCAGGTGGACAAAAAATAACTTGTTTTGTTACACAATCAATGAAGGCATGATATTTTGTTAACCAGTTCATCCCTAAAATTATATCAAAGTGATCAAGATTCAGAGATAACAAATCAACATATAAAATCACACCAGTAGGTGAAGATACAGCCAATAAATATTTCATGGGTTCCAATGGCCTAGATAATTTTCTCGAAAAAGCATGTGATACATATGAATGTGTAGACCTCGAGTCAATCAAAATATAAGCATTTTGAGCAAAAATAGGAAGTGTACCTGACACTACTATCTTAGTATTTTGCACATCTCCTGGTACAAGTGCGAAAACCTGGCCTTGTCTTAAAGTTTCTCTCCCTGTAGCTTTAGAATTGGGTTTTGGTGTAGTGGTTGATGTTACAGCACTTGCTACAGGTCTACTAGTGCCTTGAGATACGAGAGGACAATCTTTGATTATGTGGCCCACCTTGCCACACCTATAACATGCCCCAAAAACTTTGTAACAAACCCCTTTATGTCTTTTGCCACATTCTAAACAAGGCGGTATAGAATTATTTCCTTGGATAGAACTACTTGTCGACCCTGTATTCTGCTTTTTATTCTGTGAGTTGTTCTGGCCCTTTTTGAAATTAAAACGTTGTCTCTTATCCCGCCATTCAGTCACCGGCATCTTAGCCTACTTCAAAGCTGCAATATTTGCCTCAGCCATGATAGCTCGGTCAAGGACATCCACATTCTTGATTAATTTGAGAACATTAATCCGGTCAAGTATCTCCACATTGAGTCCTCCCTCAAATTTTCTAGCCTTTTTATAGTCAGTATCTACCATGTGTGGTGCATATCAGGCAAGCACGATGAACTTAGCTTCATATTCGGCTACTGACATGGTACCCTGTTTCAGTTGCTCAAATTCAGATACTTTCTGATCCCGGACACATTGAGGAAAATATTTATCATAAAAAAGCCTCTTAGAACTTATCCTAAGTCATAGTACTGTTGGTATCACGAATAAGCATCCTCCATCACTTTGCCTCTTCTTGTAAAGTGAAAGTAGCCAATAACACTTTCTGTGCCTCCGAACACGGAAAAACTTCAAATAATTTTTTAGTTTCCAGAATCCATGCTTCAGCTTTCAATGGCTTAAGGCCACCCTGGAATGTCGGTGGTTTCATTTTGTTGAACTTTGTGTTAAGGCTGTGACATCATCATTGTTTGGTTCAACTGGCACCGGTGGCGGAGGAAGAGGTGGAAGCTGTTGATTCTATTGTTGTCTTAAAGCTTCAGTCAATAGTTCAACCATCCTTTCCAATCTTACAATTCTTGCTTCTGATGATTCAGTATCCTCTATGTTTCATGCATTCTCCATGGCACTATATAAAACAGGGTAAGAAACATAGGACAAATGGTTTTCATATTCATGTTAGTACACATACACATATCATGTCCACACACTCATATTTATGCTCATGCAATGCATTATTTTATTTTTCTAGGACATCCTATAGCTCATTTGGACACATGTGTGCGGTATAACTCATGCTCTGATACCACTCTGTCACGACCCAAACCTGCCCCTAAAGGTGTAGCGTCGTAACTAGCTAGTAATCTGTGATTACCAAAGGCCTGCTTAACAGTAATAACAATAAACGAGGCTGACGGAAGCCAATCATTAATAAAATATATCATCTAATGAGCTGGGAGGACTTATATGAACAAAACAAGTTTTTATAGGTATATATCCACACATTCACTTAAGTCCATAACATAACTTGTACAACAAAAAACATGTTCATAGCTTAGGGATTAAATCCCAGTAACAAAACAGTCGGCAATAGAAGTCTTAAACAAAAGCTCCATGATATGTCCATAGCATTAGATCACAACATAGATGGGCAAACTCACAATCACCCAAAAGCCTTGACTCATGATGGTTTGGAACCTTGTGGTGAGGCACATTAGTTGGCTTGACCCAAAAAAAAAACAAAAAAAAGGGTTCAGGTCGACGCCGCTATGACTAATCCGGTATTTGATTACTAATATATATGTATATAATAAACAGTGAGCTAAAGCCCAGTGAATAACATATGTGTAAAGGGGTTTATGAATGATGTCCTTATAACAATTCAAAATGATCAGATTCAGTAGTGAATAAATTTACAAAGCAGTATTTCAGACATGCCATAGTCATATGAAATCATAGCAGTCATACGTGGTACATCCAATAGTAGAATAGTACAGTAGGTCTTAAAGGCCGAACAGTCAGTTGATGGCTATCAATACAGTAACAGTAGTTCTAAAGATTGGAACTGACATAGATCTCTGTAACAGTAAAAGTAGCAGTAACAGTAACAGCTGCTATGGATGCCACGAGTACAGTTTACAAAATAGGACAATCATTCATTCAATAAACAGTATCATTTCATTTCAGAAAACAGTATATTTAATCGATCAGAAAATAATTACAATTGAACATTGCTTTACAACATTGTTCTTCACAATGGGCTTCCTAACTTATGTGCTTAAAATGCGGCGTCCGACCTAAACAAGCAAATTCAAGCACAACACAATTACATTCATGTCATTCAGTCAATTCTATGTAGTTCGAAACTTTTACATATTCGATTTCTATTCACTATTCAATTCATTTGCTTCTTTCGCGGTTTCTATTCCTTACTTAATTGTTCGATTATAACTTTTTGTTCATTAGTTTCTTTCATGCTTATGATATGCAAATGAATGCAATTGCACATGAAAAACACTTTTATAACCATACAAATAGAGACCCAGAAGGTAGAAAAATGGAGCTAAAAAAAAATCAGGTTTGCCCTGTTGGCCGCACATGTAGTGGCCATGGCTACTAATGCGGTGGCCACAACCACTCAAGTGTGCAGAATGCATGATGCAAGGGAGGGTTGGCCACTCGTGCAACAAGCCAAGCCATTTGAGCGCACAAAATACATGCTGTACAGGGGAGTTGGTCGCTAGAGCAATGGCCTAGGCCACTCGAGCGGTCCAAGCTGACATGTTGTCCGAAACATGCTCTTCATTTTGGAATGCAACCTTTTGTAAAACCAACTCAATTTTCATACATTTCACCCCCAAATATTCATATAAACAAGCTAGAATTTGGGTCTTAAACATCAAATAAAAGTCAAAACTTGTAAACAAATTCCAAATTTCCAATTGGAAAGATCATAGGCTCCAATTAAATTACAAAAGTATAAACCATGTGGTTTTAGGCTTCCATCTCAAAATGCATGAAGAAATTCCCTTAGAAACTTTAGAATTCATAAGGATTATGCAAGAAAATATGTGTATAAATCAAAATGTCATGAATTCATGCCATGCATGTTGAATTTAAGGCCAATTCCCTTCAACTCTTTTCTAACTTAGCTTGCAAGTTCTAATTTGTCAATTACCATAATAAAACTCCCAATTGACCATGAATTCATCTTAATTGTCCTTATATCTTAGAAGATGATGAGTGTAGGAGTCTCAATTTCAAGAAATTGAATGAAAGTCCTACATTATTGATGAAATTGTGAAGAGCTAAATTAACTTCAATGTTCTTCCTCTCCCTTTTCTTTTCTTCTCTTCTTTCTCTTTGTTGAGCTCTCACTCTCAAAGTCTCTCCCTCTCTCTCTACATTTATATTTCTAGGCCACCAAGGTCCACTACCTCTCTTCTATATTCAATTGATGAATAGAACACTAACTTTTTCTTAGACATACATTAGGCTTAAATTATTAGGCTAATAAATTAATTAAAATCAAATTCACTCAAATTAAATTAATCCTCATCATTTATGACTTAAATCAAACTAATTTTAATTATACTAATGTGAATTAGGCTCTAATTGTCTATCCCAATATTTAATTCCAACTTGATAAAATTACTGAATTAGACAGGTTCAATTCATAACTCTACCTATCTGTTCACAATAACAATACCATATATATATATATATATATATCACACATGGCACATAATTCATAATTAACACATAATCACATGTTCAATGCAAATCACATAATTAGCTTAATTAAACAAGGAGGTGGTTATCAAACTTGACGTCGTTGACGGACGTGAGGAGTGATAGTTGTTGTCCTGAGTGCGAGATTTCTTGCCTGTGCAACGGAGTCATCAACTCTGGAGCTCCTTGTAATGGAGAGTGAAGGAGTTCGCCATCTGTTCCGACTACCGGAACAGTGGGATTTGGTGTGCTCACTGTGGTTTCCCACTCCAGCAACATCCTTTTCCCTTCATATGGTGCTTCATGCCCTCAATCTCCATCACCATCTTCCTAATGATGTTATCTTGGTCTCTCAACTTGCTTTCCAAGTGCAGAGTGTGTGATTCTCACCACCGACGATGTCTTTCTGGGCTCAGTGATCGTCCAGAACTCCTTGAGCATTTTTCTCGCACATCTCTAGGAGGTTTTCACATGGAGGTCTCCAAACCGACCATCATCTGAAAGGCGGACAAGTCATCACGATGCCAAACTGACTCTGGAGTAATGCCGTCGATAACGAACTTCGGAATGCCGTCATTGTTCTCCATCAAAAATGATTAGAAAAGCTTGGAGGACAAGCTTGTGCGGGGAGGAAATATTAATCACTTTTCGTACTCCTTTGGTCCAAGCTCCGCGTTTCTCTGAATGACGCCGTTCAACCTAAGAACAAAATAACGGCGAGCTGCCCAGCGGGTGTGTTGCCGGAAAACCCCTCTGACGCTCAAATTAGCATACTTGGAGAAGAAGAATTAGCCAAAGGAGACAAAAGACAGGTAGCTCTGATAGCAAGAATTCTAGACCTATGGCATGGAGACGCCGCGCAGTTTATATAGTTTCTGCGTGCACTACTCTACTCATCATTTCCTGGACACGAGGATGTATTATCCTCTCTTCCTCTTACACGTGTATGTGACAATACTGCCAAACAGTATCATGAAATAGCCTAACAGTATTGATGTGCATGAACAACGAATTCCTCACTCTGCTCTTCAATTGGGCCACGTAATAGCTTCTACCGAGCTATCCATAACCTGATGCATGGCTGTCCATTCCAAGACCGGCATTCACCACCCAACCTAGCTCCAAGATGCCCAACTAGTCAACTACACCTCGGCCAAACCAGTTAAACTCGCTTTGATTTCCTACCACGGCCAACACTTTGCTTGGACCACCTCAGTTCAGTAAAATCTGCCTGGTCCATCAGTGGAACACTTCGACCTAGGTAGTGGAGCTTGGTTAGCCCTGTCTAGCGAATCGAGTCCATCTCTAGCCCAACTAATCGTAAAGCGATAGGCCGAGCTAGGCCTATCATGTTGACAGCTCAACCATTTTGCACGGTCAAAACTCCCCTCTCACACCCCTTGAGGTTTGGGTTTAGTACAAATTACCCCTAAGGTTTGGGAAATTACACTAACCCCCCGTGTCATTGTAATTATTTAGACGAAATGAAAACATTGAACTCATGCACTCTCTCTTTTCTTGCTTTGCTTTACTTCCTCTATTTTTTTTTTCATTTCCTTTGTCTAATTTTTTTTTTCTAATGTAATTTCCTCTGTTTTTCTACTAGGAGTTGTTATTTTTGATATAATTAGGGGTTTGTAAAATGAGACTATCAACTACAAGAGTGAAAATGTAATTTCCAGAACATCAGGGGTGGGATGTAATTGGACCAAACCTTAGGGGGTGTCAGTGTAATTTACCCTTTAAAAAATCAAACTACTTATGAAAATAGCATATTTTTTAATTTATTTAGTAAATTAACCTATTTTTTGAAATTTGGTTTTCAAAATACAATTTCATGATAAAATTGCATTTTCAAAATGCACTTTCATGGTGACATGGCCGCCTAAGGGTGCCAACGTAGGCATGTTGAAATTGCATTTTACAAACACAAGTTTATCTTGAAGTCGCATTTTCAAAACACAATTTCAATCCTAACATGAAATGCAATTTCAACACAGCGTGGGGCTAGGCATAGGGTTATCCGACTCGCGAAAACCGCCCAATCCGAACCACCTGCACCTATTTGGGCGGTTTCGCAGAATCGTTAAGGTCGAATGTGGGTTAGGATTTTCCTATTTTGCGGGTTATGAGTGGGTCACGGGTTTTACCTGCACCCGCACTCACAGTCACAGTCACACTCACACTCACCCACCTGTATCTGTATACATTTTTTTTGAAATATGGACCGTCAAATTTTCATGTAAGTTTTGTAATACTCTTCACCAATAATCAACCACTTTTTTTCATGTCATTATAATAATATTATAACATTATAATAATATCACACACTACCTTGTTTAATATATTTATTTTTCAATTGAAATTTCTTCAATTTTTTTTGCAAATCTAGTTATGTGATTTTTTTATTTTATTTTATTTTTTTGTATGTTAGTTTTTATTTAATTTTCATTCTAATTTTTTGTAATCCAGTTTTAATGAAGGATAATGTTAAATCTCCCACAATCAAGAATATTTTTAAAAAATGGGGAAAAAATAAGTCCAAACATAAATTTTTAAAGGAAAAAAACTCAATCAGCAAACCACCCGCACATCCGCGAACCCTATTCGCATAAATTGCAACTCGCACAACGGGCAGTTATGGATTTAATTTTCCCTAAACCGCAGATATGCACATGGGTCCAAACCCCAAATCGAACAATCAAAAACCAATCTGTGATCACCCCTATAGTGTGCTCATTTTGAAAATGATATTTCAATATGAAATCTCATTTTGAAGATGTGATTTGAACATAAGGTTGGTATTGCATTTTAACAATGAGATTTCAGTTAAATCACATTTTAAGTGTATTATAGCAATTTTGGTTTAGACCCAACCCGTTGATGTTTCAGACCCGGGTTTCATTGTCTTATGTGGTTGTTCATGTATTGTTTCTCCTTATTCCTCATTGAGTTTGGTTATTAGAATGTATTGGTTGCATTTGGAACAGGTTGGTAGCCTTTTTTTCAAAATTGTGTTGCCCAGATTTTTGTCTCTTCGCTTGAGCAGCACTTCCTACGCTCAAGCAGTCTTTATGAACTCTCAGTAGTTTTGCAGGTCTGCAAAACTATTAGGAGAGTGCATTCTACGCTTAAGTGGTGTTTCTTGTGCTCGAACGGTGTTATGCTCGAGCGGTTGTCCATTGTCTACAAAACTTCTAGGAGTTTGTATTCTACGCTCGAGCAGTAACTTTCTGCCCTCAAACGGTCACACTTTTTGTGTCTGGAAGCTTAAGCGACACTTCTTACACTCGAGCGGTCGGCGCATATATCAGATCATAAAGTCACCTTTTTGAGTCACTTCTACATTTCTCTCTCTCTCTCTCTCTCTAAACATTCCAAAAATCCTAAGCTGAGACCCTCTTTCTCTAAAACTCACATTCTCTCTACAAATACACATAGATCCATCAATCTCTTCACCCGTGTCCCTTTGTTAAAAAAGTAGAGTACTCTAAGGGCTCTCTTTTAATCCGAACAAAGTTGGGTTTCGGCGTCGTTGAAGTTTCTTCACACTTTCTCTCATCTTCTAAGCTTGAGGTAGAGATTCTTCGCACTTTCTATGAGTTCTAACTTAGTTACTTGCTATTTCTAAACAATATTGTGATTTGGGAACTTTTGGAACAAATCTAAGATTTTGTATAGCGATCCCGGTTTTCCTTTCCTTTGTATATTATATTCCGGACTCGGTTCCGTGGTTGTGTTGTTGTCTCATTCTCATTTCTAGCCTTTACTCTTTGTATTTGAGTCTTGGGTTGTGTTGGGCAGGCTTGAAACAGGTTGGTTGTGCCTTGAAACCAAAAGTTGATGCCCAGATTTTGGCCTTCACGCTCGAGCGAGGCTTTTGACGCTCGAGCGGGCGTTTTGATGCTCGAGCATAAATTTCCATCTCCCAGTACTTTTGTCTGCAGGTCTTCAAACGCTCGAGCGGGAGTTTTGACGCTCGAGCGTGACCCTTTGATTTTGTTCCTCCGCTCGAGTGGGGAGTTTGACGCTCGAGCGGGGACCATATCTGCAAAACTTCTGGAAGTGTGTAATCTACGCTCGAGCGGCGCTTTTGACGCTCGAGCGTGAGTCTGTGTCTGACGCTTGAGCGGGGATTTCTACGCTCGAGCGGGGCGACTGGTATAACTTCGGGATTTCACCTTTTTAGATCACTTTTTCATTTCCCTTTCTCTCTCTTACTTTCCCAAAACCGATTTTGAGAGCTCCTCTCTCTAGAATCTCCCTTCTCTCTAGGGTTTGATCTAGCTAGAGTGATTCACTCCCTTGGCGTCTTTGTAAAAAGTGTGTTTATCATTGAGGGCTATCATTTGATCCAAAAATTTCTTAGTTTGGAGCACTTTGAGATTTCTTCATCTCCTCCATTGGGTTTCATCTATTGAGGTAGGGATTCCTACTCATTCTTATGTGTTTTAACATAGATATTGAGTTATTTGTATAGATGGTTTGATTTGGGAAGTTAGGGTTTGAAATGTGTTATTTTGAAAAGAGTGGTTTTGTCCTTTTGGCTCATATATATATATATATATATATTTTGGGTCTTAAAAAGGGGTTGTTGATGTTTTTTTAATATTTGAGCCTTTGGTCAATATTGAGAAAAATGAGAAAAATGCCATGTTTGGGTATATTTGGGTCATTAGTGTAATTGATGACAATTGTTATGGAAATATGAAATTGAGCTAGAAAATAATGAAATTGGCTCATTGTGAAATGAAATGGTGGAGTTGGATTTATTAATCACTCACCTCTGAGAATTTTTGATAAACTATCTGTTGACGTAATTATTATTTGTTTAGAAATAATTGCTTTGGGCTACCGGTGGAGGGTAGTCTTGATTGTTGTAGACAATGCATGATGATTAGGCAAACTAAAACTAATCAATTGAATATGTCATCGAATATGACGGTTGGAATAATACATTGAATTTGTGTATTAATTGATTATGTATATGATATGTGTTTTTATACATTGTATTGTGTGGGAGGAGATAGGGGATGTACTCCACGGTTTAGGAAAAGATAGGGGATGGACTCCTAAACCGGATATTATTTGGGAGGAGATAGGGGATGGACTCCATTGATACAACAATTTTGTGTATCTATTGAAGTATTGATATAGCAAATTTGTATATCATATATGAAGTATGGAAGTGTTTGGTTTGTGATTGATACAGCAATTATGTGTATCTTTGGTTAAGTGTGAAGTGTTTAATTTGAGTTGTTATCTCAATTGAAATGGAAATACTGTTGATAAGAGATGTAATCTCATTTAAAGTATATGGCCAGGTTCTGAGCCAGGTTTATGAATTGAGAAATTGGATAAGTATTGAAAATGAAATGAAACATGGACACATTGGTCATGTAATTGAAATGGGTTATGAATTTATTCATGTGAGTTAAACATCTGTCAAGTGCTAATGTTTTAGTTATTGCTCATATTATGTTTAGCATATCTCTATTGGGCGTTGACTCACCCTATATGGGACATCATTTTCAGGTACAGGTAGTATGCCACCTCCAAGGACATAGCTTGGGAGGCTTGAGGCTGTTGGACCTTTTTCTGTTATTTTTGGTTGTATTACATGTATGTCAAGCCAAGGGCTTATTCTGTGTAGAGTTAGTACTCTCTTTTGTAACCAAGTGTTGACTTGGAAAGTTGTAAGCCTATAGGGCACTTACTTTTGTTGTCAACATATAATACATTTTGTAATGAATACTCTGATGATATGTAATAATGCTTTATTCCTTTATATCTAAGCATGTCATGAATGTATGATTTATGGGTTTATTTTGAGGGCGTTACAACTTGGTATCAGAGCGTACCGGGTTTGAATACTTTGGGTACATGGGAAGTGATTAGTATCACAATGGGTTTGTCTTGCTTGTTAGAGACTTATGTGTAATTGTAGACACCCCATCTTTGACCGCCCTTAAGACTTGGGCGCTACTGATGGTTTGCTCGGTGATGAAAGATGTGCAGGGCAAAGGTTCAATTTCTTCGGCAAGGAGAGGGTCAAATCTCAACTTCACAACCCATTTTGGACCAAAGCTATTTTGAATGGTTTTTAGACCATAAAACCCTCTCTTTCAAAACTTTTTTGAAATAAAGTTTCTACGACGTTCCGAGGCTCGCATTTTGTCAAACGTTGTACTTTTCGGTAAACCGAGCAAGGACAAAGTGGAAATGAATGAAAGAGAGATGAAATCTTTGAAAAATCTTTCAAAACACCTTGCTTAAGGGTTTGAAGTTGAAGAAAAGGGGAAAGGAGAGAAGAAACCAAGTTGGAGAAGAAGATAGGCAAGAAACGCTAAGAGAGGGACGAGCAGTCCTCGCTAAATCAAGCTTATCTGTCTATACACTTGGAGTTAGGTTATGAGGTCACCACCGTTGGAAAGAAGACTTCTGGGGCTTCATTTTTCATTCAAGAATCTCTTAAATCCGAGTCCGGAGGGCGGAGATATGATTGGTTGAAGTTGGGCATCATCTCGGTTGGACCGAAACTGAGCAGCCTTCACCAAAAGAAGCATAACTTTTTGCACAGTTGGAAATTTGATGCAAGGCTGGTTCCATTGGAAAGCTTACTTCCGGGGCTTCAATTTTGACACAAGAATGACCTAAAAATGAGTTCATATGAAGAAGTTATGCCCGTTTGAAGTTGGACCTGCAGAGTAGATTTTTCCTGCCGACCGACCAGAATAGATGGCCGACCGACCAAATAGATGGCCGACCGACCAGTTAAAGTGGCCGGCCGGCCGACGACCTTCCGGAGTATTCTACAGATTGAATGCATGCCAGCTGTGCCAGCTGGAATGCACAGACTCTGCTCCCCCGTGCATAAGTATGGTTGTTTTGCACCTTTGACCCCTTATTTTGCACCCTTTGCTCAAAGCTTCTTAAGGAAGCTTTGACCCCTTGTCTTAGCTTCCTTAGGAAGCTTGCACCTTTGGGGATAGCTTCCATTGGAAGCTTGATCCCTTTGACCCTTTCACTTAGCTTCCTTGAGAAGCTTTACACAATTCCTTTGCCTATATAAGAGAACCATCCCCTCCTTTGTCTTGGTTCAGCAAAAAACCAGACCTTACATCTGATATATGATATATATCACCCTCTCTCTCTATATCTCCCTCTCTCTCTACATTTAGGTGTGTTAGAGGGTTCAAAAGGGCCTTGTTCTTGGCCTATTGCACCACACCTCATAGCCATACACCACCACCATTGGACTGAGGTTCTTGGGAGGGTTTCTTGAGCTCTAAAAGCTGGTTTTTGGCCCCTGAAATTGCTGATCTCGAAATTGGTCTTCAAGGGTAAGTTTCTTCCCCTTTTTAGCACTTTCTTGTACCTCATTTTAGCCTATCTTGCATGCTGTTTTGAGCTTAACTATAAACTAAAAAAAGTTTTGTATTTGCATGCTTAAGATGTTTGTTTAAGACTATTTTGGTGTTGGGGGTCATCTCCCCTCTTGCATGCTTGTTTTGTGCCATTCTTTGAGACCTTCGAGCAAGCTCTTGCTTGGCCTCCTAGCCACTGAAATCCAGTGGATTTTCAATAGTAGGTTTGCTGTTTTGAGGGCCAAAATCAGAGGGAGTGACCTCCCCTCTCCTTGTCTTGTTTGGTGGTCTTGTTGACCTTCCAAAGGGACCCTATTTTGCATGCATTGAAGTCGTGTTTTAGGCCTCATTCTGAGGGTTTTAAGGTCTGCCTAGGCTCTATCAACAGCCCATTTTGTCATATTTTATGTCTATGATGCATGTGTAGAGAAATCCCATTCAAGGTCTTTCAAAGAGGCCTTTCTTTGCATGTTTCCGAGACTGATTTCAGGGCCTATTTGGTGGGTTTTAGGGCTGTCATAATTGATTTCCAGAGTTGATTTGGTCTTGTTGAATGTCTATCACATATGTGTTGAGTAACCCCTTGTATGGCCCTCTAAAGGAACTTATCATTTTTGCATGCATTGGCTGCATTTCAGGGATTATTTAGGCATATTTTGACATGTTTTATTCACTGTTTTTGGTTGGTTTGATGAGTTCTCATACGCTTCATATACATGCCATACAACTCATGCTTACTACCCAATGTTGCATGTTGTTTTAGCCCAGCATGTTAGCATTTTTTGGCCATGCTCTAAACTAGTAATGTGCATGTTTTGGGACTGCCTTGTTTCTGTATTTGTGCTTCATAGTCAAATAATGCATGTTTTGCATAGTTATAGTTCAATACATGTGCCTAGTTTTGAGTTTCGGGGGCTATTTCATGCATTGGGTGGCATATTTGCATGTTTCGGGACCATTGAGCAGCATACTTCAGTGCTGGAACATATGCCATTGTATGCCATAATTCATCCTTTCAACGCCTTTGTGGAGTTGTGTTTTGTGCCTTACACTCGGGGCCATTGCATTGTGCATGTTTGCATGCATCTTGGTTGCCTCATTTTCATCACATGGCCACTAATTTTGGCATGCTTGCGAGCTATCCATGTTAGTTTAAGTCCATCAGCGCATGTTGTTGCATGGCATGTTTGCTTACATGTTTAGGTTGCGTGCCTAGTATACATTGCTCATTTGCATGTTCATGTTGCATACTTAGCCTCCATGCCTTGGTTGCATTGCGTCGTGCACATCCCTGCCTCTTGATCAAGCATGATAGAGGTTGGAGCCTTTGATGTGTTTTTGTGTGCATTTCATTTGATATTGAAGTTGCACACTTGGCTTTTGGGTCATCATGCATTGAAATGCGTGATTGATGGCCCGAGGGTCGAGGGCTATGCTCCATTGAGTCCATTGCATAATAGGGAGTGTGTCCGTGCATACTTTTGCTTGAAAATTCCATGCCATACACTGCTTGCCCTCTGTTGCTGTCAACTGCAGGATTCTGCAGTAAGAAATGGCCGGCCGGCCACATACAGTGCCGACTGACCATCTGTGGCTGGCCGATGGCCCAACATTTGGCCAACAAGAATGTTCCCATGGCCGGTGGTGCTTTGCACTGGCCGGTGGTGTTCCAGAGCGACCAGGAAGTGGTTCAGAGGTGCCCCAGGAATTTTCACAGTCTTCAGAGGAGCTGGGCAGTGTAAACAGAGGCAGCAATGCTATGGCAGCGAGTTTCCGGGCAAGACAAGTCAAACATGCATCATTTGCGCATTCCGAGGCAGAGCTGTGGCTGTCTCTTTAAGCTTCACATTTTATTTTGTAATTAATTTGTTAATTAATGAAGGGTTTGTAATAATTAATTAGCTAGGATAGTTGATTTGTTATTTGGCCTGTATATTCTTTTGATCCCTTTGAGTGAGGGCAATTGTGTAATAAGTGTGCGTGAGTGTGTGTATGTCTTCCAACCCCCACTTCTTTCTCCCTTTTACTTACCTGCTTTCAATAGTTAGTATCAGGTCATATTTGAATTAGCATACCTTATGCTATGCATGCGTGCATCCATACATTTGTCATACATACATCGGGCTCGGCACACCATACTAACTACACTTGTATTTCAAATTCCAAGTTGAGTACTTGTTAGTTGCAGCATTTCACATGCCATCTTTAGGGTAGCCGAGCCTGTCCTAGCTACATCTTGCATGTGTTGCATTAGCCATATTAACATGAACTAGGGTCATGCATATGATTACTAACTAGTTTCTGTTTTGGCTTGGAGTACTAGGTAAGCTTTTATGCTTTAGCATACCGCATGCGTGTGAGTGTTGCCATAGTAGCATGATTACCATGAGGCTAGTTGCTTATGTGATATAACTGCTTGAATGCCTGTGGATGGAGGTCGAATTACTTGAATTGGAATAATGCATTAAAACTGCGAATTTTAAAGCCCACTCAAGGGTTGCAAAACCTGCATTTTAGCCTACTTGCGAGTAGCAAACCATTTTCAAAACAAACATGAAATGTTTTGTTCCAATTTAGGCGATTTGGTCTATACTTGTTTGCTGCGCGCATAACATAGTAATTCTAGGCTAATAACCGGAATAAGAGCATATAATGTTTTCAAAACAAGATATCACGGTTAGTAGAGGCCGATCTTTGATCGGGCGAGAGGGGGTGCTCATAGCTGACCTTCCCCAATCGTACCCAAGTTCCCGAGCTGAGGCAACTTTGGTGATGACGGACACGTGGCCTTTGGCATCGAGTTAGGGTTTCCTAAATTCCCCCAAAATAAAATATTTAGGTGGTGACTCTGTATCTGGCAAAGCAGTCCATGTTTGGCACTCCTTTTCTAAAAATTGTTTTCTCAAAACGATTTGCCGGATTTGGACTCTTTGGTTTAGATTAAGAACCGTGACAATTTGAGTCTGAACTGTAGTGAGCCCAAATGAACAGAACGGGATTCATCCTCCCGGGACGTTCGGGGACGTCTACAGTTTCTGGCGACTCTGCTGGGGAGTTTAGAGAGCTTGACTCGAACTCGTGATATCTTGTTTTGCTTTCAGTTATGTGTTTCTTTGCATTGCATGTGCATTGGTGCGCCTAGGACACTGTGTTGGCCATCTGCTATTCCTGAGCGGTTTGCCGGAGGCTTGACTTTGTCAAAGCATGCCATAAGGCTGACCGGTTGCGGGCTCTGCCAGTATGGGAACACAAACCCCGGTTTTACCGGGGCACCCTTTTGACCATTCGACCTAGTGCATATTCAGAATCCATAGTGACCATTCCAAACTAGGACAGGTTGCTCACCCGATGTTAGGTTGTTTGAAACCGCTGTGTGCGTAGTGAAACCCTAGCTCCTGACAAAATAGGACAGGGAAACCCTACCCCAACATAGGGGTGTTTTGGCTCTCACTTATCTGCTATATGCTTTAGAGTACGTCTCTATAGGAATGCATATATCAGTTTACAAGTTTGGGTATCAGGCCTGTGGGCACCAGCATCAGTATTTTGGGGCAATCAGTTCTACCTGAGGGTATCAGTTTACAGGAAGAACTTTGGGACAGAATTCAGTAGAGGGCACAGTCATCCTACTATGCTCATATCTGTTTTGGTGAAATCAGGCTGAGGTGCTGTCTGTTTTCTCTTTTGCAAGGTAGTCTGGGAACCATAGCTTTAGAAGGCTCCAATATCCCCCAGGTGCATTGGACTCGTGTTGATAGACTTTGTCGGGTCAGAGATTCAATTCAAGGGCAATCAGTGTTCCTTTGCCAGAGCTAGGGTAAAAGGGTCAGTCAGGCACAGATCACCAGTTCAGTAGTTCCCAGATCAGTGGCCCTTATCCACCCCACCAGTGAACAGTCAGGCCGAGGCCTCAGTTTTTATCACAGAGATAGATATACCAGTCAGTCAGTCGAAACAGCAGAACATGGCAGGAATGGAGGAAATGATGTGTCAACTCCAAGAGAGCATGAAAACCATGCAGCAGGATGCTGCTCGTCAAGCAGAATTTACCAAACAGTAGGCTGAGATTATGGCTCAACAGGCAGACTTAATTGCACGGCTGCAGCAGCAAACAGGAGCATCTGCTTCACATCAGGCTCCTCCCCCACCCAGAGTTCCAACACTCGGGGAGACAGCTAATGTCCAGGAAGATACGGACATTCTGACAGGGGCACCTCCGCCCCCGATCCTACCCCAGCTATCTAAAGCACCGATTAATCCGCCGGATTCACCCTTTGAGTTCGAGTTAGACCCTACAGCGCTGAAGGTGAGCAAGCTGGAAAAGATGTTCAAGAAATCTCAGGGAGTAAAGTCCATTTCGGACATTGAGGACGGGTATACTGACGTAGCTGTGACGCTGCCAGATAGATTTAAGATGCCACACATCGACCGATTTGATGGATCTAGGGATCCCATGGTACATCTCCGGTTGTTTTCGGACATACTAAGGCCGATGGGCCTCACCAGACTACAGAAACTTTCATTATTCGGCCGAACCCTGTCGGGTGTGGCGGCCATCTGGTACGCAAAATTGGAAGATGATGTTAAGAGGAATTGGGATGAGATGGTCGAGGCCTTCGTTGCACAATACTCGTATAACACGCAAATCGAGATTACGATCCGTGATCTTGAGACGACGAGACAGGAGCCTAAGGAGAGCTTCTCAGAATTCGTGGCCCGCTGGAGGGCCAAAGCCTCAATGATGACCATTAGACCAACGGACAAGGATCAAATACGGATGGTTGTGCGCAACCTCCAACCCAAACTAATGCAGAAAATGATCGTGCTCCCCTTCCCTACCTTTTCAGATTTGCATGAGATGGGAGTACAGATCGAGGATGCCATGAAGCAGGGCCTTATTGACCAGGAGAAGGAGCAGCCTAGGCGGGCATTTTCCCGCAGTTCGAATGCGACCACCAATGGTGATGCGGCCGCAAGATCTTCTGAAGTGGGCATGGTCACCACCACCACATCAAAAGCAGCTACCCCATTCACCGGTGCGTCTGGAAGTAGCTCACAAACGGCCAAATATCCACCCCGAGTCAAGAGGGTTTTCACCCCACTTTATATGCCTTTGTCAAAGGCTCTAGAGGTCTTAATCCGGAAAGGACATCTGAAACCATTGGAACAACGGCCTTTACCTGATCCTCTCCCTCCAAAGCATGACCGGACTAAGTACTGTGCTTACCATCAACAAACCGGTCATGAGATCGATAGCTGCTTTCGTCTGCGCCACGATGTACAAGATTTGTTTGACAACAAGGTCATTGCCGCACCAGCTCAGCAAAGTCTATCACCACTGGATCAGTGAACTTTGGGGATAGTACGAATATGTGATTAGGGGATGAACCACCTGCGGGCGGCACTCAGTTTACTCCAGATGTGGCGTTTGGCACGCACTGTTTTGAGCATTTGCGAGTGCTAGTTTTGTACTTTCTGACTTGGGTATTGGGTTAGTCTTGTCATTTTGTATTGAGTCAGTCTTTTCATACTGAGTCAGTCGAGTCTGTCTTGTTGTATCGAGTTAGCCCTGTTTTGTTAGAGTCGGGTGATTTCGGGGGTGTTATCTCGGACATCACTTGCTTGTTTTGTATTTGTCTTTTCGCTTTCTTTTGAGTCTGTTTCTGCTAGGGAGCCAGTTGTGCCAACAAATCTGAATGAAACAGCAGTAGTTTTCACACTCTTGTGTCTGCTTCCGCCTTGCGCCAGTTGTGCCAGAAGCTTGAATGAAATGGCAGTACATTCCACCTGCTCTTTTGTGCTCTGAAATTATTACATTGACCTAAGTTTTTCAAAACTTTTTCTAGCACTGTGGTGAAAATGAAGAGGAAGGAATTCCTCGGGTTTTGCAAAAATTTGATCAATTGAGAGAATGAGAGGCGTGCTAAGACCTTAATGAATGAAATCATGCTTGTTAATGTGAGTACTGAGAAGGATCCTGGCTTGATCCGGATTGGCTCCACACTGTCTTCAGCACGAGCGATTTGTCGCTTTCTTAAAAGATTTCAAAAAATGTTTTACGCGATCCTGAAGACTTGTGTGGAATCGCTCTTGAGATTGTGCAGCCTAGGATCGCTCTCAGCCTCAAGACTTAAGCCCTTGCTTTAAAACCTTGAACCACAATTCGGAGTGTTCAACAATCAACCATCAAGAGAGGCCTGTGTGGCCAGATTGGAAGCAGCCCTCGAGCAAGAGGCACCAAAGTCAGATCAAGAAGATCAGACCTCATCAGAAGAAGCTTGTGAAGCTAGAACAGAAGCATCCCTCGAACTAGAGGCACAAATGCCCGATGCGCTCGAAGAGCCGAAAATGGATCCTTCTGCAAATCTGAACAACAGTTATTCTCTTCTCTTGGATTCAGATGATTTCGGAGTCTCAGAACCATTCAGCATGGACTTGTTACACTTTTACCCTTTGAGAGGCTCGCTGGGCCGAAAACCCGAAAGGACGACCCAGGCAAAAGTTAGAGCAAGAAAAGAAAAAAAAGAAAAAAAGAAAAGATACAAAAAAGGAGAAAGAAAAAAGAAAAGAAAAGATACAAAAAAAAGGAAGAAAAGAAAAGAAAAAGAATTGAAAAAGAAAAGAAAGAACAAAGCTCGCAAGGTCGAAAACCCGCAACGGGCGCCTTGGCAAAAGTTAGAGCCCAAAAAAGTGAAGGTTAAATACCCGAGTGTACCTTACCCCGAACTACGTGAGGCTTGATTCCCATCTTTGGGATACGTAGGCAACTTCATTCTGAAGTCCAGCCGTAAAACACTTCGAATTCGACTATGTCCATGTAATGGTTTTGACCATCATTGACTTCTCTGCATCCGAGAATTTGGTTGTGTTCGTCACTCTGAGGACTAACTACAACGCGCTGTGGTGCCATTCAAACAAGGGGCAACTTTCCGTTGCCATTCAATGCGCTGCGGTGCCGTCCAAACAAGGGGCAACTTTCCGTTGCCATGTAGTGTCCTCCAAGCAAGGGGCAATTTTCCTTCAGATCTGAGGTTGTGCATCTCAAGAGTAGGTTCCGTGCTCATTGAGCAGTGGTTGTTTGCGAAAATAGTTTTTGAGAATTTTTACTGAGGTTGACTAATTCTCTCGAAAATTATTCCATTTTTTCCAAAACTGAACCATTTCTTGGACCTAAAACAGGAAAATTTTCAGTGCTCACAGCCTGACTTGCATGATTTTAAATCAGAAAATCGAACAAGCATGTTAATCTAACTCTCATGTCGGTCAAAATTGTTTTAGTAGAAAGCCAAAACAAAAAATGGTCAAAATAATGAACTAGGGGCACAGTTGAGTCAGGTGTCCTGTCTTTCCCCCATTGTCAATGCATTTGCCAAGAAGGGCACTCTACCTGCCAGAAAAGGGCACTACTAAAGCTAACCGCAAAAGGGTAGAAAGCTCTCACATCCTCCAAGCAACGAGGTATCAAGTCAAGTGCGAAGCACGGATTGGAATGGATCAAGATATTCCACTCCCTCATCTGGACAGATCTGATCACGTCTAAACTCCCCAGCAAAGCATCGTCAACTGATGTCAGCTGCAGATTTGCTACACACCCAGTTGTAGCGCAGCCCCTTTGTGGGAGAAACTCACTGTTGTGAACAAGATTGAAAATCTGGTAGAATACTAGGGGCAAGAGCCCACAATTTCTAGCTTATCCATCAACACCCAGGGGAGGGATGAAAAAATGAGAGATTGAAGAATAGAGAGATGTGAGCTGAGAGAAAAAGTGAGAAAATGGCTTTTTCAGAAAAACAGAGCATGAGGGCCGAGTGATGTGAGAATCACAAATGAGAAAAGGGTGGGAAATAATACCCAGAGAAACTGGCTCCTCGTGCACTGAGACGTCTCTCGTCTTTGTAACACGTCTGTGTGTCGTGTCTTTTGTTTTGTTCGTCTCGATTCTTGCTTTGAGTCGTTCCGAGCGTGTCTCGATGTGTTTAGGTTGTTTACCTTTGTTTTCCTTTGTTGAGTCGTGATGCGCTGTGTCCAGTCGTAGACTCAATACCCAGTTGAGAATTCATTTTCAATTTCGATTTCAAAATAAAATCGTTTTGTGCTCAGAGTGCTGTGCCATTCTCCACATTTGTGCAAAATAGTATTTGTTCTTTCATAAAATCGCAGGGTTCAACCCAGGTCATGTCAGAACAGTAAAACCAGGACCTATTTGAAGCTATATGGGTTCCAGACTACAAAGCAAAAGAAAAGAGGGAAAATGTCGGGTATCTGAGTTTGTTTCAACTTCAGTAAGTTCCGAGACTACATTCCGTGTGTACCTCTTCAAGTCTTGCCAATGCTCCGAAGTATGAGTGTGCCTCTACCTCAAGCTCAAGATCAAGTCTTCTTCAAGCCAGAATGGCGATCAGAAGTGCTCTCCTCGAGTACCGTTTCGTGCCAGGGGCATCTTGGTTGTGTTTGCAATGAGTTCCTAGGAGACCAACTGCGACGGTGGAAACTAGAGTTCGAATGGCTGATGCCTACAACGTAAAGGTTCGGGATTTTCGAGACTAAAGTCTGGTTTAAATACCCAGAGGCGTGTCCTCGGCTTGAAATCTGTATGGAAGCCCCATAGGTTGAGATAGTGTGTATGCACCTCAATTCTGGATACTGAACCAACCTAGTCTGTCACCCTGTTGGAGAATAGGGAAAGTTGTGAACATGATCAGGAAGAGAGGCAGCATCCAAAGTGTTCTACGTGAAGAACCCTTGTCAGCATTTCAGAGCCTTTGTACTGTAAGTTGAAGGTAAGTGTTCGAAGGCACAAGGGGAGATCCCCATCGGAGAAGAGCGGTTCACCGCCACTCACCTCATGAGGTGCTTTCTAAAGCACTGCTTTGTCCATTTATTGCTTTTCTTAAGCATCATGCATTGTAATGCATTGTACCTATCAAGTTTCTTTCTCATTCATGCACGATATTGTATGTACGGTTCATTCAAAGAAGTTCCGTTTGAGATCATTTATTTAGTATATCAATCACACTCCATTCAGTTAGTGTATCTATCACACTTTCTTCATTCATTCAGTGTATCAATTACACTCTCATTTATTTAGTGTATCAATCACACTTCATTCATTCAGTGTATCAATTACACTCTCATTTATTTAGTGTATCAATCACACTTCATTCACTTAGTGTATCAATTACACTCTAGCTCATTTAGTGTATCAATCACACTTCATTCATTTTGTGTATCTATTACACACATTCTCATTTTGTGTATCTATCACGCACATATTCACTTTTCTGTATCTATCACACATATTCTCATTTTCTGTATCTATCACACATCCTCATTTTGTGTATCTATCATGCACATATTCACGTCATTATCTTTTGTGTATCCATCACACCTGTTCACTTAGTGCATCTATCACACTTCGTGTTCACATTTAGTATATCAATCATACTTGTTCACTTAGTGCATCTATCACACTTCGTGTTCACATTTAGTATATCATCATACTTGTTCACTAAGTGCATCTATCACACTTCGTGTTCACATTTAGTATATCATCATACTCTGTTCACTAGTGCATCTATCACACTTCGTGTTCACATTTAGTATATCATCATACTTGTTCACTTAGTGCATCTATCACACTTCGTGTTCACATTTAGTATATCTATCATACTCTGTTCACTAAGTGCATCTATCACACTTCGTGTTCACCTTTAGTATATCTATCATACTTGTTCACTAAGTGCATCTATCACACTTCGTGTTCACATTTAGTATATCAATCATACTCTGTTCACTAAGTGCATCTATCACACTTCATGTTCACCTTTAGTATATCTATCATACTTTGTTCACATAGTGCATCTATCACACTTTGTGTTCACCTTTAGTATATCAATCATACTTTGTTCACTAAGTGCATCTATCACACTTTGTGGTCATCTTTAGTATATCAATCATACTTTGTTTACATAGTGCATCTATCACACTTTGTGTTCACCTTTAGTATATCAATCATACTTTGTTCACTAAGTGCATCTATCACACTTTGTGGTCATCTTTAGTACATCAATCATACTTTGTTCACTTAGCGCATCTATCACACTTTTTGTTCACCCTTTGTGTATCTATCACACTGTGCTCACCACACTCGCTTAGTATATCTATCACACGCTCACCTAGTGTATACATCACACTTTGCTTCATATAGTGTATCCATCACACTCGCTTCACTTTGTGTATCTATCACACGCTTACCTAATGCATCTATTACACTTTGTTCATTGTGTGTATCTATCACACGTGCTCACTTTTGTGTATCTATCACACGCTCGCTTTGTGTATCTTCACGGTATGCTCACTTAGTGTATCTATTGCACATGCTTACTCACTTTGTGTATCTATCGCACATATTCGTGAAGATTTCACAATTTTCAAACCGGCTTCGCATAGCGTATAAGTCCAATTATCAAAGTCTTCCTGCATATCATTTGCATCCTGCCCCTGAACTACGCTGGTTTGATTCCTTGCAAAGGGATACGTAGGCAGCCTGCGGGCACAACCATTTATTTATCGGTATTTTGTTTGTTTGTCCAAGTCTTCGGCCTTGTTAAAAATGGGTTGTCTCTGGGCTTTGACATTCACTCCCGTCATTGTTATGACTTTCGAGTTCTGTCAAAGAGGGGCAACTGTAGACACCCCATTTTTGACCACCCTTAAGACTTGGGCGCTACTGATGGTTTGCTCGGTGACGAAAGATGTGCAGGGCAAAGGTTCAATTTCTTCGGCAAGGAGAGGGTCAAATCTCAACTTCACAACCCATTTTGGACCAAAGCTATTTTGAATGGTTTTTAGACCATAAAACCCTCTCTTTCAAAACTTTTTTGAAATAAAGTTTCTGCGATGTTCCAAGGCTCGCATTTTGTCAAACGTTGTACTTTTTGGTAAACCGAGCAAGGACAAAGTGGAAATGAATGAAAGAGAGATGAAATCTTTGAAAAATCTTTCAAAACACCTTGCTTAAGGGTTTGAAGTTGAAGAAAAGGGGAAAGGAGAGAAGAAACCAAGTTGGAGAAGAAGATAGGCAAGAAACGCTAAGAGAGGGACGAGCAGTCCTCGCTAAATCAAGCTTATCTGTCTATACACTTGGAGTTAAGTTATGAGGCCACCACCGTTGGAAAGAAGACTTCTGGGGCTTCATTTTTCATTCAAGAATCTCTTAAATCCGAGTCCGGCGGGCGGAGATATGATTGGTTGAAGTTGGGCATCATCTCGGTTGGACCGAAACTGAGCAGCCTTCACCAAAAGAAGCATAACTTTTTGCACAGTTGGAAATTTGATGCAAGGCTGGTTCCATTGGAAAGCTTACTTCCGGGGCTTCAATTTTGACATAAGAATGACCTAAAAAGGAGTTCATATGAAGAAGTTATGCCCATTTGAAGTTGGACCTGCAGAGCAGATTTTTCCTACCGACCGACCAGAACAGATGGCCGACCGACAAGTTAAAGTGGCCGGCCGGCCAATTTTGCTGGCCGACGACCTTCCGGAGTATTCTACAGATTGAATGCATGCCAGCTGTGCCAGCTGGAATGCACAGACTCTGCTCCCCCGTGCATAAGTATGGTTGTTTTGCACCTTTGACCCCTTATTTTGCACCCTTTGCTCAAAGCTTCTTAAGGAAGCTTTGACCCCTTGTCTTAGCTTCCTTAGGAAGCTTGCACCTTTGGGGATAGCTTCCATTGGAAGCTTGATCCCTGTGACCCTTTCACTTAGCTTCCTTGAGAAGCTTTACACAATTCCTTTGCCTATATAAGAGAACCATCCCCTCCTTTGTCTTGGTTCAGCAAAAAACCAGACCTTACATCTGATATATGATACATATCACCCTCTCTCTCTATATCTCCCTCTCTCTCTACATTTAGGTGTGTTAGAGGGTTCAAAAGGGCCTTGTTCTTGGCCTATTGCACCACACCTCATAGCCATACACCACCACCATTGGACTGAGGTTCTTGGGAGGGTTTCTTGAGCTCTAAAAGCTGGTTTTTGGCCCCTGAAATTGCTGATCTCGAAATTGGTCTTCAAGGGTAAGTTTCTTCCCCTTTTTAGCACTTTCTTGTACCTCATTTTAGCCTATCTTGCATGCTGTTTTGAGCTTAACTATAAACTAAAAAAAGTTTTGTATTTGCATGCTTAAGATGTTTGTTTAAGACTATTTTGGTGTTGGGGGTCATCTCCCCTCTTGCATGCTTGTTTTGTGCCATTCTTTGAGACCTTCGAGCAAGCTCTTGCTTGGCCTCCTAGCCACTGAAATCTAGTGGATTTTCAGTAGTAGGTTTGCGGTTTTGAGGGCCAAAATTAGAGGGGGTGACCCCCCCTCTCTTTGTCTTGTTTGGTGGTCTTGTTGACCTTCCAAAGGGACCCTATTTTGCATGCATTGAAGTCGTGTTTTAGGCCTCATTTTGAGGGTTTTAAGGTCTGCCTAGGCTCTGTCAACAGCCCATTTTGTCATATTTTATGTCTATGATGCATGTGTAGAGAAATCCCATTCAAGGCCTTTCAAAGAGGCCTTTCTTTGCATGTTTCCGAGACTGATTTCAGGGCCTATTTGGTGGGTTTTAGGGCTGTCATAATTGATTTCCAGAGTTGATTTGGTCTTGTTGAATGTCTATCACATATGTGTTGAGTAACCCCTTGTATGGCCCTCTAAAGGAACTCATCATTTTTGCATGCATTGGCTGCATTTCAGTGGTTATTTGGGCATATTTTGACATGTTTTATTCACTGTTTTTGGCTGGTTTGATGAGTTCTCATACGCTTCATATACATGCCATACAACTCATGCTTACTACCCAATCTTGCATGTTGTTTTAGCCCAGCATGTTAGCATTTTTTGGCCATGCTCTAAACTAGTAATGTGCATGTTTTGGGACTGCCTTGGTTCTGTATTTGTGCTTCATAGTCAAATAATGCATGTTTTACATAGTTATAGTTCAATACATGTGCCTAGTTTTGAGTTTTTGGGGCTATTTCATGCATTGGGTGGCATATTTGCATGTTTCGGGACCATTGAGCACCATACTTCAGTGCTGGAACATATGCCATTGTATGCCATAATTCATCCCTTCAACGCCTTTGTGGAGTTGTGTTTTGTGCCTTAGACTCGGGGCCATTGCATTGTGCATGTTTGCATGCATCTTGGTTGCCTCATTTTCATCACATGGCCACTAATTTTGGCATGCTTGCGAGCTATCCATGTTAGTTTAAGTCCATCAGCGCATGTTGTTGCATGGCATGTTTGCTTACATGTTTAGGTTGCGTGCCTAGTATACATTGCTCATTTGCATGTTCATGTTGCATACTTAGCCTCCATGCCTAGGTTGCATTGCATCGTGCATGCATCCCTTGCCTCTTGATCAAGCATGATAGAGGTTGGAGCCTTTGATGTGTTTTATGTGTGCATTTCATTTGATATTGAAGTTGCACACTTGGCTTTTGGGTCATCATGCATTGAAATGCGTGATTGATGGCCCGAGGGTCGAGGGCCATGCTCCCTTGAGTCCATTGCATAATAGGGAGTGTGTTCGTGCATATATTTGCTTGAAAATTCCATGCCATACACTGCTTGCCCTCTGTTGCTGTCAACTGCAGGATTCTACTGCAAGAAATGGCCGGCCGGCCACATACAGTGCCGACCGACCATCTGTGGCTGGCCGGTGGCCCAACATTTGGCCGACAAGAATGTTCCCATGGCCGGTGCTGCTTTGCACTGGCCGGTGGTGTTCCAGAGCGACCAGGAAGTGGTTCAGAGGTGCCCCAGGAATTTTCACAGTCTTCAGAGGAGCTGGGCAGTGTAAACAGAGGCAGCAATGCTATGCCAGCGAGTTTCCAGGCAAGACAAGTCAAACATGCATCATTTGCGCATTCCGAGGCAGAGCTGTGGCAGTCTCTTTAAGCTTCACATTTTATTTTGTAATTAATTTGTTAATTAATGAAGGGTTTGTAATAATTAATTAGCTAGGATAGTTGATTTGTTATTTGGCCTGTATATTCTTTTGATCCCTCTGAGTGAGGGCAATTGTGTAATAAGTGTGCGTGAGTGTGTGTATGTCTTCCAACCCCCACTTCTTTCTCCCTTTTACTTACCTGCTTTCAACGGTTAGTATCAGGTCATATTTGAATTAGCATACCTTATGCTATGCATGCGTGCATCCATACATTTGTCTTACATACATCGGGCTCGGCACACCATGCTAACTGCACTTGTATTTCAAATTCCAAGTTGAGTACTTGTTAGTTGCAGCATTTCACATGCCATCTTTAGGGTAGCCGAGCCTGTCCTAGCTACATCTTGCATGTGTTGCATTAGCCATCTTAACATAAACTAGGGTCATGCATATGATTACTAACTAGTTTATGTTTTGACTTGGAGTACTAGGTAAGCTTTTATGCTTTAGCATACCGCATGCGTGTGAGTGTTGCCATAGTAGCATGATTACCATGAGGCTAGTTGCTTATGTGATATAACTGCTTGAATGCCTGTGGATGGAGGTCGAATTACTTGAATTGGAATAATGCATTAAAACTGCGAATTTTAAAGCCCACTGGATAGTGGCAAAACCATCTTTTCTAAAGCCCACTCGAGGGTGGCAAAACCTACATTTTAGCCTACTTGCGAGTAGCAAACCATTTTCAAAACAAACGTGAAATGTTTTGTTCCAATTTAGGCGATTTGGTCTATACTTGTTTGCTGCGCGCATAACATAGTAATTCTAGGCTAATAACCGGAATAAGAGCATATAATGTTTTCAAAACAAGATATCACGGTTAGTAGAGGCCGATCTTTGATCGGGCAAGAGGGGGTGCTCATAGCTGACCTTCCCTAATCGTACCCAAGTTCCCGAGCCGAGGCAACTTTGGTGATGATGAACACGTGGCCTTTGGCACCGAGTCAGGGTTTCCTAAATTCCCCCAAAATAAAATATTTAGGTGGCGACTCTGTATCTGGAAAAGCAGTCCATGTTTGGCACTCCTTTTCTAAAAATCTGTTTTCTCAAAACGATTTGCCAGATTTGGACTCTTTGGTTTAGATTAAGAACCGTGACAATTTGAGTCTGAACTGTAGTGAGCCCAAATGAACAGAACGGGATTCATCCTCCCGGGACGTTCGGGGACGTCTACAGTAATGTTATATGCTTATGTGATAACACGTTTATATGACTAATTGGGTATAGGATTTAATTTCTAGGATGTTGATTGGATCCTTGGGTTTCTGTGAGTCTTGTTGGAAAAGCACTTGATCAATGTTGTTTCTAACTGGAACTCTAGTAACGCCTCGGGACTATCATTATCTGGAAATGAAATTCGTAAGTGCTTATGTGATTATGTGCTTACGTGGAGTGAATTACAGTTGTCCATGCATTAGGATGCGACTGTTTTAGCTTCGGCACATTTATGAATGTGCTAATGTTCTTCGTTACCTTTATTAGGATGTCAAGACGAGGACGTGGTGGTAGGCGAGGTAGGCCTAGGAGGCAGGAGATGCCCATACCGGATAAGATTCCGGCATAGCAGGAGGGTGTTGGTCAGGCCAATGTGGCCGAGCCAGTAGGTCAGCAGGCCATAGACGCCTTAGCCCGCGAGATGGCAGGAGCATTGACGGAGTCCATGGGCATTCTCAGAGTTGAGAATCAAGCCCAGGCCCAGGTTGTTGATGCAGGGCCTTCTTTTCTGAAGAAGGAGTTCTTCCAGTCTAACCCGGATGAGTTTGTTGGGGATCCTAAGGAGCCACTTAAGGCAGATGAGTGGTTAGAGCAGATGACTAAGACATTTGAGATGCTTGGCATCAAAGACGGAGCGTTGAAGGTGACCTTGGCATCTTTCCAGCTAAAGGGTGATGCGAGTCAGTGGTGGAAGTTTATGAGGGGTCGTATTGGTGGTACATGGGAGGCTTTTGTGGATGCTTTCCAGCAGAAGTATTTATCTCCAGCTGTCAGGAAGAAGTTGAGGGTTCAGTTCTGCCAACTTAAGCAGCTGAGTTCTTCAGTGGCCGAGTTTGAGGCCACATTTACCAGTCTATCCAGGTTCGCACCTGAGCTTGTGGCGTCTGAGGAACGTCGCTGTCTTGAGTTTGAGAGGAAGTTGAGGCATGGCCTCAAGATGAGAATTGGGGGTTCTATGACCCGAGACTATGGGCGCCTTGTGGATGCTGCGGCCCATATGGAGAGTATGATGCAGGAGGAGGAGGAAAGGCAGAGAGGCTCCAAGAGGAGTCAGGATGGCCAGGGTGATGGTAGGAGATAGAGGGGTTCTAACCCTCAACAGTCTCAGGGTGGTTTTGCTAGATCGACCTTTCCAGTACCGAGTGCAGGTTCTGGGAGAGGCAATCAAGGAGACGTGACCTGTTACAAGTGTGGTCAGCTGGGCCACAAGTCTCCAGCTTGCCCGCAGAAGGGCGGAGGTCAGAGAGCAGCTTCATCTTCGGCCCGACCTCAGGGCCAGAGTCAGGGCAGAGGTCAGCCATTGTCTTGCTATCAGTATGGTCAGGCGGGGCACCTGAAGAGGTACTGTCCGCAGTTGAGTGCCACTTCAGGGGCGTCTGGTTCTAGGCAGACGCAGAGTTTTCAGCTAGCACAGTCAGTTCAGGCCTCGAGGGCCAATCAGGGAGCTTCGTCGTCCCAGTCTGTGCAGTAGTCTTTTGCTCCTAGAGGTGAGCAGGTAGATCAGGGGCCTACAGGGTGCGTGTATGCTGTTACCGTGCAGGATCTTGTACCGGCTCCATCGGTTGTGAGAGGTACCTTTTTGTTTTGCAACTCGGTTGCCAATGTGTTGATTGATACGGGTGCATCCCATTCTTTTATATCTGCTGCATTTGCATCTGTTTTGGGTTTGGAGTTGGCGCAGTTAGCATCTCCTATTTGTGTTGTATCTCCTGTTGGGGGTGAGTTGATTTTGAAACAAGGGTGTAGAGGTTGTGATATAGAGGTAGCAGATCACCGGCTTCCATTTCCTTTTGTAGTTATGCCTATGTCGGGTTTTGATGTTATTTTGGGTATGGACTGGCTATCGTCATATCGGGCTGTTATTGATTGTTACTGCCAGAGGGTCACAGTATGTACCTTGAGCGGGGATTGTTTCCATTTTCTGGGGGATCGGGTTGGTAGTGTGTTGCCACCGGTGTATGATCCGCGAGGGCAGAGTGAACTTAGTGGTCTTCTCGCTGGCCTTATGAGTAATGAGTGTGATGAGACCGGGGTTGAGTTGCCGAGAGTGGTTTGCGAGTATTCAGATGTTTTTCCCGAGGATCTTGTCAGTTTGCCACCTCATCGAAAGATAGAGTTCTCCATTGATTTAGTGCCCGGCACAGCGCCGATTTCTATGACACCTTACCGTTTTGCCCCAGCCGAGTTGAGTGAGTTGAAGATTCAACTCCAGGAGTTGCTAGATAAGGGTTTTGTTCGTCCTAGTGTTTCGCCGTGGGGAGCACCGGCCCTCTTTTCTAAAAAGAAAGATGGTTCCTTGAGACTATGTATTGATTACCGGAAGTTGAATTGGGCTACGGTCAAGAATAAGTACCCTATGCCCCGTATAGATGATTTGTTTGACCAGTTGAAGGGTTCCCGTTGTTTCTCTAAGATAGACTTGAGATCGGGTTACCACCAGTTGAGGGTCAGGGAGGAGGATATTCCGAAGATGGCATTCCGTACGCGGTATGGCCATTACGAGTTTTTGGTGATGCCATTCGAGCTCACCAATGCACCGGCAGTGTTTATGGATTTGATGAACCGGATATTCTGGGAATTCTTAGATCGCTTTGTGGTCGTTTTCGTGGACGACATTCTGATTTATTCACCTTCGGAGGAGGAGCACGAGGAACACTTGAGAGTGGTGCTTGAGTTGCTTAGAGCCCATAGGCTATATGCCAAGTTTGGGAAGTGTGAGTTCTGGCTAAGGGAGGTTAAATTCTTAGGCCATGTGATTTCCGGGGAAGGGGTGTCTGTTGATACATCCAAGATTGAGGCAGTGCAAGATTGGGCACAGCCTAAGAGTGTTTTTGAGATCCGCAGTTTTCTGGGATTAGCTGGGTATTACCGCCGGTTTGTGAAAGACTTCTCCAGGCTAGCTTCACCGTTGACTAGATTGACGCGGAAAGAGGTCAAGTTTGTATGGAGTGAGACTTGTGAAAAGTCGTTCCAAGAGTTGAAGGTTAGATTAACCACCGCTCCGGTTTTGATTATTCCGGAGAGGGATTTGGGTTATGCGGTTTATTGTGATGCCTCACGAGAGAGTTTGGGTTGTGTGTTGATGCAGGAGGGGAAAGTGGTTGCCTATGGCTCACGTCAGTTGAAAATACACGAGAGAAATTACCCTACACATGACCTAGAGCTAGCAGCCGTGATTTTTGCCTTAAAGATTTGGAGGCACTACCTTTATGGTGAGAGGTTCGAGGTGTTCTCGGACCATAAGAGTTTGAAGTACCTGTTTACACAGAGGGACTTGAATTTGAGGCAGAGAAGGTGGATGGAGTTTATTGAGGACTACGACTTTGAGTTGCACTATCACCCGGGAAAGGCCAATGTTGTGGCCGATGCCCTTAGCAGGAAATCCATTAGTGATGTAACTTGTATAGCCATCCGGGAGTGGAAGATGTTGGGTACACTTGGGGAGTTCGATTTGTTTCTGGGCGAATCCGTTGAGGCTGCGGCCTTGTTTTCTGTTATTGCGCAGCCTACACTTGTGAATCGAGTGTTGGAGGTACAGAGAGGTGACCTTGAGGTAGAGTCCCTTCGAGAGAAGATCTCCAGTGGGAAGGCTGAGAAGGGTTTGTCTGTGTATCCCGACCTGAGTGTGAGATACCGAGACCGCTTGTTTGTACCGGAGTCTTGCCGAGAGAAGGTACTCTGAGGGTTTCACCATTCACGCCTTGCGGTGCATCCAGGAGGCACCAAGATGTATCGTGATTTGGGTCGCCAGTTTTGGTGGCGGGGTATGAAGAGAGATGTGGCAGTTTTCGTATTGAAGTGCCTTACTTATCAGCAAGTGAAGGCCGAGCATCAGAGGCCAGCGGGTTTGTTGCAACCCTTGCCTATTGCCGAGTGGAAGTGGGAGCATGTCACTATGGACTTCGTTGTAGGTCTTCCGAGGACTCAGCGGGGTAGTGATGCTATTTGGGTGGTTGTAGACCGGTTGACTAAGTCGGCGCACTTTATCCCTATGCGCGTGAGAGATTCGGTAGATCATCTTGCCGATTTGTATATTCGGGACATAGTGAGGTTGCACGGGGTCCCAGTGTCGATCGTCTCAGATAGAGACCCTCGTTTTACTGCTAGGTTGTGATAGAGTTTGCAGAGTGCCTTGGGCACTAGGTTGACCTTTAGCACGGCTTATCATCCTCAGACTGACGAGCAGTCCGAGCGTACTATTCAGATCCTTGAGGATATGCTTCGAGGTTGTGTCCTTGACTTTAGTGGGACGTGGGAGAGGCACTTGCCCTTGGTGGAGTTTGCCTATAACAACAGTTTTCAGTCAAGTATCGGTATGGCACCGTTTGAGGCCTTGTATGGCCGACCGTGTAGGTCTCCAGTTTGTTGGGCCGAGGTGGGTGATGCACCTTTGTTAGGCCCGGAGTTGGTGAGGGAAACGACGGAGAAAGTTGAGCTCATCCGTAGGAGGCTTGTTACAACCCAGAGTCGCCAAAAGAGTTATGCCGACCGTAGGAGGAGGCCTTTGGCATTTGAGACGGGTGATCACGTTTTTCTGAAAATATCACCTAGACGAGGTTTGATGAGGTTCGGGAAGAGTGGGAAGTTGTCCCCTCGGTTTATCGGTCCCTTTGAGATCCTTGAGAGGATTGGGGAGGTTGCGTATCGTTTGGCCTTACCGCCGTAGTTGTCCGGGGTACATGACGTATTTCATGTTAGAATGCTTCGGAAGTACGAACCGGATCCATTGCACGTGTTGGATTGGACCGACTTAGAGGTAGATGAGGATGTCTCGTATGAGGAGAGACCGGTTCGGGTCTTGGATAGGCGGGAGCAAGTCTTGCGAGGCAAGACCATTCCCTTGGTAAAAGTTTTGTGGAAACATCACGGAGTGGAGGAAGCCACTTGGGAACGTGAGGTGGAGGTCCGTGAGAAATATCCGGACTTGTTTGTAATTGTTTAACCTTGTATTGGGATTTTGTAATATTAATGAACTTTAAGAGCATTAAATATGTCTTGAGTTGTAAAACATCGTATATGTTTTGGATTTGTGGAAATATTTTGGAACTTGCCTTGAAATGGAAGTTTAATGTAACATTGTATATGTTGAATGCATTGTAGAAATGGAAGTATATCATGAATATTGAATATGATATAGAATTGTGAAAAATGTGTTAACATTGGTAAATTCCAAGGAAAGCATGCTAATAATGCATATTGAGTTTATATTGTGAAATGCCTCTTGAATAGAGATGGAATGACCGGTAATGGGTCAAGTTGTTGGGAAATGAATTGTAATGTTGTTGAGAATTGAGGAAAACTTGTTTTTGAAAACTTGTGCTTAATTTCGGGGACGAAATTCTTTAAGGGGGAAAGGTTATAGCGATCCCGGTTTTCCTTTCCTTTGTATATTGTATTCCAGACTCGGTTTCGTGGTTGTGTTGTTGTCTCATTCTCATTTCTAGCCTTTACTCTTTGTATTTGAGTCTTGGGTTGTGTTGGGCAGGTTTGAAACAGGTTGGTTGTGCCTTGAAATCAAAAGTTGATGCCCAGATTTTGGCCTTCACGCTCGAGCGGGGCTTTTTACGCTCGAGCGGGCCCTTCTTTGTTGCTTCTCCGCTCGAACGGGCGTTTTGACACTCGAGCGTAAATTTCCATCTCCCAGTACTTTTGTCTGCAGGTCTTCAGACGCTCGAGCGGGAGTTTTGACGCTCGAGCGTGACCCTTTGATTTTGTTCCTCCGCTCGAGCGGGGACCATGTCTGCAAAACTTTTGGAAGTGTGTAATCTACGCTCGAGCGGCGTTTTTGACGCTCGAGCGTGAGTCTGTGTCTGACGCTCGAGTGGGGGTTTCTACGCTCGAGCGGGGCGACTGGTATAACTTTAGGATTTCACCTTTTTGGATCACTTTTTCATTTCCCTTTCTCTCTCTTACTTTCCCAAAACCGATTTTGAGAGTTCCTCTCTCTAGAATCTCCCTTCTCTCTAGGGTTTGATCTAGCTAGAGTGATTCACTCCCTTGGTGTCTTTGTAAAAAGTGTGTTGATCGTTGAGGGCTATCATTTGATCCGAAAATTTCTTGGTTTGGAGCACTTCGAGATTTCTTTATCTCCTTCATTGGGTTTCATCTATTGAGGTAGGGATTCCTACTCATTCTTATGTGTTTTAACATAGATATTGAGCTATTTGTATAGATGGTTTGATTTGGGAAGTTAGGGTTTGAAATGTGTTATTTTGAAAAGAGTGGTTTTGTTAATATTTGAGCCTTTGGTCAATATTAGGAAAAATGAGAAAAATGCCATGTTTGGGTATATTTGGGTCATTAGTGTAATTAATGACAATTGTTATGGAAATATGAAATTGAGCTAGAAAATAATGGAATTGGCTCATTGTGAAATGAAATGGTGGAGTTGGATTTATTAATCACTCACCTCTGAGAATTTTTGATAAACTATCTGTTGACATAATTATTATCTGTTTAGAAATAATTGCTTTGGGCTACCGGTAGAGGGTAGTCTTGATTGTTGTAGACAATGCATAATGATTAGGCAAACTAAAACTAATCAATTGAATATGTCATCAAATATGACGGTTGGAATAATACATTGAATTTGTGTATTAATTGATTATGTATATGATATGTGTTTTTATACATTGTATTGTGTGGAAGGAGATAGGGGATGTACTCCACGGTTTAGGGGAAGATAGGGGATGGACTCCTAAACCGGATATTATTTGGGAGGAGATAGGGGATGGACTCCATTGATACAACAATTTTGTGTATCTATTGAAGTATTGATATAACAAATTTGTATATCATATATGAAGTATGGAAGTATTTGGTTTGTGATTGATACAGCAATTATGTGTATCTTTGGTTAAGTGTGAAGTGTTTAATTTGAGTTGTTATCTCAATTGAAATGGAAGTACTGTTGATAAGAGATGTAATCTCATTTAAAGTATATGGCCAGGGTCTGAGCCAGGTTTATGAATTGAGAAATTGGATAAGTATTGAAAATGAAATGAAACATGGACACATTGGTCATGTAATTGAAATGGGTTATGAATTTATTCATGTGAGTTAAACATCTGTCAAGTGCTAATGTTTTAGTTATTGCTCATATTATGTTTAGCATATCTCTATTGGGCGTTGGCTCACCCTATATGGGACATCATTTTCAGGTACAGGTAGTATGCCACCTCGAAGGACGTAGCTTGGGAGGCTTGAGGCTGTTGGACCTTTTTCTGTTATTTTTGGTTGTATTACATGTATGTCAAGCCAAGGGCTTATTCTGTGTAGAGTTAGTACTCTCTTTTGTAACCAAGTGTTGACTTGGAAAGTTGTAAGCCTATAGGGCATTTACTTTTGTTGTCAACATGTAATACATTTTGTAATGAATACTCTGATGATATGTAATAATGTTTTATTCCTTTATATCTAAGCATGTCATGAATGTATGATTTATGGGCTTATTTTGAGGGCGTTACATTTTGGGTTAAAGATCAAAAGAGTGGTTTTCAAATGGATTCTTGGAAATGATTGTGGGGTTGAAAATAAAGTTGAATTATGATGGAATGATTGGTTTTGATATTTGGAATCAATTTTGGAACAAAAAGGAATTTTGCCCTCAAATGTTGATTTTGTATAAATAATGGAGTTAATATTGAAATTGTGAAAGTGGATTGATATTGATGAGAATGGTAGAGTTAGATATGTAATATCACTCACCTCTTGAAAATTGGAGAGTTTATCTTTATGGAATTTATTATCTGTTTAGAGATATCTATTTTGGGCTATCGGTGGAGGATAGCTATAATTATTGTAGAAATTACATGAGAATTAGGTAAATTGAAACTATTTTCTCATCTATTTGCATTGGGCATTGTACATATTTAACGCATTGCAAATGTTTATTGTTTTGAGAAAAAAAAGTGAATACTTGGTGAATCTAGGTAGGAGGTGTAGTTCCGATATTAAATTGGCCTGTGTGTTCTTGGTGAAAAACCAGAAACCCTTGCAAATAGATGTCGAGCCTTCTGGTTAATACCAGTAAAAATGACAAATTGGTAGTACTTGTATAGTCTATTTGCATACACGTACCTAGAGATTCACAGCGTTGTATTCACAGTTTTGTTTATGATGAAAAGGGAAATGATTCATGAACTATGTTATAACCTAGCATAGCATGGTTTTGAAATAAATGTAAAACGTTTTGGCACGAGCATTGCATATGCATTGATTTTATAGCTTGTTAAGATTCATATATTGTGTTGGATTATTTCTACTGGATTTTGGCTCACCCTATATGGGAAAACCACTTTCAGGTGTTGATAATATGTCTCCGCCAAGGCAGTAGTTTGGGAGGATTAAGAGCGAGAGCTTCTTTTACTTATTTGTTATATTTATTTTGTACAAGCCTAGGGCTATACTTATATTGAGCTCCGACTCACTTTGGTTGTAACCAAGTATTATCTTGGAAAGTTATAAGCCTTTAGGACATTTCTTATTTCGCTTTAACTCTCATTTTATATTTTTAACTTGTATCACATGCTATAGATTCAGGGTGAGGACTTGTGAATGTGTAACTGCATGTGCTACCTTTTGTAAAACAAAACCATATGAAATGAAAGGGTAATTATTTTCAAAGAATCATGTATGTACATTGTTGTTATTTATTAATATTGTGGGTGGTTTATTATATTTATTTCGGGACGTTACATGTATTTTCAAGAAATCATAATTTAGGAAACGCGATTTTTTTGAATCACAATTTCAAAATACAAAATAAAAATGATTAGTTTAATTTTCAGAATATGTTTTTATTATTATTTTTTTAAGAAATTAAGCTAGGTTGACAAAAATAAACACCAAAAATAATTTTTGAATTTTAAAAAACTATTTGCACGTTTAAAAAGATAAAATCATGTGAAAGTAATGAGTGTTTTTATTTTTCATTTTTTTACTAAATTAGTTTCAAGGTTTTTTTAAAAAAAATTAGAAATTAAATTCGCAAAACAAAACCAAACAGAATTGTTATACATCACCAAAAATAATTTTTGAATTTTAAAAAACTATTTGCACGTTTAAAAAGATAAAATCATGTGAAAGTAATGAGTGTTTTTATTTTTCATTTTTTTACTAAATTAGTTTCAAGGTTTTTTTAAAAAAATTTAGAAATTAAATTCTCAAAACAAAACCAAATAGAATTGTTATACATAATTAGTATGCGATTCCATGTTGCAAAATATTTAGGATAGCAAAATTTTATTCAGTACATGAATATAATTTCATCGACATTCATATGATTTCATTACATAATTTAGATTCATATGATTCATTAAATAGTTAAAATAACAATTTTTTTTATTTTTTATGTTTATGTAATGAAATTGTATGAATTTAGATTATGTACTAATACAAGTTTGCTATAACTATTTTTCAACATAGAATTGTATTTTGAAATTACAATTTCATTGTTTTGCGTTTTCAAATCGTGATTCAGTAAAATCATGTTTCCTAAATTAGGATTTCTTGAAAATCGTTTTAACTGAAATCTCATTTTCAAAATGTAATACCCATTCTTATTTTTTTATTTTCAAAATGGCATACCCAATTTTATGTTGAAATCACAACTCATAATGAGTATTGAAAATATCATTTTCACATTAATGTTGAAATTGTGTTTTGATAACACAAAGTAGTGTTGAAATTGTGTTTTGAAAATGTAATTTTAAGGTAAACTTGCATTTTTAAAATGCAATCTCAGTATAATCACATTGACAACTTCATGCGGCCATGTCACCATGAAAGTATATTTTAAAAATGCGATTTTGTCATATAATTACATTTTGAAGACGCAATTTCAAAAAGTAGATTAGTTTGTTAAATAGTTTGAAAAGTAAGTTATTTCTGCATATAGTTTAACTTTGGGCGAATAACACTAATAGTTCCTATAGTTTGAGGCTTGTGTCATTTTGGTCACTGATCTTTCAATGTGATGCATTTGACCCTGAATTTTAAATTTTGTTTCAAATAAGGAAAATTGAAGACACTGTTGCTGTATTTCAAGGGCAAAAATAAATGTTTACTACTCTTTTGCAAATCAAAAAAAATAAATATCAAAAAATTATTTTTGAATTTTTTAAAATTATTTCTGCCCACCAAATATAAAATTATATAAAAATGATAAATCTTTTACATTTTTATTTTTTTATTTTTTTACCAAATGAATTTTTTGTATGTGTTTGGATGATGTTCATATAATGATTGGTTGTTTTTGTTGATATTTTTAGATAGTTATCATGAAATAGATGGTTGCATTTGTTGTTAATAGATATTTTTTGATGGTTATCGTATAATGGATGGTTATTAAGCTTTTAATGTGTAATCGATAAGTTTAATATATGAAATATTTTTAGCTTTAATTTTTTTTTGATTTAATTGATTGGTTTAATAATGAAATCAAAGTTATCACTATTTTTGACTTTTAAAAAAATATAAATTAATTTAACGAAAATAAATATCAAAAAAAAGTATTTTAGATAATTATTTCTAAACTCCCAGAAGATAAAACTATATAAAAATTATGTGTTTTTAATTTTTTTTTCACCAATTTTTTTTTTTTTTTTTAGTTTCTTAGAAAAAATTTCTAAAAACCAAACAAAACAGAGCTTTATAACTAAGAAAGTTCCAACATTATTTATTAAAAAAAAAAAAAAGACTATTACATTTCAAACAATATACAAGTTAACCAACACAAAATAAATTGTATGATGACTTTGCCCTTGAAATAGACCGTTTGCAAAAGAAACATCTTTGATTGTCCTTATTTGAAACAAAATTCAAAATTTAGAGTTAAATGTATCACAATTGAAAAGTCAGAAACCAAAGTGACACAAATCTCAAACTACAGAGACTATTAGTATATTTGCCTTTAACTTTTTAGAATATTCTAAAAAAAAAAAAAAACTCTGGCAAGTGTGACGAACTAATATTTTTTAGAAATAATGATTCATCCTTAATTTTGCTTCCTAATTTCACTCTAATGGTGTAGAATTAGGGACGCTAAAGATGAAAGAGAAAGAGAGAGAAGTGTGGGATCATTTCACACAGGAGTGGACCACGTCATTAGGGATGGAATTGAGGGACAAAATTAGGTGATGTAACACCACTCATTTTTTAGGGAGAATTACTTAATATTGGCATAGAGGAAAAAAAAAATAGTACAAAAACATGGGGGTGCAAGTCATTCTGTAGTGGGGTGCAAGTGACCCTCCATGTTTGCGTATTTTCTTTTTCTTTGTCCAGCTATTAAGTAATTACGCCTATTTTTTATGAGAGTTGCTATTTACACCTACCTTATTTCTTTAGACCCCCCCTCTCTTTCATTTTTTTTTAATTCCAATTTTGCCCAAAAGATAAAATTCCATTTCTACCCTCATCCCTAACCCTCTAACCCTAATTTTTCAAACCCTAACCCTAATTTCACTAGCCATTCCCATCACCTCCGGCAACCACCGTTCACCCTTCTTACACTCAACCCTGACCATCTACCTTCTCGTCACCATCAATGTCGACTCTCCACCTTCCCATCACCCCCAACCACTGCTATTACCACCTTTCCATCACCTCCAACCACTGCTATCACCACCTTCATTTCCACAACCCTAATCGACCATTTTTCATCCTTAGAACAATCTCTCTCCTAGAAATCCCAAACCCTAGACTCTCAAATCAAAGCCTTTGATGCCAATATTAACAAAACCCTCAAATCCCTCCAAAATCGCGAGAATTCAATTTCGAAGCAACAGTCTGCCGCCGCAGCCTGCATCGAGGAGAAAAATGGGACGATGATTTCGAATATCGAAAAGGTGGAGAGTAGAGGAAGAGAGAGGAGTTTGTTGGAGGTGTTGAGAATATGTTGTCGGATGATGGATTTGAAGGGATTTGTGAGGTTTCTACTAGTGAAGAGGAAGAAGTTGGTGGTGCTGAAGGCGGAAATCGCGGCAAAGGTGGAGGAGTCAGTGGAGGCTATGAGGTTGGTGCTAGACACGATGGAGGAGTTTGTGGAGATAAAGGTTGGGATGGTGATAGGTGGTGATAGTGGAGGTTGGGGATGGAGATGGGGTTGGGCAGGTAAGGTGGACTGCCGGCAATGAGGGCTCTGGCAATAGGAAGATTGCAAAAGAAAATGTGGGGGTCCAAAAGATGAGAGGTCCAATAAATTTGTATTATGTATCTGAAATTTTTTTAAAAAAAATAAATGTGACGACCTTACCACATATAATATTTTATATTTAATTAATCAAGGTGATTTGGATTTTAATTAATTATTATTTTAAATTAATTGTGGAATTGATGAACAATGTCGGTATTGATTCTTATGTAATTTTATAAAATAGCTATTTCGGAATTAGAAATTAAAAGCTTGAGTGGCTCAAGAAGGTGAATTTGACGACTTGAATTATTTGAATTTTGAGTCATATGGGGGTCTAATTAAATATTCGATTCAATTTAGTAAAATTGAGATTTTATTAATTGGGTCCGAATTGGAGTTGATTAAGTCATGACGATTGAGAATTTTGGTTATTATGAATTAAATTTATTCATGGGATGTCTAATTTGAATATGTAATTTATTGATGAAAATTTGGTGTCTAATCAGAAATTAAAGGCCAAAATGATTTGGGAAATCAAAATTGATGATAGCAATAAGTTTAATTTAATATTTGGAGTCTTTTTGGGAGTTAGATTAAAAATTCGATTCAGAACGGTAAAGATTAAATATAATTAATTGGGCCTTGATGGAAGTCAAATTAGACTAATTAAATTATGTGAGAATTACAATTAGTTATGATTAATTAAGCTAATGTACAATTAGTGTGCTAAACTAATCCTAACATACATCACCACATGGATTAATTGAAGGTGGACAAGTGTCCCACCATTTTAATAAAATAAAATATAAAAAAAAATGGAATAGATGAAATCAAGAAGAGGATAGGCTATGTATTAAAGCCTAAGAGCTATACATCATCTATGTTTATGCTTTTGGCTGGAACAAGAGCAGCCGAGTGAGAGAGAGAGAAAACCGTGAGAGAGAGAGAGAGAGAGAGAGAGAGAGAGAGAGTTCAATTCTTTAGAACTTGCCGGAAATTTTGAAGGAAATTCAAGAAAGGAAAAATGGAAGATCATCAAGAAACTATCAAATTGAAGATTAAAGGTAAGGATTTCAACCTTGATTTTTGTAGAATTCATGTATTACACTTGAAATTAATTATGAGTTTGAGTTCAATTTCATATAATTTGGAAGAAATTAGAAAATAAAGATGAAGAGATTAAGTTAGGTTCATGGTTATGGAAATTAATTATTTTTGTTTGATATTGTGATTTTGCATAAAATTAAGCCTCATTGTTACATGCATGAGTAAATTCTACAAGTTTAATACTCTAATTATACATGCATCATAGATTTTCAAGAATTTGAACTAATTCAATCTCATATTTTGAAAAAAAAAAAAAAAAAGGGAAAAAGCTTTAGAAAGATCAAACTTATGGAAATTTGGAATTAATCATAAAGTAAGACAAAGTTTTGATTTTATTATGAAAATTATGAATTTGTTTGACCCATGCATGTAAATGAATTTAAAAGTTTTATTCAATTTAAATATATTTTGGAACATCAATGATCATAAATTAAGTTTTTGGTTAAAAATTGAGTCAAGTTGAAATTCTAAGAAATTGATTTTGTAATTCATTATTTAAGTTTGATTTTTGTTATTAATAATGAAATTGAATTCCTTTTTACATACATCATGAAATTTTCAAGAGTTTTGAGAGTTTATTTCATGCTTTAAAATTTGTGGGTTTGAAATTGGGTTTGATATAAAGACAATGAATTAAATCTAAATTTGGATAACTTGGGAATAAATTATAATTTATATTTGAGAATCAAAAATTAGTTTGATTTTGATTTAAATTTCTTACATGTAAATATTTTTGAAAGGACTTTATAGCTTTAATTTGTGTTTTATAAAACAAAGAAAGAAGAGTTGGAATTATTAGATTCATGAAATTATTGGTTTAATGATCAAAAAGATTTTGTATTAGAAATTGGAAAATTAGTGATGGATTTATCTTTATTAATAAAATTACATATTTAAATTGGTTCATGCAAAAGTTTAAGTTTTGAAAATGTATTTGGAAATTATTTTGTTAGTTTTGAAAGCACAGAAAATTTGTTGGCCGCTCGAGCGAACATTAAGGCCAACCAGTATTTTTACAGAGTTTTGCAGACCACTCGAGCGACCAAAGGTGCGCTCGAGCGGAGACCCTATTTTCAGCATATTTCGACTAACTCTTTTAAGTGCCTATTTGCATCCTCATGACATTCTAAGTATTTTTAGGCACCAATTGGACTCATAGTCATGGAATAAAGTAGAAACACATAAAGAGAGCTGAATTAAAATGAAATAAATATTTAATGGTGCTTCTGTTGTATCTTTGTTGTGTGGTTTTTAAGTGCCTATTTGCATCCTCATGACATTCTAAGTATTTTTAGGCACCAATTGGACTCATAGTCATGGAATAAAGTAGAAACACATAAAGAGAGCTTAATTAAAATGAAATGAATATTTAATGGTGCTTCTATTGTATCTTTGTTGTGTGGTTTGTATAGGTGGACGTCTGATGCCTTATATCGACTTAGCCCACTGTGAGTAGTAACTTTATAAAGATATGTTTACGTCATATCTATTTTGAATTCCTTATTGTTATATGTAATCAAATGAATGGTTTATCAAAATGATATTTCTCTATAGATGAATGAAGTTCACGTTGTTTTGTGACACCTATTGAACATTGACCCTTGCCTAGGGGAGATTAATACCAAGGCCATTGACCCTTGCCTGGGGAAGATTAATACCAAGGCCATTGACTTGATTGAAGCACACAGAGATCTCTAGTGTTAGACCCTTCGTGGTCCATTGGATTGACCCTTCATGGTCCGTTGTTATTGAAATATTGTTACTCTATTGGATGTACCACGTAAATTGTCATTGAATGAGTATTTCTATTGGGATAACATGGATCATTGAAAATTGAATTGAAATCGAAATTGTATTGAAAATGCTATCGAACAATGGTTTTATTGTTGCAAGGGATTGATATGATAACTCGTTGAATTGTTTTGCTTATTGAAATGGATTGTTTCAGGAAATGAAACATATGTTTTGATAAGGGATTTGATATGGAAAATTTTTTGTTATAAATTTGATATAATATGGCAAATGCCTTATTTTGAAAATGATCTAAGAATCGTTTCAAAATTGTAAGACGTGTTTTTGTACTATGTTGTCGAACTTCATTCATTTAACCTCTTTATTCTATTACTACTTGCTGGGCTTTAGCTCACTATTTATATATCTATGTAGGTGAGCAAACTGAGCAACAAGGATAGAGAAAGTCTCGAAGTCTACCCCTGTCAGCCTTTTGAAGAGCTTTTGGGATGGAGCAAGTTAGGCTCGAGTAGAGCCAAGAATATCAACCCCTTAACTTTGTCAGAGCTTTGTATTTTGCTAAGTCTTAGTGTATATGTGTGTGAGATATATAGGATTTGTATATGTATATAAATTATTATTGTGTTTAAATATTTTAATTATTTTAGTCATGTATGCACAAGCTCAATAAACATTATTATTATTTTGTTTCGCTTCCGCTTCCGCTTTAGGCCCCGATATAATTTAAATATTTTGAAATTTTGTCTTTAAGGCCGAAGGTAATCTTGGATTACGGCCAGTTACGACGCTAAACCTATAGGGGCGGGTTTGGGTCTTGACAATAAAAGAATAACAAATTCTAATATAAATTTTAGATTTGAATAGTTGATATTTTGTGACTATAAGTAGGGATGTATGTAGTGCGGTTTAGTATGGTTTAAGGATAAATTAAAATCAAACCACGGATGTCGAATTGACTATGTATTAACTATAGCAGCCGGGGCAGTTTCTAAGGCGGATTATAAATTTCAATTGTGAATCGAACCAACCCTAAGGGTGATAAATGAACTAAATAGCTCAAGCTCGACTCGTATTTGGCTCTTTGAAAACTCATTCGAGCTAAGTTCGTTAAGTAAACAAGTCAACTTTAAACATATTTTGAAATTTGTTAAAATTTTCAAATCAAGTTTGAACAGTCAATTGTTCATTTGGTTTGGCTCGATAAGTCTAAAATTATATAAAATATCAAACTACTCGATCTCAGCTCAAAAAAAGTTTGTTTGAGATCGGCTCAAAAGTTTAACAACTAAGTTTAAACATATTTTAAAACTCGTTAATGTTCTCAAACCAAACTTAAACAATTACCTGTTCGACTCATTCAACTCATTTATCACCCTTAACTATAAGATATTTGAAATAATAAACTTAAAAAAAAAATTTATGAATAATCTACATATAAAGAGTGACAACATTAATAATTTAAATTATGAAAAATTGGTGATAAGTCCACTTTTATGGATGTATATTATATTAAGTTCAGTGATTGATCTATTTTTATTTTATGGACATAGTTAATGAAATATTGGTCAGAAGTACAAATTATTATTTTAAAGAAAAAAAAATTTCATTTTTACCCTTGTATGTTTTCTATTTCTACTTTTTCTTTTTATTCTCACACACTACTATCAATCACCACTTACCGCTGGCAACCAACTCTGGACAAACAAACAAGTGAAAACGTGAACAAATAGGTTAAAGTAATTGTAACGCCCCCAAAATAATACCATAAATATAATCCAAAGCATAAACAACAATTACATAAATCAGAATATGAATAATCATTTCATTATGTAAAGTTGACAATACAAGAGGGTTTAACATAAACAAATGCCCTTCGGGCTTACATCTTTCCAAGAGATAACTTGGTTACAACAAAAGAGTGTCATAAGCTCTTTACATTTAAGGCCCTCGGCTTAAAAAGAAAACATTTAACACAAAGCAAAATAACAAAAATGGAGCCTTCAACCCCAAATCCTCCCAAGCTATGTTCTTGGAGGTGACATATCACCTGCACTTGAAAATAATTTCCCAAGTAGGGTGAGCCAAAGTCCAGTAGAGATATACTAACGCAATATATGAAATTTAACTAAGATATAAGCATTAGATAAATGTTCAATACTTAAAACCAACTAACATCAATTCACGACCAATCAATAATGACATCAAAATCACGTTCCATTTCCATTCATTTATTCTAATCAACTCACATATATAGTCCCTTGTTATCTAAACAATCCCAAACGAGACTACAACTCATTTGTTAACACTTCAATAGCAATCATTACCCAAACACTTCAATTCTCTTTTCCATTTTATGGAATTCTCATCCGAGGGAACCGGCACCCATATATATAAGATTTCGAAACTTTCACCCTAGACACTCCGGCCAACTTAATTTTCAATGGAGTCCATCCCCTATCTCCTCCCAAACAATGATACATATATAATGCATTAAAGCACATAATCACATATAGAGTACATCCCCTATCTCCTCTCAAACAATGATACATATACATTGTATTTAAAAGCATCTTCATATATAATGACTATCCACAACACATATTCAATAGCTTAATCATACCATCATATTCAATGAGGTAAATTAAACGATAGGTTTCAATTCACCTAATCCACATGCGGTTTCTACAACAATCATAACTATCCTCAACCGATAGCCCAAAACAGATATTCCTAAACAGATAAATAAATCTATCAAATAGATAATTTGCCAAATTTTCCATAGGTGAGTGATTTATCAAATCCAACTATTCATGTACACATCCTCCCAATTTCATATTTCCCCTATCAATTTCATTATTTATACAAAATAATTATTTGACACAAATTAGGACAATTTTTTTCCCTTTTTCCAAATATCAATTACAAGCCTAAATTTCATCATTTTAACTCATATAATCCCATCTTCAATACCCTACATATATTTTCATGTCCCGAAATAGAAAACCCCTCTTTCAAATCTTAAGCGCAAACCCTAGTTTCACCCAAATGCTTCCAAATTCCACCATTTATACAAAATGACAAATACCTAGGTTAAAAATCATACTAAGGTGTAGAATATCCCTACCTCAAGTGTAGAAGCTCAAAGGAGAAGAAGGAGATTCTCAAAGATGACCAAACTCGATTTTGCTCGGATAAAATGGAAGCCCACACAATGCTCTATCTTTTTAATAAAGGGACTAGGTTGAGAGATCCCCAAATCAAGGTGTATTTGTAGAGAGAGGAGTGTTTTAGAGAGAGAGTGTGCCAGATTAGGGGTTTGGAATGAAAAGAAATCAAAAAGTGAAGTAAAATATCTCTGCTGCAAACTGATATACGCGGTCTTTGCTCGAGCAAAGGAGTTATCGCTCGAGCGACCAGACACAACAAGTGACCTCACTTGAGCGTAGAATACAAAGCTTCAGATCTGCCACAGACGCACACACTCGCTCGAGCAAAGGAACAAATAACACAAGGCTCGCTCGAGCGCAAGAATCCTCGCTCGAGCGAAGAACTTCATCTTCCCTAGAAATGCTACGTCTGAAAGAAAACTGAGAGCTCCTAATTCTCGCTTGAACGCAAGAAACCAAGCTCGAGCGAAGACGCAAATTACAAAAAGCTCGCTCGGCGCAAAAGCCTCACTCGAGCGAAGAGGACAAAATCTGGGCAATAACAATCTAAACCAATTAACAACCAATCTGTTCCAAACTCGCCCAACAAGTTCCAAAACTCAAATACAAATAGTCAAAGGGGAAAAACAAGATATGGATACAATATTCAACCACAAAACCCGAGTCTGGAATACATCAAAGGTCGGGTCAAAACTCGGAATCGCTATAGTAATATGATCTTTGAAATTGTTGTTGTTTTCAAACAAACAAACAAACAAAAAAAGTTTGAAACAATTACCTCAAACAATTTAAATTAAAGCCATTGACCTGAGTACCCTTTAAATTATTAAATAAATATTATTTGGTTTCATTTTTGAGGATTCATTTTTCAGAAAATTCTACTTTCTTATTTTTCGTATTTTTTTGTTTTTATTGAATTTTTTTAATATTTTAAGCAATTTTTTTTACTTTTTAGACACACCTAACATAAATACACCTAAAATGTAAAAAAAATCTTTTAAAAATTCACTAAATACCAAAAAAAAAAAATACAAGAATTTAGTACATTTTTTGTATTTTTATGTATTTATTAATTTTTTAAAATATTTTTTCACAAATTTTTTACTTTTTAGATACATCTAAGTAAGGTGCATCTAAAAAAGTAAAAAAAATATTTAAAATTTTAAAAATATTCACTAAAAACAAAAAAATACGAAAACCAAAAAATTCAATTTTCAAAAAACTTAATCTAGAAAATTCAAACCAAACACACTGAATATTTTTTGTTTTCTGTATTTTTTTATTTTCACTGAATTTTTTTAATATTTTAAGCATTTTTTTTTAATTTTTAGTTACACCTAACATAAATACGCTTAAAAGTATAATATTGTGAAAAAAATCTTTAAAAAATTTACTAAATACCAAAAATACAAAAAAATAAAAATTCTACATTTTCATATTCTTGTGTATTTATTGATTTTTTAAAATTTTTTATAAATATTTTTTTACTTTTTAGATACATCTAAGTAAGGTGCATCTAAAAAAGTAATTAAATTACTTAAAATTTTAAAAATATCCACTAAAAATAAACAAAAACTACGAAAAATAAAAAAAACTCAATTTTCAAAAAGAATGAATTTAAAAAATTGAAACCGAACACAATGAATAAATCTCACAAATCCAACTTAGACAGTGCAGTACAGGGCAAGTGCAACATATTTCTAATCCCCCACAATGGTCACATAATAATGTTGTTTTCATAACAAATTTCACTAATTCTCTTACTCATAAGTTTGCCATTTAAATTGCTCTTATCAATCTAAAAAAAAAAAATTTGCTCATATTATATTATTTTAGAGGGCATCATTTTAAATTCTAAAATTTTGTTATTGTAACTTATATATGTGTAAAACAATTTAGTGAGATTTGTTAATTTATTAACAAAAAAATCTTATCAATTATGCGGCGAACTAACAAAAATGAAAATACACTTTTATCTTGTAGTAGACAGAATAATGCAATGGTTGGGTAAAATAATGTTACTAGCTGAGTAAGATAATGTTACTAGGTGGGAGAAAATAAGAAATAATCAAGCTGATATAGAAAAAGACAAAGAAAATAAAATGTTTTTACTTCAAAAAAGTATTAAGTATTTCTTAAAATATTTGTTACTTACGCCATACACTATTAATTTCACTTAACTGTCAATTAATGGAGCAGGTCATTTATTATGTGATTGAAAACCTCAAATGGATAAGATGTAATTTCTTAAAAGTGAATTGAAAATCTGTATTTTTAATCTTACGGAATGTGTATTTATAATTTACCCCAAATATAATTAAATGTCTAGTTATTTCCTTACCCCAAAAAAAGAGAATATAAAATATAACCCTACTCAGTGTATTTGGTTTTAATTCTGGATTCAATTTTTTTTAAATTAAATTTTTTTATTTTTTCGTGTTTTTGTATTTTTAGTGAATATTTTTAAAATTTTAAGCAATTTTTTTACTTTTTTAAATGCACCTTACTTAAATGTATCTAAAAAGTAAAATATTTGTAAAAAAATATTTTAAAAAATCAATAAATATACAAGAATACGAAAAATGTGCTGAATTCTTATAATTTTTTTTTATATTTTTAGTATTTAGTGAATTTTCTAAAAAAAAAATCATAAATATTATACTTTTTAAGTGTATTTATGTTAAATGTATTTAAAAATTAAAAAAATTGCTTAGAATATTTTAAAAAATTCAGTGAAATCAAAAAAACACGAAAAACAAAAAATTTTAATTTTTTGAAAGGTGAATACTGAAAATCCAAACCAAACAAATTATGCATTTTTGTAGTACTATTTGCACCTATTTTTCTCATACTAGTTTGAACCTCATGCGCTACACACGTGCAGGTCGCAATGTTGTTGGCGGGCACATGAGGATCACGACTTTGTTGGCGGGTAAGATACCTCTACGTTGCATCATTGTATTTAACGTTATCGTATATTCCTTCGACAAATTTTTTTCTTTGGGAATGATTTCAACCTGCGAATCATCCTTCAAATTAACGGACTAACCAAGCTAATAAAGAAAGATTACTTGGAAAATATCGTGCATAATGCCTTAACATAACCACCCTATGTCTGTCAATGATATGCAACAAGTCAACAATATGCAGTCATATGGTCATTCTCTCTATTTTTTTTGAAAATAGTTCTAGAACACAAGCTAATAACATGCACCCTTATTTGTCTATTGTTTTCATGCTCATTGCCTCCATGAAGCCTCTGCCTTAGTCTCCTAGCAATAATATCTGGGGTTGGTTTGGAGTACAATTGCAATCAGACTGCAAAATACTATGAAATTTAATGTTCATTTGATGAACCAACCAACAATGCAATCAAAGCCAAAGTTGAATAACAAAGAAATTGCGAAGATTGACACCTTCTCTTCACATAATGCCTCATCAGTCAGTTTTTGTATAGTCATATAATTCAATTGAAAGTAACACCATTTGGTTGACAACCTTGACTATGAACTTAACCCTTTTTCCATAGCAGTCTTACATGACAATTCATCAATCATAGTTTTCTACAGATACAACGGAGTCACAGAACTAAAAAATAATGCAAATGACATGATATTATTTCTAATAATTCTGAATTGAGGTTATTGTCATTGAAAAGACAAGTATAGATTCTAGTAAACCAAATAACCTCATTTCAAATCAGAGAAAACAACAATTTAAATGATTTTTGCTTCATGTGGGTTAATAAGTTGCTGTGGTATTTATCTTCCCAATACTTCCATCAACAAGATCATATAATGTTCTAACTTGCCACAACAATATTGGAGTTCATCAACTATTTTTGCATCCTTGATCCTTGTGAATTATCCACATCCAAAAATATGGATTATTTTCACAAAATTCTAAATTGGCTGGCCATTCCATGCAATGGTGAAAAGTTAAAACTATTTGAGAAAGGCTATTTTTCATCATTTAACATCACTGAATCTGTCATATCTGGAATTTCATTTTCAGCAGGCATATCCAAATAATTCATGTCAACAGAAGAAGAACCCAATCTGCTCTTAGTTTCAATCTCTTTCCATCCCAGGCTTCTTCTTAACCCTCTCTATCTTACGTTAGTCTAATCTTAGCTCCCTAGTGAAGTTAGAACCCTGATTCTATAATATAATATGAATTTCAACTTGATTCTAGTAAAGTTAGGCTTCTTCTTATTTTTATTTAAGTTGCTGCACTGATCCCTGGAGTTCTATAAGTTGATATTAGGAGTCAACCTTGCACATATCAACTAATTTTTTTTTTCTTTTTTTTGGCTACTGGTCTAATATGTTGGCCTATGTGGATTCATCTATGAGCGGCCAAGGCGGCTTCCACTCTGTCTTGGTTTGTTTCTTGGGCTGCAAGAAGCTTTTCTGTTTGCTATTTTGGTGGTGTTGTCCTCAAGTTCGTTACTTACCAACTTGGTGAAGTGCTATCAAATGATTAGGCTTGTTTCGTGATGTAAAGATTTATTCAAATCTTGCATGGACCAAAGGAAACCAGGCCAAAGCCATTTGAATTTATAAGTGAAAACAAAGCAACACGGTAAATTATCAAATAGAAACCCCAATGAATTTTAATTGCCTTGAAAAATTATACTTTCATTTGGGTTTAAAGTTCTATCTATGGTGGAGAGATCACCACTTACGACCCAAACCCGCCCCTATAGGTTTAGCATCGTAACCGGCCAGTAATCTTGGGATTACCGAAGGCCTCTAAGACAGATTAGCTTAATATTAGGGCTAACGGAAGCAAATAACAAATATACATCATCCATTGAGCTATGCAGACTTATATGAGACGAAAAATTTTAAACTTTTTATATACATATTTACACATCACCCTTACGTCATCATATATATACAGATTAGACAAAAAGGGACTTAACCCTATTTACAAAATAAGCAAAGACTTGTTTACCAAACAAGAAAACAAAACTTGAACTTTATGCACTTAACCATAATCGCTAAACATATCCGGAACCTCCACGGTAGGCACATAGGTTGGCAAACAAAACAGAATCCAGGCAAAAGCTCTAGGCCTGGTCACGCGCCTATCACCTACATACATAAATAATACAGTGAGTTAGAGCCCAGTGAATAATAACAGAGTAAAGATTTTACTAAATGATGTCCATAAAAACAGAGTCTTGTACGTGATCAGATGTCAAAACAGAAACAGATTCATATACGTAGTCATATTCGAATTCAAAGTTCGTACATTTCACATTATAGTACATGGCACATTCATTAGCATTAACAAATCCGATGACCCATGAAAGGACGATCGTAAAGGCATTCCGATGACCCATAAAGGGACAACCATAAGGCATTCCGATGACTCATGTGCACAAAGACGTTTCCGATGACCCACAAAGGGACGACCATAAAGGCATTCCGATGACCCATAAAGGGACGGCCGTAAAGGCATTCCGATGACCCATAAAGGGACGCAAAATATCACATGATGCTATGGATACCACGAATATATTTCAGAAATTTAGGCGATCATTCATTCACACAAAATATAGCATTCCGAGAAAACTGATCATTTCATATTATCATAAAATAATTAAAGTTAAACATAACTTTACAGAGTTATTACTCACAGTGTTCAAATGCCGGGTCCACCCTTGTAGTTGACCCTACACAATTCATAATGCACATAGAAATTGGGTCACAATATAATTTATTCTGTTCTTTAACTTGTTTAACATTCTTAGGCTTCTTTTATGTTCTTTAATTCATTTACAATGTTTAATGCATGCCTAAGAGTGCTTTGGAAAGAAAGAGAACGGAAAACAAAGTATAGAACAACTTTTTAAAATTTCTGAAACAGGGCTCTCTGCTCTAGCATAGCTTCAACCGCTCGAGCGGACCTCTTTGGTTGAAAAAGTACTGGTTACTTGCATTTTACGCTCAAGCGAGACTTTCGACGCTCGAGCGAAAAGCCTTGCGAAACAAGGTTCGCTCGAGCGACAATACAAATTTCTACAAAACTTCTAGGAACTCAATTTCCACGCTTGAGCGACACATTCCTCGCTCGAGCGGACATGCCAAGTTTTGGGTTTTTCCAGATTATGTTTGAGCTTCAAACTTGGTCCCAACCAATGTAATTAATATCATAAGACTTATATATAACTTTTAACATGAATATAAGGGCCAATTTTACAAAATTTGAATCTCAAATTTACATAAATCTATCTCATAAACTCGAATCATATCAAACTCACTACATAACTTTAAGGCTCATGCAAATTAATTTCCATATCATTTTGAAATATACATGCATGTGAAATATAGGCTTCATTTTCAACTTAAATAGTACAATTGATGATCAACTTCATGGAATTCAACATTATCATGCTTGCATGTGCCAAAGAGCCTTTGATTCATTATGAAATACATGTGTACTCAAATATGCAAACTCATGACAATCCTTTACATGCATGTACACACAAACTTCAAATTCATCAAATTCAACTCAATTCATGTTCGTCATATCAAGCCCAATTCCAAACTCACAAATTCTAAAACTTGAATTGAGCTTTCAAAATAATTTTAAAACTTTGGTTCATACATGGCTTGTCTAAACATACAAACTCTTAAATAATCAAGAAAATATGATCAATTTTAAATCATTTACATCAAAACTCCTTTAATTTATGAATTAAGCTCATTGTTCATAAACCCATAAATTTCCAAAGCTTAATTCTTATTTCATCAAAACATGAAATCAATTATTAGAAATCCATGCTGCATGTACAATTAGAATACTAAAACTTGTAGAATTTATCCATGCATGTAAAAATTCGACTCAATTCATGCATGATATTCCAAAATCAAACCCAAAGTAATTAATTTCTTATTTAACTTCATAAACTTGATCTTGGCTCTAATTCTTCATTTTCTTGTCAATTTTCTTAACAAACATTACATATATGTGATTCCAATAAAACTAACTAATTTAATATGTTCAATAACATGTTTAAATTAAATAAAACTCTTAAATTACATTACATGCATGGGTTAGAGATTAAAATCAAACCAATTTTTAGGTTTCAAAACAAAATCAAAACCTCAATTAACTCCATGATTAAACCCTTTTTTTTTTTCTTTTCTTTTTTTTTATGAACTCAATGTTTTCAAAACATTTTCTTCAAAATCAAATGCATAATAAACTTATATGGCTCAAATCCTCTCAAAACTCATGGTGCATGCAATATAACATTTCACATATAAGTTTTCAAATCTCCAAGCTCAATTTAAAGAATTCTTACAATTATTTTCCATAACACAACTGCATGTAACCCATTTCATGTTTAGAACCCAATTTCCTTCCATATTTTGAATCCAATTCAATTTCTTCATCATTTACTAATTCATCTTAAATCATGAAATTGAAATTATAAACTCTTTTAAAGAAATATTTGCATATATGAAATTAGGATCAAAATTATTGATTTTATATTTTTTCCAAGTAAATCATAATTTAATTCTTGAATTACTCTAATTTAGGTTTTTATTAATTTCCTTCATATCTAACCCAAATTTAAACTCATAAGTCTTTTTACACATGAATTAAATCTAAAACTTTGAAATTCTAACTTACATGTAAGGATGAGCCTCAAACTTATGAAGAACAATAAAAATCAAACTCAAACTAATTAATTTTCAAATTTATTTCCATAATCCTAAACCTAACTTGATTTTCTTCATCTTCTTTTTGATTACATGAAATTGAATCTAAATCCTTTTTAATTTCAGCTTTTAGGTGCTTAATCTACAAGATTTGAACTTAACTTCCATACCTAGAGTTCTTGAGTGATGAATTTCTTTTTCCTTTCTTTAGACCCATGCTTCCTTGAGCTCCATCTCTCTCTTCTTGACATAGAGAAACTCCCCCTTCTTTTTTTGTCCGGCAACTAAGTGCATGAAATACTCTCTCTCTCTCTCTCTCTCTCTCTCTCTCTCACATGGGTTTGCTCCCAGCAGAACACCCCAAATGGGCTTTCATTCAAATCTTTCAACACATACACACACATGCACCTCTCTTGTTGACACATTGCACACGTGCACCTTGGTTCAAGCTTCCAGCACATCACTTACACATATACACAATCAGATTTCTCAGTACACCACACACAAGTTTCTCTGCACCCCCCACACTCACAATCTAGATTCTCCCTTAATTAATTGTGATTTAGATTAGCTTAATTAAATAACACTTAGTCTTAATAAATCTTAATTAATACATAACTAAATTAATTACAATTAATCATAAATTCCACATAATTTAATTTGTCTAATTTGACTTCCTTTATAGCCCAATTAATTATATTGAATTTTATTATTCTGAATCAAATTTTTAATCAAACTCCCAAAAGGCTACAAATATCAAATTAAATTTATTTCCATCCTAAATTTCGGTTTCTCAAATCATTAAGGTCTTCAATTTCGGATTAAACTTCAAAATCTTTGCCAATAAATTACATGCTCAATCGAATACCTCACAAATAAATTTAATTCACAAAAACCTTAATTCCCAATTCTCAAAACTTAATTAACTCTAATTCGAACCCAATTAATCAAGTCTCAATTTCACAAATCTGAATCGAATATTTAATTAAATTCCCATATAGTCCGATACTCGAAATTAAAATAATTAAATTCACTATTTGTACTTTCTTGAGCCATTTCGGCTTTCAATTTCCAATTCCAAAAATTAATCCTCAATAGAATCATATATAAATCGATCTCCATAATTTTCGTAAATCCCAAATTAAATTAGAATAATTGGCAATTAAATTTTCAAATCTCCTTAATTAATTAAGTGCTAATCATTATACGTGGTGGGGTCGTCACAACCACTTATATAATTTTGAACAAACTTGCATGTGCTCAAATCATTAGAATATTATTATTACAACCAAAAATTGGAAGTTATACCTTAAATTTTGAAGAATTTATAGATAGGAACATAAAGATATTTGAATTGTTTTTTAAGGGATGAGCAACAAAAGGAAACATTAAAATGCTTTAGGGTTGTTTGGGATATTCTAAATAACTATGCTTTTTGACTTTTTGGACAAAAAAGTAGAGGGAAAAAAGATGGTTGTTTGGATAATTTTTTGACTTTTTACGAAAAAATGCATATTAAAATATTGTATAAAATAGCAAAATTACCATTTTACCCCTACTGTATCTAAATGCCTACTGACTTGGATTGTCCAAGAAGCCAGACGGTGGGCAACAAACATGTATAGGAGCAGATTGCCTACAGTCCGAAATCGAACTGGACGGTGCTATTTGGCCCGTGGGGGCCCACCACGGGTCCCATTTTGATAATCGGAACCGTCAATGTGTAGAACTCGTTGAGTATTATATGGCTGTAAAAAATCATGTTGATCAGATATCGATAGCTATCTGATCAGATAAGTTTTTTGTCAACCGTTAATTTTTTCACCGTCCAATTTTTTTTATAAAATTGATTTGATCATATAGTTATCGATATCCAATCAATGTGATTTTTTTAAGCATATAGTACTCGACGAGTTCTACACATTGAACGGTTCAGATTATCAAAACAGGACCTGTGGTGGGCCCCTATGGCCCAAACAACATTATACTGTGTATCATGAAAAGTGCATCCAGCTGTCTAATATGTACCAGCATTGTAGACAGCACATCACTTCAATACACTTTTTGACTTGTACTTTTTTTTTGTAAATTTATTATTTTTTTTTATATTTTTTTATGAATAGTGATAACTTTTTGACTTTTTTAATAACTTTTTAGCTTTTTATCTTGTCATGGATGCCAAACTAGCCCTTAATAAGAATACAAATCAAATACTTATCACAATATTTGGATGTGAAAGGTTCTTAAGAAGTTTCACTTCTTCCTCAAGCTCTCTAATGTGAACATATTAAGCAAATTTAAAGCAATGATTCAGATATATAGGACCATAAACACAATGCTTCATATACAAATTACCATAAATATAAATAAAGCAATTAAATTGGAAGTGATTTTCTGTTTTGAAGCACTCTTACTGCAATTGAAACCTTCTTAGATACATACCAATACCAAAAACAATTGAAAAAACTAATACAAAACAAATAAATATATCCAAAAGAATCACCATAAACAAAATATATCTTTTAGAAATGAAGGAGCATCAAATCCAAAATCAGTAAGAGCACTTTTCAATAAATAAATAAATAAAAGTATATGAACATTACCCCAAAACAAAACCCACTGCTCACATCCTCTATGCACCACAACTCATCATCATTCTGCAAATTACCACTGAATAATGTGCCAGATAAAGCTTAAGTAAATACAAAAGTATTCAATAAACACCAAAAATATTTTGTCTAATTTGAAACTATGAGTAAAAATATGACCATCTATTTTATTTTCAGCTTAATATTAACAATCAAGTTAACCTTAATGTTCACATTAACCCATTTAATGTTAACAATCCTCAACCCATTTGACTGACATGAAATAAAAATGGGTGTTAACATGAAACCAATTTTTTCCTTAACCCCCATTTGATTTGATAGAGAGTGAGAGCTTTATTGGTGATGGTGGGGATGATGGGATGAAACGAAGAAAAAAAAGCCCCGAGTATCCAAATTTGTAGAGAAAAGATAAATTCAGCACTGACAAAGTATCCTAATTTCTAAAATTTTGGGTTGAGATCTAAGTACCGAAAATTGGAATTCTCTAATAAATTTTAAAGAGAGAAGTAGAACCTCATGAGGAATGAACAAATATAGTCATATTGAAGAAACTCTGTGTGTGTGTGTGTGTGTGTGTGAAAGACAGAGAGAGAGAGAGAGAGCGCGAGCTAACCTATCGAGCATTGAGAAACTGATGATTAAGGTCAAGAAAATCCTCTCCTCCGATTTGTTGCCGCAATGTTGCTGATTTGGACCCACCGATCTAGCAAGTCTAGCACCCAACAAAGCCACCATCTGCGAAGTCGCTAATCTGCTATGTATTAGGTTTTCGGGGGAATAAGTGACTAATATGGGTGAGGCCGTGACCGTTTCCAGGGAGATTGAAGATGAAGAGTGAGCTCTGAGAGTGAGATGAGAGAGACAACCCAATTTTGAATTTTGAATGAGAGAGAGAGAGAGAGAGAGAGAGAAAGAGAGAGCTGAAGGGAAAGGGATGGAAGGAAGAAAAAACATGAGGAGAAAATGTATATATACCATAGGATGTATGTAAACAAACAATCTCAACCATTGAAAAATAATTTATCTCTTGGACATTTTTGAACTGTTGGATTGAATCAATCTAATGGTCCACATTTTGACAAAAGAACAAAAGTCCCATTAGGATTCAAAAACCACCCTTCCTGGTTATATAGATCAATGTTTTAAAAACCGGACCGGTGAACGAACTAGAAAAGGAGATCGGGTGGATGGGTCACCAGTTCAACTGTCGGGTTGAACCGCAAAATCGAACTGTGACGAATAATATAATTAAATATATATTTAAATAAAAATATAAGTAATAAAATATAAATAAGAATATTAAATTATCTTAAATATTTCTCCTAATATTTTTTTACTGAATATAATAATATATTTTAAAATATTATTGATTTTAATTTTGGAAAAGGAAATCAAATATTCAATGTTCCATCCATATGATTTTAATTCAAATAATTTGCTTGAAAGAAGAGCAAAAGTTTTGGAGAGATATCAAATTTCAATATTCCCTCCAATATATTTGATTGAATTCCACATGAATTTCTTGATATTTTTTGGAAGAATTTTTTTTCTTATAAATAGGTAGAGACTTTCACGATAATTTCAAGCTCTAATGGGATTCCTACAAGAGGAACCCTTGAAAGAGAGTTTCCAATTAAAATTTTCTTATATTCTATATATATATATATTATATATATAATAAGAAAGAAAGAGAAAAGAAAGAAAGAATTTAAAAAAAAAAAAAGTTTGAAGAAAACAAGAAAAAATAAAATTTTCATTCAGCGAACCGACTCTAGGTCGACTGGTTCACCGGTTCAACCGCCGGTTTTCCCGATTCTCTCTAAATAAGCAGATTTTTAGCTTCGAAAGGTTTAGAGGGTATATCTAGACGGAACCCGAACGGTCGACGGTTCAACCAGTCGAACCGGCCGGTCCGATTTTCAAAACCATGATATAGATAATATATATATTATATTTATAAGGTTTAATGGTGTATAATCTTATCCCCATTGATGACCAATGTAATGGTTTTACAGTTTCAGAATGTAGAAGAATTATGCAGATGGCAAATTGAAGATTAACGAAACCGAATTGCAAATGAACAAGAACTAATATGGTACCATTATCTAGGTACATGAATGTTTACCACCAACAGGTAAGGTGGTGACCAACACTCATCCTATTATTTTATTTTATTTTTTAAATAAGTATTTTCGAGAAATTCCAAAGCCGTAAAAGCATCTACTGTTCCCAAATGCTCAATAGTCAACAACCAAAACAAACACAAACATCTGACAAAAGCCAATATTTTAAGTTCAAACACGTGAAAACATAATCTCTAGCAAACTTGTAGAACTCCTAGTATATTGGTTCGTAATTTTGTCCAGGTATAACTGAGCCTATATATACTTCACTGAATAGACATACCTACTGCAATTGTTGAAAATAAATTGACATACAGATTGATGACACTGAGCCCTCTGTTTTCATTCAGCAGTAGCTACCTTTTTTGGGGGAAATTATCACAAACCAAACTCATGGCATTGCATCAAACAGTTGGTGCAAACTCAGAAGAAATTCATGGCAAACCATAAATGTATCAGCACAAACCAAACTAAGAAATAGAGAGCCCAAGACAATTTTCAATCAAGCAAACATAGGATAATGAAAGTAGGAATTGGATTGCACAACAAATGGAATATGGAAGTTGAGAAATGGCATACCTCGTTTGTTTCTTGGTCAGATTCAGAACGGTTTGCACCAAGGCAACAATTACACCTCCTAAAATAGAAGAGCTTATGGAGGAAGCCTCAGGAGAAAGCTGAATCAGCACAGGTGACAAGAGGTGCAGGCCGGCTTGTTTGAGAAGCTTCATCATCTGCAGATCATGCCGAAGAAGCCGCAAACGGTGCAATCTTCCAGAAGGGTGAAGTTGCCATCTCACCTCCGTTAGATGGACTGCTGTTATAGATATGTGGATGACTTTGATCCCAAGGGGAAAAGGTTAGAAACCAAGCAGGGAAAAGGTTTGGAAAGCAAGCAAGTAAGCAAGCAAGCAGCAGCAGCGTTATACCACTTTTACACATTTTTTATACAGGTTATAGAAATGAGTGTCAACAAGCTTATAGGAGGTAGCAAAATTCAAGCAACCCTGTTCATCCATGATCTGCATAAGGTTAGAGTGTGTTTAAACTTGTACTTTGATTAACCAATTTTATGTTTAAATATCAATAACAACTCAATCTCATAATCTACCGTACCCAATAATTTTATAAATAAAAATCTATTAGTGATTAATTACATTAGTTAGACATGTCTTTAAATTACCATATATATGCATGCACCGATTCACATATCATTCTCCATTCCCATACAGACCAAAATGATAGTTCCTCGTGCCTTGCTTATCAACACAATGATCTCCACCCAATCAATTTCAGCTTCATCAAAAACAATTCTATTTCTTGTCAACCAAACAAACAAACAAATCTTCATGATTTCCTTTTTCAAACAGTCGTAATTCAATCCAAACCACCAGGCTGCTATACCTTTCAAATTTCTTGGGCTTAGCCATGAATATCCCCACAATTGGATAGAAGCACTCACTCCATACATTCCAAGCCCTGCTGCATAACAACAATAATACATGAACTGCAGATTTTCTACCACCAATACCGAACACACAATTACTGGTCTCAGAATCTGGAGGGATGATGTTCATTCACAGTAATAAAACCCCAGTAACAATTTTTTCAAGTAGAACACCAGAAACCTTGGTGGTATATCATTTTTCTATACAATTCTAATAATAAAATTCTTGTTCACTCCCAGAAATTTCTCCACCTGCTTGTACAAAGAGCTTACCGAGATAAGAACAGCTCATTCTTGTCCAATATCCATATTTGTTCACCCTCAGTCTCTAGCTTCAACCCAACTCCTCCTAGCAATTTAAACATGTCATTTAACCACTCTTTCTCCCACTAAATAATTATCTTCTAAACTCAAATTTCCAGAGAATTTTACCGCCCTCAAGCTCATACATCAGAATCCTTCATACATCAGAATCCTTCACATTTGACATTATATAGCATAATAGCATTGGATATTTTAAGTTCAGTGACCAATTCCGAGTCACTCTATGCCCATTTTCCCACTCATATAAACAGATTATTTCTTGCGACATCTCTAAAACATTGAATTCCTCACATTCTAATTACACCACTCTCTTCCAAACACCTGAATTTTAACCATTTTCAACCCTCCAAGGAAGCCATTGTACCATATCATCATCATATTTATGGGTTCCTACCTAACCCCTTCCACACGATGCATTTATTTCCTTACCAAATCTCTACCACCATTATGACAAAAAAAAAGCCATATTCATAGCTCTAAGATTCTTCAAATTCAACCCACCTAAATCCTTAATGGTGGTTACTTTTTTACAATTCACTAGATTTTTCAATTTCATGAGATTTATACTTGACCAGCTTGCGCGGCTAATATGCTAGTTAGACATAAGAAAAACATTGTTTTCGTTTCCCTTTTCGCAACACCAAAAATAAACAGTTAATTAACTTATTTAGATCACATCACTTCTTTAATTTTCCACACGTCTTTTTGAGAAAATACAATATAATAAATCACACCCAAAACAAGCCATGAGTTCGCACATTTTTTGGAACTTCTTAATACAATAGCAACTTTACTCATAAAAAAATTAACTTAAACACGACAAAGAGAAACATCAATCATTCAAACACAACCAAATCAAAGGCACCAAAAAGTATTATATAGGAATAGTGAATTGAAGTCAAAAGCATTTACTAACAAATTCAACATGATAAAACTCAAACAAGAAGGTGCTTGATTTAAATCTAGCACTAAGCTCTCAAAATTCTTCCATTGAAACTAGTAATTGAAACAAAACACAGAGAAGCACACTCAGTCTCCCTTTCTCCGGAAAGAGCATCCCTCGGTGAGCCTCGCACGGCCTCCTGTTGGCTGGCACAAGACGGTCTGGCAGTTTCCACACACCACAACAGTTTGCGAGTGGCTAAAGACAGTGGTTCTGCAATTTTACCAATTGTTCAATAAATAAAAATGTCCTAAAGCGGAAAAGAACATGACACATCATGTACATCTCTGTTTGGTTTTGAAACTCTGGTAAGTTTGGCGAGTTAAAAAAAATAGTCAAAAAGTAAAAAAATCACTAAAAAAAAAATATATCAAACTACTGCACAAAAAAATCAAAAATTCCTTTCTACTTTTGACACTTTTATTTTTTAAAAAAAACCAAAAAATCATGCAAGCATACTAATTTTTTTTTTCAGATCATATTTTAGCTAAAAAAATTAAAAACAATTACTAAAATAACCTATTACAAAACAACCATCAATAATTATATTTTAATTAAAAAACACTTCATTTCTATATCCAGCTAACCTAGATGTACTTCAAATTTTAGAAAAAGAACTGAAAACCACCAAAAACAACACCAAAAAAGCATTTTTTTTAAGTGAAATTTTCAAGTTTCTTCAGAAATATTTGAAATTTAAGGTGCAACAGGTGAATCAATTTGACTAAAATGTGAAAAACAGTACAAAAAAACTCAAAACAGCTTTTAGAAACTAAACCGAACAGAGCATTTAATTTGAAACCCAAAAAAATAACATGAGAACAATAATAATAATAAACAAAGTATTACAAAAACTCACATGTTGAAACAGCCCTGGCATTTGACATCCTTTGGCAAAAAAAAAAAAGATGAAGAATCAGAGCAATATTTGATTAAAAACAAATCTTACAACAAATCGGGTAACAATTATGAGTGACAAAGTAAAAATTGATGGGTTTGTGTTACCATGAAGAAGGAATTAGGGGACTGAACCAGACGTTTTAGCTTGTGCTTCCTCTTCTCGAGCTCCGCTGGTGGATTCAACAAATCGATATCGTTTGGAAGAACCTAAAATTTCACAAATAACATTAAAACGAGATCAAAACTCACTCAATCATCATGAAGAACCTGATTCAATACCATAAAAACCTAACAAAGACGGTTACAAATCTGAAGAATGAAACACACAAAAAACAGGGTTTTGATATGAGGACGAGGTGTGATCGAACTCACCATTTTGTCTGTGAGTTGGAGCAGGAGAGAGCTTTTTCGCAGCTAACTTCGCAAAATCCCAAGATGAAGTCTCCGAAGGATGTAGGATTAAGAAGACCAAACCCTAGCTTATCGTCGCATATATATGCGAAATTGGAATCAATATAGACCGTTGGATGGAACGGTGTCTAATCTCAGCCGTTATTTTTTTAATAAATTACAATAAACTCCCTTAAAATATAATTATTTATACTGTCTCCCTAATTTCAAAATTCAATAATAAACCGCCTTAAAATATTATCTTATTACATAAACTTTTTTTGTTAGAATTTTATTAGAGATTTAAACGAAATCAAGTCATGCATGAAATATATGACATGATTTTTAAATAAAAGTAATACTCTAATTTCTTAATCTTATTTGTACTTTGTCTTCATTATGTTAATGGCAAAATGTAAACGAGATCACCACATAAAAATATTATTTTCATAAAATTCAATAAGTGTTATGTGCTTCATATATGACCTGATTTTGTGTAAATCCTTAACATAATCATAACAAAAAGATATTAACTGTAATAAGATAATATTTTGAGATGGGTAACTATTAAATTTTGAAATTCATGAAAGTAAAGTGTAGGTAAATCCTAATTTAAGAAGCTCCACTCTAATTTACTTCTCTTTTTTTTGATAAATAATACATCATATTAGGACAAAATATTGGATTATAGGGTCAATGACTTTGAGAATGGCAAGTGTGTGATTACATGAGCTAATATTTTTCATTTTTTATTTAAATGTAATGAATCAGATGGAATTAATAATATTCTTATTATTATTAATTACTAGTAATAAACTTTTATTATGTATCTGAATTTTCAAATAAAATAAAATATGAATACAAATTTTAAATTTAAATAGTTCATATTTTATATTGTTTTTAATTAAAAAATTAATTAATTCATATATGACATAAATGTATATCTAAATTTAGTTATATTTTGTGACTATAAATAGGAGTAATAAACAAATCAAACAGTTCAAGCTCGGCTTGTATTCAGCTCATCAAAACTCGTTGGATCTCAATTTGATAGGAAAATAAGTTAATCTTGAACTAATTTTAAAACTCATGGAGCCTAGCCACTCATGGAGGAGTGGGAAGAGGTAGAAGAAGAAGAAGCCCCAATGGAAATTGTTCTTAAAGCTTGAGAATCCTCCGTTCCAAACCCTAGCCCTTGCTCTCTTTTGAAATATTTTGAACCCTAATCCAGCCTCATTTCTGGCTTTTTATCCCTCAACTATTTTTATCCCAGCCAAAAATCGAGCACGTTTTTCCGAGGTACAGCCGCTCGAACTCCTACAATTTTTGCTCGAGCGGTGGTCGACTGCACGTGCGGTGAGATGATAGACCGAAAATTTTTACCACTCGCACGAATAATCTGCTTTTGCGCCACTTTTCACTTGAATGTGCATATTGCTTACCAAATCTGTACAAGTGCACAAAACACATCATCTTCACTAAATAAACAAAATTCAAATACTATAAATGTAACTTAAGCAATCTCAATGTGGTGCCTTTCAGCCTACATCAAAATACTTAGTGAATCTGGGTAAAGGGTGTAGTTACGATATTAAGTTGGCCTGTGTATCCTTGGTGAAATACTAGAAACCTACGCAAATAGGTGTCGAGCCTTCCAGTTAATACCGGTAAAAATGACAAAGAGTAGTGCTTGTATAGCGTGCTAGTAGACACGTACCTAGATATTCACAGTGATGTACTCACCGTCCTGTTTTCTATTGTGAAGGAAATAGTTTTACGAATTGTGTTATAAACTTGGCATTGCATGGTTTTGGAAAAAGATATAAAATGTTTTCGGTACGAGTATTGCATATGCATTCACCTTATATCTTTGTTAAGATTCATAAACTGTGTTGTAGTATTTCTACTGGGCTTTGGCTCACCCTATATGGGAAAATCATTTTCAGGTGTTGATGATATGCCTCTGCCAAGGCAATAGCTTGGGAGGACTTGGAGCTGAAGGCTTTTTTTTGTGTATTGTTGTATTTATTTATTTATTTTTGTACACGCCAAGGGCTTTAACTATATTGGATTTAAATCTATTTTTGTTGTAACCAAGCATTGTCTTGGAAAGTTGTAATCTTTTAGGGTGTTTATTATTTGTTTAACCTTTATTTCGCATCTTCAACTTATGGTACATGCTATATATTCAGGGTTTGAACTTGTGAATGTATAACTGCATGTGACATCTTTTTGTACACTCTATTTATATGAAATAGATGGAATATTGTATTCAAAATGGTATTGTTATTTATTAATATTGTGGATGGTTTTCTTGTAATTATTTTGGGGCGTTACAACTTGGTATCAAAGCTACCAGGGTTTGAATACTTTGGGATCGTAGGATTTGGTTATTATCACAATGGGTTCTTTCACTAGTTAACATTAGAAGTAAACTTGGTATGTTATGTAATAACATGCTTATGTGACTAAGTGGGTATAGAATTTAATTCCTAAGATATTGATTGGGTCTACGGGTTTCTAGAAGTCCTGTTAGAAGAGCACTTGATCACTACTATTTCTAACTGAAACTTTGGTAGTGCCACAGGACAATCATTGTCTAGAAAGGAATTTCATATGTGTTTACGTGATTATGTATTTATGTGGAGTGAATTATTTGTTGTCCATCGCATTAGGACACGAATGAGTTAGCTTTGGTACATTTATAAATGTGCTAATCTCTTGTCTTACCTTTATTAGGATATCAGGACGTAGACATAATGGTGGTAGGCGTGGCAGTCCTGGACGGCAGGAAGTGCCATTACCAAATGAAATTCCGGCACAAGAGGAAGGAGTTGGTTAGGCCAATGCGCAGAACTAGTTGGTCAGCAGGCCATGGGCACTTTGGCCCGTGAAATGGCCGAAGCTTTGCGGGAATCCATGGACATTCTCAGAGCTGAGAATCAAGTCCAGGACCATGTTGCCGAGACGGGGCTGTCATTCTTGAAGAAGGAGTTCTTCCGGTCGAATTCAGATAAGTTTTTGGGAGATCCGAAAGAGCCTTTAAAAGCAGATAAATGGCTCAAACAGATGGTAAAAACATTTAAGATGCTTAGCATCGAAGGCGATGGGATGAGAGTGACCTTGGCATCCTTCAAGTTGAAGAAAGATGCGGTTAGTGGTGCAAGTTTGCACGAGAGCGCATTGGAGTGACTTGGGAGGCCTTTGTCAACGCCTTCTAGGATAAATTTTTGTCTCCCACTGCTAGGGAGAAGTTAAGGGAGCAATTTTGAAGTTCAAGCAGCTTAGCTTACCAGTAGCTGAGTTTGAGGCAGCTTTTACGAGCCTTTCTAGGTTTGCATAGGAACTTGTGGCGACGAAAGAACGCCGTTGCATTGAGTTTGAGAAGAGGTTAAAGACCGGGCTTCTTTTTAAGGTATCTGGGTCTATGATTAGGGACTACAAACGCCTTGTGGAGGTGACAGCTCATCTTGAGACTGTGGTTCAGATGGAGAAGGAGTGGATGACGGGCTCCAAGAGGAGTCAAGAGGTTCAGGAGAGACTCGGGACAGTAAGAGGCAGAAGGGCTCCACCCCACAACAGTTCCAAAGAGCACAGTCTAGGTCCACTTTTATTATATTGAGTTCTAGGCCAAGGAGAGGTGGTCAGGGAGAGATCACTTGTTTCAAGTATGGCGAACTAGGTCACAAGTCCATAGTTTGCCCACAGAAAGGAAAAGGGTAACAGTCTACGACTCATTCTCAAAGCCAGAGTCAGGGGAGAGGGCAGTCACTTACTTGTTATTAGTGTGGGCAGTCAGGGTATATGAAGAGGTTTTGCCCTCAGTCGGGTGGCACATCTGGTGCGTCTGGTTAGAGGCAAACATAGAGCCATCTACCTACACCGTCAGCACAAGCCTTGAGGGCCAATTAGGGGCCACCTCAGCTTAATTCGTGTATCAGACTTATGCTCCGAGAGGTGAACAGGTAGAGAAAATACCTATAGGGCGTGTGTATTTTGTTACCAAGCCAGATTTAGTGTTAACGCCTTTAGTAGTGAGAGGTAACTTCCTATTGCGTAATTCTATTGCCAATGTGTTGATTGATGCGGGTGCATCTCATTCTTCTATATCGTCTACATTTGTATCGGCATTAGGGTTAGAAGTGGCTCAGTTAGCATCTCCACTCAGGGTAGAGTCACCAGTTGGTGGAAGAGGTTGTGTTGGACCAGGGATGTCGGGGTTATGAGATAGAAGTCACCGATCGCTGACTTCCTTTTGCATTTGTATATATTGATATGTTTAGTTTCGATGTTATATTGAGTATGGATTGATTGTCATCCTATCGGGCTGTTATAAACTGTTACCATCAAAGGGTTACTGTATGTACCTCAAGTGGTGATTGTTTTTATTTCTTGGGGACAGAGTTAATAGAGCCTTGTTGTTAGTGTGTGATCCACGTGGTCGGGGTGAGCTTAGTCTCCTTCTTGCTACTTTCTAGGGTGTTGAGAGTAATATGGTCCTAGTTGAGTTGCCGAGAATAGTTTGTGAATACCCTGATGTTTTTTCTACGGATCTTACTAGTTTACCACATCACCGTGAGATTAAGTTCTCTATCAATTTGGTGCCTAGCACGGCACCGATTTCTATGGCTCCGTATAGATTTGCACCCGCGGAGTTAGTGAGTTGAAGATTCAACTCCAAGAATTATTAGATAAGGGTTTCATCCACCCTAGTACTTCGCTTTGAGCAGCACCGTTCTTTTTGCCAAGAAGAAGGATGGCGCATTGCGACTTTGTATTGATTACCAGAAGTTGAATTGGGTAACTGTTAAGAACAAATACTCATTACTCGTATAGATGATTTGTTTGACTAATTGAAGGGGTATTGTTGCTTCTCTAAGATAGACCTGAGATCGGGTTATCACCAGTTAAGGGTAAGGGAGGAGGATATCTAGAAAATGGCATTCTGTACGCAGTATGGCCATTATGAGTTCCTAGTGATGCCTTTTGGGTTAACCAATGCACCGGCCTTATTTGTGGACTTGATGAACCAAATCTTTCGCCAGTTCCTAGACCATTTTGTGGTTGTCTTTGTTGATGACATTTTGATTTACTCACCCTCAAAGGAGGAACGCTTGCGAGTCGTGCTTGAGTTTCTTAAAGCCCACAAATTGTATGCTTAAGTTTGGGAAGTGTGAGTTCTAATTGAAAGAAGTAAAGTTCTTAGGCCATGTAGTATCTGGGGAAGGGATGACTGTAGATTCTTTCAAAATAGAAGCAGTGCAAGATTGGGAACAACCTAATGCCTTTGAGATTTGTAGTTTCTTGGTTGACCGAGTATTACTATCGGTTTGTGAAGGATTTCTCTAGTTATCATCACCTTTGACTAGACTAACGAGGAAGGGAATCAAGTTTGTGTGGAGTGAGACTTGCGAGAAGTTGTTCTAAGAACTTAAGGACCACTGCTCCAGTGTAGATTATTCCAGAGAGGGATTTGGGTTATTCGTGTATTATGATGCGTCTCGAGAAGGTTTGGGTTATGTCTTGATGCAAGAAAGAATGTAGTAGCTTATGATTCACGTCAGTTGAAAACACACGAGAGAAACTATCCTACTCATACCTAGAGTTAGCAGCGATATAGTTTCCTTGAAGATTTGGAGACATTAATTGTATGGTGAGAGGTTTGAGGTATTCTCTGATTACACATGAGTTTGAAGTATATGTTCTCACATAAAGATTTGAATCTAAGGTAGAGGAGGTAGATGGAGTTTATGAGGACTATGATTTTGAGTTGCGCTATATCCGGGAAAAGCCAACGTAGTGGCCGATGCCTTGAGTAAAAAGTCCATTAGCAGTGTAGCTAGTATTGTCATCCGGGAATAGGAGATGTTGGGTGCTATTAGCGAGTTTGACTTGAATCTTGGTGAATCCGTCGAGTCGGCAGCTTTGATTTCCATAGTTGCAAAACCTACACTTGTGAGCCGAGTTGTAGAAGCACAAAGGGGTGATCACGAGGTAGAAACCCTACGGGAGAAGATATCTAGTGGAAACGTGGAAAAGGTCTTGAATGTGTATTTTGACTTAAGCGTTAGATACCTTGACCCTTTTTTTGTATCGGAGTCTTGTAAAAGATGAGGTACTCCAAGAGTTTCTCTACTCACGCCTTGTGGTGCACCCGAGAGGCACAAAAATGTATCTCGACCTTAGTCGCCAGTTTTGGTGAAAGGAGAAGAATAAGGACATAGCCGTATTTGTATTGAGGTGCTTTACTTGTCAACAAGTGAAGACCGAACATCAAAGGCCAACGAGTTTGTTACAACCCTTGCTATAGTTGAGTAAAGTGGGAGCATGTCACGATGAATTTTGTTGTGGGTCTTCCGAGGACTCAACGGGGTAATGATGCCATTTGGGTGATAGTTGATCGGTTAACTAAGTCAGCGCACTTTGTACCTATGCGCACAAGCGACTTGGTGGATTTTTTGCCGACCTTTATGTTAGGGGCATAGTTCGACTTCACAGGGTCCTGTGACTATTGTTTTGGATAGAGATCTACGTTTTACGGCTCGGTTGTGGCAAAGCCTACAGAATGCTTTAGGCACTAGATTGACTTTTAGTACCGTCTATCATCCTCAGATTGATGGGCAATCAGAGCGTATTATTCAGATTCTAGAGGATATATTTTGGGGTTGTGTTCTTACTTTAAGGGGTCATAGGAGAGGCATTACCTTTAGTGGAGTTTGCCTATAACAATAGCTTCTAATCAAGTATTGGCATGGAACCGTTTGAGGCATTGTATGGTCAACCGTGTAGATCTCCTGTGTGTTGAGCCGAGGTGGGTGATGCACCTATGATAAGTCCTGAGTTAGTCTGGGAAATGACAGAGAAGATTGCATTTATCCGTAAGAGGTTGGTTACGGCTCAAAGGCCTCGTTTGGAAACAAGCTTTTTTAATAACTTTTTGGCTTTTTGCCTAAAATATTATGTAAAAAAAACTTGTATGTTTGGGAAGAAATTTTTGACTTTTTACAAAAAAAATGTGTAATAAAATAATATAAATAATTAGAAGTTGGAAAATTAAGTTCAACCCATGAGACTTCACCTAACCTGCTATCAGGTGAAGTAATGCCGAGGACAATTTTGCAGCATGAAGTGACCTGTGCTTTGGGAAAACATTTAAGTTGTTGACAAATTTATCAAAAAGGTGCATATGTACAATTTTTTTTTTTGTATATAAAAATATTTTTTAAAATATTTTTAATTTTCTAACATAAATACAATAAACGTATAAAAATATTTTAAAAAATCTTTAAAATGTTAACATACGAAAGTACAAAAAACAAACTTTTTATTAATTTTTGTAAATATTTGTCTACACATTTTACTTTTTCCATACATGCAAGAAGGTGCATACATACAAAATTTGCTTCAAATTTGTAATATACTACAAACAAAAAAACAAGGAAAACAAAAAACCAATTTCCAATGATGGTTGCCTACTACACTATCTTTGATGGAGCTACTGCGCATAGGTTTGTAGGCCATTGTGCATAGGTTTGTAGGATAAAAATTATAGGCTTATTAGTTTTTTTGGTGACTTTTTGACTTTTAGGCTAAAACTACCACTTGCCAAACGAGGCCAGAGTCGTTAGAAGGCTATACTATCATAGGAGGAGACTATTGTCATTTGAGCTAGGAGATCACATTTTCTTGAAAATATCACCTAGATGGAGTTTGATGAGGTTTGGGAAGAGCGGGAAGTTGTCTCTAGATTTATTGGACCTTTTGAAATCCTAGAGCGGATTGGGAGGCAGCTTATCGTTTGGCCTTGTCGCCACAACTTTCTGGGGTTCATGACGTGTTTTATATCAGTATGCTTCGGAAGTACGAGCAGAATCCATCATACTTGTTGGATTGGACCGAGTTAGAGATAGATGAGGATGTCTCGTATGGAGAGACCGGTTAGAGTTTTAGATACTCGAGACCAAGTCTTACGTGTCAAGACAATTCTTTTGGTAAAGTAGTTGTGGAGACATCATGGGATTGAGGAAACAACTTGGGAGTGAGTTGGAAGTTCTGAGAAGTATCCTGATCTATTTGTTGATGTTTGAACATGTATTGAAATTTTGTTATGTTAATGTAATTTAAACATTGTATATGTTTTGGAAATGTGAATTGTATATTCAGTATTAAGAACTTGTTTATCATTGTTATAAGAATGAATGACCGGTGGATGGGTCATGGTGATGAATTTGATTTACTATCATTGTTGTAATTGGTTTAAACATGGTTTTGTTGTTGGATTCAAAATTTTGGGGACGAAATTCCTTAAGAGGGGAGGTTATAGCGATTTTGGTTTAGACCCGACCCATTTGATGTTATGGATCTGGGTTTCATAGTCTTATATGATTATTCATGTCTTGTTTCTACTTATTCCTCATTGAGTTTGGTTATTGGAGTGCCTTGGTTGTATTTGGAACATATTGGTAGCTTGTCTTTCAAAACTGTTGTTGCCTAGATTTTTGTCTTTACGCTTGAGCGGTTTTTGAAATCTCTCAATAGTTTTGCAGGTCTGCAAAACTACTGGGAGGGTGCATTCTTTGCTTGAGCAGTGATTCTTGCGGTCGAGCAGTGTTGGCTCAAGCAATACTTCTAAGGCTTGAGCGGTGGTCTTCTGTCTATAAAACTTCTGGAAGCTAGTATTCTTCACTCGAGCGATCCCACTTATTGTGTCTGGTCGCTCGAGCGACACTTTTGCGCTCGAGTGGTCTGCGTGTTTATCAGTTCGTAAAAGTCACTTTTGAGTCACTTTTTCATTTCTCTCTCTCTTTCTCAACATTTTAAAAACCCTAGATCTAGAGCTTCTTTCTCTAAAACTCATATTCTGTCCACAAATACACCTAGATCCATTGATTTCTCCACCCTAGTTCCTTTGATAAAAAGGTAGAGCACACCGAGAGCTTCCTCTTAATCGAAACAAAGTTGATTTTTGGCATCTTTGAGGTTCCTCCACTCTCTCTCTTGTCCATTAAGCTTGAGGTAGGGATTTTCGCACTTTCTTATGATTTTAACTTAGTTATTTGTTTTTATAAAGCAACATTGTGATTTGGAGATTTTTGGACAAATTTAGGGTTTTGGTTTGAAATCAAAAGAGGGGTTTTCAAATGAGTTGTTGGAAATGATTGAGGAAATTTATTTATTGTTGAGTTATGATGAAATGATGGATTTTTATCTTTGAAATTGATTTATAAAAGAAATGGGATTTTGCCCTATCAAATGTTGATTTTGTAATGATAAATAGAATTGATTTTAGAAATGTGGAGCTGGATTGATGTTGATAAGGATAGCGAAGTTGGACATGTATTATCACTCATATCTTGAGATTTTCGGAAAAGTTTATCTTTATGAAAATTATTTATCTGTTTAGAAATATTTGTTTTGGGCTATCGATAGATTGTTGTAGAAATTGAATGAGAATTAGGTGAATTGGAACTAATTTCTATTCATTTGCATTGAACTTTGTCATATCTTTAACACATTGAAAATGTATATTGTTTTGAGAAAAAAAGGGTGAATACTTGATGAATTGGGTAGGGGTGTGGTTATTAAGTTGGTCTGTGTGTCCTTGGTGAAAGACTAGAAACCCGCGCAGATAGGTGTTGAGCCTTCCGGTTAATACCGGTAAAAATGACAAAGAGTAGTGCTTGTATAGCAGACAGATACCTAAAGATTCACAGTGATGTACTCACTGCCCTTTTTTCTATTGTAAAGGAAATGGTTTTATGAATTATGTTATAAACTTGGCATTGCATGATTTTGGAAAAAGATATAAAATGTTTTTGGCACGAGCATTGCATATGCATTCACTTTATATCTTTGTTAAGATTTATAAACTATGTTGTAGTACTCTGTGTTGTAGTACTCACCCTATGTGGGAAAACCATTTTCAAGTGTTGATGATATCCCTCCGTCAAGGCAATAGCTTAGGAGGACTTAGAGCTGAAGGCTTCTTTTTGCGTATTATTGTATTTATCTATTTTTTTTTACAAGCCAAGGGCTTTAACTGTATTGGATTTAACTTTATTTCACATCTTCAACTTATGCTATAGATTCAGGGTTAGGACCTATGAATGTATAAACTATATGTGATATCTTTTGTACACTCTGATTATATGAAATGGATAGGGTATTGTATTCAGAATGGTATTGTTATTTATTAATATTGTGGATGGTTTTATTGTAATTATTTCGGGGCATTACAGTCATTCTACACTCAAGCAGTCACTTTGTTCACTCGATAGGGCTACTCAAAAATCCGTTCAAACCAGTAATCCGGACCGAACCAGACCGAACCATACAGTTTGATTCTGTTCTATTTAGAACCGGTTCGGTTTCGGTTCAAGAAATATTGAGAACTGTAAAAACAGTTCAGTTAATGGATTTTATGAAAAAATCATGGTTCGAATCGAACCGAACTGAATTTTAAAATATATACAGATATATATATATATATATATATATAAAATATTTAATAACATTTTTCATGTCTCTCTCTCTCTCTCCGTCTCTCTCTAAACATTTCAAAACCCTAAATCTAGACATTCTCTCGCTAAAACTCATCTTCAACCTTCAAATACTCTCACTCTATTAGTTTCTACACCATTGTCCTTTGGGAAAAAAGGGTAGAGCTTGCCTAGAGCTTCATTTAATTGGAGCAAGGTTTGTTTTCGCCTTCGTCAAGTTTCAACCTTGCTCTGTCTTGTCTTCTAGCTTTGAGATAGGGGTTTTTTCGACATTTTGTATGATTTTTAACTTAGTTATTTGTCTTTCTAAAAATATTGATTTGGGAGATTTTAGATAAAATCTAGGGTTTGATTTTGAAATAAAAAATAGGGATTTTCAAATGAGTTCTCGAAAGTGGTTGTGGGGTTGTAAATGTGATTGAGTTATGATAAAATGGTGGATTTTCATACTTGGAATCGATTTTTAAAGAAAATGGGATTTTGCCCTAAAATCTTGGATGTTTGATTTTGTGAAAGAAAATGGAAATGACGTTGGATTTTGTAAGAACGGAATAATGATTATGTTGATGATGATGGTAGAGTTAGATATGTATTATCACTCTCATCTTGGAATTTATGAAATTGTATCTTTATTGGAAATTATCTGTTTGAATAAGATATATGTTTTGGGTTATTAGTGGAGGATAATTATGATTGTTGTAGAAATTGTATAAGACTAGGTGAATTGAAACTAATTTCTCATTCATTTATATTGAGCATTATTGCATACTTAACATTGAAAATATGTATTATTTTGAGCAAAAAGAAGTAAATACCTTTGTGAATCTGGGTAAGGGGTGTGGTTGTGGTATTATGTTGGCCTATGTGTTCGGTGAAAGTCCAGAAACCCGTGCGGTTAGGTGGCGATCCTTCCAGTTAATACCCGTAAAATGGATTTGGTAGTGCTTATATAGCCTACTAGCAGACACGTACCTAGAGATTTACAATACTTGTAATCACTACTTTTTATGTTATAAAGGAAATGTTTTAATGAATTGAGATGTAATTTGGCATAACATGGTTTTGGAAAGAAATGTAAAATGTTTTGGCACTTGGCCTTGCATATGCATTCCCCTTATAATTTTGTTAAGATTCATACACTGTGTTAGAGTATCTCTACTAGGCTTTGGCTTACCCTATGTGGAGAACAACTTTCAGGTGTTGCTGATATGCCTCTGCCAAGAACGTAGTTTAGGAGGACTTGGAGCCAAGAGTTTCTTTTTGATATTTGTTGTATTTATTTTGTACAAGCCTAGGGCTTAAACTGTATTGAGTTAAAACTCACTTTGTTGTAACCAACCATCATCTTGGAAAGTTGTAGCCATTAGGGCATTAATTTTATCTATTTAAACTTCTATTTCATATCGTTTGCTTGTGGCACATGCTATAGATTTAGGGTTAAAGCTTATGAATGTATAATTACATGCATCACCTTTTATATAATGGAATCATATGAATGGAAGGGTATTATTTTTAGAATGTATTGATATTTAAGAAATGTTGTGAAATGGTTCTATTGTTATTATTTTCGAGGCATTACAGGCACACATGTTTGTATCTAACTTTTCTTCAAATAGTTTGCTTGAAACAGTGCAAAGAGGTTATTTGCTTCAAATGAAATTGTATTGACACAATAAAAATAAAATAGACAATAACATAGGCGTTAGATTCAATTCCACCTATATGCTTGTGTTGTTTTATTTGATAATAATAATTATTATATTATAGATATATAAAAGACCCATGTTAGAAGCTTGCTCTAGGTCCAGAAAAGTTTAGAGCCAACCCTGATTACCATATACATGCATGCACCCATACACACCATTCATCGTACACCACCCATAATCAAATCCTATATAGTGTGTTAGAAACAAGGTGATCAAGTATGAAGTCTCAAGATAGAAAAACTAGAATGTATACAGACTACGGCATTAACAAAACCAATCTATCATGTAACTATTTCTTTGAATAATGAAAAGGTTAGATATTCAAAATTCGAGTTGATTGAACGATTTCGATCCTTTCGTTGTAATCTAACTTACGAATCCCTTTTTACATCCTATTGTATGGTATAAAAAAAAAAAAAACAAAACAAAACAAAAAACAAAACAAAACAGAGTACTCTGTTAAAAACCTACTTTAACGGTCCATTTCATTTACACAACTATAACCTCACCCATTTAGTGCAAACAACTAAAAAAAAAAAAACTATTAAATATATGATAGTCCTCATACCTTGCTTATCAGCTCAATATGATCTCCACCCAATCAATTTTAGCTTTACAAAAAACAATTATATTTCTTGTCAACCAAAAAAACAAACAAAACTTCACGATTTCCTTTTTCAAACACTTGTAATTCAACCAAAGCACCAATACCGTCCAAATTTCATGGGCGAGCCCCACAATTGGATAAAAGCACTCCATACATGAACAGTAGGGCAGTGTTTGGTTTAATTTTTAAATTAACTTTTGGATTGAAAAAAAAAAAAAAAAAAATGTTTGGTTTACCATTTTTGAAAATTGATTCAAAATTGTTTTTTCTCTCCTCTTTTAGTTTTTTAGTTTTTGTTTTTTTATATATCAATCAATCGTTTTTTCTCTCTCCTCTATCCTCTCTCACATTCTACACATCAATTAATCATTTTTTCTCTCACACTCATCTATTCAACTATAAAAAATAAAAAAATAAAAAACCTACAAATTATTCTAAAATTATTTTCAAAACTCATAACCAAACAAGTTTTTAATTTTCAAAACTCTTTTAAAAAAACTTATCTTTCAAAACTAAACCAAACGAACCCTAGATTTTATGTCCCCATTACAGAACACACAACAAGCTTGATAATCTAGAGGGATAATGTTCATTCTCAATAGTAAATCCCTAGTAACAATTCTTTTAAACAGAACACATAAAGTGGCAAATAATAACAACCAATCAACTCTCTTCAAACTCTTCTATCCTTTCAAAATTGTTTGTCACTTCATTAGAGGGGTAATTGGGAGTGATAAAATGAGGGATGTAGCAAAATTTGTATAGAAATTTTCTAATTCTTATTCAATCCCAGAAAATTTTCAACTGCTTGTACCATTACAAGCTTACAAGGGGCATTCCCTAGGCCTTACATCACCAACAATATAAATAAAACAAACAAAACCCAAACACTACACAAAACTAACCAAGGAACCTAACAAAATACAAATATAAAGATCATTGTCCAGCCCACAAAGGCACAACAAAAATAAAATAAATGATTAAAACTTGCAGAAGCAAAAGATTGACCAATACAGAACTAGAGTCCTATCAACAGCTGCAGCCATAGCCTTAGCTACATTGCAGCAGCTAGATCCCAGCTTATACCAAAATAGAGCCAGTGATAAAACCATTGCAGCAACAACATTACAGTAGACCAGCATCTAATAGCAGCCACCTCACAGCAACATTGCAGTAGCAGCAGCAGCAACAGCAACCCAACAAGCATCAGCCACTAGGGTGGCAGCGATAGCAGCAGCAGTAGCAGCAGTAGACCAACAGTCCAGCAACAGCCATCAGCCACCAGCAGCATCAGACCAGTAGGGCAGCACCATTGCTCCAGCAGCAATCCGACCAACTGCCAAACAACACCATCACCTTCCAACAGCATCCAAAAAAATAACACTGGCTGGGCAAGAATTTAATCTACCAGGTAGAGAACACTAGAGCAACTTGATCACTTTATCTACCAGGTGAAGAACCTCAGCAACAATACATATCAGCACAAGAAGATACAACGCACTCAAATTATATGCTTACCTCCACTAACCTGTTCAAAAACCACACTAACCTGTTCAAGAACCACATACAATAATATGGATGTCCAAAACAGGCCCAAACAAGGCATATAAAGGGCAATGAAAACTCAACCAATATTGTTACAAACAAAAACAATAATCATCCAAGCCATCACAAAAGAAGCCCATGTAAACAGCTCACATGGGAGAGCAAATCAAAATAAAAACAATATCAAACACAAGCACTAACATCTGGAAGGAGCCACCAAGAAACATGAGGATAATCCAATTTCTCTGTAAAACATACAAAAAAAATCTATATATAACAAATTGTTGGAAAAAATGATTTTTGGTGACTTTAATTTAATATTAAAGTGTGGTGACTTTAATTAAATATTAAAGTGGGTCCCAACCTTTTATTGCGTTGGGTCCAAGTGAGCCAAAAACCATTGGATTTTGAATAAGAAATTGCCAAGAAATTGCTTCATGATGTTAGATTCATGAATAGGATTTTAAAGAGTATTTAAATCATTTTTCTTGGTTAAAGGGTGTGAATCCTTTGGGCATCCAACCTTTCATATTTTTGGAAAGGGGCTATGGATGCTTGGTGTTTTGATGACCAGCCTTAAAGGCTGGAGGCTTTTCTTCTCTTCCCTTTACATGTATAAATTGAGACCCTCCTATCAAGTTTCTATATAGAAATTTTTTGCTTCCATTTTACAAGTTAGTTTGCCAGAAAGTTTCTACATTGAGAAAGTGCTGCCACTGTTTTTGTTCGCTAAGTTAGACAAAAAGTGCTTCTGCCGTAGCTAGTTTTGACCGTCGTATCCTGGGAGACAGACGCCGAGATTCCTCAAGCACTCGACCCGTGAGGCGGCGAAATCTGTTTTAAGGAAATTGCTTCCGTGTAGGCTTCGGTTTCCTCTCTTTACCCTTTTATTGTTTTGTGTATTTCTGTTGAAATTTAATTGTAATTATTAGCATATGTTCTTGGTATAATATTTGATTTCTTCATAAATCTATTTATTTAATTTCACAATTTGAACAACAAGCTTAAAACAGATTATATATATATTTTCTTTGAATTGATCGAATAGATTTATATAGACTATTAGGTTAGCTTTGTATAATGTTACTAGGAATTGTTGCGGAATTGCTCACTATTTCAATGATTTTAAATTATGCTATGGTACTCTCTATTTGCTTAGTTTAGTTAGAATTCTCTATCATAATTTGCATGAATTTTAAGGTTATAAATATAATTTATGGATGTTGCAATTTTGACATGCTAATTCTATTCTAGTTTTAATTTGTTACATGCTTATTATTTTCTAGACTAGATTACCTAATTAATGTATTTTGGAGTTATAGAGTTTTTTATAAATTATTTAATTAGGTGCATTAATGTGAATTATTTAATTGGGTGCATTAATCTAAATTATCTAATTGGGTGCATTAATGTGAATTATGCATTAATCTAAATTATCTAATTGGGAGCATTAATCTGAATTATTTAATTGGGTGCATTAACTTTGAATTTAACTTATTTATTTGGAGTTATTAGTTTAAATGTTTATTATGAATTAATTTCATTCATAACTCATGAGTATTGAACTTTATTTTAAAGTTTTAATTTAATTGGCATTTTAATTCATTGGTTAATTTTATAAATAGTTAGCTAGATGGTTTCAATTATTTATTATATTTATTTTTGCTTAGATTATTTGTTTGTATTTTGTTGTGGTTTTTTTTTCTGCTAACTTTCTTTACAGGAATACTTATGCGAAAGGGAATGGGAAAACAAATACAAAACCAAATGAATAGTATTTGGGATGTAAAAAAAGAAAAAAATTGTTTGGACTACTAATCTTTGTGTTGAATAGGAATACCTAAGCGTAGAAAGGCTTTTGAACTAAATAGAATCCTTATGGATTCGCTATTTTATTTAAATGTTTGAAGTATGTTTTGCTTGAGATTTAGTTGGTTTGTTTACCAATTTGTAGTAGCAAGTTTTATTTGTTTGTTTTGTTAGAAGCATTTTATATGCGTGTAATTGTTATAGCAATTTTTTAAATTGCTTGTAAGTTTGAAACTTGGTTTGGTTTTCTGTGATAGAAACCAAAGTTTTTAGCTTTGGCTAAAGAGTAGTTCTTATTTGTTCAGAAATGACAACTAAAATGGATTTGGTTTCAAACCTTTGGAGTTTGAGGAAGTCTTTGGGTTTAATCATTTTATTCCCAAAGTATTGGAAAACCGTGTTTGGAGAAAGTCTTTGGTTATAATCTGATTATGTCCAAAGTGTTTTGGTTTTGAGAAAGGAAACCAAATTTTAGCATTAGCTAAAATATTTCTGATTTTATTTAGAAATAATGGGCGTAGTTCCGGGAGTACCGGTTAATTTTTTGAGTGGTGTAATTCTGGTAGCAAATTTTATTTGCTTGGGAATTGGTTTGTTATAACCTGGTTTATCTCCTGGAAATCTTAATTTTTAAATTGTTTCCTATGGACTAGGAGTCAACATGCTCTTGGATGTTTTGTCAAAAGGTTAACTGGGTTTTAAGTGGGACCGATGTGACCCCACCAGTCTTCTTGGGAACATTCCTGACCATGTTCGATTCTAGGTTAAATGGTGAGACTAGTTTTGAATTAAATTTCCATCTGAGGGATTTTCTAAGGGTTAAGTTTAATTTCTGGAATCACAGAAGTGAAATTCTGTTGTGATGTTTCAGAAATGGCTTCAAAAGGTGACAAACAGAAATGTTGTTCCACTTGACAACCTTTGCCTCACGAGATTCTTAAAGGAAGATCTTGAGAATCAAGTATGATTAAAGGAAATCATAAGATTGCATTAAAATATCTCTGAATTGATCAGAGGCAAATAGTATGGTATCCTTGTGTTATTATAGCATCTATGATTGCTATGTGACTTTGCTTGAAAGCAAAGTTAAGACAACTTGTTATAGTGGGTGAATATTTTTTAGATTTTAAATTCCAAATATATTCTTAAATTGGTGGCTCCTAGTGAGTACAAGATCACTGATCACAGAGATAGAAAACTGGTGGTTCCTAGGAGATGTCAGACCACTGGCTATACAGTTATGAGATTGTGGTTCCTAGTAGTAAACAGATTACTGATCACATGTCAAGACATCATGGTTCCTAGTAGTGGAGAGACTACTGGTCATATGTCAAGACATGATGATTCCTAGTAATGAAAGAGTCTATTGATCCTATGTCAGGACGTTGTGATTCCTAGTAATAAAGTGACTACTAATCACAGGTTAAGACATTGTGATTCCTAGTAGTAGAAAGTCTACTGACCACATACTGAGAAATTAGTGATTCCTAGTGATAAGACTACTGGCCATGTTATGAAGTTCCGAATAATAGACTATTGAACACTGGATTTGTGTTTCCTAATAGTAAAACTATTGGCTTCAAAGTGATAGGTCGGACCTAATATATTTGGGTGCCTAATTCGGTTGATGACATTCTGGGAATGTATTTACTGTGATATGATTTTGAGAGTTTCATAATCATTGTGACACAAGGATTTGTTTTAAAAAAAAATTTGTATAAATTCTACAAAGAAGACTTAATTATCTGACTCCAAAATTGAGGAGGATAATAGAAAGAAAGGAGTGAGTACCTCCTTAGTGAAGACCAATGTCATTGAGCATGGCAAATTTTCTAGGATGAGGAAGAAGCCTCCCGTGAACAAGGGCTCTATGTTGGGGCCAAGGGGTGGTGTTGCAAAGAAGCTGGCATACAAGCCGCGGGAACCTGGTTATCGGTTCTTTGGGAAGTGCTACAACTGTGGTAGCGAGGGGTTTTATCTTTACTAGGGCTACACGCCACATTTGTTCCGAGAAGGGGCTGTTTACAACTTTCGAACCAGTTACAAACGGTGAGAAGTTGTTTATGAGAAACTCTACTACCTCATTTGTTGAGGGAAAGGTTGTAACAACCCTCATTTCACCCTAGTCATACTTGCATACATTACATGATCTTGTCTTGATATGTTACTTTTGCAAACCTTGATTTGTCTGGCACATGTGTTAGTTGCATGGTCTGTTCCTTGTTTGGTGTGTGTTTTAGCCGAGGTCATCTTAAGCCTAGGTCACTCCTTTGATACTCTTACACCTAGAACCATCTTGAGGTTTCTTTGGTTGACCTCCACTCGCATCCTGACATATTGGCCGAGATGTCATTATCTAGGCCGAGGTGTTCGTCACCAAGGCCGAGATGTGTATTATCTGGGCCGAGATGTTATCCTTGAACCCAAATGATCTTGTTCCTGGACTGGTACGACCTAGACCGAGTGTGGCACATCTAGGCCGAAATGTGGCACAGCTAGGCCAAGTGTTGTCCTTCCTAACCGAGATCATTGAAACCCTACTTGCCGAAGCTTTGTTGTTAGCCGATGTCATTGCCTGCCAGAGTGCCTATGCCATCTTGCTTGTTAAACACACTTTGTCATAGTCTTGTCTTTTCACTCAGTCACCTTTTGAGGAGAACCAACCCGGTAGTGCCACGTGTCCCAGCTGAGTGTTAAGTTAGCCAGCAGACCTAGAAATGCATCATTTTGCTATATGTCTTTGTTCTTGAGGAGAGAGAGGCTCTAGAAGAAGAAGAAGAAGTCTTTAGAGAGAGAAGTAGATCCCAAGCTTGATCCTTAGAGTTCAAACTGTTTGATTCCTGTTTTGAGGACTTGGACTTGCCTTGAGCCCGACGTTTGAAGAGCTAGGTGAGTGGTATTTTTAATAAAGTTATGTTATAAAGTTTTGATAAAGCTTTGTCTTGCTTGTTTGGAAAAGTATTTGTTAAGCATGAATGACTATCCCTATTTTGTGTATCAAGTATTAGCTTGGTTTTGACAAATCTTGAAAGTCCGTACGTGCTAGGGGACTATAAGCATTTGTAGCACAACCTTTGAAAGTCCGTACGTGCTAGGGGACTATAAGCATTTGTAGCACAACTCTTGAAAGTCCGTACGTGTTAGGGGACTATAAGCATTTGTAGCACAACTCTTGAAAGTCCGTACGTGCTAGGGGACTATAAGCATTTGTAGCACAACCTTTGAAAGTCTGTACGTGCTAGGGGACTATAAGCATTTGTAGCATAACCTTTGAAAGTCCGTACGTGCTAGGGGACTATAAGCATTTGTAGCACAACCTTTGTTAATGTCATCCCCTGAAACTTGGAAGCCTTGAAACTGATTGATGAAGCTTGATAGATTTGTTAGATGAACTTGATTTATCCCACGTTTTACTACAAGCTAAGATTATGTATTGTTTTGTTAAAGATATCGGATATCATGCATGCAAACCCTTTATTACTCGTACCATTCACTGAGTATCCAAGCTCACCCTCTCTATATATATGTAGGTGATGAGCAGGACGGCGGCGACGCGCTAGATGTGCTTTGCAACTTGTTTTGGATTCGCATTTTGTAGCATCTTGAAGATCATGCTTCTTAGCTTGCATTTCATTGTGTTTTGTATATGATGGCTTGAGAAGCCTTTTGGTCAAGATGTATTTTTGTACTTCATTTTGTTGTATCCAAGTTGTAAAGCTATGTAAAGATGTATGCCATTCCATTTGATTATGCACAGCTCTTATGGACTAATTGGAATTAAATTTATTGCTTCCGCACATGTTAGCCCCATATGTAATACTCTGATTGTGTGTGAAATTTTGAAAGTTGGCCTTCGGTAATCTCGGATTACTGGCCATCACGGCACCATTCTACTAGGGGCGGAATGGGGTCGTGACAGATTGGTATCAGAGCACAAGTTTCTTATAGTACGTTATTCACACACTTCCGAGTCCTAAAGAGCATAGGATTTCCCTTAGAATTGATGTTAGGATTGCATCATAATGCTTGGTACTTGACAATGTGTGCATCATCTCGGCGTGACTATTTGTTATTTGCATGCATATCATTTGATCATTTTGTTTTAAAGTTACATTTTGCGTACTCTTAGCATCATGAGAAGGGGTAGACCACCAGTTGGCCGAGATCATCCCGAAGACAGATTGGACAGACTAGAAAGGTTGGTCGAAGGTTTGGTCCGCGAGTTGAGACAGCCTAACCAGGATGCTAGTACTACCTCTACCCAGGCCGAGCAGACGAACGGCCGACATGCAGTTCCACCTCCACCTCCTCCAGTGCCGCAGGTGCCTCCACAGCAAGCTTTATATGGGGACGGCACCATAGCCTTGATCAGAGAGTTCAAGAAATGAAACCGCCGAGGTTCCAAGGGGGTATAGAACCAATGAAGGCCGAGGCATGGGTTTTGGAAATGGAGAAGCTGTTCGAGATTTTTCCCAGCACCGACGCCCAGAAGGTGTCATTGGCAACATTCACACTAGATGACGACGCTCGAAGATGGTGGATGATGACCAGAGAAGGTAACCCAGGGTTGACTTGGGCTAGATTTTTGGAGTTGTTCTACAACAAGCACTTCCCCCTTAGCGTTCGAGATCGCAAGACTACAGAGTTTCAGACTCTAACACAAGGCAGCAGGACAGTGGCAGAATATGACCGTGCATTTACCGAGTTGGCTAGATATGCGCCTCACATGGTCGATGACGAATATAGAAAAGCTAGGAAGTTCGAAAGTGGACTGCGTGGACCAATTCAGGATCGAGTTAATATGCTCAACATGCCGACTTACGCCGGAGTATTGGACAAGGCCATCCTTGCAGAAGCTAACTTGAACCGATATCAGAACTCAGGGGAAAATCAGAGGAAGAGACAGAACTATGATAATCGCCGAGTTCCGTTTAACGCCAAGAAGAAAGCGAATGTGGACAGCTCCAGCAACTCGAACCAAGAAGGTAATACTAAGCCGACGTGTGCAAGTTGTGGGAAGCCGCATTCCGGAGTTTGCCGTTGGGCGTCAGGAGCTTGCTTTGAATGTGGTGAAGTGGGTCATCGTGTGAAGGACTGTCCGAAGGCAAGGACTAATGATGGTAAGAAGAATGGGAATACCTCGGGCTCTGCACAGAGGAATAACATCGAGAGGGCGCAGACGAGACAGGGCAGAGTTTTTGCATTAGTACCAGGAGACACTCAGAATGCTGAAACAGTCGTGTCAGGTATACTCCCAATCTGCTCTCAAGATGCATACATATTGATTGATTCGGGTTCTACACATTCATTTGTATCTGCTAAGTTTGCCGAGAAGTTAAATAGAGAACAAGAACCCCTTGATTATGTGTTATATGTGTCTACTCCATCTGGGAGGACTATGATTGTTGCATCCATTTATAGGGCTGTGTTGTTGTGATTGAGGGTGTAGAATTATTAGTTGATTTAATGCCGTTAAGCATGACTCACTTTGATGTCATATTGGGAATGGACTGGTTAGTAACGAATCATGCATCTATCAATTGTGTTTCGAAGAACGTCACATTGAAACCCCCAAACCAAGCCGAGGTTATCTTCCAGGGTAAAGGAGTAGTACCCCCACCTTACCTAATCTCATCCATGAAAGCCTATAAGTTGATCCAAAAGGGGTGTCAAGGTTATCTGTGTAGTATACTAAGTGATTTGAATGGAAATGTTGAGTTAGCCGATATCCCCGTGGTTAAGGAATTCCCCGACGTCTTTCCAAATGACTTGCCTGGCTGCTGTGTCGATAGAGAAATAGAGTTTACTGTTGACGTCATGTCGGGAACCCAGCCTATCTCCAAAACACCCTATAGAATGGCCCCAGCCGAACTTAAGGAATTGAAAGTGCAACTACAAGAATTGTTGGATAAGGGTTTTGTTAGGCCGAGCACTTCACCTTGGGGAGCACCAGTTCTATTTGTCAAGAAAAAGGATGGAACACTTCGTCTTTGTATTGACTACCGAGAACTAAATAAGGTGACCATTAAGAATAAGTATCCATTGCCGAGGATTGATGACTTACTTGATCAACTGCAAGGGGCACGGGTCTTTTCTAAGATTGATCTCAGGTCGGGCTACCATCAGCTGAAAGTCAAGGCCGAGGATGTTGAGAAGACTGCCTTTCGGACAAGATATGGCCACTACGAATTTTTGGTGATGCCTTTCGGAGTGACCAATGCTCCTGCAGCATTCATGGATTTGATGAACAGAGTCTTTAAACCGTACCTAGACGAGTTCGTGGTTGTTTTCATCGACGACATACTGATTTATTCCAAGAGTGGTGATGAACATGAGAAGCATTTGAGACTAGCCTTACAAACCCTGAGGGACAAGAAATTATATGCCAAGCTTAGCAAGTGTGAATTCTGGCTTGCCAGCATCTCATTTTTGGGCCACGTGATTACTGAGGAAGGTATCTCTGTTGATCCAAGTAAGATTGAAGCCGTCGTAAATTGGCCGACGCCGACCAACGTGTCCGAGGTCCGTAGTTTTCTGGGTCTGGCAGGTTATTACCGAAAGTTCGTAAAGGATTTCTCAAGGATTGCAATTCCATTAACACAATTGACTAAGAAGGAAACGGCATACGAATGGACTGAAGCTCGGGAATCAGCCTTTCAGGAGTTGAAGACGAGGTTAGTTACAGCACCAGTTCTTGTACTCCCATCAGGTAATGAGGAATTTCAGATTTACAGTGATGCTTCACATAAGGGTCTGGGTTGTGTATTAATGCAAGGGGGTAAAGTCATAGCATATGCATCTCGTCAATTGAAACCTCATGAAAAGAACTATCCTACCCATGATCTAGAGCTAGCAGCCGTGGTGTTTGCTTTGAAGATTTGGCGTCATTACTTGTATGGAGCTTCTTGCCAAGTTTTCACAGATCACAAGAGTTTGAAGTACTTATTCACTCAGAAGGAATTAAATTTGAGGCAGAGAAGATGGCTTGAATTATTGAAGGACTACGACATGCAGATTCAGTATCACCCAGGTAAAGCAAACTCGGTAGCCGACGCATTGAGCAGGAAGTCGGCGGGAAGTTTGGCATGCTTAGCCATAATCTCAGCGGAGCCGACTATCATTGAAGAAGTAAAAGCAAGGCAGATGGAGGACAAATTCCTGAAGAGGGTAGCTGATGAGGTTATCACCAGGCCGAGGTCAGGATACACCTTTGAGAATGAAGTACTTAAGTTCGAAGGAAGATTGTGCGTGGCCGATGTCCCAGAGCTGAAAGGGAAGATTCTGCAAGAATCTCATGGTTCCAGAATTGCTGTTCATCCAGGGAACACTAAGATGTATCAAGATGTGAAGCAGACCTTTTGGTGGCCGAACATGAAGAGAGAAATAGCCAAGTTCGTATCCCAGTACTTGTATTGTGAACAAGTGAAAGCAGAACATCAGAGACCAACAGGACTTCTTCAACCTTTGTCAATTCCTGAATGGAAATGGGAACACATCTCCATGGATTTTGTGGTTAGTTTGCCGAGGACACAGAAGGGTATGGATTCGATTTGGGTTATTGTCGACAGATTAACTAAGTCAGCACACTTCTTGCCTGTTCAGACTACATTCAATGTTGACCGACTTGCTGTGCTGTATATGAATGAGATTGTAAGACTTCATGGAGTGCCGATGTCCATTGTTTCAGACCGAGATCCGAAGTTTGTTTCTAGATTTTGGCAGAGTTTACAAAGAGCCTTGGGAACCGAATTGAGGTTTAGCACAGCTTTTCACCCCCAGACCGATGGACAAACAGAAAGAACGATTCAGACGCTCGAAGATATGCTCAGACTATGTGTGTTAGATTTCAAGGGAAGTTGGGAAGCACATCTACCGTTAGTGGAATTCGCTTACAACAACAGTTATCAAGCTAGCATTGGCATGGCGCCATATGAAGCTTTGTATGGAAGGAAGTGCAGATCGCCGATATGTTGGACTGAAGTGGGAGATAAAGCTTTGATTGGTCCCGAGCTAGTTCAAGTTACAACCGAGAAGATTAAGCTCATTCGACAAAGGATCAAAACTGCTCAGAGTCGACAGAAGAGTTATGCCGATCAGAGAAGAAAGGGTTGGAATTTGAAGTTGGGGATCATGTATTCCTGAAGGTTTCGCCAACGAAAGGAGTCTCTAGATTTGGGAAGAAAGGTAAGTTAGCACCTCGTTACATCGGGCCATTTGAAATACTTGAGAAAGTTAACCCAGCTGCCTATAGACTTGCTTTACCACCAGAACTGAGTCAAGTTCACAATGTGTTCCATATTTCGATGTTAAGGAAGTATATTCGGGATCCACTGCATGCAATTGATTATTCCGGGATTGTGGTTAATGAAGATTTAGGCTACGAGGAGAAGCCGATGAAAATTATTGACAGACAGGTGAAACAGTTGAGGAACAAATCTATACCAATGGTGAAAATTGAATGGAAGGAGCATTACGGCAAGGATGCTACATGGGAAATGGAAGAAGAAATGAAAATCCGTTATCCGGGTTATTTGTAGAGCAAGGTAATTCAAGTTTGGGGACCAAACTTCTTTAAGGAGGGTAGGATGTAACAACCCTCATTTCACCCTAGTCATACTTGCATACATTACATGATCTTGTTTGATATGTTGCTTTTGCAAGCCTTGATTTGTCTGGCACATGTGTTAGTTGCATGGTCTGTTCCTTGTTATGTTTTAGCCAAGGTCATCTTAAGCCTAGGTCGCTCCTTTGATACTCTTACACCTAGAACCATCTTGAGGTTTCTTTGGTTGACCTCCACTCGCATCCTGACATATTGGCCGAGATGTCATTATCTAGGCCGAGGTGTTCGTCACCAAGGCCGAGATGTGTATTATCTAGGCCGAGATGTTATCCTTGAACCCAAATGATCTTGTTCCTGGACTGGTACGACCTAGACCGAGGTGTGGCACATCTAGGCCGAGGTGTGGCACATCTAGGCCGAGATGTGGCACAGCTAGGCCAAGTGTTGTCCTTCCTAGCCGAGATCATTGAAACCCTACTTGCCGAAGCTTTGTTGTTAGCCGATGTCATTGCCTGCCAGAGTGCCTATGCCATCTTGCTTGTTAAACACACTTTGTCATAGTCTTGTCTTTTCACTCAGTCACCTTTCGAGGAAAACCAACCCGGTAGTGCCACGTGTCCCAACTGAGTGTTAAGTTAGCCAGCAGATCTAGAAATGTATCATTTTGCTATATGTCTTTGTTCTTGAGGAGAGAGAGGCTCTAGAAGAAGAAGAAGAAGAAGTCTTTAGAGAGAGAAGTAGATCCCAAGCTTGATCCTTAGAGTTCAAACTGTTTGATTCCTGTTTTGAGGACTTGGACTTGCCTTGAGCCCAACATTTGAAGAGCTAGGTGAGTGGTATTTTTAATAAAGTTATGTTATAAAGTTTTGATAAAGCTTTGTCTTGCTTGTTTGGAAAAGTATTTGTTAAGCATGAATGACTATCCCTATTTTGTGTATCAAGTATTAGCTTGGTTTTGACAAATCTTGAAAGTCCGTACGTGCTAGGGGACTATAAGCATTTGTAGCACAACCTTTGAAAGTCCGTACGTGCTAGGGGACTATAAGCATTTGTAGCACAACTCTTGAAAGTCTGTACGTGCTAGGGGACTATAAGCATTTGTAGCACAACCTTTGAAAGTCCGTATGTGCTAGGGTACTATAAGCATTTGTAGCACAACTCTTGAAAGTCCGTACGTGCTAGGGGACTATAAGCATTTGTAGCACAACTCTTGAAAGTCCGTACGTGCTAGGGGACTATAAGCATTTGTAGCACAACCTTTGAAAGTCCGTACGTGCTAGGGGACTATAAGCATTTGTAGCACAACCTTTGAAAGTCCATACGTGCTAGGGGACTATAAGCATTTGTAGCACAACCTTTTTTAATGTCATCCCCTGAAACTTGGAAGCCTTGAAAGACTGATTGATGAAGCTTGATAGATTTGTTAGATGAACTTGATTTATCCACATTTTACTACAAGCTAAGATTATGTATTCTTTTGTTAAAGATATCGGATATCATGCATGCAAACCCTTTATTACTCGTACCATTCACTGAGTATCCAAGCTCACTCTCTCTATATATATATATAGGTGATGAGCAGGACGGCGGCGACGCCTAGATGTGCTTTGCAACTTGTTTTGGATTCGCATTTTGTAGCATCTTGAAGATCATGCTTCTTAACTTGCATTTCATTGTGTTTTGTATATGATGGCTTGAGAAGCCTTTTGGTCAAGATGTATTTTTGTACTTCATTTTGTTGTATCCAAGTTGTAAAGCTATGTAAAGATGTATGCCATTCCATTTGATTATGCACAACTCTTATGGACTAATTGGAATTAAATTTATTGCTTCCGCACATGTTAGCCCCATATGTAATATTCTGATTGTGTGTGAAATTTTGAAAGTTGGCCTTCAGTAATCTCGGTTTACTGGCCATCACGGCACCATTCTACTAGGGGCGGAATGGGGTCGTAACAAAGGTGGTCCTGAAGTTAACCTCAGGGAAAGAGCTAACCATGAACAAAGTCCTGTATGTTTTGGACATTTGTTAGAATCTTGTCTCAAGGTCTCTTCTCAGTAAACATGTTTTCGCATGGTTTTTGAGTCCGACAAGGTCGTTCTGACAAAACACAAGTGTGAAACTTGTGTTGAAACGAAGTGGACAAGATCCCGTATGAGTTATGGAAAGGCGTCAAGTCTTCTTATAAATTCTTACGAATGTAGGGGTGTCTTGCTATTGTGGCGATTCCTATACCCTAACGGGTTAGGATAGGCCCGAAATCCATGGATTGTATATTCATTGGTTATGCACATAATAGTAGTGCATATCGGTTTCTTGTACATAAGTCTGAAACTTCAGACATTCACAGGAATACCATCATGGAGTTAAGGAATGCATGTTTCTTTGAAAACATTTTTCCTTGCCGAACCCATGACGGGGTTCCAAGGTCTTTGGAGCACTTTGATGAGCTTGCTAGTGATGATGATCATGTTGATGATCAAGGTAATGATCAAAACTACCAAGAAGTTGTTAAACTCTAAGTTTGACATGAAGGATATGGGCATTGCAGATGTTATTCTGGGAATTAAGATTACCAGAATCTCTGGCGGAATTGTACTATCTCAATCTCATTATGTTGATAAGATACTTGAGAAGTTTAGTGGATCAGATACGAGTGTGTCATTGACACCTGTAGACTTAAGTCTACATTTTACCAAGAATAATAATGAAAGTATCTCTCTGTTAGAATATTCTCGAGTAATTGGAAGTTTAATGTATCTGATGAGTTGTACTAGGCCGGATATAACTTACTCGGTTAGCAGGCTTAGTAGATACACAAGTAATCCCGATGCTTCTCATTGGAAGGGCATTGTGCGGGTGTTAAGGTATTTACGCTACACTCGGGATTATGGGCTGCATTATACTTGATATCCAGCTGTGCTTGAAGGATATAGTGACGCGAATTGGATATCAGATATAAAGGACTCAATTTCCACTAGTGGTTTTGTTCACTCTTGGTGGGACAGCCGTGTCTTGGAAATCTTCCAAGCAAACGTGTATATCTAGATCAACGATGGAATCAGAGTTTATTGCTTTGGATAAAGCAACGGAAGAAGCAGAATGACTTCACCATTTCATTGAAGATATTCCACGTTGGTCTAAACCTGTGCCAGCTATTTGTATTCATTGTGATTGTCAATCTGCAATTGGTAGGGCACAGAGTAATATGTATAATGGAAAGTCTAGACATATCCGTCGTAGACATAATTCCATACGACAACTACTCTCGAATGGAGTTGTCTCTATAGACTTTGTACAGTCTAAGGACAGCATTGCGGATCCGCTAACCAAAGGGTTAAGTCGAGTGTTAGTCGAAACGTCGTCAAAAGAAATGGGGTTGAGGCCTTTGGAAGTTACCGGAATGGAAACCCAACCTAGTTGACTGGAGATCCCAAGATCTAGGTTCAATGGGACAACCTAATTGCGTATAACGGTGGTATGTCACTGAGGAGGTTAAACCTCCAGCCATTCCTTCTATCAGTGATACCTGCAAGTGTAGAGGATAAGCTGAGCTTTTAATGACTCTTATGTGTTAAGCTGTTGAGCTAAGTATTGCAGGATACTAAAGTAGAGTCACCTATGTGAGTTTGAAGTGGGGCCGCTTCTAGAAGAATTGGATAGGCCAAGATTCTTTGAAACCACTCGCTGAACCAGGCTAGTGTCCAGGGCCACACAGGGCACACCAGTGAGAACAGAATGGTGGTAGGAGTAATTCCCGTGTGAGATCTATTGTTTCAGTTTACATGAATGGCAGAGCAGTTCAAGATGTCTTATTCACTGATCAGCCAGTAAACTCGATAGGTTTTCACTGGGAGAGGTTCAAAACCAAAAGCTACCTTCTCTGATGTCGGGGTTAGTTCGTTGTACTCTCTCTTCGAGTCATTATTGTTGAACGATGTCCGTTTGTTGAGTCTTTCGGTCAATTTTATTCATGTGGGGGATTGTTGGAAAAAATGATTTTTGGTGACTTTAATTTAATATTAAAGTGTGGTGACTTTAATTAAATATTAAAGTGGGTCCCAACTTTTATTGCGTTGGGTCCAAGTGAGCCAAAAAACCATTGGGTTTGAATAAGAAATTGCTAAGAAATTGCTTCATGATGTTAGATTCATAAATAGGATTTTAAAGAGTTTTAAATCCTTTTTTTGATTAAAGGGTGTGAATCCTTTGGGCATCCAACCTTTCATATTTTTGGAAAGGGGCTATGGATGCTTGGTGTTTTAATGACCAGCCTTAAAGGCTGGAGGCTTCTTCTTCCCTTTTACATGTAAATTGAGCCCTCCTATCAAGTTTCTATATAGAAATTTTTGCTTCCATTTTACAAGTCAGTTTGCCAGAAAGTTCCTACATTGAGAGAGTGCTGCCACTGTTTTTGTTCGCTAAGCTAGACAGAAAGTGCTTCTGCCGTAGCTGGTTTGACCGTCGTATCCTGGGAGACAGACGCCGGATTCCTCAAGCACTCGACCGTGAGGCGGCGAAATCTGTTTTAAGGAAACTGCTTCCGTGCAGGCTTCGGTTTCGTCTCTTTACCCTTTTATTGTTTTGTTTATTTCTGTTGAAATTTAATTGTAATTATTAGCATATGTTCTTGGTATATAATTTGATTTCTTCATAAATCTATTTATTTAATTTCACAATTTGAACAACCCAAATAATACAAACTAAACTTAACACAATATCATAACAATTAGTAATGTAACCAAATTAATATCAAATACATGTCAATATCCCAAATTTTATTAAAATATCTAACAATACTAAATATAAGAATCCTAAAATGTGTATATCTATATCCAACAATCCCAAACATAATAATTCCAAACAATATCTAAATATTCAACAAAATAACCTATAAAACGAAACAAAGACAAATAAAACGAATGCCTACGTGCGAAACGACAAATTATCATATCTTTAATGACCATATATATCAGTACTGAACCACTAACATCCATCATCAACCTGTGAACAAAAGGATAAAAACATGAGTATTTTATCAATGCATTAACTTCAAAAATAATATATAAATACAGTTAAAATTAATTGAATTAATTAAACTTATTTCCTTTTTAAGTGTAAAAACACGAGTATTTCATCTTTTTTTGAATTAGTTAAAAATTGAGCCTAATTTCCAAACCAAAAGTTTCGTGCTTCTACCGTGAGTTTCTACAAGTCACTTTTGTCCTTAATAAGGTGTTCAAACCAATTCATGGGCATTTTCATGATTATTACATGTTTTTCTCTATTTTAAAGTTGAAGAGTTCAAAAAATGCAAGTTTGAGCTTAATTTTGAAATCGGGAGTCTAGTGCTTGTTCCGTGAGTTTGTATAAGTCACTTTGGTCCTTACCAACTGATTATTGGGTATTTCTATGGCTAATTCAAATTTTTGGTGATTTTCTTCACAGAGTTTTGTATCCTATTTTTAAACCTAAAGTGTTATGTTTTAGATTATTATAGAAATGTATTGCATGTTGTAAGTTTATATAATTTTAGATTGTTGACACATGTTATTTAAGTTAATAAAATAAATCAGTTTAATGAGCTGCAAATTTACCTCTATTTCAACCGAGAGAAGTTTCATCCTCCCTTAATGCCCAATGCATCCTCCCCGACACTGTTGCTTGAAACTAACCACGGAATGCTTGCTAGATCTATCCATTTTTTTGCAGCCAACATTTGAATAACAACTTGCATTGTACTCATGTTTCGAGCATGGTCAAGTAACTATTTTCCCTGGTCAGCTAATTGTTGTCGGTGGTCAACTAACTGCTGTCGAAGAACAATCACCTCGAAGCTAGGAGACTCAAAATGTGTGGAAGATGAATTAGTGTCCCTGTGGATCCCATATCCCTTCAAGTAGACATACCTCTTCCCAAGTACTTCCCTGAAAATCTGCTCCTCAAATAATGGATGTGTGACACTAAGTTAAGACTGCTCAGCGATCTTTGAAACCATAGTGGCCTATGAATGAAATATAAGTAAGCTTAAAACATAATATCAAAATGCAAACATATATTATTGAAATTGAAATACTTATGGTTGATGTTCTTTAGCCGTGCTATTTATCCACACTCCCCCATGTCGGTGACGTTTGTGGGTGTCCTCGAATAGTTTCGTAATAGTCGGTTTGCTTCCTTGTACGTTTCATTTCATTAGATTTTCTAGTCAAACAATAATTATGTATTTATAATTTAGTATGTTCAAATTTGTAAATCTACACTTACAAGCATAGATGCTCGTGATGCAAACGATCTCGCGCCGCTTGTATGATTATATTTCACACAACATCTTACTTTCATTGCATTCTTTGACTTTTCCTACAAATAAAAACAAAAATACGTAACATTAATTAATATACAAGGATGATATTATTTTAGTAAATATTTTTATAAATACCATCCAATCGTCAATTTCCCACAGATTGTCAATCGTCCATTTCCAATCATCCTGTGTACAAGGATATAATGTATGACTTTTGAGGTCAAATACTTTGTCTTCTTTAAGGGATTTGTAGTGCGTGTGTAATCTACTTTTCCATTCAGCATATAAAGTTTGGCACTTCTGATCAATAATACATCTTACATTCACATCATTATTATAGTCCCCAAAGTCAAAAATTTGTTGCAATTGGAAACAATAAAATTCAATATATTTTATATATCATTGCGATTGAGATAAATAACATGTTGGATATATAATATATAATGCAAATTACCCCAACTCTTGTAACAATGGACTCTCTTAACCCAAATTCAATGGCTATCCATCCATCATTTCAGACTGGGGCATCAACTCGAATTTGTTGACCAAGAGCTGCTGCTAGCGGTCTGGCATAATCCCCTTCTATTGCTTTGGTCAAACGGTTAAGTGTAACGGGTATTCGATTACCATGTTCCTTTCTAATCTTCTCCGTATTCTTCCCTCGAGTCGATCCTTGTACACGCTCCTTGACCAAAACTAGAATTGATGCTATTATGACCAAAATTTTATTCAAGTCAGTCGACATAAAACATGAATGCTCTAAATAAATATTGAGATAAGAAATTATCATTTCATTTAAGTGGTCATTAATTTCTCACCTCCACTATTAGTGACAATACATGGGCTCGAAAGGTGGTCATGTTGAGTGGCTAAGGTAGGGAGCCGATCATGCCTAGTATATAAGGCGGGAAGATGGATAGGTTGAGTCGATACCTCAGGTGTGCTCTCTGAATGATTAACTTGTGCTGCTAACGGTCGTCTCAAAAGAGTAAGTGTATCTTCATCAGGAGTAGTTCTCTCTTCCCTAAGTGTTTGTGAAGCTATTAGGCGAGCTGCAGACCTACTTGTTTTCTTACCAGGACCCATATGAATATCCTGACATAATATAAAAATGAATTGTTAGTACATTTTCAATAATTTAAGGATGCTTATTAAAAAAAATTGAAATAACTAGACATAACACAAGTAATATAACAAGTGAAAAAATAGAGAAATTACTTTTTATACACATGTATTACCTCAATCACTTGAGAACCAAATGGCTCGCCATTATCACTTGAAGAACTTAGCCCTTCATCATCATCAAGTGGTTGATAGTCCTCGTCATTATCACGTTCACCCACCTTTCTCTTTCCCACCCTAGAACTTTTACTATTGTCCTTTTGAATAGAACCAAACATTGAATTCTTGAGGGTCTTTATCCTTGGAGCATCAAATCTGATTTTATTTTTTTGAATTGTTTTTTTCTGTCCTTCTCATATTTCATCATCTTCTGGACCAAGCTGCCGGGCTTCAGAAATAATTTATCGTTTGTGGACATCTTTACAACTATAGATATGGTATATAATTAATGAAATGATATGTAATGTGAAACAATGCCATGAAATTTGAAAAACAATGCCATGAAATGTAAACCAAACAATTTATTATAAAATTATAACACTTTGTCCATATAATAAAAAAGCAAACATTACATATCATAATCTATATCAAGATCTATGTTAAGATCTACATCAACATCAGGTTGTCCATGTTGTTCATCATCTTCACCATCATTATATCATTGTGTCATCCTCATCATCATTGTGAACTAAATTCTTTGCCATTAGTTAATCATTGAAAATGATCTCAGGATCCATATCATCGCTACTGTATTGAACATCATTATCTTCGATCACTACCCCAACACCATCAATGGTTTCATCCTGTTGAAAAGCATCATTAGAGACATCATCTCGCTCTGGTATATCCCATACTCCCCGATGCTTAACCCGTTCGACGACTCTCTAAGTTTTGCCTTTGTTGGTATCATTGACGTAGAATACTTGTCTCACCTGACTAGGTAGAACAAATTGGTCATCTTTATAGCAAAGTCTTGTAGCATCAATACTTGTGACATGTTTCATCGGAGTATATTTTATTCTTGTGACCAGTGTCATACCATTCACATTTAGAACAAAACTATTGTACCCCTATGCATGTATTTCAATTCCCATATTTTGCACAAGTAGCCATAAAAATTAATTTGGTTCCCATTATAGTCCCCTTTCTACGACCAACCCACTATTTTGGCACGTACGACGATTTTCACGATTTCTAGTGTGGAATTGAATTCCATTGCAGATGCACCCAAATAAAAGTCAATTACTGATCCAGTACCATTTGCTAATGACCACAATTCATCAATTGCTTCAGGTTACCCTTTCGTTCATAAATCATTCATCTACATAAAACACCATATAACAAATGAACTAAGTTAATGTGAATTGAAACTTATTACATGAGTATTCAATTAAGTTATTTAGTATATTTACACGATTTTTGAACCATTTTGGGAATTCTTCTCGTTGTACCTGAGTTATGTCACGTCCTTGTAGATTACGTACAATATTCTTGTGCTCGCTACCCAAGGAAATGTGATACACGTAAGTAACTTAAAAGAGTTTGAAACAAAATGGAACAATTATGCATAAACATAATTAAATTGCAATACATACTCAATATATGGCTCCACCTCAGAGCTATAGTACAACACAAACCAGTAAGCCGTTTCTCATTCATTCTGCGAAGGGTCAAGAGCCTTGTGATAGGTGAGAACAAACGAGCATTTTGGGTGAAGACCTCCATCCCGGGACCATGTTCCCCACCATCATCATTTCTTTTGGGTTTATCAATCCTTTTTAAGTATATTGAACAAAAAGTGAGGCACTCTTTGACAATGTGAGCCTCAACGATAGAACCTTTTGGATGTGCTCTATTACTGACATACCTTTTCAAAGTCCCAAGAAACCTTCAACCAAAATTGACAATGAAAATTATGCTTGTTGATGCAGGAAAATTACTCCTTTGCACAATAGTCTTTTATGGGTGGATTTTTGCACAATAGTTTACTTATAAAAAAATTAATAAATAACCATATGTTCATAATGATTACCTTTCGATCGAGTACATCCATCGATCTTGCACCGGTCTAGCAAACATGGCCTCACGGCAAGTGAACAGCCAAATGGACCATCACATCAAAGAAAGCTGGAGGAAATTTTTTCTCCAACTTGCATAGTATGAGCACAATTACTTCCTCCATTTTTTCCAAATCACTCTGCCTTAATGTTTTTTAGCATAGTTCTTGGAAGAAATTGCCCAACTCAAGTAGTGTTATAGAGATCTTCTTGTTCACAAAACCACGCATGACAATTGAAAGAAGTCGCTGAAGCATGACATGACAATCATGGCTTTTCATGCCTGATAATCTTCCATTTTTAGAAGTCACACATTTGCTGCATAGCCATCTGGATAACTAATAGTCTTCAAGAATTCACAAAAACCATCTATTTGTCAAGCATCCAATGTGTAGATTGCCCGAGGCTTGACAACAGATCCGTTATCTTTCCTTTGTAGATGCAATTCTTGCCTTATGCCAATTTCTTGCAAATCATCAAGTGCTTTGTATGTGTCCTTGTTTTTCTCGTCTGTGGCCAACATTGTTCCATAAAAGTTTTCACAAATTTTCTTCTCAATGTGCATGACATCAAGATTGTGTCGGAGCTCTAGTTTCTTCCAATATGGTAGCTCCCACATTATGCTTTTCTGTGTCCAATTCAATTCTTTAGACTCTTGTGGTCTTTTCTTGTTGGTAGGATCCTTTCCAAACTGACTTCCCGCAATTAATCCAATTGAGCTATTTCTTTTTCAACCAGTAAATCCAAGGATTTCTTCCTAAGCTCAATTAAACCATCAAACTTCTTGTCTTTCCTCCAACGATGTTTATCAGGCAAGTAAGCCCGATGACCCAACTACCCGATCTTACTAATCAACCCACATGATAACGAATTATCATTACAAGGAGGGCAAGCCAAATAACCTTTAGTTCTCCATCCGGATAAGTCACCATATGAAAGGAAGTCATTTATGGTCCACATTACAGCTGCATGCATCTGGAAGGTCTGTTCGTGGAGGCATCGTATGTCATCACGCCATTCTCCCACAACTCCTTCAACTCATCAATCAATGGCCTTAGGTAGACATCAATATCAGTCCCTGGTTGATTATGACTAGGAATAAGTAAGGACATCATGAAAAATGGGGCCTTCATACATCTCCAAGGTGAGAGGTTATAGGGTATGAGTATGACAAGCCACATGCTATAGGAGGTGCTCATGTTCCCAAAAGGGTCGAACCCATCGGTGGCTAGGCCCAACATAACATTGCGAGTCTCCTGGGCAAACTCTGGATAATGCAAATCAAATTCCTTCCACTCTTTACAATCAGCCAGATGCCTTCCTACACCATCAACAACATGCTTATCAATATGCCATCTCATGTCTTTAGCCGTCTTCCTAAACATGTACAATCTTCTCAAACTAGGTGGCAATGGGAAGTAACGCAATATCTTGTGAGGGATCTTCTTACCCTTGCTATCATTTACTCTATACCTAGATGCTTGACATGTGGGACATTTTTCCAAGTGAGCATTCTCTTTCCAGAATAGTACGCAATCATGTTTACATGCATCGATGAGCTCGTATCCCAAGCCCAAGTCACGTAGTAACTTCTTGCACTCATAAATTGACCCTGGCCAGCACCTGCCAAACCATGGCCTTCTGGTAGGAATCACCTTTGTATCTCCAAAACCTTGTCAAAAGACTCTACCTTCACATGTAGCATCTGAATAACGAATGATAACAAAGTATCTGAGTTTTTGCAACCTGGGTACAAGCGACAATGGGAAGCGTCTAACAATTTATCAAAGTTTCATACATCCTCTCTTTCTAGAGTATCACCCTCCATACAATTCCCCCACTAATAGTCCTCTATCAGTTCATCATATTCACCATTACTTTCATCAAGGTTATTGTGTTCTGGAAGTTCACCATGTTCTAACCAAGTAGTGTATGATACTATCATCCCACTTATAAGCAAATGAGCCTTCACAATATCATATTCTTGCTTATGAAAATTACAACAATTGATGCATGGGCACTTAATCTCCCTAGCGTCATCCAAATGAGCCTTTGCAAATTCAATAAATGAGTTCCCCTATCTACATATGGCTGACTAAATCTGTCAGAAATTAACATCCAACTCCTGTCCATATCTGATCATAAGATAGTAGTTAATACCAATGGGGCACAACTATTTATTTATTTATTTATTATTATATTATTATATATTTGTTATATTATTATTATTATTATTATTATTATTATATTATTATTATTAAACATAAAGACAAAGTAGTTAATATTATTATAGAGTGACACATCATCATTAGTAAAGGTGCATCTACCTATAGGCTTATTTAACATTGTATCAAGGTTTCGATCAACAAATCCTTTAAAATTCTATTCTATCTACATATATTATGTATTAAGTGTTTTTTACATTTATCAACAGAAAAAAAATTAAGTGTTTTTTTTATTTTACATTCCTAAAGTTAGTGATGAATTGGATAAGTGTCAAAAGGAAAGTGAAATAGCAATAGCAAGCCTAAGCCTATGTTGTGGACAAAAAAATGAAATCTTAACAAAACAACACAAAGAACTAAAATAAAATTGTTGCCCCTAAAGCACTAGAACAGCCACAGAACAAAAGCAACAAACAACAAGACAAACTCAAAAAATAAATACATGGTCTATCTGGTTTGGATTTTCAAATGAATTTTATAATTAGATGTTTTAAAAGAGTGCAAAATTTGAAATTTTGTTTGATTGTATATTTGAAAATAGTTTTTATAAATTTGAAATTAAAAATTTATTTGGTTTTGGAGTTTCAAAAAAACAGTTTTAAGTTTTAAACTTAAATTAAATGAAATTAAAAACCTACAAAAACAAACCCACATATTAAACCCATATATAGTGTATCGTTTATTTTTGAGTGGGGAGCATTCAAACTATTTAGAAGCAATGCAAAATGAGAACAATAATGCTTATCTAAGTTGAATTTCCTTGTGGATTTAAAGATGAATTCATCTAAGTTGAAGGAGGTGCTTTCCTCCGTTCATGCTTATCTCCATTCAAATTGAAGAGCCCTATAGGACTGAACTTGGATCTGGAACCCTTGGATTATCAAATTATGGCCCTGGTAATTCCTAAATGTTGTTGCAAGTCAATAGCATGCATGGTTTGCTCTGTCACAGGTATGTTATTTAGCCCAAGTCTATTTTACATTGATAGGACCCACCTTTATTAATAATAGACCATGAATGAGTCACTTCAGATGTCTTGTAAATTTTCAATTATCAAAAACACCACTAAAATAATATCATATGATTTTCAAACCACCTAATACTTTTACATTTCAAATTGCATAACAATTGAAAAAAAAAAAAAAAAACATCAAATTACACCACAAAACAGACCCTATGCTAGCACATGACCCTTGAGGAAAAAGAAACCATCAGAGATTACTTGACTTTAGCCTTTCAGCCAAAAAAAAAAAACAACCAAACTCAACACACACAGCAACAACAATCAGCAAGAAACCCAACATATAGCTGCCATGTCTTCAAAGCAAACTAGCAAGAACAAAGCATACCAAGTTTAGGAGAACATTCCCAAAAAACCAAATGCACAGTTGGTGAGACCAGCACACAAATGAAATAAATACATAAAAACACTACAGCGAATTGAAAACAAAGAAACAAAAACCACCCAATCCCTATCTACATTTTCCGCACTCTTGGATTATCAAATTATGGCCCTAGTACTTCCTAAATGTTGTTGCAAGTTAATAGGTAGGGATGACAATGGATAACCTACCCTGTGGGTATCCATGGAGATTCAACCCAAATACATGGGTTTTCCCCTTTTTTTCTTATCCATTGGGTAGGGTAAGTGATATTCTTTAAATATCCACAGAGGATGGGTTGGGGATGGTACCCACTAATTTCCCCATATGTTTTTTTTTTTTTTTTTTAACATTCACAACCAAAACTAAATATGTATTCAATTTTTTCTTTTATTTATTTTTTCAAGTTCACAACCAACTTCTTTTTTTTTTTTTTTTTTTTAAGATCCACAACCAAAGCTAAATATACATCCAATCTTTTTTTATTATTTTTTTTATTTTTAAGGTTCACAACCATTTTTTAAAAAAAATTTAAGATTCACAACCAAAACTAAATATACATTCAATCTTTTTCTTTTGGTTTTTTTTTTTAATTTTTTTTTTTAAGGTTCGCAACCATTTTTTTTTTTTTAAGATTCACAACCAAAGCTAAATATACATTCAATCTTATTTATTTTATTTGGCTCAATAATAAAATCAAATACACATTAGTTAACATTGTCACATTATTCTTGTCAAATTTTATGCATATCTAGAATTTTTTAAATTTATTTAAAAAAATTAAGGACACTGTCTAGTGCAGATTTCGATTTGCTTTTCTATGTTATTTTATTTTGTTATGTATTGTAATTTTCAGAATGGTTTGCTTGTTCTGAAATTTCAATTACGAGTATGAATCTATTTGTTTTATGTTATCACACAATTTATACAACATATATATATATATAATATATATGAATGTATTTGAAAATAAGAAATTGTAGAGAATCGAAACAAGCATGAGTCGTGATTGGTTAGAAAGCATGGGTACAAAGATTTATTTGCTGGAAAAACAAAAAGGGGATACAAAGTCTTACTAAATAATTTTTTTTAAAATAAAAGAATTTTTCTTAGTTATGAACAGATTTAACTGAAATCAGCTTGTTTTCCAATGTTATGCTTCATTTATTTAGATAGAAAATATTTTTTAATGAAAAATATTTTTTATAAAAAAATTAAAAATATATATTTTTATATTTGGTGGTGGTGGTGGTGAACGAAGGTAAAAGTAGAGATTGTGACATAGTGGTGGGGTGATGGCGGCAGTGATTATGGTAGTGGCTATGGTGATGGTAGTGTGATAGTGAAGGTGAGAATAGTGGGTGATGGTGTTGTGAAATTAGTAAAAATTTAATTGAAAAATATTTTTTGTTTTTTAAAAGTAACAAACAACAAAATTCGTGGGGGACTAAAGGAAGAAGATGGAGGATGGATTGGGTGTGGTAAGGCATAGATATCTTAAAATGAGTGGTTCAAATTTGTTAAAAGATATAATTAGATTTTGGATAAATTAAAATGAATGGTTCAAATTTGATAAGAGAAAGATGATTTAATGTCTAAAATGTCCGTGGCTAAGAGATCAACAAACAATTCCTTGTTTATGCCCTGATGTAATTTAATATGGGTTTTATAACACTTTCTTCAAACAGGTTCTTTCACATTTTATTTCTTCAAACAGGCTCTTATAACATGTAGGGGAGAGAGTGAGTGCGAGAGAGAGAGAGAGAGATGGTTGTAATTTTTGTTTTAATCTTCCACGTTCTTCCACATTTTTTTTTTCAATTAGTAAAACTTATTTGATTGTCTCAAAATTATATATTTGATTATTATAAAACAAACTTTTTAATTAATTAATTAATGTGTATTTGATTTTGTTGTTGAACCAAATAAAATAAAATAAGACTGAATGTATATTTAGCTTTTGTTGTGAAACTTAAAAAAAATAAAAAAATAAGTTGTTAACATTAAATATATTAAAAAATAAAGAAGAAAGATTGAAGGTATATTTAGCTAAAACCTTAAAAAAGAAAAAAGAAAAAAAAAGAAAAGTTGTTAACATTAAATATATTAAAAAAGAAAGAAAAAGATTGAAAGTATATTTAGCTTTTGTTGTGAACCTTAAAAAATAAAAAATAAATAAATAAATAAATTTGTTGTTAACATTAAATATAAAAATAAAAAAAAATAAAAATGGGGATTAAAGTGGGTTGGAAAAATCCAAATCCATTAAGAAATGGGGAGGGTGGTACCATGGGGAATGGGGATGGGAAATTAATATCCACCCCATTAACCCCCATTGCCATCCCTATTAATAGGCTATGCTCATGAAGTGATGGGAAGGTTGCATTTTATGGCTGCTACTGTATCTTGTGTAAGCTCTGTTTAGGTAATTAAGGGGGGTATCAGTTGGTGTTTTGGTTGGAGCTTGGAAGTCTAGAAGTGTAACCAAGTTGCTATTGCTGCTAATGGTTACAGATATGTTGCTGCTACCAGTTGATGACAATTGTTGTTCCCAGTTGTTGCTGCTACAAAGCTGCTGCCAGGTGTTGCTGCTGCTACGGAGCTGTGTTGGGCCTTGGGTGTTTATTTGTAGCTTTGGGAATTATTTTACCTTGGTGATATTTTGTTATTTCTACTGTTTTATTTCTCTTTATTGGCTAGTTGATTGGACCCTCTCCAATCTTAGGTTAAGTGCTAGTATATGATTGATAAGAAAGTAGGGGAAAAGCAATAAGGAAATTACTCTGATCTTTTCAATTGATTGTCATTGTAGTTTTAGTCTATGTAAATTGGTAGAGAAATTTGAAATCAATTCGAATATATTGAAATCAGTCCTGTTAAACGAAAAATCAAATATTTGGAATCAAATCCTAGATTCTAACGCTAAGAACAATATTAACAAAACTCACTAAATATAGCTTAAACTTTATAATCATGTTATTTAAGCTAGATTAATTACCTAAACTGCGGTTACTTCAATTGTTTTCTTTTTTCAACGCTCTATCCATATTTTACTGATGGTGTGGTTTTGCTTTCGTTTTGTGTGTTTGGTTACAAGGCATCCATGGATGACCATAGGTTGAGATTCACACTGGCTTTTCTGTAAAGCGTGTGGTATAAGTAAAATTGTTACAAATTCTTTATTAATATCTTTATACATCGTGCCTTTAGGCACAACATACACTAGATATTTGAACTCACCATAAATCAAAATTTTAAACTCATCCTATAAATATTTAAACTCATCATTAATTGCACCAACTCCGCAGGTCCTAAGCCCGGGTAAAGGAGGAGGGTTGTGTGTTAGGTAACGATAGCCAACACGTAAAAAAGCCGCTCAGATCCCTTATGACAATGAATCCTACTTTGAATCGATTAAATTCTAGGTCATTCCCCTCAAGTGATGTGTTGCGCCTACCTCCGGTGTTTCAAAAAGTGAGCAAGAGGCGCCGCATCGACGCCTGGGTGCGGTGAAAAAAGGGCAAAGGTTCCGTGTTTTTCTGGACGAGCGCGGCTAAAGAAGCTACTCCAAGACTATAGGTTTAGGTAGTCACTTGGAATATATAAACTTTAACTAGTAAGATGATGGAACTAGTAGATGTTATGATTAGGAGGAGAGTTAGTATAGCATGCGTACAAGAAACTAAGGTCATGTTTGATTCACAAGGCTAATAGTGAAGTATTAATAATCCTATTAAATTAGTGTGATATTCACTATCCAATTAGATTAATATCCATTGGATTAATAATCACACCCCTACCCATTACTAATAATCCTACAAATTTGTTGGATTAATTATCCATTTGATTAATAATCCTAAACCAAAATGTTAAAACAAACATAGGATAATTGGGCCCACGGATTAATAATCCCAATCCCATGCTCTAATCCACCCAATCAAACATGCCCTAAATGGACAGGGTGAGAAAGTTAGGAAAATTGAGGATACTAATTTTAAACTGTATTATAGTGGTAAGCATATGGGGTAGGAATCATAGTTGCCAAGGGTCTTGTGAAATATGTAGTGGCGGTCATTAGGATTATATTAGTTAAATTAGTTATTGGAGGGAATATAATGAACGTTATTAGTGCATACGCCCCTCAAGTAAGATTAGATGATCAAACTAAGAGGGATTTTTGAGAGTGAATGGATGAGATCTTACAGGAGATACCCATCAGAGAGAACCTAGTTATAGGTGGAGATTTCAATGGCCATGTAGGCATAGATAAACTAGGTTATAAAATGGTGCATGGTGGATGCGATTTTGGTAATAGAAATGAGGCTGGAGAGAATATCTTAGATTTTGCGTTAGTTTTTGACCTGATGGTGGCCAATACTATGTATAAGAAGAGTGAGGAGCATTTGACAACCTTTAAGAGTGGGTCAGTTAAGAGCCAAATAGATTACTTTTTTCGTAAGAAAAGTGGACCACCTAAAATGCAGTGATTGTAAGGTGATTCTTGGAGAGAGCATGGCCTCTCAACATAGGATTTTGGTACTAGATTTATGTTTTAAAGGCAATACCAAGCTAAGAAGGATGGTGGGTGTCGTAGGATGAGATGGTGAGACCTAAAAAGGGATAAACTAGAAATATTTAAGAATAGAATAGATAAGAAAAGTGCTTGGGACTTGGAAGATGATGTTAACACTATGTGGAACTCGATGGCCAATTGTATGAGGAGAATCTCAAGGGAAGTGCTTAGAGAGTCGAAAGGAACATGACCCAGTTCTAAGAAAACTTGGTAGTGGAAGGAAGATGTTCAAGCGGTAGTTAAGGCAAAAAAAAGAGTGCTTTAAAAAGTGGCAGAATGATAGAACTGATGAATTCTTAAGAGCTATAGATTGGCTAATAAGGAGGTCAAGAAAGTAGTAAGGAAGGAGAGAAGAGGGTATACAAATTTGCTACAATATGAAAGAGGAAAACACGAGATTTTAATCAAGTTAAGTGCATTAAGAGTGAGAATTCTAAGGTATTGGTGAAGGATGAAGAGATTAAGGAGAGATGGATAAACTATTTTGACAAACTATTAAACGAGGAACATGGAAGTACGCCAACAGGGGAAGAAATAGCCAGTAATATTATAAACCAAGACTATAGATTCTATCGCAGGATTAGGAACTTTGAAGTAGAGATTGCAATTAAAAAGATGAAATCAAATAAGGCTTTTGGACCCGATAATATCCCTATTGAAGCGTGGAAGTGTTTGGATAAAAAAGGGGTTGCTTGGTTGACTAGGTTGTTTAGCAAAATTTTGTTGATTAGGAACATGCCAGATAAGTGGAGGAATAGTATTTTAGTGCCAATCTATAAAAATAAAGAAAATGTCCAGAATTGCAACAACTATAGAGGAATCAAGCTAACATGTCATATAATGAAAGTGTGGGAGATGGTGACGGAACGCTGATTGTGGGATATAACAGAGGTGTCAGAGAATCAATTTGGGTTTACGCCTAGCAGGTCAACAATGGAAGTAATCTATCTATTAAGGAGAGTAATAGAAAAGTATAGAGAAAAGAAAAGAGACATTTATATGGTGTTTATCGACCTTGAGAAAGCATATGATAGAGTGCCTCGGGATATAATATGGTGGGTGTTAGAGAAGAAACAAGTGACAAAATGTTACATTGATGTGATTAGGGACATGTATGAAGGGGTGGTGACCACTATTAGATCATCCGCTGGAGAGACAAATGAATTTCTTTTTCACTATAGGGTTACACCAATAATCTACCTTAAGTCCTTATCTTTTTGTGTTAGTTATGGATGAGTTGACAAGAAATATTTAGAATGACGTGCCATGGTGTATACTTTTTGCAGATGATATTGTGTTAGTGGATGAGACTAGAGAAGGAGTTAACACAAAGTTGGAGATTTGGAGAAAAACACTTAAATTTAAAGGATTCCAGATAAGCAGAACTAAGACATTAACAACGAAAGCAAAGGAAAAGTGAAGATTAAGAACCAAAAACTGCCTAGGAGTGAATATTTACGTTATTTAGGGTCGATTATCACAACGGCGAGGGAGATTGATGCGGATGTGGCCCATAGCATTAAGGCGGGATAGCTTAAGTGGAGAAGTGCGTCTGGGATACTATGCGATAAATGAATACCCACTAGACTAAAAAAAAAAACCTGGTACCTGCTCGAAGTAACCCTCTTGCGCTCGCTAAGGCACTATTTTGCCTAGCTCGCACGATAGGTCTCCTTCCCTCACACGATTGTCTTGAAGCAGCCCTTCCCTCGCAACTTCCCCACACCCCTCGCACCAATCCCAGCTTCCCTCGTAGTTTTCCCCTTGCACACTTGATCTCCCTCCTCGCGGTTGTGCACCTCGCAATACCCCTTTTCTCCTCGCTCAACTCCTAACACTATTTGGGTCCCTCACGTTTGATCCCCCTCCCCTCGCCTGTTTCGGCAGTTCTCCTCCACTCTCCCCCTCCTTCACGTGCAGGTACCTTTCTTTCCCTCACTGATTTTCTAACCTTCTCCCTCACTGCAGCCTTTCTTTTTACCCTTCTCCCTCACTGTTGCTCTTCTTCTCTTTTTAACCTTTTTCACCGATTAAAGAAATTGGTTCTAGATCAACAAATCACTATGATTGATACCCAAATCATTTAAACCTAATAACCAACAGTGACCCGACCCAAACACCACATGGGTCTTCACAAAAAAAAATTTGGGTTTCCCTCATTTCAATTTTTTGTTAGATCACTCACAACATTTTTTTTGGGTCTCCCTCGCTTTAATTTTTTGTTATATAACTCACGATTTTTTTTTTTTTTTTTTTTTTTTTTTTTTTTTTTGGATTTCCCTCGCTTCAATTTTTTTTGGGTCTCCCTCGCCTTAATTTTTCTCTCCCTCACCCTAATTTTTTATCACTCATGAAATTTTTTGGTCTCCCCTCGCCCTAATTTTTTTTTATCACTCATGAAATTTTTTGGGTCTCCCTCACCCTAGTTTTTTTTATCACTCATGACATTTTTTGGGTCTCTCTCGCCTTAATTTTTCTCTACCTCGCCCTAATTTTTTATCACTCATGAAATTTTTTGGGTCTCCCCTCGTCCTAATTTTTTTATCACTTATGAAATTTTTTGGGTCTCCCTCGCCTTAATTTTTCTCTCCCTCTCTTTTTATCATTCATGAAATCTTTTGAGTCTCCCTCACCTTAATTTTTCTCTCCCTTGCCCTAGTTTTTTATCACATGACATTTTTTGGGTCTCCCTCACCTTAATTTTTCTCTCCCTCGCCCTATTTTTTTTTTATCACTCATGAAATTTTTTGGGTCTCCCTTGCCAAAATAATTTTGCTCTCCCTCGCCCTAATTTCTTTTACCACTCATGAAATTTTTTGGGTCTCTCTCGCCATCATAAAAAAAAAAAAAAACTTCCTCGCGCACTTACTCCTTACCTCGCCACAATCAATGCTCGCTTGCCTTGCCCTACTTTCTTCCCTCGCTCACCCACTCCACCATTGTGGGTCTCCTTCCCTCTTTCGGCAAACAACGATAGGGCACACAACGCAGTGGTAAAGCAAACCACAACCTAGATTCAAAGGATTCAGTGGTGCCAGGTAAAGCAAAACCCACAAAGCAAGAGGAAGAAGAAGGAATAGGCCAGTGCTTTGCAACAAAGACACGACACAAACATATGCTCCAAAACACAGGTCGCGATTAAAATTGCAAGAACAATGAAAAAATAAGCCCCGCAACACAAATACTGAATAGAACAAGATCAAGTGGTTTGGCGTCTTTCCTCAGAACTATTTTCCTCCAAAAAGCTAAAACATGACGTGTTTCGGAAACAAGACCTTGAGGCAAATACAAAGGCAGTCACAAGCTTCATATCTCTATTCTCCAAACCCAAGAAAAAGTTCTTTGACCCATTGGCAACAACGTGATACGCATAAGGAGGCACCTCTTTACCCAATATACAAGATAAATCATCATGATACAAAAACTCAAGCCTCAATTTTTCAAACACTTGGAACATTTTCAATAGGTGGATCCACAAGGTGATTCAATGAAGAAAGCAAGGAGAAGCAATTCCAGCCACATCTTGTGCCAGTTAGCCGCACCACTCAATTGCGCACAGTCAACTCATTGGACAGAGAAAACTTAGCCTTGGGCTATAGCAGAGCTAACTATCATTAAAATGAAAACCTCCAAGGAAAGGCAACAAAACCGGTGAAGCGAAGCGTCCTCATTACGAAATTTGCTCCTTTCCAATTTCTCCTGCAAACTTGCAAAACTGTTAAATTCATCCCCTCTTTCCCGATGCAAGTTCTTTATAAGTAACAAAGCTTCGATGCAAAATAGTTAACAACAGAAGCAAATTCCTACTCAATTGCTAACACCCTACCCTTAACTTCAACAAACCATTCACTTAAAAGATGGCTTCTAGAAGACAAACGCGCTGAGATAATACCGTTTGATGGCCAGTGAACAACAAGCTCCACACTCCACCGTTTGGCGACAAATGAACGAGGCTCCAAACTCTAGAGGTTTAAATTACAGAATTTCCAACCCGAACTCTAGAGCTTCGAGCTCCAATCCCACTCGCCGCCATCTAGTGTGTGAGTTCTTTCGAAAAATGCTTACCATGCCTCTGGCAATTCCGAGTTTGTTAGAATCCCCCTGGGTTCAACACCCAACATCCTTTTATACTGTCCTGGAGGTACCTAAGGAACTTCAGAGCAAAATAAGGAGATGGTACAAGCAGTTAACACTGCCAAATTGCCACACGTTACCGCCATTTTCCACTTGGTTAATGCCAAATCAAGAAGGCAACTTTAGTCTCCAGGGATCCACTTGTCAAGCAAGGTAGCTGCTGATCCCACATTTCGAGAGAATCAAAATCAACATCCTCTCGCAAAGACAGAGAGAAAGGGATTTTGACCACTATATTTCCATCATGTCAGCCCCATTGGAAACCCAAATGAAGATTTGGGACTTGGATGGGAAATAGAAGACTTTGCAAGCCTCACCCTGGGAGAAGATAGTGCTTCCAACAAGACCCTGCCAAGCACTCCACGCAACACCCTTCTTAACATCCTTCTTCAACACTGAAGGTGCCGTTCGTCCTAACTTCCTCCAACACTACATGCACCTACATTCTAGCGGATGCTTCCACCTCGTCATCATCACAAACAAGAAAAAAGGGGAAGTGAGGCCTAGTTCATAAGCCATATCATTGGCTATCCCAAGACGAAGGCTTTGGCCCCCCCTCCTAGCTGCATAGAAAGAGTGATGGGCAAAATTTGGTGCCTATGGAACGAAACTGAAATCTCTTGTGAAGTGGTGGAGATTCCGTGGAATCGAGCCTTCGCCCAACAAGCCCACATCTTCATCCGGCCGGCTTGCAATAGATGAAACTTAAAATGTAAACTCTCAGTGAACAATTCAAATCCTCCATTGTATCAAAAGCCTAATTTTAGATAACTCTATCTAAATACTTATCCGCATGAACTAATATTTTCAAAACTTTTTAACATAGTCATGTCATTTACAATTACTCTTATTAGCTTTAAGAGCATCTGTACATGGGGGCATTATTGTGGGTACTTGTATCAAGCTCAATACGGGCCAAGCCCTATGAGTGTCACATCACCAAAACTCCACCCACGTGGCAGACCAATAAGGCAACCACGTAGGCATATCACATGTTTGATACATTACGAGCCCTAAGGGCGCTATGTGCCAAGGCACCACGCAAAATCAAAACTATATGCTTAGCCAAAGCGGGAGCATACATACAAGCCCAAATATCTAAATATGAAGAGCCCTGCAATAGGTAGCACCATGGCCCCGTAGGGCCCATGGTCCTTCATATCTCGCGTGAAGATCAAACAACAATATAATCAGCCCCTGGTTCACTTGGACTTGGATTGATAAACACCAGCTCTCCTAAACATTGAGATAGGCTTGCGGCCCATTCTCCTACTTAGTCGCTTGGAAACATTAAGATAGGCCCCCATTCTCCTACTTGGTCGCTTGGAAGCGAGCCCCTCTCCTAAACATTAAGATAGGCCCGCAGCCCATTCTCCTACTTGGTCGCTTGAAAGCAAGCTCTTGGCTACCAATTCACCTACTTGGTTACCTGGGTTGGGAGTAGGAGCCAGGCACTACTACTTGAGATCATCAGAGGCTATTGGACTGGCGGCTAAGGTCATGGGATCGTCGAGATGGTTGTCTTCTTGTTAAGACAGCTCCATCTCGACCAGGTTTGGAGAAAAGGCAACAACGACCTTACATTCATGCCATTCGCTGTATAGACGAAAAGTTACTTTCCGCCTGCCATCAGCCACAGACGGCAAAAGGGCTTATATCACTTCTAGCAGAGTTGAGGAGAACGAGACACCTATTCAACAGTTTGCTTGGGCTCCAATACTTCTGTGGCCTATAATGTATCGTATATGCAGCAAGACACTACACCACAACACAACTACATAATTCTAACACACTAAATCTCACACTTAAACATTCCCTCTCACATTCTACATTAGTGTTCAAGGTCCATCACTGCCAACCTCTCCCTCTCCAAGCTTGCCTTGACCTCCAACTCTCCACCTCTGGTGATCTCAGGCTATTGGAGTGCCCGCCACCCAGACCACCTCTAACCACACTTACCCACATATATCAACAAAAAGTATTTGAAAGAATAAAGAAAAAAAATTAAAATTTCAAAAAATGCAAAAAGATAGGGGAAAAAAAGAGACAAATGTTTACCATTGTAAAGCAACATCAATTGTGATTCCATCTGCTTGTTTTCTGAAACCCACAATATCATGAAGTGGTTTCTGGATCAGAGAACTGTCAGTCACTACTCAACAAAAAGCATAATGCAAATGTCAAGTCTATAGCAGCGAATATCACAATCATGCAATTACTAAACAATCATATCCAGCCTTCACATATCAACAGAAAAATAACATCTAAGTTTAGCCTTTGTGATGTTGTCAACATTCACGTGCAACTTTTGGGTGCAAAAGTTGGATGATCAGGCGTCAAAAGAAAATTGTGGTTGATTTGCTCAAGTCACAATGGTCATATACTGGTTGTTAGAATCATGCAATTCACGATTTAATTCGTGCAATTTGATATGAGTTTACCAAAATGATTCCAATCATGTTGTTGATTCAGAAATTGAATAAATCAAAAGATTTAATTTGCAATTCACTAAGAGCATGTTCTGTTTTGTGTTTGTTTGCATAATACATGTAACGATGTTTTTGTCTATCTATAAAGAAACAAAATTAATAATAATTAGCTATATTGATATTTATTCCATTTTAAGCATCATGCATATATTTTATATGTATATATAAAATTATATACTATATTAAATAAAGTGAATATTCTATTTTAGCAAAACGATTCACGATTTGACAACAATATTAGGCTTGTTTGCTAACTTTTATATTTACAGAATTTTTAAAAACTATAAACAAAAACTCGTTTGGTTTCTGTTTTCGTTTTCAAAAAGTTGTAAACAGTTTACAAAATTTATTAAATGTTGTAAACTTGGTTTCCCTTTCTCTCATTAATTATAAATATTAACAATATACTATATGACATTGGGTTGGGAGGGGGGGAGACAAATCTGCCCCAAACCTACCCCGTTGCCATCCCTACTCATCGTTGTCGGCTACCATCATCAATGACCTCCTCCGTCAACCACCTTTGGCCACCACATCTCACTGGCAGTTACCACCTTTAGCCACCACCTTTTCTTAAAAATCACATCATGCAGTGGACCGGCCACCATCTTCGACTATTGACAATCACTTTCGATCAACACTTCTTTTGGCCAATAACCACCTCCAGTCATTGCCAACTGCTTCATAATGGTGGCAACAATTTCAGCCACTACCTCTCGTGGTCAACAACCACCTCCAACACCATCTCCAACCGTCAACAATCACCTCTCGCAATCCCTATTTTCACTTGTTTCCAAACAAAATTTTAAATACTTATGTACCAAACATGCTTTTTGTTTTCATTTTTATCCAAAATAAACATAACCAAGTTTAATGTTTTTTGTACAAAAAATAGTAAACTGTAAACATTGCCAAACGGCATCTTAGTTTTCTCATCTATTCAATTTTTTTGTTCAAGTTTGATTCAAGTCACAATAGTCATATTAGTTTGTTCATTTATTCAAATTTTTCGTTCGAGTTTGACTTTTGGTGTTAAGTTCAGTTCATCTAAAACTTAAAGGGGGCTATGGGTTTTCTTTTCATATTTCTAGTTGGACCCAATAACCCTAAATGCATGCTAAAGTAAATAGTTTTTGATGTTTTACAATCATAATGTTGAAGCTAAAGATGTGCAAGCAACAGGATCTACAAAGCTGTGATTGGCGCAGCAAAATGATGAGAAACGTAGAGGGAAGAAAAGAAAAGAAAAAGAGAAAAGATCTACATACTTCAGTTTGGATGCAGAATGGTGTAAACTTGAAGAATTGATAAATAGCAATAACAAAATTAGTGAGCTATAAGAATAGAAGAAATACACAAATAGCATACTTCAATATTCATTGAACTGGCTCTTCTCTAGATCTATATCCTCTTTCTTAAGAACAATAGCAAGCTGTAAAGATTGAAACAAGGGGGATGGTGAACAGTAAAATACATGGACATAAAAGTCACAAAAACTGGCAGCACATCAACAAAATGAAATTACATTTTACCATCAGAAAAATAATACTAAAGGCCAAAGGTCCATTTCTGACAAGAAATGTATATAATGAGAGACAATAATTGACATAAAGCAAATTAAAAATATTTGGGCAGTTTGTAAGATACTGAAAAAAAACTTTTCTCTGAAAGAATAAGCAATTATTTTCACAGGAACTTGTTCTAGAATGACTAGCCATAGATCTCCAATCATCAAACCTGAAACGCAAATCAGATACAGGAAAAACTACTTATCCACTCCTGAAATCATAACTTTCTTGGGACTGAAGTCTAGTACTTTCGAGTTGTTCTACTTAGAAATATCCAGAAATGTTAAACAAAACTTTCTCCCTCACATCTCAGGTTATTTCGTAATCCCAAGGGTATGATACCTTATACTTATAGCTTCACAGTTACAAGTCATTTTCTCACTACTTTTGTAACGCCTCAATTTTTATACCCAAATGATAATACGATAACCATGGTTCTTTAAAGTAAAACTGAAAATAAATCCTTACTTGCATTACATGATACAAATAGTCTTCAGGCGATGATACATTCACTTCAAATCAAAATAACATAAACAAATAGATACCCCCAAGGGTTTACAAGTTTCCAAGGCTTAGGCTTGGTTATACAAAATGGTTATTCAAACCCACACAAATACAACCCTTGGCTTACAAACAGTGTTATAACAAAATGAGAGCCTTGTACTCTCAACACATATTTTCTCGCCTTTAGTTAGGCGGAATCACCATATCTTTTCTTACACAAAAATCCCGTAGGGTGAGCATAAAGCCTAGTAGGAAATCCTTAACAAAATATATACATTTCATACAAGTCTCAAGAGATGAATGCACATGCCATGCTATGTCTTTTTACAAATAAATCATATCTTCATCTTTTGAAAACCATCATGCTCAATGATGCCATGAAATGTTCATTGTTCAAAACTTAACAATTTAATTCAAGGGGCGATAAATACAACTCTGGTAATCCCTAGGTCGGTGTCTACAAGTAGAGTACACGAGTACTACCAAATTGTCATTTTTACCGGTATTAACCGGAAGGCTTGACACCTATCTGCGTGGGTTTTCGGTTTTTCACCCCGGACTCAGGCCAACTTATTCAATATTATCTACACCACCTATCAAGACTTACCAACGTATTTATCCCAAAACCATTCCATGAAAACTTGTTTCTCAACATTCTTTTCTCAATGCAAGTTTTCAAATCAACTTTCAAAATTTAATGTAATCAAATGAATTGATATGCCAATTTCACAAGATGAATATAAATATTTTTATTCCAATTCATCATCCAAGGAATAACACAATTCCCTCTTCTCAAGTATCCTCAACAATTAGTCATTTCAAGACTAGTTCAACTTTGAACAATAATTTCCAAAATGAACGACAATTCTCATATTCCCTGAAATTCATCATTTATATAAATATAAATAAGAAATTTTCCAAACATTCATTTATTTTGACACACAAAATAAATATAATAATATCATTTATGAATTTTCAATCTCTTTTAAAAATTCCCAATTTCTAGGTTTTCTCACCAAAACTACACAACTCAAAGCCTTTTGAAAGAAAACGTTCCAAAATCATCTTTTCTTCAATCAACGAAGATCAAAACCCATAAGATCATTTTAAAAGAACAAGAGACAAACCCACTTTCAAAATCTTTCAACTTCTTAAATCAACAATCAATTTTCAAAGCTATCGAAGGATGATTTCGAAAATCATCTAGATCTTACAAAAATATATATATAACTCTACGAAAATCCCTACCTCAAGTATTGAAGAAGAATTGAGATGAAACCCCAAAATCAACGATGCCTAAACTCAATCTTCACCACACACAACGAAGACCTTGAGATGATAACGAACTTTGGTGAAGAACTTAGGTCTAAATCCCATGGATTTGGAGAAATCAAAGAGAGAAGATAACTTCTAGAGAGAGAAACTCCAGATCTAGAATTCTGGAGAGTTCTAAAGAGAGAGAGAGAGGACTGAAAAAGTGATTTGAAATATCATATTCACGAGCTGATATAACATGGTCCACTCGAGCGTCAAATACACCTTCCCAGTACTTTTGCAGACAGGTCAGACTTCTGGAACCAAACATTTTCCGCTCGAGCGTATAAACGGCCGCTCGAGCGGACAAGCAACTTCGAATACATTTTGAATTTTTGCTTCGGGGACGCTGCCCCCTCGACCCCCGTGAGATGATCGGACAGCTTGATCCTCGACATAGTCAGCGAAGTGGCAAAACATAAAAGATACGCTACAACCCGATACAAACATGAGACATTACCTGTTCCAAACACACCGCTACAACGCGATAACCAAAATAAGGGGAATACAGGAAACTAAGATACGTAATACCGTTCAAAACCATACCAACCCGAGCCCGGAACACCACAAAGAAACAGGTCAAAACCAGGATCGCTACAACTTTGGCTCTCTCGTTCTCTTCCTATTGCCATTACTTTGGGTCTCTCATTATCTAGCTAATCAGATGCAAGCCAACAAAAATCTACGTCGATGTTATTGATTTTGTATATGGGAAGCACTATACATAGATAGAAGCAAGCTTTATGAAAGGAACAAACAAAATGAAAATCAAGCTAACAAGTAACGGACACAAAATATATTTTCCCAGGGTATGTTAACTTCCTTATAGATTAAGCCACATATTGCAAGAGGGTGTGAGGAAGGAATTTTTGGCATCAGTCATTCTTCAGTGAAATATTGATTCTATCAAACATTCCACTTTAGAATCAAGTCCCCCTAAATAAGTAAGGCCCCATTATTCCCAAACAAGTTCCTTCGCTACCTGGTGGAACCAGCCAGGGGTATTTGGCATAAGTGGGAGAGCATCTGAAGAGTTGCTTCACCAAAGGTGATTACACGCTGACCTGAGCAATCATTGGTTACAACATAACACTACAATCAATAGAATACTGATTGATTCTATTCAGGCAGTCAGCTGCCTAAAGCCCCACCTGCAAGCACTAGATCCAGGGATGTCACCTTATTCTCAAGCCTAGTATCTTGGATGATAGGAACTGATGCAGAGTATAAAAAGCTCAAAGAAGGCTAAATTCAAAGAAATGATGATACTTGAACATTGGCATGATTTCATAAAGAACTTGATAGAAATCTTCTATAATTATGTTTCTAGTATTATTAGAGTCTTATTTTTGCCTAAAGCCCCACCTGCAAGCACTAGATCCAGGGATGTCACCTTATTCTCAAACCTAGTATCTTGGATGATAGGAACTGATGCAGAGTATAAAAAGCTCAAAGAAGGCTAAATTCAAAGAAATGATGATACTTGAACATTGGCATGATTTCATAAAGAACTTGATAGAAATCTTCTATAATTATGTTTCTAGTATTATTAGTCTTATTTTGTTATTATTTTTATGTTCTCTAGGATTTTTAAGATTATGGGTATTTTGGTAATTTTATATTTACTGACATGGGTTATATGGGTCACCCACAGGTCGTTTTGTGGGTCAAGTAATTTAATTGAGTTTTATTTATATTTCTTATTTGGTCTTAAATTAATTTTGAAAGTCTAAGATATTATAGTGTTCCTTTTTTTTTATTCTAGTTGGTTCAGGAAGTTTCTAAAGTCTATATAAAACCATGTAATGCCTCTAATTCAATAGAGTTGATATTTTATAAAAATTTAAAGAGTTTTGAAGCTTCTTTATGGATTGTGTGATGCAATCGAACCCTAAGTGTGATGCCTATGGAATCTAGGTGTGATGCCTAGACCTATCTTCTTCTTCTCCTTTCTTCTTCTTTTATGTTTCAATTTGCTATTCTCGGATTACTATTTACAGCCCTCTAAAAGTGCATTTTTCAACCTCAAAACTCCATCCAATCACCCTCAAATCAACCCTAATCCCTTCCCCTACCTATTAGCCTTCAATTTACTCTTGAAACCATAAATTACTCACTAATTACTCACTGTTTAGGCCATCAAATAACCTCTGTTTTGAAAATCCAGCACTGTCCCTATTTGTCCTTTTGTTGCATACAAATTCTGTAGGGCTAACCAAATTTGTTGAGAAAAAGGAAAGCCTCACAACCAAGCACTCCCAGCACCAAAAGCAGAGGCTGATAACTGTCAGGTTGTCAAGGACACATCTGAAGAAGAGGCAGCAGGCACCCTCTAAGTTAAACAGGGGAAAATTAGCAAATGTGATACCAAGCTCACTACATCGAATTAGGTCCCCAGTTTAGTCTATGGACATTCATTATGCCAACTCTAATGTGGAACCTATGTTATTTCATCATAGCTTCAAATTCTACAACCTGTTGCTCCATCTGCAGGTTTGAGATATGTAGGGGGAGATGAGCAATGCAAGTCGAGGTAGAGCAGGCCAGCCCTTTTTATGCACCGGCTTGCCTATATAAACTTCTAACCATTATTGCATGGACACAGTTTTATTGCAAAGAAAAATGTAAGTACGATATGTGAAACAATTGCAAAGGTAATCAGATTATTATTATTTCATTATTGAATGCAAAGTACAAGTTAAATAGGCACATAAGAAACTCTAAAATCTTAATTGCATATGCCAAGGCTAAACTACCATTAAGTACTAATCTAATTAACATAAGAATAATTCAGCATATTTCACAATATGCACTCATCAGGTTGAGATGGACCACATCTCCACATTCGAGGAGCTTCAAAAATAGAAAGCAGATTCGACTTAAGGTTGGTAAATGTCGAGGAAAATTCCACCTTGTTCAAAGTATTAAAATAAATAAATAAAAAAACACCAAATTCAAAAAGAAAAATGAAGAATTCAAGAGACATGCTAAAATCAATATTTAAAAGTTTCAAAGATGCAATGCAACAGAACTACAAGCAGGTTGTAATGAATCCACCTCAGGGTTTAAAAATGCAAGCTCCCTAATTCGTCCAGCAATGGTGGGGTAATCAAACTGAATTGCAGTAGTGAATACTGCATAAAGGTTCATAGTCAGAAAAAGAATATGGAATCATTAAAGGCAACTATCACTAAGGAATTGAATACCAGATAATGAGAAGCATAAAGGATTTAGGAAGTCATGACTAAACTTCATTGTCAGGCCAAAACTTAATGTGTGTCCCTTGACGATCTTTTGATTCATCTGGAAGCTCGTGACATATTAAAGTTGTTATAGGCTTTCCACGGGAATATTTTTGTTGGTATTCCTTCCCATCACGCCAAACAGTAACTTCTAATGCCTGTGAACCAAGACATGACAGAAATAAATGACTCGGTCCTGATAAATAGAGACTGTTGATGCCAGAAAACTTGAAATCCCAAATATAACTAAGACATAACAAGTTGAGAAAGTTTAATTACAAAAATTTTAGTTTTTAAAAAATAAATAATAATAATAATAATAAATAAATAACAAAAAGAAGAAGAAAAAAAGTTGTGGAATGTTCATTAGCAAGTAAAATGTAGAGTGCCTAATACAGTTTGACAGCAAAGGGACACAAGCAGCATGTTTAATGGCCAAATCAAGGCAAAGTAGTTGAACTCTAATGAAGAGAGTTAAAGCAAAAACATTTGGAGATTCTTGTGCTATCCTAAAACATGGTTGTCGAAATTGGGAATCCTAGTACAATCCAACAAGAAGGAATAGGAAGTCCAATTATTTTTTCATCAAGTGCCTAGCCCGGTTCACTTGCTAGTTGTTCCTGCCACCCACTTGGTGGGCAAATTGCTCATTATTCATAGTCATTGCTGGAAATTGAGAAAATGAGAACTGAATGAAAATAAAAATGATGAAAAGGATATCAAACAGGCCCTTAGACACCTATATATTCAAATAATATCAGAGTGTGAAAATGCAATTAGCATTAGTAATCCCTTCCATCAATATTCTAAATGTAGGCATGTAGCACAGAATAGAAGTACAAAGTTCATTTCACTGTTAATAAAAAACCCATACTGTAATGTTAAAACCCTATAAAGTTTTCCCACAGGTGTACTATCTGCACTAGAAAGGACAGGTAAGTGACATCAAAATTGGAACATTAAAGCCTAAATCCTATTTCACTGCCAAGAGGAACTCAAATGCTCTCCTCCAACATTTAAAAGAATAAACAAAACTAATAGATACATACATCTTAATCAACTTAAATGCAATGGCCAATACAGGTATAAGAAATGAAAGTAAACACCTCAGATAACGCATTCACAACAGACAAACCCACGCCATGTAGTCCACCTGAGACACTATAACCACTACTTGAACCACCAAATTTGCCACCTGCATGTAAGATCTGTTGCCAAATATTATTTACACCATATTTGAACAATTAGAAAGATTGTCTCCATCAGCTATTCAATAACAAATATGTATACTGTAACATATGTATACATGAGAAAACACATGTGCCAATCAACATGTCCTCACAGCTTTGTGTTTTGTTTATGCATATTTTCTATGAAAGCATGTCAGTGAAGAATTGAATCCAGGCTCTATGGTTGTGTCCATGTTTTATTGAGAATAGAAATATTAAAAGCACAATTTTTTAAACATTCTTCTTTGCAAATCTTTCCATCAAGTCATATCGTCCAACATAGCGGATTGCCAATTCCCAAAATGTCGATCTTTTTCTAGCAATGTATCTATATAAATATAAAGATAGATAGATTATACATGGATGCACATGCACTAATACATATATATTTATATCAGTATATATATGTTAAGTCACCAATTTTCCCAAAAGCCTAAGCTGTTAGGAAATGGATCCAACAATGTATATCAAACTATTTAACACCCTCCCTCACATGCAACCCCGTCCTGCACGTGGAGAGACAAACAGATAACCAAATAGAAGGAGAATCAAACAATCAAACAGAGAGGAAGAAACCACACGGGGGCCTTAATACCAAATGCCAACAGAGAGACTTGAAGACCTCTCTCAACCAAAGCTCTGATACTATGTTAAGTCACCAATTTTCCCAAAAGCCTAAGCTGTTAGGAAATGGGTGCAAAAATGTATATCAAGCTATTTAACAATACATACAGTACAAACATATACAAATGCACCCACTAACAACTTCTATTTTGTTTGTTTTCCTATCCTTCATCCAAACTATTCCTCATATATAGTTGAGGAAGCCTAATAGATAGATAGATTACACATGGATGCACTAATACATATAACCAAACCAGCCTTAAGTCCCATCAAATGGGTCGGTTACATGAATCCTTCTTCTCTACTCGACTCTATCAAGAGCCATTTCGTTAATCAAATTAAGAAAATTCATATCTCTATTTACTACACTAGCCTATGTCAATCTAGGTCTGCCTCTTCCCCTAACACTTCCATCTACTGTCACTGTATCGCATTTCTTCACTACTGCCTCTATTGGTCTCCGTTGTATATGACCAAACTGTCTCAATCTATTCTCTCTCAACTTATCTTCTATTAGTACTACTATTACCTATTCTCAAATACACTCATTCATAACTCTGTCTTTTCTAGTCTTGCCACACATCCACCTTAGTATCCTATCTCAGCAACACTCCTCTTATCTACATATTATTTCTTAGTTGCCCAACATTCCGTCTCATACAACATCGTTAATCGAATAGCCGTTTTATATAACTTTCCTTTTAGTCTAGCGGGTACTTGTCTATTGCACAGTACCTCAGACGCTACTCCACTTAAGCCACCCCGCCTTAATTCTATGAATCACATCAGCTCCAATCTCCCTAGCCGTTGTGATAATCGATCATAAATAACGAAAATGTTCACTCTTAGGTAATTCTTTGTTCTCAATCTTCACTTCTCCTCTACTTCCATTGTTATTGTTACGAAAATTACACTCTATGTACTCTGTCTTTGTTCTACTTATCCTAAATCTTTTAGATTCAAGTGTTTCTCTCCAAGTCTCTAACTTAGTATTAACTTCTTCTTTAGTCTCATCCACTAACACGATATCATCTGCAAAAAGTATACACCATGACACATCATCCTGAATATTTCTCATCAACTCATCCATAACTAAAGCAAAAAAGATAATGACTTAAAGTTGATCCATAGTGTAACTCTACAATAATTGAAAATTCACTTGTCTCTCCTGCAGGCGATCTAATAATGGTCACCACACCTTCATACATATCCCTAATCACATCAATATAACCTTTTGTCACCCCTTTCTTCTCTAACACCTACCAGATTATATCCCGAGACACTCTATCATATGCTTTCTCAAGATCGATAAAAACCATATGAATGTCTCTTTTCTACATATATATATATATCAATATATACATACAGTACAAACATATACAAAAGCACCCACTAACAACTTCTATTTTGCTTGCTTTCCTATCATTCATCCAAACTATTCCTCCTACATAGTTGCAAAAGCCCAACAAGAAAATCTGACAAAAGTTTACGTAGAACACTGAAAACTCAAAGGTTGAAACAAGGCGGAGCCAGGATTTTTGCCAAGCGAAGGCAAATCTTACTAAAACTATACACGGATTTTTTTTTTCCTAATTGGCAATTCTGGACACACGTAATACATGTGTCCTACGATTTTTAGAGCCATACACACTTTTGAACACTTGGGAGATTCACGTCCAATGTTTAGATACACATGAAACACATTACAAGTATGAAGAAAATAACATGGGATCAAATGATAAAAGAAAAAAAATGTAGATTTATACATATTCCTCCTCTAAACTTTAAAAATTAGTATTATGTTATATTTTATCATCTTTAAATGAAATGTTTATATATAGAAAATATATAAAACTATACATTTTGAACGTGTCCCCCATGTCTTGTGTTCTGCATTTTTAAAATTTGTTGCTTTAGTGTGTTTGTATCATGTCACGTAGCCATGTACATGCTTATTAGGTCAACATCAAACATGCATGTGCCATATTGAAAGAGAGAGGCAATATGATTAGAAATCAAAAAGAGACGGAAAAAAACATAAAAAGATGGGGAAAATTAAAAAATAGAGACAAAAATCGTTTGGGCAAAACCATAAACAAGCAAAAGTGTGGCCTATCAGTCAAAAAACATGGTGAGTAGGGGCACGTCGCCTGAACTTAAATCAATTTTAAATGTGTAATATAATAGTTACAGCGGTTAACGAATAGAAACTCAAAGGCGGCAATTGCCCCCCACTAGACCTAAAGTGAGTTGCATTGGGTTGAAATAAACAAATAAAGCTTGTCCTTTTCCCTTGTTTAACATAATTGGCATGCCTAGTATGAGTTTTGTGCAAACATATAGAAAATAAGAATTAAACTGCAAAAACATGGGATTGGAACAGTGTTTTTAAAGGCTCAAGGCGGACTAAGGCGCTGAAGGTCTCTCGGGGCCTCGGCGCAAGGCGAGGCACAGGCTTTATTGAAGTAAGGCGCACAATCTTAGTAAAAAATAGAAAAATTTACATAGACTAATCATTCATAGTACTAAGACAATTTTTTTTAAAATAAAAAGTAATCAAGATTCAAGACAAAATATAGAATAATTCTCAAATCCATGAAAGTGCATATTACATAACATTCCAATTTTCAAAAATAAAATAATCCACATTCAATAAAATAAAAATAAAAACATAAACACTACACATCCAAAACATAAATATCCAACAAATAATATATGTTTTAACAGTTAAAAACATCAATATCAAAAGAAAGGGTAGGTTAGGTCGGTCAGTCAATCATCATCCTCAACATCAATGGCAAGCAAACTATCATCTTCTTCTCCATCAGTTGATTTATATCCCTCAACATCTTCCTCCTTTGTGTCATCTGAGCCTGCTTCCTCTTCATCTATTAATTCAAGTGGAGTTAATCTTGATGATTTAGATATCCTCGGTTGTGCCTTTGAGCGTGAACTTGTTGCTCTACTTGCATGGCTACTTTCTTCTACTCCAGAAGCTCTAGCAACAGTGGCCCTCGTCAAGCCATCATCATCATCAAACACAAGCTTATTATCTTCATCTGATTCTCCATCCATCCTCCTAAGCAACCACTCATTGCTTTCATCAATATTTTGCAAAGATATGAGATCAAGAGTGTTGCGCATGTCATACCTAAATCTCAATGTTCTATTATATTTGACAAACACTAAATTATTGAGACGTTGTTGTTTCAATCTATTTCTTTTCTTGCTATGAAGCTGCAAGTATTAAAAAGATATTAAATTCTATATAATGAGAATAAAAAAAATTTGAATTGAACAAAAAATTAGTTAGAATGTTAAATACTCACATGTTCAAATACACTCCAATTTCGTTCACAACCCGATGAACTACATGTTAGGCTAAGGATTTTTATGGCAAAAGTTTGCGAGTTTGGAATTTTAGAACCATATGATGCCCACCAATCAGCTGCGATAATCGCTAGTTAGAAATAATTGTTACCAAGTATCAGTGTTGTCAAAGGCGCGCCTAGGCGCGAGGCGAGGCGAGGCGAAGCATCTGCGCCTGTACAGGTACCAGGCGAGGCGACTTGAACCAGGCGCTCGCCTTAGACGAGACTTGAGCAAGGCGAGAGAGGCGCAAGGCGATCGCCTAGGCGCGACTCAGTGTTTCATGTTGTTGATCTGATCTGACGACTCAAATAACCTGTCGAATGGCTCTTCCTCTTCCTCTACGACTACGACTTCATCGACTTCGCAGGTTCGAGTTCGCAGGTTCGACTTTGATCGACTTCTCGCAGGTTCGACTTCGATCGACTACGACTTCGATCGACTTCTCGCAGGTTCGAGTTCGCAGGTTCGATCGACTTCGCAGCTTCGCAGCTTCGACTCTCTCCCCTTCTCCTTCTTCGATCGACTTTTGCCCCCTTTTTTTTTTTTTCCTTTTCTTTTACATAGACGAACCTGATCTGTTTTTTTTTTTCTTTTTTTTTTCTTTTCTTTTGATTATGATAAATAAATAAATAAATTCATAAATAACTTAATTAATTGATTATGATAATAAATAAATAAATTGATTATGATAAATAAATAAATATTTTTTTTTCCAATTATTTGACTTTCATAACCCTGATTATTACATAAATAAATAAATTAATTAATTAATTCATACATACATACATAAATAAAAAAATAAATATATTACATTTATTATGATTATACTGAAATTGATTCATCATTATACTGAAATTAATTAATTCACCATTAATTAAAAAATAGAAAATCGATTCATAACATTAATTAATTCATACATTACATACATTATATTACATACATTAATTAATTATCACATAACATCAGTGTAATTAATTAATACATCTATTTTTTTACATACATCTATTTTTTTTATTTATGTATGTATGAATGAATGAATTAATTTATTTATGTATGTATGTATGTAATAATCATAAGAATTAATTAATTTATGTATCTATTTTTTTTATTTATGTATGTATGAATTAATTAATTAATTTATTTATGTATGTAATAATCATAATAATTAATTAATTTATGTATCTATTTTTTTTATTTATGTATGTATAAATTAATTAATTAATTTATTTACATTCATTATACTGAAATTGTATGTATGAATTAATTAATTGATTAGTCTATATTAATTTTTCTATTTTTTACGAAGACTGTGCGCCTTACTTCAATAAAGCCCGCGCCTCGCCTTGCGCCTTGCGCCTAGGCCCCGAGAGACCTTCAGCACCTTAGTGCGCCTTGAGCCTTTAAAAACACTGCCAAGTATTGAGTTTTACTAAAAGTATTACTAAAAATAAATTCTATGAGTCTATAATATATTACCTGGTGCCCTTTTATTTCTTTGCCTAATCGCAACAGACTTGCCAAAAAGACTCTCAGCCTTCATATAAATACTCATCTCATTAGTGATCAAATCTTGAACAGTGACATCCGGGACCAACCTTTGCGTGCATTCATAAAACCCATTCATCACTTTACGATCTTTTTGCACCTCTAACGCTTTTGGGTAAAAGAATTCTGGGTTAAGAAAGTGTGCAACTGCATGTAAAGGCCGATGCAATTGGACATCCCATCTTTTGTCGATGATTTCGAAGATTTCATTATACTTCTCTTCTTTATGGTCAAATGAACTTGCAATGCATTCTTTTGCCCTATCCATTGCCTCATAAATGTATCACATGGGTCGGTATCAACCAATCTAAGCACTTTGACGAGAGGACCTGAGACCTTAAGGGCAAACACAACAGTATTCCAAAATGAAGGCATCAACAAAGTTTGTGCCATTCTTTTACCTTGTGGCTCCTTTGCCCATTTGCTTGAGGTCCAATCTTCAGAGGTGACCATCTTTCTCAAATTATTTTTTTGTTGATGCATCCTAGACAAAGTCAGAAAGGCGGTTGCAAATCTAGTTTTTGCAGGCTTGATCAAATTCTTCAGATTTGTATAGCGCCTCATCATGTTTAGCAACGTAGGCCGGTTGTAAATATAGCCATGTACTACAATACCTCTTTCAAATGTCTTTCAGTCTAGTTATCTTGAAAATGTCTTCTAACATCAAGTCCAAGCAATGAGCAGCACATGGTGTCCAATACAAGTGTTCATGCTTGGCTTCCAAAAACCTCCCTATAATGTAACAATAACGAAGAATTATTATTTTCAAGTTTTTAAATACAAAACAAACTATGAGTAAACAATTTTGATGTAAGGAATGAAGAAATATTCTTACCGGCCAACACATTAGCTGCAGCACTATCAGTGATAACTTGCACCACATTCTCTTTTCCAACTTTCTCCACAATTTGCCCATCCTTTGAATAGTTAGAAGCATCAACCGACTCAACAAACATGGTTCCTCTTGAACAATTAACTAAAAAGTTAATCAATGTCCTTCCTATCTTATTAGTCCAGCCATCAGCCATTATGGAACACCCGTATTTTGCACAATCCTCTTTATGATTCTTTATCAAATCTTCAGTATGTTTCACTTCTTTTTTGAGTTGGGTAACCTGCACTTCATGGTAAGTTGGTGGCTTCATACCAGGACCATATTGCCCAATGCTTCAATCATTGGTCCAAAACTCTCATAATTTACTGCATTAAAAGTGATATCAGCATCATACATCCATCTTGCAAATCTTTGCACTGCCCGAGCTCTCATTTCTTTTTTTGTAAAGGTCATTTGCATCAATTTTGGTTTGCTTCCCTTTTGCTTGGTCTCTTCGATTTTTCACCACTGATTCAGAATTGGGTGTGAAGTAAACATCCATAGGCCCTTTTCTCTTTGGCATTTTTGATTTGGATTTGGATGAACCTTGGCTGCTACTTGTCAACTTACGGCGTTAATTGACATTGATCTCAACAACGTCATCATCTTCATCTTCATCTTCATCTTCCATGTCCATGTCATCGAAATCAAGCAACATGTTCATTTCTTCTTTTTGTGTCTTCTTTTTTGACATAAACTCTCTAATCTCTTCTCTTACATGAGCTGGACACTTCGGGCAAGCAATGACATTCATATAACCTCCCGCGAGGTGTTGTTTCACCCGATAAACACCTCTATTTGATACTTTATCACAAAAATTACACTCAAACTTGTTTAGATTATTCTCTTCTACCAAATGAGTATATTGCCACGCCGGATCTTTTCTATTACTTTTAGATGTCATTTTCTACTTAGTACTTACTACACAACACAAAAAATAAATAACAGAAAAACAATTTCAGTATAATGAATGTAATGTATGTGATGAATTAATTAATGTATGTAATATATGAATCAATTTCAGTATAATGTATGTAATGCATGTCATTTTCTAATTTTTTTTTTTTAATAGAGACCGACTCAAAACAAAGGGAAAAAAGAAAAACGAAAAAGAAGAACAGAGAGTCAACTAGCAGAATGAGAAAAATAACAGAAGCAGAATAAAAAGGAAAAAAGAAAAAAAAGAAAAACAAAGACAAATTTCACCCAGCAACCAGCAACGAAGAAGGGAAAGGAGGAGAAGAAGAAGAAGAAGAAGAGGAAGAGGAAAAAAATTCACCCAACCCAGCAACAAGCACAACCAGCGAAGAAGGGAAAAAAAAATAAAAAAAAAGAAATCCAGCGAAGCAACAGAAGAAGAAGAAGAAGAAGAAGAAATTCACCCAACCCAACCCAGCAACCAACGAGCGAAGAAGAAGAAAAAGAAAAAAAAAAATCGATCCAGCTTCGAATTCAAACAGTGAAGAAAAAAAAAAAAAAAAAAAAATTGTCGACAGAGGTTCGAGAAGAAGAAGAAGAAGAAGAAGAAGAAGAAGAAGAAGAAGAAGAGTACCTGGTTCGAGAGAGAGAAGAGCCCAGTCGAAGGAGTGAAGGAGTCGAAGGAGACAACACAGATTAGGGATTTGATTTGAGTCGTCTTCTGATTTCGGTTGTATTATATTGTATATGAGTTGTAATCGTATGTGTTGGAGGCTGTTGGAACACAATTTTGACCCGTTAGATCTGAATTACAAATAAACAGAGAAGCCCAACTAGGCGCGTGCCTTGCGCCTCTCCCAGTCGCATCCAAGGCACGCGATTGTTATACTGTGCCTCGCCTTGGCCTCCTTAAGTCGCGCCGGCTGCACCTCGCCTTGCCTGGCGCCTAGGCGCGCCTTTCACAACACTGGATTGGAATGTTGACCAGATGACCCCCAGTCTAAATCATACTAACAAATTTAAAGTGCAGTTTGTGCATTATGCAATAATACCATCAACAGAGTCTCCAAAGCCGATTTTTTGGTCACTGGGTGCAAGTCCGTTGGAATCTGCAATGCACACATGATACATAGAAGTAAGTGAAAAGTTGCAATAACACATCAAAAGCTGGTTTAAATGAATTTTATAAGCAAAATCTAACATGACATCTTTCTAAACATAATACAAAAGCAGCATTTTTGTCTAGACGTTCTAAACATATTAGAGACCAAATAATCATCACAATTCAAAGTCATATACTTTTAACAACCAAAAATACATATCCCGAAATTATGTCCAGTATTTTGTATGGTTTCCACAATAGATAGCAGCCTAGGCAGGAAACATCATGTGAATTAGCCCTTAGTCACACTGATATGCATATCAAATAATCATCGCAATTCAAAATCATTAACTATTAACAACTAAAAATACATATCCCAAAATTATGTCAAGTATGCCGTGTGGATTCCAAAGAAGTAGCAGTCTAAGCAGGAAACATCATGTGAATTACTCCTAGTTACATTGATATGCATAAATTGCATCCATAGTTGGGGATAATCAGGACTCTTTCAACAAGTTCATTAAATGTGCATCATGCATGGCTGAGTTTCTTCTTCCATAAATTTGGGATGAGAAAGAAATAGAGAATAAAACCAAGTCTATGTCCAATTCCTAAAGCCTGATTTTCTATAAACTGAAACAACATTCAGAACATAAAAATCCTTATAAGACTCCGGCATGTTAAATATCTACTGCAAACTTATCTTTTCACTGGTCCCAGATAAAATAAGACTCAAAAATATATAAAAATATGCCACTATTAGAGATCTAGGATATTAGGTTGTATCAAATACGTAATGCTAGCCTCCTGCATTTTATTCATTGAGGTTCCAATGAGAAAAGTTCAATGTCAACAACTCTACTATCACAAGGCACGTAATAATTTTCTCAAGAAAGAAAAAAAATTATTATTCGCATATAAAAGCATATCATGCAAAATGCCATTTGAGGGACATCTCTTTCACAACATCACATTCATCCAATTTTGTATCACACTGTAGAAAATCAAGCAAATTGCTAGAATATTCAACAATGTGCAATGTGGCTAAATAGGGACCCATGCGCGTGCACACAAAAACCGAGCATATAGTCATGTGAGAGCATGCTAACATTAAGCATTCCTGTCAAGAATCTCGATACATCCCCTTGCGAAGAAAACAGCCTGGTTTATGCCTCACCAAATCTTTACACCTAAGAGAACTCCTCCTTGGCTACAAAAAGTAGAATACAAACATACCCCATGCCCATTGTCAGTAATGCTCACTGAATTGTCCGCATGTAAGACGACATCTATCTTTCAAGCAAAACCTGCTTGTGCCTCGTCAACAGCATTATCTGATATTTCATAAACCTAAAAGAAATCAACATCAGTGAATCTTGTAACTCATGTTTAGATAAAATAGACTTGGCACAATGAGAAGTGTTAATGCAGAGAAGGCAAAAAGGTAAAGAAGATACCAAATGGTGCAAACCACGAGGTCTGGTGCTTCCAATATACATTCCTGGTCTTTTCCTAACAGGGTCTAAACCTTCCAGTACCTGAATAAATCAGGTAGCCATCATAGGAAAATAAACCAGAAGTAAGCCAACAGGAGAGCTAAAACAAGATTACAAGATCTGTGTATATGCATACATCTATAGTATCTTCAAATCGCTTCCATAAACACCTAAATGAATTGCATTGTACAGTTCATCTGCTTCTTTATGACAAGAAATGTGATTTCAAAAAGCCTACTGCAAAATTTAAAAATGGAATTATGCATCTATGAACAACACATGGTGATTTTCATGGCATCTGTCAGTGTTAACGATTTCTTTTAGAGAATCAAAGAAACTCCAAAACTATGCGTTTGTTAATAATATGAATCTGCCCACAATCCACAACATAAGTTCATAGGCCTGTCTGAAGCCGTGGGTCACACCTCATGACATAACTTAAATCAAACGAATTCCACATGCCTTAATCCTAATCAAAGTTTTAAAGGGCATTAGGTTTTGAGTTTTAGGCAACACTTCCCAAAGGCTTGCACATCACAATCTGAGGCGAGCATCTCAGGTGCGGCTTGTACCCCTTTTGCATATAATATGAGGATTACGCATATGGAGAGCTTGTCTTGAGTTATTATTAAACTTAGTCTAATAGATGGTTTAAATTTAAAAAAGAAGAATCTCTTTTATAAAGATATTTCATGGGCAAAATCAAGTAAATGACTAACTAAGAAAAAACACAAAGCTAAGGTTCAAGTGAGAAGCTCAAAAATTGAAGCTTAAAATGTCGATTTCACCTTCAATAAGGGCAAACTTCCATAACTGCAGTGAAATGTTCAACGTCTTGAGCAAAAAAGTATTTACACCTTCATATTAAACTTTTTAAACATTTTTTACCAACTATAAAATATTTTATATATTTGTTAAAAATAAAAATTGAAAAGCATACATCTCACCTCATGAGGGGGTAAAGTGTCTCATGTTACAAGCTTGCCTTAAAAAACTTCGATCCTAATAACTTGAGATTGGCTACGTTGCGCAACCATTTCCTGTCTAATCTGTGTAGCTACATCCTCAATTAAGTCCAAGGCAATTAAGTCATTCGCACAGCACCAACCCACATTCTATTAATCTAATATGATTAGACCACCAAGCACCCTTCTCTTTCCATCCTTGATTACCATTGAAACGATCGACTATCACCATCTTCTATGATCGACTATCCACCATCATCTATGTTCTCCTTCAACCTTTGAACTCCTAAAACTTCTATACCACCTCATCCATCCCCTACCCATGTCATCTCAACTCAAGTAAGAAACAAAATGGATATGAAGAACGGACCCGACACAGACATGGGACATGACAATTTCCAAAAAATGGAGACACAGACACAGCGAATTTTTTTATTTTTTTTAATATATGTTTATGTGTTATGTAAATTCATATTACATTCATCTAAATCAAAATTAACAAACACTAATATAGTAACATTAATTCAATAAATATAACCACTACATTTAAACAAATTAATAGATTATCCATTCACAAAAAAAAGTCATAATAAACAATAGCAAGAACTAAAACAAGAAAGGGAAAACATTCAACATCCAACAATATTCTTCACAAAAGCACTAAATAAGAGAGGCAAAAGAAGAAGAATAGAAGAAGAATAAGAAGAAAAAGGGAAAAAAAAAAGTGAGCCCCGCCATGTCCCATGCCGTCCCGATATGGACACGTGTGTCCCCGTTGTGTCCCCTACAAAAAAAATTATTAAATTAAAAGGACACACCATCTGGCCATGTCCCGGCGTGTCCCCATGTCCCCGGCATGTCCGCGTGTTGGACACCGCCACAGCACCGATTTTGGAGTGTCCATGCTTCATAGCAAAATGGTACAGCTCGATTTCCACAACTCGCACTTGAAAACCAACCACCCCTATTGACCTTGACTTGCCTCAACTATTACCCAAACATCAATAAAGTTTCGATGAAACAAGGACAAAGCATCCCTAAACACTACAAAGAACCACTTGAGCTCCTCAACCTGTAGCCAAATCTGAAGTGACACCTAGATGATTGGATACTCTATCTCTCTCCACAATCGCAAACAAACTCAAACCTCCTTCATCAATCAAATCTATAATTTTCCACCCTCGTTGAACCAACACTCTCCTGCAATATCCCATCTCAACTATTGATCATTGCCTCTTCTATTATATGCCCGTTTTCCTAATCTCTCCAGTGAGTTGGAGATCTATCAACATAATAAATAATGTTAGTGATTACAAAAGATGATTCTATACTTGCATTTATGTCTCACCCTTTCCTTCCTCATTTTCAAATATTTCCAAGATGAAAAGTTGTATCAAATATCAAGGTATTTGAAGTTCAAAAAAATCAACTATCTTGAATCAAATAAATAAGCCTTTTGTAATAGATTGCTTCATATTTTTTAATTGATTGAGGCCAAGATCCAACTTTTGACTTGTACCTACACCCCTTTCAAGTTAAAAACTAGATATTAATAGCAAGAAACTCCTACTTGGGTGATGTTTCTTACTCAGAAACGAGATTCCACACTCCCAAATAACAAATTGTAAGGATATCACTTCCGTCAATGAACAAATTCACTCCCAATTAAGCACCTCTCAAACATACATATATCACAGAAACAAAAGAAAAATAACTCAAACTTTTCTAATAGTTTCTATTTACATAATATGTATTTATACTTAACAAAGACAATTTGTAGTTGACATCAATTTCTAATATTTATTCATATTTTAACACATATTTCAACCAAGCAAAAAATAATAATTTTAGAATATATTATTTATTTAATATATAAAATATATACACACTACCAACCTTAGAAACTTCCATATGCTTTCACTCCTCCGTCTTCACCACTCCCCCCGCTCCCACTTCCACTTCATGCAACTAAAAACTAGATTGGTCGGCACAACTAAAATTCTTTCTTAATTTTTTGAAGATATAGAAGTTTCAATAACATGACCAAAAGTAAAATTAATAATAAAAAAATTAAAAATATAAATTTGTGTTTTCTAAGAGATTCTAGTTAAAAATATAATATATATATATATATTATAAAAAGGGCAAACTTCACTTTACCCCCTTGTGTTTTGGGCCAGGTACGGATTACCCCCTGACATTTGGAAATTACCACATAATCCCCACATGGTTTGTGGACCAAAACACATGCTAACTTCTATTAACTGAACATATAAATTGACTATTATACCCTCATCTTCTTACTCCTCTCTATAACAGTAGAGAGAGAGAGCTAGAGAGAGAGTGGAAACACTGTTGTCATTTTCTCTCTCCTTGTTTGCCCCCTTTTCAACCCCACATGAATCCAAAGCTCTGCCTCTTCAAAGATAGATTGTCTCTTCTCTCACCCAAGTAAGTCCCATAACCTTACACAACTCTGTCTCTTAAAGCTGATTTTATTTTTATTTTTTTCAGTTTTAATTGATACCCATTTGTTTGAATTGCTTGTTTGTGCTTGAATTTTAGGTGGAGAAGACAATTGATCAAGTTCAGGAAGTGGGTTCAAGTTTTTTCGATGTGGCACAACTTGTTTTTCGAGGTGCACACCATGTGTTTGAATAAATATATTAAGGCATTCACCGACATGCACACCATGTATTTGAATTTGGGCTCATTCCGTTGTGGTAAAAGGCTACTTACGGTAGAGATTGAAGAAACGAAGAGAGATGTGTTATATATATATATATATATGTATGTACACATGATCAAGAAAAATGGATTTCAGAAAAATGGGTTTGAATTTGTATATGTGAACTGCGTTTGTATATGATCAGAAAAATGGGTTTGGATTTGTATATATACAAATATATATGTATATGTATGTACACATGATCAAGAAAAATATATATATATATGTGTGTGTGTATATACAAATGGGTTTGGATTTGTATATGTATGCACCCACTTTTTCTTTTTTTTTTTCTTTCTAATTTTCCTCCCCTCATTATCTTATATTATCTTATTCTCTTCTTCTTGATTGTCTTCAACAACTGGATTATAAAGATGTGTTTGTTCTCTCTCTTGATTGTATGCACCCACTTCTTCTTCTTGATTCTCTCTCTAAATTTAAAGATGTGTTTGTTCAAAGAATTGAAACAACCTTGGTTTTGGAGAAACAACCTTTTTACAGAGATGTATTTGTTCATTCTGTGAGAGAGGAGAAGGAAGAAGAATGGCAAGCTTTTGTAAATTTAAAGGTGTAAGGGTATTTTGGTCATAAAATATAGCTTACTCTCTTCATGGGCGTGTGAACCTCACAGCCTGTTAATTTGGATGGAAGAGTGGACGGTGCATTTTGGTCCACGAACCACGTGGGGGTTATGTGATGAAGTTTGCCCTTAAAAAAATGATGAAGTGCTCATATCAAATTTTGGTTCGAAAAGCTGCCACATTTTTCATTAGGTGCTAACTTAATAATTTCATATTTTACTTCTAATGCTCAAAATCAAAATCACAAAGCATGATTGAGTGGTCAAAAGAAAAAACAGCAGGTAAGATTTGATAAAAACATTTAACCACTATTTTATTATATTTTTTATGTTTACTTGTTTAAATGTAAATACATCTTAGGAAAGGTCACAATTGAGCTAATAATGTAGAACGATTAGGGTAGCAGGGCTTTTGGAGCTGGTTTTAATTGGATTTTATGGCTGAAATTGCAATAGAAGTACGTTTAGGGTAAATAATGGGCAAAAGTTGAAGTATGAAAAGATGGGATTTTGGCACTGTTAGGGGCTGTGAATCGTACCCATGAACAGTGTTTTTTGGGCTGTTAAAAGTGCAGAAAATAAAAGAGGGAAAGAACAAGAAGGAGATAAATCTAGAAATCACTCCTAAGCATCATACCTAGGGTTTGATTGCTTCACACAATCCATAAAGAAGCTTCAAAACTCTCAAATTTTTATAAAATATCAATTCTATTGAATTAGAAGCATTATATGTCTTTATATAGACTTGAGACTTCCTAAACCAACTATAACTAAAAAAGGAAACTAGTAAAATGTCTTTGACTTCTAAAACCAATTTAAAACTAAATAAGAAACATAAATAAACTCAATTAAATAACTTGACCAACAAGACGACCATGGGCGACCCCTACAGCCCATAACAGCAATAATAATTACTAAAATACCAATGACAGCACTATCATGGGATAGAAACACAAATGCCAAACTATCATACCATTTCAATGAGCCTAGTCAAAAAAACACCACAATGGTTGAGTTTGACTCATTTCTTAGGTAACAGTAAAATTATGACTCAACCTCAACGTGGTTAAATAAAATTGACTTGGGCAAACCTTAAGAGAGTAAAGCTCAAGACATACTTTAGTTATTCAATTTGTTTACAACCTAATGTGAAATAATAAAAAATAAAAAATTACTATTTAATTAATAATCATGAGTCAAAACAACTTAAAAACAAAAATTACAAACCAATGAAGAAACAGTTCTAAAATTAAATGCTCATCGTAATCATCATGTAAATAAGATTCCCCAAATAGCATTTACAAGCTAAAACATCAATATGTTGGTTTAGGGGTCTAAAGACTCAAAACATGTACTTCCATGAGTTTCTAGGGGTGTGCCAATCAATTAATAATAATAATTCAATGCTCCAATACTCTAATGCAAATATGTTTGGTTAAATATCACTTAGTTGAAAAATTTTTTAGATTTTGTATGTTATAGCCACCAATCTAATAAATTTTCCTTTCACTCACTGGTTAATACATAACATAGTGTGGACTCTTTTCGGATTACACATATCATAGCCGCCAACTCAATAAGGTTGTCTTTTTATTGGTTATCCCTTCGTGGTTTAAGGCCAGAGAATAGGGATGGTCACAGGTCGGGTTTGGAGAGGGTTTGTTGTAATCCGCCCCACCCCGTTTCATATCGGGTGTAGGGCAAATCGGGGGGGGAGGGGTGCGGGGCGGGAGACGGGGTTACTTTTATAAGTTAAAAAATGAAAATATTAACAAAAATCATAAATACTACTGTATATTACGGATAATAATTTATACTTAATAAGAATTGTAACATGTAAGATAAAAAGTAAATGAGTAAAAATTAATATTAAGTACAATATTTTAGTGTTTTAGTTTTATTATAATCAAAAAAATTATATATTACATAATATATACATATTTATATTAATAAATATAATCGGAGCGGAGGTCGGGTAGAACAGGGCGGGGAAGCAAAACTCATCCTTGTCCCACTTCCTCAAAACGGGGCAAGGAAAACCCGTGCAGGGCAGGACAGGGGATGCGGGTGCGGAGTGGGGGAAATCTCTCTCTCTCTCTCTCTCCTGCCATAGACATAATTTTTAAATTTAACTACATATTAACTTAAAGACCGTGATATTATAACCTAATTTCTAATTTTGAACTCAAATTCTAATTTTTTTAACTTAATTTCCAATTTAACCTCATTTATGATTACAAAAACACACATATACAAAATATATATTCATATTTATATATATAAAGCTCACTGTTTGATTTTGCATCAATCATAGATATCACAAACAATTAGTTCAAAAGGGAAAAAAATCACCATCAAAGGAATGCAAAAGCCACAAGAAAACAAAATCAATCAATCAAACAAAATATTTGATTTCAGTGCAGTGTGTCTTTGCTTCCTATTGCCGAACTACGAATCACCATAGAAAAAGCCAATCTGCAAATTATTAGTATTATTAAATTAGCGTAGAGATCTTATTGTGCTAAAAAATTGTTTACTTTTTACACCCAAAGGGAGAGACGGTCAAGGGTATTGCGGGAAGAGGGAGGCGGCCGCGATGGTGGTGGGGGAGGAGAAAAGGGTGGCGGCGTGGTGGCTTGAAGAAGTGGGGAAGGCAAGGGAGGTGGTGGATGGTGGCAAGGGGAGCTATAAAAGAGAGTTGATGGTGTCACGAGATGAAGGAGAAGAGAAAGAGAGGGATACTAGTTTCGTGGCTGGAGGGGTTGGGGAGGGCTTGGGAGGTGGCAAAACAACAGCATGAGGGACTATGAGAGAGGGTTGCTGATTAGGTTAGGGTTTTGACATGGTTTGAATGAAAGATGAAGTGAAGGGTAACATTGTTAGGGTTGTTAGGTTTTGGTGTTAGTGATGAAGATAAGGGTATAAATGTATTTTTTTCATTTTAATTTTAATTTAAAATATAAAAATAGACCCACTCTCAAAGTTGGTGTGTATTACCTACCGTTAGTTTGGATGAAAAAAAGTAATGGTTACAGTTTAAGTCTGAAGCCACATGGGGACTTTGGCTATTTTTTAACCATAAAGGAGTAAAGTGCTCCTGCCTTAAACCACAAGAGGAGTAAAGTGAATTTTTCCCTTTTACATTATATATATTTAGCAACCAACTCAACAATGTCACCGTTCACACTAACTGATTACAATTCATAGGGGGTACAAGTATTGATTTTATGATCCAAATGGGCAAAATGTTAAAACTAATAGCTTGCACTAAGAGGATTGTGGTCATATGATGATCACATATTAAGAGAAGTTAGAAATATTCAATTATTTCATGATTGATTTTATACTTTACTTATATCACATGTTTTCTTCTCATTTATTTGTTTAAATTAGAACTGTTTAATTGAAACCACATGTTCTCTAAATTAGTTTCTTATATAAAAAAATTGCCTAGAAAATGTATATTATGTGACTCTACCAAGGTTGAATGACAGCTAAAATTGTCAATAATTTCTTCTTTATAGCACATTGACAAATTTTCAATCAAATTCAAGCTTTGCCAACCTAAATCAGGCCTATAAAAACCAAGTTCCCATTTGTTTTCTCTGCTACTTCTACATATTTCCCACCACTCCATTGAATTCCGTCAACTATAGCTTTCACTAACTAAAGCTCTTATGTTTATAATGCATATTACATATAACTACTTAACTCAGCATGACTTCTTCCTCCACTGAGAAGCCATCAAAATAACAACAAAATGGCATTAACCACACAAACAGCAGTGCCATAAAGATCATAACCCATCAATTTACCTGAATTTGTTCAGACCCATAAGCTTTTGAGGTCGAACTTTCCTGAACAGCTTCTGTTGCAATGCTTGATGACATGAAAGCTTGCGGAGACACTACATTTTGCATCAAAAAACTACTTGACACCCATCGCAATCGAAAACTCATCCTGGAGCAGGAGTAGAGCCTGTTAACAACGCAACATAATGAAAAAATGCAGTAAAGTAAAGAAACCCCAATTCAAACCTTAAGGCCATGTTTGGTTCATGGATTTGGATAGAAATTTTGGAAGAAAAAGAGAAAAGTTAAGTAAAATGTGAATGAAATAATGCTACATTTCATGAACTTTCACACACTTTTTCCCTTTCTATTTCCAAATAACTTCCCAAATCCAGCGTACTAGGCTTATTATATAAGACAACTAGAAAGAGTGTAGAATGTAACTTTTAATCCAGAGATGGCATAGCTACTCAAAACTCTTTAAACTCTGCTTGATTAGTGAGAAAATGCAGGAAAATAAAGAAACCCATATTTCAAACCGTTAGCCTTAATGGTATAAGAGAAAAATTAAAGAAAGCATTCTAATTAGTACTTTAAAACTCTTGAAATATACATATACATTCAAACAAAAGTCTAAATATTGTCCCATTTTACTACTTTTCCTATGCAAAAGCACACAAAAACATAAGACACATAGTTGAAAGCATAACCTCTTATATTTTCCTACGTTTTCTCAGAAACCAAACAGGTTATATAGAAAGGGTACCTGGTTCTGAGAAGAAGCGAAGAGCGAGAGAGAGAAGAGAATGAGGAGAGAGAAAGACGCGGGAGTGAATAGATGAGTTAAGTGACAAAACGCGAGGCCATTAACCGAAGAGCACAGTTGAGAGGAGGTTTCAGAAGGGCCATTCGAGTAAGCAAAAATTTTCTCGCGCTTTCTCGCCGGAGAAAATTGAGGCTGGTGCCGTGAGTTCTTTTGATTTTTGGTAATGAATTTGGATGAATATGAAGATATAAAACTCCTTCAATTTTCCCTCTAAACCCTCCCTTATGTTTTTGAATTGGAAGAACAAAATTTTGGGCCAAGTTTGGTTGGGCCCAATGGTAGAATCTGGGTTAGCCCAAAATGATTTGGGCTTATGAAGTTTGGTGGGGCCCAATTCAAATATTTGAAATGGGCAAATCTTAGACTGGGCTCAAGCTCGTTGGGCCGATAATAGAAGCTGTAGCAGCTTTTCATTGGGACATTTATGGCCAATCCTATTTATCGGACTTATTTATCTTTAAATTTAAGAGTTTAGTATAATTCAAATTGTTTCGGTTTAGAAGTAAACAAAAACCAAACTATTACTTACCATTCCATGAAATCTAGAATCAAACTAAACCAAACTATGAAAATTTTATAATCAAACAAGACCGAATTAGTTAACCCCAGTTCAGTTCAAATTAAAATTACAATTTTTAGAAATATTGTCAACATTCATAATATGATCACAAAATACTGGTTTAGGTAATTGTTTACAACTATACAAGAACAAACTTGCAAAAGCAAAAAAATTACAACTTATGTATACATTAGATATTAATAAGATATATGAGTGTTTATGTATGTAACAAATTATTATATATATATATATATAAACGATTCAATTCAATTCCAAATCAGACCTATAACTATAAAAACACGGATTGATAAGTCGTTTTTCATACCCAAAATAAATATTAAAAACCAAATAAAAACTATTATTCAATAGAATAGCAATTAAGATCAGGTATCGTTCCAATGGAAACAAATAAGCTAGTGTGCATTAATTTCAATCAATTCCTAAATTAATTCAATAAAGATTGTTCATATGATGATAATTTAAGTTAAAAAAAAAAAAAAAGATTAAAAACTAAAGTAACAAGAGCAATGTAAATTTAAGATTAGATACGAAAGTGAGGGTTTTAGGGTTATTACTCCACCACCAATCTCATAGTTAGGATTTATTGATTCACTTCATGAAAAATCACTATTATGATGATAATGATATGGAAAATGCCTCGTAGCTCGATTTTTAAGGCTCGAATTGGCTCGAAAGAGGGAGAGAAGAGAGGAGAAGGAGAGAAAGAGAGAGAAGAGAGGAAGAAGGAGAAGATCGACCGATCGTCTGCCTCTACCCAGCCCCGCCTGCCCAACCCCGGTCGTCTGCCCAGCCCCTCTGCCTCTGCCCGATCGTGTCGCCGCAGCTCGCCCCGCGCAGCCGCGCCGTAGCTCGCCCACCGCAGCCCCGCCTCCTCCTCCAGCCCAATTTTTATGGCCCCCTCCCCTCCAGTTCTCCTCACTCCTCCTCCCGATCTGCAACCCCCCTCTTCTTCTTCTCCCTTCTTTTTCTTCTTCCCGATCTGCAACAAAAACACAAAAAAAAAAAAATCGACACCAAAACGATGTCGTTTTGGTGTCGAGCCAAACTCGAGCCACTCGTTTTCGAGCTACGTAGCACTGCCGTAATGATATATCGTGGCTACAAATCCTAATAACATCTTCAAGAAAAATTCATATATTCAAATCAGGTACATGAATCATCATTGTTGACACAAAGTGTCTGCATTAAACTAATGCCATAGACACGCCTTGCCTTCTCTAGGTACGACTCTCTCTTTTTTTTATCAAAAGAAAATTCCATTAAGGATAGCCAAAAAATAAAGCATACACCAAACAAAAAAATATTACAAGAAGCCCAAAGGTGAAAAACTATGAAAATATCCAAACGCACAATAGTACTCGTGCTCGTATTGCGAAGCAGAGCCAATCATAAGAGTTTGGCGTTAGAAGCATATCTGAGATAAATCATACGTTACAACCACAACACCAATGGACTCCAAAAGCACAACCAAAAACCAAAGAAAAGAAAGCAAAAAAAAAACTTGACCTTAGACCCAAAACGGCCAAATCTGTGTAGGCGGGCCAAATCCATGGCAGATCTGGTGGCGAAATGTTGGTGATAGCTTCGGCATAAGTCAGTAAAGGAAGAACAAGGCAAATCTAGAGTTAGCGGGAAATGGAGAGAAGAGTGTTATCCACATTGTGTAAATGGTGTGATTAAATAATACAAATAAATTCATAATTAACAATTTAAATTCCAGAATAAGAAACGTGTTGAACATTACAAGTTGAACAGAAATACATAATAAAGTAAAATGGCAAAAAAGAAGCAAACCGAAACCTGTACTAGACAATGTCCTTAAAACAAATTCGCCGCCTCATCGATTGGGTACTGGAGGTTCTTCGACGTCTGTCTTCCAAGATACGACGGTTAGACCAGCTACAGCAAAGCACCTACTGCGTAGCTTTAGCAAACAGAACTAAGGCAACACTCTCTTACTAGGAAGAATAAAAACTAGAGAAAACTAGAAAACAAGAATTCTGGAGGAGGAAAACTAAAGAGAGGGGCCTCTTTTTATATATATGGAGGAAGAGAGGAAGATGCTCATTCCATCAAGGCCCATTACAAAATGTAGAATTAAACTCTGCAAAACAGATGGATTTAATCCATTATGAATATAGAGGAGTTACCAGATTTCGCAAGCATGTGTATTGTGTATATTCCTGCAGCCACATATCTGGTTTGGCCCAAGAAGATTAAGATGGGTGGGCCAAGAACCCAACCCAACCCAACCCCCATACTTAATCCAGGCCAGCAAGCCTCAAGCCCAAGATCTAAGATCCACGATCCACGAACTCGGACCTAGACCCGACTCGGTCCGAGCGGGCCTCGCACGCACGCGCACATTTGGAAATTTTTGCATAACCAACTTGGTCTATAATCTTGGCCCAAGTCCATCCTTGAAGCATCCATAACTCCTTCCTTCAAAAAATTTGGATGCCCCAAAGGACTCACACCCTTAGACAAAAAATGGGATTTAAATACCCATCAATACTCTTTTTATAATCAATGTGAGATAGAAGATTACACACCTTACCCAACACCTCTTTCATGAGGCCAACTTAATGAGTCAATTTCTCATTCAAATCTTAATGGTTTTTGGTCATTCTTTTTGTGGTGTAAAGATCTCATTACAAAGAATCTAAACCCACTTTAATCCACCTCAACAGAGGATTGGCACCCACTATCGCAATAAAGTCACCAAAAAACCATTAATTCCCAATAATCTCCCACATGAATAAAAATTGACCGAATAACAACAAACACACAATGTGACGCCCCAAAAATCGCGAACTTAAAAGAATATATATTAATTAAATACAGGGTTTATCTAAGGTTAGAAGTCTAGGAAACGACACTAATGAGTCTTATGGCCAATAACTAAGTAAGATCCCAAATCGTCGGAGGAGTCAAGTTAGCCTCCCTTCTAAATCCAGTTTTCTTAGGTAGCGCACCACCCTTTTGATAGATCTTAAAAGGCATTGACGCAAGGTCTCATAAGCAACGCAGAGATAGACATAGGATTACAAAGTAAATAATAATTATAGCATCTCAAATTTTAAATTTACAAAACGAGTTCCATTACTATTACAATCCAAAACGAATAAATAACAGCACAATTAGACTAATGAGCGAAATGGTTCCAAACTTTCTTTAAGGAAAACTTAAGTCTTCAAATGTCTTTGACTCTTTGTTGGCTTCGTACGTTTCTTTGATACCTAGTATATGAAACGCCATGAGCTTTGAATGCCCAGTAAATGCACACACATACCATCCATTTTTCCCAATCCAATACACTATCACAATTATAACAAGCAAGTAATGAAGCATGATAATCATTCAATAATAAAGGATTACAAGGTTAGATGTTAGAAATCTAGAAATCCCCCAAAGAGACTTCGTCCTCTCAACCACAAGAATCGGACGCGGATTATTCGGTATGCCCCCTATTTTGCTGCTTTGTTGCAAAACTAACCTCAGATGCCTACCAACGGTTATATACCACGTAGCACCAACCGCAGGGCCTCAAAAGAGACGGTAATAATGGGCCTTGCCCAAATCCCTCCTTACACCAAATACCTAGGGTCTGAATACAATCGCTCCGTTCAAGGGTTCCGAAAACCACTTGCGCAAGATTTTAACTTCCAAATAGGGAACGCATCCTGTCAACCAATCAATATCTTAGTAATCTTGTCCAAAAATTCGCAATCCATTACCACCCATTAAGTTTCCCGTTTGAGTTAAATATTTTAAGTCAGAGTTAGGACATGCTTTTGAAACAACATCTATTGCACAAGTTTGAACAACTAAATAATACAAATAGAAGGAAATAAGGTTACAACACATGAGATTCACATATGAAGATAGGTACAAGTAGCTCTAGGCATAATCAAGTAGTTAAGGGAATAAATTCGCACATGAATATAATTTCCAGATTTGCATAAGTGTGAACACCATCGAAGGATTAAAATAAAATACATAAACCTATGACATATGAAATATCACATCGAGACATGATCATAAATTAATAAGTATATTCATGAACACAAGAGCATAAAACACTAATGAAAACAGAATTTCCAAATTCAGTACTATCTAAAGATTATACTTAAAAGGGCTATTTCAGATTTTTCCAAAGCACGGCCTTCCTATGGTTTGTAGGGAATTTTATCTAGTTTTCAGAACATTTTTCAGAAATAGAATAGCTTTTCCAGATTTATAGTTATTTCATAAATACTCCAGCTCTGTCCAGATTCATCGACTGTTATGAAAATCAAATTTTCTCACAAACCGCTCACTTGTTTTTAATGAAACAAATTTTCCTTGAAAGATAACTCCTTAAGAAAGATTTTGACATGAAATGGAGGTCCAAAATATTTTTCTACATTTTTCTAAAATTTTCGTAAGGTGGCTGTAAAACAGATTTTTCTGGCACAATTCTTGAAAATAGAAAGTTGGTGAGAAAAGAGGTCAGCTAGGGGAAATTTTCCACTTATCTTGTGATGAAAACATGATAAATAATATGTATTAAACTCAAAAATTTAAGGTGAATGTGTGCCTTTGAAAATTTTGAGAGATTGATAGGGAAAAATGTAGTCTTATACCGCTTAAGAGAAATAGAAGAAGGGTAAAATCAAGGCTCAACTCCTTTTATTTTTGACACAAGAATACCATTATAACACGTCTGAAAAGACCATTTTAAACTTCTAATAACATGTATTTGAAAAAGGAAAATGGAAGAGAGAGTTGTGTTGTGGCGTACTTAAGGGTTGTTGGAATTGCTAGCAAACTTTTTCTTCCTCTCCTCTCTTCTGCCAAGCTCACCCGCCTTCCTTTGTTCTCTCTCAGCTGAATATAGTGTGTATAAGTGTTGTTCTTGTATGTAAAATGCTAGGGGAGGGATTGTTTATATAATGAATTTGGTGCAAAAGGTCCTAAATGTCCCTTGGTTGGAATTGGATTGGATAGTTTGGATTTAGTTTGAATTCAATGAAATAGTGGAGGATTAAAGGTCTTAATCAGGTTCCTAAATATGATCTAGTAAGGGTTTTCCTCCTAATCAAACCAACCTAGTTGCTTGTATACATGTATATAAAAGTTTGTACCAAGTCAAAGATTTTTCTTCCTTAAATCATGGAAAATTGTCTCATAGTACATTCATTACACCTACAATGGTGATGGCTAGCCATGTGATGGTGAATTGATGGACTTGTTTTAATATATATATATATATATTGTGTGTACCATTGTTGAAATTTGTAAAATAAAATGTTTTAAAAAAAGATTTTAGGATACAAGTGTATATATAAATATATAATGGTACTTGTTTAGAGTCAATTTGTGATTTAATAAAAATGTGAGGGCTTGGGCTCAATTAAAGTATCTATTTCAAGTGTAGAGTTAATAAATTAGTGTTAGGAAAAATAATTTGGTTTGTATTATCTTGCTTTGAATTTAAAGGTAAATAACCGAACGAAAACTGTGAAAATCGGAAGTTAAGGTTTAGAGCGATTAATCTAAAATTTGAGAGTTAAATAATTAATATTAGAGTGTTAGAAATGATTTCTAAGCTTCTAGGGTCGATTAGGGTTTGTATGGGTTTGTCCGTGATGCGTTTTCGGTTCTAAGGTTTAATTTGCGAACAATCAACGAATTAAGGGTTTTATTATAATAACTCAAAATTTAGGGACCTAAGAAGGTTTACAAAAGTTAGGGGTGTCACAACCTATCCCCCTTAAATAAATTTCTTCCTCGAAATTTTAGCCATTCTTCATGTCTCAAAATGTTGTGGACAATTGCATCCTAGTGCTGCCAACGTATTTTTAATCATTCAGATCATCTTCTCCACTCAAGTTCTTTCCCGTTCTGTCCTTAGTCTTGTTCTAATAGTAGTGTTTTGAATCGAATTCCTCCTCGATTAATGACTAAGGAAATGCGCTAATCTTTCGCGTTTTTGAAAACTTTGAACTGTTCATCATATGGGTAATGGCGTTGTTGTTCCAGTGTGAGGGCTTGTATTTCCAAATCCTTGATGTGGTGATCTACTCTTTCCTTTGGTAATTGTTGATGCCATTGAGTTTGTTGATTTGTTGAATCATGGAAACTAATCTACTCCCCTTAAAGCATTCCGTTGGATGGGTAAGCCGTCTCTTTCTTTTGGCAACTTTCGATAATAGCTAAGGTACAAGTAACAAATCTATTTCTAGGATGAGGTTGATGTCGGGTATCTTCATTCTTTGGGAGTCAAGAATTGTCGTACATTCAATTTCTAAGGGTCCACAAGTTCTAATGGTCCGATATAGCATAGTTACGAGGGATGTGATGGATAAAACATGTACTTAAGAATTATGAGACGAGTGTAAAAGTACCAAGACTTGGATTAATTAAGGAGAATTTACACCTTATGCTCGGATCACAAAACGTCCTTCAAAGAGGGTCCTAACTATTATCCTAGTTGTACTTTCCTTAAGTTCTTTTTGTGGTTCCTTACTTATCCCTTGGATGCGGCGCGGTGAGATCTTCTTCTGCTTGTAGTGTGAATGCTCTACCAATTGGCCTCTAACTACTGCTGAGCCTAGGCCTCTTGTTGTTTCCTGCCCACTGATATACTCGACCAGCTTGTTATATTTGTCCATGGCTTTTGACCGCTAATCCCTTGCGTGTTTGTTCTCGTTTCTTTTACCTGATATCCTGATTGAGCGAGTTGAGGACACTTATTCTTAAAATGTCCTAGTTGGCCACACTTGTAACATTTCCTCATTATATTCCTCCATTCTTCACTACGCCTTTGTTGACCTTGTGTTCCCTTATCATAAAGTGCTAATTTGGATTGGTTCCTAATATCCTTCACCTTGAAATTTTGTTGTTTAGCAGTCTCTGGCTTGATTACCCATGGTTGTTGTCTTAAGTGTTTTTCTTGATCTCTGTCTTGTTGGGGACATTCAAACCCCCTATGTCCCATTTGTTGACAATGATAGCACTGGATCAGCCTTACTAGTCTTTCTTGAAAACTTTTCTTCAAATTTTGTTGTTGTGGTTGTTGTGGTGGCATCCTGGAATAAGGTTTTTTTTTGTGCCACATTTCCCTTTTGGTTTCTCCAAGGTCCTACAAATGATTGACTCTCTTTCCTTTTGTTCCAAATCCTCCTTGCGTTAGCTACTTCCCTATCTAAGGTAGTGTCTACTACTTTATCATATGTTTGGAGTCGTTGAGGTAACACCCTTTCTCTAATTATAGGGTCTAGGCCCCACTCGAATCTTCGTGCCTTTTCTTCAGCATTTACCACATATTGAGTTATTGTGTCTTGCTCTAGCTTCTGAAATTCTTGAATTCTTTCCTGTTTGAACTCGTCCGGAAGATACTTTTTTAAGAATAGATTTCTAAACTATGCCCATGTCATCATTGTGATGTCCCTAGATTCCTTGATTAAGGTCCACCAATGGTCTGCTTCCCCTCCCAATTCATATCCAGCTAGAGTAATTCTATCATCATGCTCTGTTACTCCATTGTATCTAGTATTTTCTCAATTTGCTGAAGCCAGCTTCTTACAGTCCTTGAATCTAATACTCCTGTAAACTTAGGTGGTTTTTGTCCCCTAAACTTTAAAAAGAAGTGAGTCCTACCATCTTGTTGTTTCCTCTTAGGTATTCTAATCCTTTCAAAATTTGACCCCCGATATGCGAAATTTCAATTGTGTGCATTAGTTCATTCTCAAAATTTTGAGTTCCCAGCACCATTTTCCTATTGTATTGGACTCAAGTGTAGTCCATCATTTCTCTATTTTACAGTAAGGCATAAGCCAGAGTCTAATTATGGACGCAAAAGGGTAATCAACTAATTTTAACTTAGAGTTATCCAAGGGTGTTTGAAACAATAAGATCAAATAGTAGATAACAAATTTAGAGAAAAACACAATACTACTTCATATATAATAGTAGGTGCCATTACAAAAGGTAGTAGGCTTCATAACAAAAGGTTACACCATTGCCGCGATAGATGAGGTTCAAGACAAGAACCCCTGGTATTACGACATTTGAAATTTTCTAGAGAATGATACGTATCCACCAGGGGCAAATGCCAAGGATAAACGGGGAATATGGTGTCTGGACGTCCAATTCATCATCTAGGAAAATAAGTTGTACAAAAGAGGCCATCTGGGAATGTATAAGCTCTGTGTCGAAAAAGAGGAGTCGAAGCATCTGATGGAGACCATCCATGGGAAAGAATGTGGAGCACACATGAATGGTGTGATGCTGGCTAGGAAGATCCTCAGACAATGCTATTATTGGTCAACTATGGAGGAGGATTGTATCAACTTTGTTCGGCGATGCCACAAATGTCAAATTCATGTTAATCGTATGAACATCCTACCGTCAAAGCTTTACAACATGACTTTGCCATGGCCTTTCTCAGTTTGGGGAATTGATGTCATCAGGGCAGTCTTGCCAAAGGGTTGAAATGGACATGATTACATTCTAGTGGCGATTGACTATTTTACCAAGTGGATAGAAGCTCAATCTTATTCTATGTTGAAGACGTCACATGTGGCCAAGTTTATTAGAAACAACATCATCTGTAGGCATGGGGTGCCAAATGAGATCATCTCGAATAATGGCTCACACTTCAAAAAGAGGTGGTCGATTTGCTCGAGAAATACAATGTGGCTTTTCATAAGTCATCAACGTACAGGCCACAGACCAACATAGCTATTGAGGCCGCTAACAAGAATGTCAAGAACAACCTACGGAAGATGGTGGAATCTTACAAAGACTGGCTAGATAAACTGGCATTTGCACTCTGGGGTTATAGAATGTCAATTCGAACATCTACAGGGGCAACCCCCTATTCTCTAGTATATGGAATGGAAGTTGTTCTGCCGATTAAGATTGAAATACTGTCACAATGGATTATGGTCGAGTGTCAGATAACAGAGATGGATTGGCAGTAGAGTAGATTTGAAGATTGATGTTGCTTGACGAGAGGAGGTTGAAGGTGTTATATCATATCCAAGGATATCAATGCAGAATTGCTAAGGCTTTCAACAAGAAAGTCAAATCCAGAAATCTCAAGGAAGAAGATATGGTGCTTAAACACAACTGATCTCCCATCCATAACCCTAGGGGCAAGTTCAAGCCCAATTGGACTGGTCCTTATATCATCAAATTTGTCTGGTCAGGAAGAGTGATTATCCTTATGGATTTAGAGAGCCTGAAGTTCTCACAGCTGATTAACATGGACAAGTTGAAGAAATATTATCCCTGAAAGGCTCACTAGATTGAAAACCCAAAAGGGCGACCCAGGCAAAAGTTAGAGCAAGAAAAATTGGAAATAAAGAAAAATGGAGCTTGCAAGGTTGAAAACTCGAAAGGGTGATTTTGGCAAAAGTTAGAGCGCAAAAGGAGAGAGAGTTAATACTCGAGTGAACCTGACCCGAACTACGTAAGGCCTGATTCCTATCTTTAGGATATGTAGGAAACTTCATCTTGATGTTCGGCCATAACCATCTCCAACTCAACTGTTCTATCCATTTGTTTGATCGGGCCATCTTTTTTCCATCATCATCCGTTAGCTTGGTTGCGTTAGCTTCCATTTGGCAGAAGGGTCAGTTGCAAGATAAAGTAGTGTTGCTGAAGGCAGTTATGAGTAGTTATGATCTTCTGATTTGGGGTTATACATCTTAAGGAGTGATTCCATGTGTGTCAGGTAGTGATTGTTTCCAAAAATTGTTTTGAAAAGTTTTAATAATGTTGATTTTCTCAATTTTACCTTTTACAACTCAAACCATTCTTTAGACCAAAAAGGAAAACTTTCAGTACTCGTAACTTTAATTCCATTGATTTCAACAAACGTACATTCTCTAACTCTCTGATTAAATCAAAGTTACTTTTACATCATAAAAACTTGAAAAGAAAGGTCAAAAACAATAAACTAGGGGCATAAATAAGTTAGGTGATCCTATGTCTCCTGCTCGCGCTCGTGGAAGTCTTCGTAGCCAAGGATGGCCCAACCTGTGCTTCGTCCTCAAGCCAAGCCAAGCCAAGCACTCACCAGAAAAGGTGTAACTGAAGCTAACAGCAAGGGCTAGAAGTTCTCTCGTCCTCCAAGCAGCAAGATACCGAGCCAAGTGTGAAGCACGAATGGGAAATGGAGTTGGGTATTCATTCCCCTCCTTTGGAGACGTCTGATCATGGCCAAATTGGCGTCTGAACCTAAATGGAAAATAGAACGCATAGTGCGTAAGGCTAATCAACTGTATACCCGACTGTGGACATACTGTAGCCCATCTCAGTCAAGTTAAGCCAGGGGCAACGCTAAGTGATGTCAGCCATGGATCTATTTCACATCCAGTCACACCACAATCCCTCCGAGGGAAAATCCACTAGCTGTGGACAAAAGAAGTAGGCTCTGGCTGAATGCTTGGGACAAGGGTCCACCACTCTCAGTTTATCCATCAACCATACCTGGGAAGGGATGAAAAATAAGAGATTAAAGAATAGATAGATGTGCATTGAGAGAAAAAGTAAGGAAAGGGTTTCAAGAGGAAAATACATAATATGTGTGGAGTGATGTGAAAAATCAGAAATAAAAAGGATGAGAAATAACACCTGGAGAAGCAGTGGACTCCCTGCAAACTGAGTAGTCTCTTGCCAATGAAAAACATTTATGCAGCTCTTACCCTTCTCAAGGTATTGGGCCACTTCAGTCAACCTAATACTGGCTCCATCGCAACTACGGGCAAGAAGGAAGTGTATAAGCAAGCATAAGTAGAGGGTATATTGACGATAACCTTGCCAAAGAAGGTCACCTCTGTCTCTAATGCCAGAAAACTGACGAATTAAACCGGGAATCTCCAACTCCCCGTCATGAGCCAAGAATCGAGCCTCATATAGAGTGATCCCACACATCTGTTCCAAAGCTCGTGCGTGGCCAAGACGGGGTCGAGGCATAATCTTCTCATCACGATAGGACTTCATCAATGCTTGAAATTCTTCAAGCGTAGGGCACGTCTCTTGCACTTTGAAGTGAAATACGTGTGTAACTGGGTTCTAACATCAAATGGCGGCATATAGGAATAGAAAACAAAGCGAAGTACGGCTTAACAGAAAAAGAGCATTTATGCCAAAACTCCAAAAAATTACCTTTTCTGTGTCGTCTAAAGTGGCTACCCAATCCTTGAGCCTCTCGACAAAAAATATCTCTATTTTTAGAGAAAACAACAACATGAATGAAGTTTTGTCGAAGAAATAGCGAGAGAAGACCTTTGATAAAGGACAAGGTTGTGTAAGTGGATGCCAGTTGTCAGCCAGCTGTCCAGCCATAACACTTGGCCGGCCGATCATCTCTCATGGCCAGCCGTCCCTCCAGGTGGCCAGCCAACTAGATCTATTGGCCAGGCATCTGAGTTTGTTCTGGTCTGTTTACTTTGAGGTCTTATTTTGAGTCTTGTGTTTCTAGCAGGTGTAAATAACCGTGTTTAGGTTGTTTTTACTTTGTTTTCTTGTTTATCGAGTTGTTTTTTGCATTTTGGGTCGGTTGTCTGCTCAATATTCGATTACGAACATTGCTCCAATACAAGCATTTTGTACATTTAGTTCCAATTTTGATGCAAATGTGGTGCTAATCTAGAGATGTTGTGCAAAACAAAACTCGTTTTATAAAACTGTACGGTTTTACCCAAATCATAGTTTTTTTTTTTTACAAAAGCGGGAATACAAGTGTTTCAAAAACAAAAATAAAGACCTATCTGAAGCTATACAAGTGCTAAACTACCAAAACAAAAGAAAAATAAGCAAAAAGAGTACAAAAATCTACGTTAGTCGCATCAGACAACCTGAGAGACCCTCTTCTTCCTCTTCTGCGGAGGGGACTCTAGGGCACAATCACCCTCAACGCCGCTATCATCAGAAGTGTAGGACTCAGAGCCAGAGTTGGTCTCGGCATCCTCCTCGCTCCCTAACCTCGAGCCAGCATCAACGTCCTCACTCTCAGACTCGGAAAACCAGCTACGTCCATAGCAGGAGAGGCTTCACCAATATCAGCCTCGGTGACATGAACAGCCCCTCCAACCACAAGAGCACCTGCAGCATCTCCTGCATGAACTCTGATCAGGGGTGGCATCAAATAAGTCCTGATAAAGTCCGCATAATCCCCAACCCCTAAAAAAAATCGATATCATGCCTTGCCATGTAATGTACGATAACCTCAACTAGGAGGCTATCAACTGTCCTTGTAGATGCTGGAGGAGGAGCAGGAACAACCGAAGCAAGTAGGCCAGGGTCTGGCACAAGAACTGCTCTCCTAAATACCAGGTCTGACAGAATGGACCCTCCAGCAAGATCTAAAATCGAGAGGTAGCCCAGGACCCGGCATACTGATCTCGTATCGCGGTCGGCATCATCACCCAAGGCTGCCTGTGATCTGCAATAGAGAATTCACAGTTGTCAGTTGTCGTTTGTTGTCACAAAGTGGATCAAAGTAGTATAACGGAATTGAATGGAATGGGTATGAATTTCAGACTACCTCGCAAGCCGTCACCGTGCCAAAATATCGGAGGTAGTAGGCGAAAATGGTATTGTCACGACGCCTAGGGTGGCATCTGTCGTTATACCGTTGGGAGTAAGGTATGGCCGGCTCTACCTCGTCTCTCGGAACTGGGGCAAGGCTAGGGAAATATGCATATACCCAGAGTTGCGAAGAAGAGATCAATTTGTGAGTCAACATGTATGAACAAAAATAAGGTCAAAAAGTGCAAAGCTGAAAGCACAATGTGTAAACAAGGAATAAAAGTAGAAAGTGCAAAGTAGAAAGCACAAATGAAGACAAAATGTGCAAAACGGAAAGTTACTAAAAGTAAAAGAACTGTGTGTACCTCCTAGGCTGTCTAGTAGCCTCTGACTTTGTTTCCCTTCTTGAGGGAACCAGAGATCATGTACCCTGTACAAGGTGGCGAGGCTAGTGCCACTGCAGACTGTAGAACCAAACTAGGGACAGCACTACCAGGGGGCTCAGAAGATACAAACCTACGGTATTCCACCTATTCGCAAAGTGGTACCGAGGAGGTAGATTAGGAATCCATGGTATAGTGCTCAATCTCCTCCTAAGTCTCCGTCTGGCTCCCATGGAAATAGTCGTAGAACCAGCTATATCTGACCATTACCAGCTTGTCCAGCGGAGGGTGTGCCCCGAGCAGATGTATTCATACAGCCTCCCACTAGCTCCTGTCCATGTCAAAAGGATCGGATCACCCCTTACACTTAAGCTTGTGATCATTCGAGAAGTCATAGGGAGTCATTGTCATCCCCTGTGGAAGAGAAGTGGAAAGAGTTGGTGGTGTCTCACCACCTCTCCACCAATGATCCAAGTAGAGCTCGACTAACCAGTAGTCACGAAAGCCCAACAAAATAGGCTAAAGCCCGCCTTGTTAACCAGCTCGCGGATCCAGACATGGAGCTTATGGTACCAATCTCTAGCGGTCACCACCCCATATCCTCTCCTAGAGAGAGCCACACCCTATGTCGAAAAGGGAATATGTCAGATGCATAACAGAATGAAAGATAGTAATGAAATGAAAAAACAAGCAAAGTGTATGAAATGTTTTTACTTCAACAGCATCATGAGAAAGATGGGAGGCCAGCTCTCTCAACAGGACATCCTCGGGCATGCCCATAGCAAAATCCTCAAACCGTAGTATCTCCCCGGGCCATCGTATGTGTCCGGGGGTGGTAAGTGGCCGGATCAAAGGGTCTTACCCTCAGCGGTGGCAACTCCAGCTCATGCCCTGGAGGGTATATCTCCTTCGCCTCGATGTCAGTGGCGATGTCCTCTGCCGCCTTGCCAGCTTCATCAACTATTGGCTCCTCAACCTCTGCAATAGATAGAAGTATTGATACCTCAAGAGGGGCACCGTCGTGTGGAATACCATTCGTCATGGAGAAATATGGGAGAAAATGAGAGAGAAAAAGGTTAAAAAAAAAACCCTTAAAAAGTCAAACCTTAGGAAAGAGAAGAAGTCAAAACCCGGGAAAAAGTGTGAAACCCAAGAAAAACACGAGGGAAATGAACCCAAAGCAATGAAAAACCCAAAAACTCAACCAAAACAAAATTCAACAGGTTTAAAGTGAAGAGGGCCAAAGGTATTTTACAAAAAAAAGTGTGCATGGGACGTTGGGTAATGCGTATAAAACACAAAGTTAGACAAAGAGAGCACTTAGAGAGAGAGGGTTATGATTTTCGATCGGTTTGGGTGTGTTAGTATCAGCCATGGTGCTGTTTTTATAAACCATGGGCTGAAATGGCCTTTTTGCCCCTGAAAACCCATCGGGTGGCCGGACGGCCAGGCATTTGGTCCAAGGTGGTTTTTTGCTGAGGTCTTGCCTATTCTATGCATGGAGAGTCCTGTATGCATCATAAAGGGAAGAATTACAGAAATTGGGTTTGTTTCGGTCACAAAAAATTTCGACGTATGGTTTCGGAGGCACCGTTTCAAAGTCCCATTGTCGATTCAAAGTGAGAACATGCCCTAATTTCAAGTTTAAGCGAGTTGCATCCTTTTTTAGCATTTTGAGGAACCTTCGAGCTGTAAGTCGGAGATTGGTGCAAGGTGTCTTAGAACACCACTTTCTGCTTATCTTTTGAAGTTGCATACCCATTATGTTTAATAGAACATGCATTAGATTGTATTTCGCATACCTATTATGTTGCATAAAACATGCACTGCAGCATAGAACATGCGTCACTGCATATGTCATTTCAATGCGTTGCATTCATGTGCATTGTGTTTTTCTTTGTATCCACCCTTGTCACATGAGTGTGATTGGACTTATACTCATCGACCTCTCTACACGGAAGTGTAGTTAGGTTTGTTTCTTGTTCTCTCTACATGAAAGTGTAGTTAGGATTGTCTCCCCACCTCTCTATGTGGAAGTGTAGTTAGGTTTGTTTCTTGTTAACCTCTCTATGCAGAAGTGTAGTTAGGTTTGTCCTTTTTATGCAAAAGTGTAGTTTGGGTTGTTTTTGTACCCCTCTACGCAGAAGTGTAGTTTGGATTGTCCTTATATCCCTCTACGTGGAAGTGTAGTTTGGGTTGTTCTTGTACCCCTCTATGCGGAAGTGTAGTTTAGGTTATTCTTGAATCTCGCTATGCGGAAGTGTAGTTTGGGTCGTTCTTGTTCCTCTTTATGTGGAAGTGTAGTTTGGTTTGTTCTTGTTCCTCTCTACGCGGAAGTGTAGTTAGGATTGTTTCTAGTCAACCTTTCTACGCGGAAGTGTAATTAGGTTTGTTTTTTGTTAACCTCTTTACGCGGAAGTGTAGTTAGGTTTGTCCTTTCTACGCGAAAGTGTAGTCAGGAATGTTTCTTAACCTCTCTACGCAGAAGTGTAGTTAGGTTTGTTGTTTCTTAACCTTTCTACTTGGAAGTGTAGTGAGGATTATTTTCTTGTTAACCTTTCTACACGGAAGTGCAGTGAGGATTGTTTTCTTGTTGACCTTTCTACGCAGAAGTGTAGTTAGGATGGTTTCTTGTTAACCTTTCTATGTGGAAGCATAGTTAGGATTGTTTCTTGTTAATTTTCTGCGTGGAAGCGTAGTTAAGATTGTCTCTACAACCTTTATACCGCAATATGTAGTGTGGCTTATGCCCTTTTTCTTCATTTTTGGGTGGTATGCTCATTTATGATTTCAATTGTTACATTGCATTGAATCGCATCTTCCTAATTTACAAGCGGCATGCTCGTTTGTGTTCTCAATTGTTGCATCACATCATATATCATTTTATATCCCTGTCCCTGAACTATGCTGGTTTGATTCCTTGCAAAGAGATACGTAGGCAACTTTCAAGTTCAACCAATTGCATTTACGTCTTGATTTCTTGCCCAAGTCTTGTGGCCGTGTCAAATGGGTTGTCTTTAGACTTTGACATTCACTCACGTCATTTCATGACTTCAAGCTCTGTCAAAGAGGGGTAATTGTAGACACCCCATTTTTGACCGCCCTTAAGACTTGGGCTCCTTAGGTTGATCACTCGATGATGAAATAATATGTTGTACAAACGTTCGGTTTTTTCAGCAAAAAGCCTTGGTTTTTAGTCTCAGAGCCTAGAACCTTGCACCTCCTTTTGACCAAAACCCAATTTTTTTTAGCCTGACCACTTAGAGGCCTGCTGGCCAACAGGTGGCCGGCTGGCTAAAAATTAGTGGCCCGCTGTCCCCCTACCTGGCCGATCGGCCAGGTTTCCCGACAGAACAGATATTTACTGCCAACTATGCATGCACTACACTAGCTGGCTCAATACAGATATTTCCGAGATAACAAACTGTTTTTCTATATATACTTGACCATTCCTTATGGTTTTAGGTTAGAACAATTCACCAAAGCTCAAAAACTTGCTAAGCACTCTCCCTATATATCTTGCAATATACATACACTTCCTAAACCAAAAATTTGAGACTCCTCACTAAGGTTCTTGAGCTCAAATATCAGCCGTTCAGAGTGAAAACTTTGTGGTTTGTGAACAAAGGAATAACTCCTCTTCAAGAGGTATAACTTTGGCTATCCTCACACTACTTCTTCCTTCTCTTTTCTTGTTGTTTTCATACTATTTTTGGACTGTTTTGGTGGGCTTAAACTTGTGATTTAAAGCTACAAAAGATAGAGGGGTTAACCACCCTTTTTGAACCTTATTCTATAAGCTTTTATCCTTGTGTTTCCCACTTGCCTCTCAACCTTTGGCCACTGTTTTTCAAAGTTTTAAGAGGCTAAAATATGTGATTTTGAGGTCCAAAAAGTGGAGGGGTTCGCCACCATTCCTTAGGCTTGCTTACTAGCTTTAATTCTCTTTCATTTTTGCTCACTTTTCTAAGCTTTTCAAGCTGATTTTCTAGCATTGTTTGTTGTTTTTAGGACTATTTTAGTATGTTTATTTAGTTTATGCTTTGAATATTAGGCTTGTGTTGTTGTAAGTCCTCATAGGTTTGGTGGTTTAAGCCCTAGACACCAACCTATTTGAGTTGATAGCTTTTATTTCATAGCTTTCATACATATACTCACACTTATAATAATAATTTATGCAACCTTCCTCCTTTCTTGGTTTTCTTTCTCTTTTCTTAAGAGTTGTTTCAAACAATTGATGGATGTTTAACGTATGAGAAAGAGACCTTCCATGTTTAGTGGTTTAATCTCTTCGGAGGTTCATTACTATGGCAGTACATCTCTCTCATGCCAAGAACAACTTCTTATTTGACACTTCTTTTCATTAGTGGATGAAATTATCACTTTTGGACAAAATTGTGATAACCCTGTCCCGTGTTATGCTAATTAATCTTAATTATGATTATGGTTATGTGCTTAATATTATTTTGAGTGCCATTTATATGATTATATGTGTTTTTGAATTTCTGTCAATTCACCGTAGGAAATCTGTTTGATTCTCTGCTATAAAATTTAATTAAAGATCATAAAGGCATCAAAAAGCAAAATTGACTGTATTTTTGTGCTTAGCATGATTTTTAGAGCCTACAGTGAAGTTTAATTAAAAATTGATTCAGATCAAAATAATTAGATTAAGCTGATTGAAATAGGTACAATTAATTAGCCTTAATACAAGTTGATTAAGCAAGTATATATATATGGCCTATTTATAGTCAAGCTCGGCATTTTGAGCTCAAAATCTGATACACACTCTAGAAAGAGGGAGAGGGACAGTTCTAGAGAGAGAATAAAGGCAAAATTGTGGAATTAAGCTAGAAGCTTGAGAATTTGGAAACTAAGTTCAAGAATTAGCTATAGTTTAAAGAATTAGAGCTCCTAGGTGAGTAATTGAACTCAACTTCATGAGTTTAAGTTCATAATTAAGTGAATTCAAGCAAGATGAACAATTAAGTGCAAGAATTGAGTTGATTATAATGAATTTGAAGTCAATATGGCCATACATGTAGAGAGTTGCCATGGGATTGCATAATCAAGCATGTAGTATGTTAAATATGAAAAATTGAGTATCAAATAATACATATAAGCATGGTTTTGTTGAATTTCATGATTATAAGCATCATTTGTACCATTTGAAATAGTATTGGAACCTATATTACACATGCATGCATAATCCATGTAGTTATGAAGTTTGGTTGCATGTGTTTTGAAGTTGTCAAGAAGAATATGAAATGATTCAAGAATTGGATCATGGCTTTAGGCAATTGGTCTCAAATTATCTATATTCTCATGCTATGTAATGTCTTTCCATGTTTTGTACCAAAAATACGAACTTTGGACCTTTGAACATCAAGTTTGTGCTTCAAAGAGAGTTCTGGAAAACCTAGAATTTGACTTGTCCACTCGAGCGAGGAAAGCGTCGCTCGAGCGTGAAAGTCGAGCTCCCAGAAGTTTTACAGAATTGCACAGCGGCTCGAGCAGCCAAAGCTGCCCTCAAGCGTACCCTGTTTTCCAAGGCTCCTCGCTCGATTGTCAAAAGTCTTGCTCGAGCGTAAAATGCATGCAACCAGTACTTTCTCAAAGTTTTGTAGTCTGCTCGAGCGACCAATCTTGCGCTCGAGCGGAGAGTCCTGCTTCAGAAATTTTGAAAAGTTGTTTTACGCTCATTTTTTTCGTTCTTTTTCATTTCTAAGCACTCTTAGGCATGCATGGAACATTGTAAATGAGTTAAAGGGATAAGAAAGAAGCCTAAGAGAAATAAACAATTTGAGAACAGATTGAATCACTTGTGACCCGATATGTTGTAAATTGTGTAAGGCCAAGCGTAAGGGCGAATCCATCAGCAGAACACTGTGACTAATATCTTAATAAGAATGTATTGAAGTATACTACTTTCCAAATGCTCACTTATATATGAGTTCTACGAGTTGTTAAATTGAACTGGATATTCGTCATGCCAATGATTAAATAAAGCCGTTGGAATATGATTATGATTACGATTACGACGTGCTTATGATCTCAAGTATGAAATGCACATAACATGAATAACTAGGCCAAAGGCTGTTTGATACGAATGTCAGGCCAAAGGCCATTTGATATGAATGTTGGGCCAAAGGCCGTTTAATATAAATGATTGGGCTAAAGGCTGTTTGACATGAATGTTGAGCCAAAGGCCGTTTGATATGAATGATTGGGCCAAAGGTCGTTGGACATAAATGATTGGGCCAAAGGCCGTTTCACGTGAATGATTTGGCCAAAGGCCGTTAGACATAAATGATTGGGCCAAAGGCCATTTGACATGAATGATTGGACCAAAGGCCATTGGACATAAATGAATGGGCCAAAGGCCGTTTGACATGGATGAATTGGGCCCGAGGCCGTTTGATAAGAATAAATTGGGCCTGAGGCCGTTTGATGTACTAGATAGAAACATGAATGGGCCTAAGGCTGTTAGATATGTCCGTTACGAATTTCATTCATGTAATTTCTTTATTTTGATATTATTCACTGGGCTTTCGCTCACTCTCATTTATGTGCATGTAGGTGGGCAAAGAGAGGTCCAAACCCAGCCTCAGTAAAGAATGTGAGAGGGAGTTAGTTTGAAGAGTCAGCTCGAATGTCTCACGCATGAGACTTTGTTTTTGTTCTTTTCTTTTGCTATTTTGGTGAACACATTAGATCACCTATGTACATAAGTTTTTGTTTGGCTAGCTGTATGTTTGAAAGTTCCTGGATGTAAAGAGATGGTAATTCTACCTATGTGTGTGAGTTATTATGAAATACTTTGGGTAATTTTACTATGCCATGTAAGCATAGCTTAATGGACAAAATTTTTGAGTCTGCTTCCATTTTGGCCCCTTAATTCTGTTGAATTATGTTTAATCAGGTTTGAGGTCGTAGGTAATCTCATGATTACTGGCCGGTTATGACCTTAATCCATAGGGGCAGATTCGGGTCATGACAAAAATGGTTAAAGAATAGAAAGGTAATAAAAAAGGCTAATAAAAATGGACTAAAAGAGGTACAAGATAATAAAATTGAGTTCGGTTCAATCGGACGTTATATTGAACCCATTGAGTCTTAAGACATTTCATACTCTTTAGTGATGATAATGGCTCAAGAATCAATGTCTAACGCTTCCCTTGAGGTAACTCCATGATAGGGAGGAGGTTTTTGTTAGTCTTTTATTGTCATTCATTGAGCCTTTGTCCCATCGATTCATAGATCATCATGCAACAAGCTTGCAATCATTGATGATTTGTGGATCGATTCTACTCCTTCTTGATCAATTGCATGATAGGGAGAGGCAAAGAGAATAAACATCCCCCGGAAACACTATGTTTTTGCTTTGTTTCTTTTCTGCTGTAACAGGGCAACACCTAAAAATAGTGGCCGGTCGGCCGGCCACCCTACCATCCGGCCGACCACTTTCCAAAAGCAGTGGCATTTTTCTTGCAGAATAGAGCAGAAGCTGGGGCAAAAACAAAATTATTTTCTGATTGTGAACAGAACAGTTCAGAAAGCAAAACAGAGTTTCCGGGAGGATGTTCTCAATTGTGCGCATGGTTCTTCGGCTCCCGTTAGAATTAACTATTTTAAATAGCTCTTAGATTAATGTGTTGAAATTAATTAGTTAAATTCCTTTCAATTTGTAATAGCTAATTAATATAGTTAATTAATTTGGCATTGTAATAGTTAGTTAGTTAGGACATTTATTCGAACCCTCTTGCATGAGGGCAAACTTGTAATATTGTGTGTGTCTTCCAACCCCCATTTTTTCTCTCTTTTATTTACTCGTTATGATGGATAACATATAGCATCATGTTTTCCTTAGCATTTTCCATGACTCTCATCCATTCGTTTTGCATGCATAAAGGTTCAGCTCATCATACTAATCAATGTCAAATTCCTTACTCGAATACGTGCTTTGTCGCATGTCTTGAATTAATTCACATGCCATGCTAATAGTTGAGCTTATTAATTACATATTGCATGTGTTGCATTAGCTATTTGCATCGTTAGGATCATGTATTTTTCTAACTATTTTTCTTCTATTTTGGCTTACCTCAGTTGAGTACTAGGTGAGTATTTTTGCTTTAACATATTGCATGCATGCGATTATTGCCATCTCAAGCATGTTTTCCATGAAGCTAAGTGCTTAAGTGATATACCTCTTGAATGCCGGTGGATGAAGGCTTTTTTACTTAAGTTGGGATAATTTGATTAATATACATATGAGATCACTTTTTTAAGTGGTACATATTCAACCACTTGTCAACACGAACATGAAATCAAAGCGTTCCAAATTGGGCAAATCAGTTTATACTTGTGTGCATCATATAGTAAATACAGCATAAAAAAAGAGCATATATTGTACATAAGAATCACATCATAATTAGTAAAGGCTGATTTTTGATTTGGTGAGTACGGTGCTCAATTCATGATTTTTCCCTCTCATACCTTAGTTCCCGAGTCAAGACACTTTGGTGATGATGGACAAGTGGCCTTTGGCACGAGTCACAGGTTTCCTAAATTTTCCAAAAACATTTAGGTGGTGACTCTGAAATCTGGCAAAGTGGTCTATTTTTGGCATTTTTGATTGAAAATCAATTTCTCAAAGATTTGCCAGATTTGGACTCTTTTATGTTTATCTATTTCACATTGCACTTATGAAATCAGATTCAGAACCATGGGAGTTCGAATTGGAGGGCTATCGTATCTGAGGAGACTAAACCCTTCCGAGGAGCACGAAAAACAAGCTACACTACCTCAAAGTGGTATGACAAAAGATGAAGGTTCACTCGATGAGCTTCCGAAACACAATGATTTATTCAGATCAAAACGAAGCTCTTGATAAGGATAACAACTTTAATGAAGGCCCAAAGATCGATTCTTGCTCTTCCTAGATGAAATCTAGGTTTTTCTTACTAGGGTTTTGGAAAAGGGGCTGCTAGAGAGAGAAGGGGAGTGGAAGAAATTATTTGGAAAAGTGTTTGGATCGCAATATAACTCTGTTGTCTTGACTAGACCGCTCGAGCGAACTTTCCTTCGCTCAAGCGAAGTGCCAAATACAAAGGGACCGCTTGAGCGAACTTTCCACCGCTCGAGTAGTAAACACAAGGTCTCAGAAGTTTTGTAGAGCTATAGTGAAAATACTAGAAGCTCGCATTCTTTGCTTGAGCAAACTTTCCATCGCTTGAGCAATCTTGCATGCAAAACTGCGAGATACTGGGAGTTACAAATCTCCACTCGAGCAACCAAATGACCGTTCGAGCGGTCACCGAATAACAGCTATTACAGCCTACCCCCTTAAGGAATTTCGTCATCGAAATTTGCTCAATTCCTGCCAAAACAACTCCAACAATTCCCAAGAAAAATAGATATCACCATAACAACAATCTCAACCATCACCACTTCTCAAATCAACACAAAATCAAAGCTAACTTCAAATAATAACATGGAAATTTTGATTTCTTTCATTAATCTCCTTTTACAATCTCTCTTACAAGGATCCAAAATTTACAAACAACAAGTTTACATGTCATTAAATAAATCTGGGTATTTCTCAGAACTTCAACTTCTTACTCCCAAGTGGCTTCTTTTATCCCATAAGGGAATAACCTTGCCCCTCAAAACTTGTTCCTGAGTGTCCAAGATATTAGTGTTCTCATCCACCTCTAAATTTGTCTATTCCAAAACATGGGAAGGATCAGGTTCATATTTTCAAAGCAAAAAACATGAAACACATCGTGTACTCCAGATAATTGCAGTGGTAGTGCAAGGCGATAAACCACCTCTCCCACCTGATCTGTGATATCTAAGGGGCCAATGAACCTAGGTGACAATTTTTTGCTTCGCCCAAATCTTATCAACGCTTTTCTAAGCAATATTTTCAAAAATACATGATCACCCACATCAAACGATACCGGTCTTCTTCTTCGGTTTGCATAGCTCTTCTGTCGACTCGGAGCCGTAACTAACTGTTTTTGACTGAGAGCTATTTTCTCCGTGGTCTCACGAACTAATTCAGGTCCAAGCATAGGCCAATCTCCGACTTCGGTCCAATACACCGGTGACCTACATAGTCACCCATATAAAGCTTCAAAAAGAACCATTCCAATACTAGCTTGATAGTTATTATTGTAAGCGAATTCTGGCAAAGGTAGGTGTCTCTCCCAAGAACCTTTAAAATCTAGTACACAAGCCCTCAATATATCTTCTAAGATTTGGATAGTGTGCTCAAACTGTCCGTCAGTTTGTGGGTGGTAAGTGGTGCTAAAAGTTAATTATGTACCCATAACAGTTTGTAGTCTTTGCCATAATCGTGCGGTGAAATGAGGGTCTCAATACGAGACGATACTCACCGAAACCCCATGAAGTTGGGCAATCTCTTTAACATAAAGTTTTGCCAAATAATCAACTGAGTCTCCCAAACACATAGTGAGAAAATGAGCCGACTTAGTTAACTGATCCACCACCACCCAAACTGCATCATTACCCATTTGTGTTCTAAGAAGGCTCGAAACAAAATCCATAGTAATATGTTCCCATTTCCATTCTGCGATAGGCAAGGGTAGTAATAACTAGGTCCATCGTTGATGTTCTGCCTTGACTTGCTAACAAGTTAGACACTTGGACATAAAAGAGGCCACATCTTGCTTCATACCCCTCCACCAAAATTGTCGACTAAGATCATGGTATATATTTGTAAGAAATGAGTGGTGAAATTCCTACAGTGTGTCGTCTTTACACGATTTTGGTACAAAAAGGCGGTCTAGATACCAGATATTTGATTCAGAATCTACCATCAAACCCTTTTCCTCATTCTCTTATGCAATCTTCTCATTGATTACCTCAACTTCCAAGTCACCCCGTTATGCCTCTATAACCCGAGTAATAAGTGTCGGCTGTGCAAGGACGAAAAACAAAGTGGCATGCTCAGAAGATTCACAAGATACAAATTAAATTCACCCAAGTCACCTAACATTTCCCATTCCCTAATTGCAAGACTAGCAATAGCACTCGCAGATTTTCTACTCAAAGCATCAGCCACCACATTGGCTTTTCTAGGATGATAATGTAATTCAAAATCATAACCTTCTAAAAATTTCATCCACATTCTTTAACGTAAATTCAAATCCTTTTGGGAAAACAAGTATGATCTGAGAACACCTCAAATTTCTCTATTCAAATAATGTCTCCACAATTTTAAAGCAAAAATAACTCTAGCTAGCTCCAGCTAGCTCTAAATCATGAGTCGGATAATTTTTTTCGTAGGTTTTCAATTGGCGCAAACCATACGCCACTACCTTACTCTCTTGCATCAAAACACATCCCAAACCTTCACAGTACACAGTGTAACCCAAACCTCTTTATGGAATGACTATGACCGGTGCAGTGGTTAATCTAGTTTTCAGCTCTAAGAAGGATTTCTCACATGATTCATTGCAAACAAATTTCACTCCCTTTCTCGTTAGCCTAGTCAACGACAAAGCTAAGGCGGAGAAGTCTTTCACAAACCGTCTATAGTAACCGGCTAGACCCAAGAAACTATGAATTTCAAATGCATTCCTAGGTCACTCTCAATTATGTATAGCTTCAATCTTTGAAGAATCTACGGCCACCCCATTCTTAGAAACAACGTGACCTAAGAATTTCACTTCAGAGAGCCAGAACTCACACTTTTCATACTTAGCATATAATCTGTGCTCTCTAAGTAATTGTAACACAATGCGATGGTGCACCTCATGTTCTTTCTCAAATGGTGAATTATAAGAATATCATCCACAAAAACTACCACAAATTTGTCAAGATATTCTTGGAAAACCTGATTCATCAAGTCCATAAAGTTGGTAGGAGAATTGGTTAAACCAAATGGCATCACAAGGAATTTATAATGGCCATAACGAGTATGAAAGGTCGTCTTTGGAATATCCTCTTCTTTCACATGTAATTGATGATACCCCGATCTTAGATCTATCTTTGAGAAACATTGAGAACCCGTAAGTTGGTCAAAAAGATCATCTATTCTAGGCAACGGGTATTTATTTTTAATCGTAACTCTATTCAGCTTGTTGTAATCAATGCATAGCCACAAACAACCATCCTTCTTCTTTGCAAAGAGAGTCGGTGCTCCCTAGTACTACTAGGGTGTATAAAACCCTTGTCTAACAACTCTTGTAATTGCTCCTTCAAAATGAGCAACTCTACCGAAGCAAATCTATAGGGTGACATAGAAATGGGTGTCATTCCTGACACTAGGTCAATAGAAAACGCAACCTCACGATGAGCTGGCAGCTTGGTGAGGTCCTCTGGAAAAACATCTAAATACTCACAAACCATCCTAGGGATTAACCCTCGTGTTTCACTATTCCCATCATTCATCAACATTGCAATAAGGGAAGTGAATTTTCCTTGACTCCGAGAGTCATATGATGGCATTAAAAGTCTATCAGTTTTATCTGCCATAAAATAAAAATAGTCACCTCCAGCAGTACACACGGTAATTCTCCCCCGGTAACAATCTATCACAACATGATAAGAGGACAACCAGTCCATATCGAAGATGACATCAAAACCTGTCATCTCTAATAGCATCAAATTGAAAGGAAGTCAGCGGTCAGCAACTTCAATCACACACCCGCGACACTCGTGGTTCAATACCATCTTACCCCCAATCGATGATTCTACCACGAGAGAAGATTCTAATGGTTCAGCCTCTAACACCAACATGGATGCAAATGAAGATGCTATGAATGAATGAGATGCCCCCGTATTTATCAACACATTGGCCCAAGTATTATATATAAGATATGTACCTCACATCATCATTGGCCCAATCGACTGTTTAGACGTGGTGACAACATAGACTCTCTCTTGGGGTCTCTGTTCACTCTGCTCACCTATCTGTTAATAGGCATGTTGCACGGTCTGTGTAGAGGTAGCCCCGTGTGCAGCTCGAGAAGCCTATCCAGACTGAACTAGCTGATGAGTTCGCCTTTGGCTCTGTCCTACTTGAAACCCTAAAGCATTGGCCATCCTGGCAATCTGAGGAAAAAACTTCTTCATATGACCCGGCTGGCCAGGCTGATAACAAATGGGCGATTGACTTCCACCCAAGGTTTGATTCTTAAGACGAGTAGAAGGTTGACGTTGTTGGTTACCTCTCTGCGGACATGTAATGGATTTATGACCCTACTCACCACATCAATAACAAAGGATCCCACTCTATCCCGTATTATCCGTACTTTTTCCTGACATAGGATTTGATGACATGAATGGTAATAGCAGTAGATTAGAAGATGTAAACCTCTTCGACCTCTTCGATGCCATAGAATCCCCTCAAGACTCTGTAAAACCGTGTCTCTTAAGCCACCGCCTTTTTTCCTAACCTTCAAGCATGATCTTAACAAGTGCTGCAGACTCTACTAACTGGTTATAATCTCATATCATATTTCCCATCACCTTCATCAAGATTCTTGGCCTCAGCCTCTTCCTCTTCTTAAACTCTAGAGACCTTCATTATTCTATGGCCACAAGATCTGGTGCAAAATGAGATAAACTCATAAAGGTAGCCTCAAACTCTGCCACTGTGGAGTCGGATTGTTTAAGTTCCTCAAACTCTCTCTGCAAACACTCTCTCGCAGTGAGAGAAATGTATTTCTCTTGAAATGCATTTCCACCATTGGTCAACATCCCCCTTCAATTGGTAACTAGCAAGCGCCACCGAAGTTCACCATACTGAATATCCAAAATCTCAAAAGATTTGGTGATTTGCTTAAGCCATTCATCCACCTTTAACAGTTCAGCACCCCTAAGAAATTCAGCGGGGTTGGAACGGAAAAACTCATTTTTCAGGAATGAAACTCTAGTCTCCCCTTCGATAGTTCTAGCTGCTTACTCAGCTCTAAGAATATCCATTGACTCCCTAATAACGTCAGCCATCTCCTGACCTAGCACTCCTATAGCGTTTTGGGCTGGTGGAGCGGCCACATTATTTTGACCAACTCCTTCTTCTTAAGGAGGGATCTCTGGTTGAGCTAGGATATCCCAACCAACTCGACGAGGTCTGCCACTACCCCTACCACATCCAAACATCCTATATAAGAGTAGATGCGGACAAGATTAACTCATAATTCATATACTAGTTCATCACTTCTCCTAAAGTCTCAATCTCATTCTCAACACATACGCACATACACAAACAGAACGTATACGGATCCTTCTCCCAGGATATCCACTCATTCCACATTCAAGGATTTCGTAGTGGAAAAACCATTGATCAGATGCAATTCCAAAAGGACTTTGATGAATGTAGTGGACACAAATCTTATCCTAGGGGATTGCCCCCATACACATCTAATCATATAAACACATAATCATATAAAACCATCAACCCCTTATCTTAGCATGACAACCCACTATGACGAGGTCACTTCCTATGAGCTCTAGGTATTTAACCCGGTTTGCTTTGATACCAAATTGTAACACTCCACCAAATATCATTTACATAGAACAGTTAAAAGTACATTCTTCACATACACGACACAATTCCATTTGAATATTTCTCTTTCTCATTGAACGACAGATTTTGTTTACAAAACAATTACAAAATACTTATCCCTGTTCAGTGAGCTAGAGAAGATTACAAAACAATTGCATTGTCCCTCTAGTTTAATAATTACATTGAGACCTTTAAAACAAAATTACAAAACTCAAAACAAAATAGAAAGGGAGTTCCATGGTTTCATTACAACTTCAAGTTCACAAAAGATTAGACTTTTTAATAAATAAAAATAGAAAATAGAAAGCCTTTTTCTTTTTCTTCTTCATTGACGGGTTTGGGGCTCTTCATTTCCTGAAAGGTTAGTAAATAGGAATGAAAATTTGCCCAGTAGAGAATAAATTTAACTAGTGTAGAATTTACCTCACATGCCCTCCAGTAGCCTTCCAGCAGCTCCATCTTTCAGCAGGATATGGAGCTCATGTACCCATAGAGGGTGGTGAGGCTAGCTACACCCCAGTCATACTCTCTCACTCGCTTGAGCTCCACCATGCCGCTCAGTAGATAGAGTCTTATAGTATTATCCTTGTTCGCAAACAGGGCAGTATCGAGGACATGAAGAAGAGGGCATACTAGGCAACCTTCTCTGGAGTCACTGGCTCTAACCTGTGGAAGTGCTGATAGAGCCAGTTGTACTAAATCATCCCATGACGAGTGAGTGGCCGGATAGCCCCAGGAAGGTAGGTCTGAGCGGCCGGCCACTCGCTCAAGTCAATATCAAACAGGGTCGGATCACCCCCCACCGAGAGACCAGTGATCATAGAGAAGTCATAGGGGGTCATCGTCATCTCCTCGGTGGATGAGAAGTGGAAGGAGTTGGTGGTGTCCTACCACCTCTCAACTAAGGCATCGAAAATTGACCAATCCACCAACAGTGATGTAAGGCCCAAGCAGAATGGGCCGAATCGGGCTCTGTCCACTAGAGTACGGAGCTCGGTGGGGAGGTCCCTGTATCGGTAGCGACGGTCGTGGACGCTTTCATATCCCCTCATCAGTCGGCCAGTGACTTGTGACAAGAAAATTGTTAGCATACAAGAGATTAGAGCTATCCAAAGAGTTTAGAGAATTGATACGCTAAAAAAGATGGATAAAAGAGAATGAATATCATGGAGGACTCATGGGAGAAGTGCCTCGAGCACTTCCGAACTAACACGTCCTCTATGACCCGCAAAGAGAACTCAGTAAAGCGTAGCATCTCCCTAAGAACCATCGTTTGCGTACGGGGTCTGTAGGCCGCAGGATCAAATGGCCTCATCCTCAAGGAGACTGGCTTTGGCGCTACATCAACGTCCTGAACCATGATGTCCGCATTGTGTCCCTCAACATCCGTGGTGGGCGCGTGAATATCATCTCCAGGCACATGTGAGGGTATGTCACCCTCTGCGACAATAGTAGGTGGTACGACATCCTGCGGAGCGATGTCACTAGCCATGACAATCTGTGCAATCAAAGAAAGAGTATAAGAAATCCAACCCAAGTTGTGAACAAAAAAAAAAAAAAAAAAGCCCAAAGGGGAATTTGGAAAAATGTTGAAATATTCAAACAATGTTGACATTTTGGAAGAAAAATGCAAAATCAGTGGCTAATTGAAAAATAAATAAATAAATAAATAAAATTCAACAATGTTAAACTGGGGGCAATGTGTATGTAAAAGAAAAAAAAGACAAAAACAATTTCCAGCAATGTGAATTCAAGGTTAAGTTAATGGAGTTTGTATTAAATCATGGAAATGCTTCTCAAAAAAATCCAATTCAAATTGAAATTCGTGGATCAAGTTTGTCCTAATCAATAGGGCACATGGTTTGTGAATAATCTAGGCTAAACTCAAAGAGATTTGTTCAATTCATAGGCAATCGATCAAGCATTCAATGAAATCGCAACAAAATTGTGAAGACCAATAAGCATCATATGAAATCAAGGGCGAAATAGTGTATAATTTCCTAATATTCAACTAGACTTCAAGAAATTCAAGGCACATATTGCAGAATTTTAAAGAATTGTTCAAATTTGTGAGCAATTAATCAAGGTTTGTTTTGGAACTTACCTAGTTGTGAAAAGCCTCAAAAATTAGTCCAATATGTGCAAAATCAAGACCAAAACCATGAAGAACAACGGCAAATCTGCAAAATCATGGAAAATGGTGAAAGTTTACCCAAATTCTTGGAAATCATGCAAACAATCAAGCCTAAATCATGTATTCAACACCTAAAGAATGAAATCAAACAAGATAGTCTTGAAACTTACATATTTCAAAATCCGATTGGTGAGAAATATGGGAAATTGTGGCTAGACTCAAGTGAAGAGCAACGTGGGTTTAGGGCAAACCAAAGTGAAGAAGAAATCGAGAGAGAGAGAGAGAGAGAGAGAGAGAGAGAGAGTTTTGAAAGGTGAGATATGTGTTTTGAGCATGGGTGTGTCAGAAATGAGCACTAGATGAGCTTTTAAACCAATCGGGTCGTCAAAACCCGTATTTTGTACTGTACCTGAATTAGTTGGCCGAGTGTCTCATGTTTTGGCTGAGCATGTCATATTTTGGCCAGGTAGACCCTATTTTGGTCATGGGGATCATGTTTTGGCTAGCTATTTCATAATTTGGTTGAATTCCTCTGATTTTGTACGGGAATTTCAAAAACTGGCTGGGTCACTCCTATTTTGTACTGTTGGTTTCATGCGATGCGATCAAGTGTGCTTGTTTTCATCAAGTGACAACTAAAGGGCACACCCAAATCACCTCCGTTCTTAGAAGTTTAAAAATAGCATTCGGAATGTATGCTTTAGTGTTTCAACACTGATTTAGACCTGGCTAAAACCTTCCATCTCTTTATATGAAATACGTTTAGGTACGCCTATTGGTTATACCACATTTCCTCCTCTCGCATGAAATACGTTAGGATTTCAGATAGACCAGTTAAAACCTTCTCCCTCTACGTATGAAATATGGTTAGGTACACATGTTGGTTACACCACCTTTCCTCATCTCGCGTGAAATGCATTAGGATTTCAGATTGCCGGTTAAAACCTTCTCATTCTCTGTATAATAATGGTTAGGTACGCCTATTGGTTACACCACCTTTCTTCCTCTCGCATAAAACGCGTTAGGATTTCAGATTACCCAGTTAAAACCTTTCCCCTCTCCGTATGAAATACGATTAGGTACGCTTGTTGGTTACACCACCTTGCCTTCTCTCGTGTGAAACGCGTTATGATTTCAGATTACTTGATTAAAACCTTCCCCTCTCCGTATGAAATATTGTTAGGTACGCCTGTTGGTTACACCACATTTCTTTCTCTCACGTGAAACGCGTTACAATTTGAGATTACCCGATTAAAACCTTTCTTCTCTCCGTATAAAATATAGTTAGGTGTGCCTGTTGGCTACACCACCTTTTCTCATCTCGCGTGAAATGCGTTAGGATTTCAGATTACCGGTTAAAACCTTCCCCCTCTCCATATGAAATACGATTAGGTCTGCCTATTGGTTACACCACCTCTCCTCCTCCCGCGTGAAACACGCTACGATTTTAGATTAGCTAGTTAAAACCTTCCCCCTTCTCGTATGAAATATGGTTAAGTACACCTATTGGCTATACCACATTTCCTACTTTTGCATGAAATCGTTTGGATCTCAAGTTCACATTTCCTCCTGTCACTTGAGATGTGCCCAACTTTGAACCGACTATGCAGAAACGCGTAAGTCCAACTTTCAACCGGCTGTGCGGAAATACGTAAGTCGAACTATCAACTGGCTGTGTGGGAGTAAGTCCAACTTTCAATTACATTTCAAGCATGTTATTTGCATGAGGTTTGCCTCACATGTTGTCATCTTTAAAGCTTTATCATCATTGCATTGCATTGCATTGATCATGAATTTTCAAAAAAATTGGCTTTGCAAAGCGTGTAAGTCCAGCTCTCAAATGTATTTCGAGCATGTCGTTTGCATTTGACCCCTGAACTACGCTAGTTTGATTCCTTGCAAAGAGATAAGTAGGCAACCTTCGGGTTCAACCAATTGCATTTCCATTTTGTTTGTTTGCCCAAGTCTTGCGGCCTAGTCAAAATGGTCATCTTCGGGCTTTGACATTCACTCAGGTCATAAAATGACTTCGAGTTCTATCAAAGAGGGACAACTGTAGACACTCCATCTTGATCAGCCCTAAGACTCGATTGCTTTCTTTTGATTACCCGATGATGAAAATAAAAAGGTATTTCTCAAAACATCCTCAATAAAAAAGACAAATTTTTTGCTTCATTTCCAACCTAAGCCTGTTTTGGCCAGATGTTTAAATTCCATTCAAAACTCCCTTTCGAAACTTTCTTTCCGTGCTTTGTTCTGAGTATTTTTGTCGTGTTCCGAGGCTCATTTTCAAACTTCAAATTGAAACATTTTCTAAGGAAATTGAGCAAAAAACAGTGTGAAAATAAGAGAAAATGATGATAATTTTGTCAAAAAAATCCTATTTTGTGCAAATTAGTCAAGCCAATGCCAAATTTTTGGCCGACCAGCCACAAAATTGACCAGCTAGCTAATTAATTGGTCGGCCAGCTAATTTTCCCAAAAGCAAGGCAGTTTTGGCAGAATTCTTGTTAAATGTGTATGGGACATGCCATTCCAGATCTTTCTTGATATATTTATGCACAAGATACACACTTGCTCACCCTCTATTATCTTCATTGGCCTCCATTGTCAAAAGAGCATTTGTCTCTTACCCCAAAAGAAGCATCCAATGCAATCATCCTTGTCACCCCATCATTGTTTTCTTCCACCTTGTCTTCTCCCACCTGCTCCATTGAGCCTTGCAGATTGTGTATCAACCCATTTCTCATTGTCAAGAGAGTTGGCCTCTTTAACAAAGTCCTTGGCCTTTGTCATCTTATGGCCCTTGTTTTCAACCTCGTCTCCCACCATCTTTTCCACTAAGCACATTTGCATTGCCTAGATAGAGGTGATCAGATTGCTAGGAAAAAGGGATTAATTTAGAGAAGAGATTTTAAGAGAAAAGAAAGAAGTTTAAGCTTTGAAGCAAAAACTCTCATTTTCTATATACACCATCATACACTGATATTCCATCCTTGATACACCAAAACCATTCCAAAAACTCTAATATAGCCAAATTCTAGTAGCCTTGATCAAGAAAGAGTGAGTGCTTTTTTTTTTATTATTTTTTTTTTTATTTTTAAAGAAAGAAAAATAGAGAGTTCTCCTACACATTGTTAAACAACCCAAAAACACCATTCAAACAAGAATTTCAAATTTTCAAACTGAGAACTAAGAATACACTTTCTAAACTTGAGGGAAATCAAAAGCAAGTTTGGAAATCAAATCCTTTCTTTGGAAGGTGAATTTTCCACACTTTTTATTTTCTTGCATTTCCTTTCTCATATTACTTTTTTTGTTTTGATTTCATATCATAAACTGTTGTAATCTAGTTAGACATGGTGAGTTAAGCCGCCCACATGACTCTTGTTTGCTTTTTGTTTGGATACAACAAAACTGAGTTTTAGCCTGGCCTAATTGGCCGGCCGGCCAATTGATTTATTAGCTGACCGGCTAAGTTTTTAGCCAACCAACTCATCGCTTGGTTGGCCAGCCAATGTCTCCTGGACAGAACCCAGCACCCTCTTGGCGTTAAGCAGAACGGTCTTTGACGGTCTCTGAGGCCCCCTAAAGCTTTTCTTTTTCCTTTTTTTTCTTCTTCTTTTAATTTAAGAGAGATCTATGAGGATATATCTTTTTGTACTGTTTTCTTTCTTTCCCCCTATTCGGTTTTGTAATATTCAAATGTTGTAATAATTTTTCGCCCCGCTTCTTTCTATTCCATTCTTTTACTCGCTTTCCTTACCTGTACATATGTAGTATATTTTGTTTATCATCATATCCATACTTTACATCCATATTTCATGCATTTTGATTCAGCTAAATTTGCATTTGTGGGTTTAATCAGTTATTACGTGATTTTGTTCGCAATTTCATGTTCCTGATATGAATCATATGTCATATTTTAGAAGTCGAATCACTAGTTGCATATCATGAATGAATTGCATTAGAATATTGTATATAGGATCATGCATCTTTTTACTAACTTTATTTTGCAATTGTTTGCGGGACGTCTGTAAATATATAAGCTTTTATGCTTTACCATCTCGTTTGTATGTGTTTTTCTTACTATCTTTAGCATTTTACCACGTGTGTTATGTGCTTATTTGATATATCTCTATGAGTGCCTGTAGATGGATGTTGTGTTGTTCAATTTGGAGCAAAATAGATTTTCATGTCATAAACTCAAATTTCCTTCAAGTTATTCAAAATGCTTTCAAAGATACATAAAATCGAATTGTTCTACAAATAGTAATTTTAGCATTTATTAAATAATCGAAATATAAACATATAAAGCAAATAAAATACATATCATGGCTTAGTAGAGGCCGATATTTTGATCGGATGAACGGGGGTGCTTAATTAATGACCTTCCCCCCATCATACCTAAGGTTCCGAGCCAAGCATCCTTAGTTACGATGAACACCTTGGCACGATTCATGAATTTCCTAATTTTCCCAAAATATTATGTAACAACTCTGAGATCTGATGATGCAGTCCATTATGGCAAATGTTTTGCAATAAAATGGATTTTATGTAAAAGTTACCAAATCTAGACTCTCATCTACGTTTCACATTGCACTTGTGAAACTAAATCGAAGAGATCGAGGGTCCAAACTGTTTAACGTGCTTGGGTACCCCCCCTCACAAGGCATGTTACAACTACATAAGAAAAAACTTCTTTTTTTATTTTATTTATATTTTTAACCATTGATCATGCCTCAATGGTCTTCATTGATCATCAATTGGCCTATCATGGCTCGATGAAATCTAAGAACCACTAGTTGGATAACTGCTACTTTAGGCCGTAAAAGATTTATTGGAACTAACAATCTTTTGCGCTCCTAACTTTTCACCATAAAAGTAGAAGGTAAATCTTTACAGATCTACTTATCCAACTCTCTAACGAGAAGTTAGGTCACAATGTCCACAAAGTAAAGTTTCAAACTCATGTTAATCATAGCCTACGTCAAAGTAAACCTCACCCCTTATGAGAAAGTCTTCTAATAGTCTACACCTTCCTCAATGGTGTGACTTTTCGATATCTAGCGAGTCTTATGCCTCAAAAAATGACTATCCAAATCGCGTATAACTTTAGAACAGTTTCGTGTCATACCGGAAAGTCAACCAAATCCTAGAAATTGTTAATCCTCAAAGATTGCGTCTTAAAATGCACAACATTGATCCACTTTCTAAAAGAAGGGACTGGAGAGCATTTGGCACTATTCTATGCTCTTTATTATCTTATGGCGCAATCATGAATGTTTCTCTCTCAATCACCCAGTGATAACATGAAATTTTTTTACATTCGCTGTCACAAAAATAAAAAATTTGAGTATTCTTCTCTAATGGAGTAATCCACTAGAAGGCATGTCGCTCCCACTGTCCCTAGGATATTGAAAATTTATTTCCATTCTTAACTAGGCTATATGAAGCACCATACTTAGAATTCTCTACCTTATAAAGTTCCAAAACTCTATTTACGTTACTTCTTCTTAGAAAACTTTATGTGACCAAATGCGCCAATACAGATACCCTTTTGCGGCTTTCTAACTTATTTGTGCACAACCATTGCGAACAAATTTGAGCATTCACATAAGAGCAAGATATAGTAAGCGAGTGGGCCCAAGAGGGCCTACTCAAACCATCCATGTCATCTTCTCGTCAATGTGATTAAGTACAATAAGCCACCGGTTCATAACCAATGTCATAAACTAATTACAATCATCCTAATGTGTGAGTTCTTGAAAACAAGTGTAAAGGTTTAGATCCAACTAGGCAATGACTCAAGACTAACTCACGTTCACTAGATCATAAAAGGATTTCATGGAGATATCAAGTGCATCTAAGTTGCAAATTTAACTAGTAAGTATTAATCCCTTGCACCTTCAAGTCAATTTTATTTTTCATACACTTTGCTACATTTAGTTAAAAAATGACGATACTCCTCTTACCATCTCCATTTCTAGCTTCATAGGTAGTTGCTCCTAATTCTACTATACACTACAAGGAGAGAATAAGCTACTAACCTATGATTGCTCCTCAAGCAACTTAAGCGCAAATTAGGTTAGAGAGTCTAATTCAACACAATGTTCTCACGAGCAATACGTCAAATTCTTAAAGTCATAACAACCAACTTGGCATTGACATTTTAATTACTATGCTGTAACTTTTGCGCTTAGTGATATAACGTCATTCAAAGGCGTTAGCCTAGCTATGGAATCATACAAAGAAGCATCTCCACAAGTCTCACACTTAAGTGTGGAAACAATAAGTGTCCATACTTAGATAAGTTGGCAGTGTTAATAGATTTTGTAGCCATTAGACGCTAATCTTCTCACTTAGAGTTAATAGATTTTGCAGCTTCTAGGCATTAATCTCTTAACTTTAAGTGATATTTCGAAACACATTATCATAGTGCGTGAAATTTTTTTTATCCACTCCCATCAGTTAGGTAGAGAGCAAAACACTACTCATACTGGCTACTCGTCTTACACTTAATAACCACCTCATTTAAGCTCGCATTTTTGGATGTTGTGTCTTTTGGATGTTGTTTTATCAAAAAATGCAATATTATTACAAGTCAAATTACAAAGTCAATCTGCGTAACTCAATAGTCACGATCACATCTAGATCTATTGAGGGCTTACTAATTTCACAACTCCAAAGTGCCAATTAAAACTGCTTAGCACAATGCTAATCATAGCGCACACATCAATTTTTATTGTGTCAATTAAGGCAATAAAAACACGGTAACGTTGAGTCATGTTTCCTTACTTTGACTCAACTAAGATCTAGCCTAAAGTCTCCAAGACTTTTTGCTTATCTAAAGAATAGGATTATACTGTTCACATTTGAACATCTCTACTAAGTCTAGGTCAACCAAATTAACTTCCATAAGTTAAGTCAATTAGAGGAAGAAAAAAAAAATGCGCATTGGGATTAATTTGATTAGCATATCTATCACAATATAATTTTGCCGGAAATATCTAAATTAAATAGTGACAATATTGCACAAGTCACAAGATCGAAAATCCGTTATGCTCGTAATCATCTCTTGCATCACAAGTGACAATTATCTAAAATTTAACTTAATTCATGCGCAAAATATTGATTTTCGGGAGAGTAAATCTACAAAGATTTCTCTCAACCGAATAACCTCTCACTATGGCATGTCTAAAGTATGATAAAATATTTAACTCTACATGATAATATCTCAATGTAATCCATAAAAGAAAACATGTTAGAATATTTAATCATGAAATGAAAATTCACTAATATAAAACAACATACTATAAGTTCTAAGCATTTAAAAATAAAATAAATAAAAAATAAAAAAAATACTTAACATGTTTTGTACAATATTTAAATAATGTGATAACATATTTCTATAATTTCTGTAATTTTCTGAAATTTTCTAGAATTATAAGTAATTAATAATTACACTGAAAATTAGAAATAAGTATTACAGAATCTAAAAACATACAACAATTCTACCAGTAAATAAAACATTATTATAATGGTGTAAAATTTCAAGCACAGAATACAAGTCATACTCCCCCATGAGCAATTTAACATAAAAATATTGAATTATTCATTGATTACAATATTTTATTTTTCCAAAAATTCTGAAAGTTTAACGTATTGTAGAAAAATGAGTTACGTGTCCAATTATATAAGTCATGCTTCAACCAGAATTATAACGAATAATATAGAAGTAATGAACGTAATTTTTAAATTAAAAGCAAGGGTAAATTACAAACACACCCCTAGAGGTTTGATTAAAATATAAATTGCCCCCTGTAGTTTTGGAAATTACATTCCACTCCCTAAGGTTTCTAATTTCATAACAAATTGCCCCTTTTATTAATAAATCGTCAAGTTAATTAACAGTTTTTAATGGTGTTAGAAATATGTTTCAATAATAATTTAGGTAGTTTTATTATTGTATAGGAGAGCAATTATGAATTTCGTTTTTTTGGTTAGTTCTGTTTAATAAAAAATACCAACAAGGAGGTAATTTTGTAATTTTCTAAACTACAGGGGCAATCTGTACTTTAAGCAAACCTCAGGGAGTATATTTGTAATTTACCATAAAAAGAAACAAACAAAACCTTAACAGTCACATCGTCTACGTCAACGCTTACATCAGCAGTTTGCGTCAGCGATGACGTTAGGGCATGTCAAACATCAATGGCATCAGTGCGCATCATAATGCGTCAGCACACGCATGCGTGTGGGTCCCACGCACCACCCAGGCTCTGTTTCGACCCTATTTAGCACTATCTGAATCGATTTTTTGAGACGAATTCAATGGTGGTCTCGATTTTTTATTTTGACAAGTCTAAAATCGGGAGTGTAATTCACTATCTCTCTCTAGTGAGAGTGGGAGTGCATATTTTTTACACTTCATCTTCTACAATGAACTACCAAAAATACAAAAACGAACCCAAATTAGAGTTTTTGATTTCTCTAAATTCGTAAGTCAGAATCAGGCTCATAATACATATACATATTTTTATGCACAAATAACACAAAAACACCCAACAATGGCTCAGATACCAATGTAGGAAAAAATAAGAAATAATAATACACAGCGAAAATAAACGGATTCGAACATACCTTTTTACCTCAAATTGATTCCATAGATCATGTAGGTAAATCACCTGCCTCCATTAATGTCTTCGTATAATTCCTAGCAGTGGGGTTGAACAACTAAAAAACTACCTATACTATTCACAGTACAAAGGTTATTATACGTTTCTATGGAGAGAGAAAGAAGAAAGAGTCTAGGAAAGAGAGAAAAAAAAGATATTGATTATGCATATGGTTAAATTCTTACTCACCCATGTATAATATGTATATTATGTGGGAGAGTTATTACCACCCACAACTCTATCTTCTTAAGTGATGAGATAATGAGTTATATACTCTTATCCTCAAGATAAGTTGATTCAAAATGATTATCTCTAAACAAGGTCTCTCAATGGGTCATATGTCATGTCGCCATAGGCAAACCAATCGATTATGGGTTCTAAACCCGACCCAATTCTCAACAGACTTGCGATTAAAAAAAAAGGATCAGCTCCTCTCTAGTTGGGTTTTCCAACTGGAGCGTCCTGTTTGACTTTTATGGGTTTACAATAGAATTCATATCAATAATTCAAATCATTAATCGAATATTAATAATCACTTGATTAGATTATATTTGTGTCAACAATTTATTTTTAAAATCATAGTTACTATTGACACAAGTTTAATCTAATCAAATTTCTATCGATATCCGATCAATGTAATTTTTCATATAAATAAAATATTTAATAGGTCATAAATATTGACTAATTTAGATTATCGATGGAAACTCCACAATGAACTCATAAAACCTAATAATATATTTCAGTTCCAATTTCAAACTAAAAAAAAAGGTCGAGCCTTAAAAAAAGTCTCTTCCACAATGCTGACATCTGTCTCCTGACAATTATTTATTTATTTATTTATTTTTAATTGAAGGTCATTTGATTCTTAAAAGTCAATTTCACAGATTGATGGGAGAAATAAGGATCATTTATTTATGGTAGAGAAAAAGTAGAGCCTTAAAAAAAAAAAAAAAAAAACAATATAGTTGGACTTAATTTTCATCAAATCTAATTGAAAATAAGTTTTGATAAAATTGTCGCTAAAAATAATTTTTTGTGACAATTTTTATATATGTTGCTAAAAATTAAAAATTAGTGACTTTTTTTGTCATGATTTTTATAAATTGAGGCTAAAACTTACAATAAATAACTTTTTTTATGACAAATTTTTCTCATAAAATTTATTAAAAAATAAACCCACTTATTAAGACCTAAACATAAATACCCCTAAAAAAAAAAAAGTCGTCTCTTTCACACTGCTCACGTATCATGACAATTATTCATTTATTTATTTTTAATTGAAGGTCATTTGGTGCTTAAAAGTCAATTCCACAGATTGATCGGAGAAAATAAGGGATCATTTATTTATGGTATGTATAAAGCAACAAACAAGCCGTAAAAATAGGATCAAATCTAAAATCCATTAAATATTCAAGCAATATTTTATGATTAATTTTTTAACAATGCTAGAGACCCTAGTACGGACGACCCTAGCACGATTTCCAGTGACGTGACAGCGTGTAGTTGGCCGAAATCTGATAAAAAAAAAAATAAAACAATTTTCTGACCAATCAGAAAGACCCCAACACCCCAACTGGGGGTCTAAGTCATTTTTCTTAATTTTTACAATAAATTCTGAATCAATTTTTAATTGGTTGATAAACAATGAACATTAATAGGCATACGATTTGAGAAAAGCAAAATAAAAAAATATATGAGTATACACAGTTGTATTAAATAATAATTGTCTAAATAATTATGTGAACCAATTAATAATTTATTTTTACAAAATACTGCATGTGTATCCACACATGTAACAACCAAGATGTTTAGATCAGAGATGCATGTTATCATCAAACAATTTTCATTACTCTTTGCGAAAGAACATCTTCAATATCATGCAATCATCAAACAATTTTTAACGTCATCATCGTTGTTGTCATCATCAATACCATGATCTTTTTTTACAGCGCTGCTAAGTACATGAAAATTCTTTCAGCATACACCTTAATCTCCTCTGCAAATACACAAAATAAAAAAAAAATAAAAAAATAAAAAAAGGTAACAACAAGAATGCATGATCAATAACAAAAACTAAATTAAAAGAAGAATGAATATAATGAATAGTGACATTTACAAAAATGTGAGAATGTGTTCTTCTCTCACTGGTTTTCGTCTTCCTTCCATCGTTTACTGCACTCTGTTCATCAGTTACTATATGTTGGTATTTCCACTGCCTCTTTGTCAGATGAAGCAACCCACAAAACGATGGTGACCATCTCCATCTACACTTCTGCTTAAGCTATTGTCAGCTCAAATAGCATAAAAATCAGCAATGCTACAAACACACATGGAAGATATGTACAAATATATATATATTAAAAATAAAACGTGCACAAAAAATAAAATGTGTCTCAATTTCATCTAGCTCACATCACAATAGATTTGAATCCGTAACACACTTCATTTTCAGTGCACTTTGGTTTGCCCATTTTCTGTGTAGTATAATTTTTTTTTTTTTATTCCTTTCATGTTGAGAGTGCATGGGAATAGCAAGAGTTTAGACTTTTAGGTTAGGGTTTACCTTGGTTTTGGACTTTAAATTATTTTGAGGACACTGTTGTTGGTGGGAATGCGCCTGCCTTAATTCTTGAGCATAGGCTAGGAGTTGTGCCCGACGGTCATATCCACGTGTTCTCATGGTGGTTCGACGTGGTTTGGAGGAGGAGGAAAATGGGTGTGGCTTGATTCTCTTGATAGTATCATTTTTGTGATGTGTTTTGATTATTGGTGACTCCACATAGATGGTAATGAGGACTCCATTGTTGCTGCTGGCCTTGTTTTTCTTCTCATTCTTAGTCCTCCTCTCTGTATGTATCTCTTCCTTGATACCCATCAAAAAGGATTTTTGGTCTTTCAAGAATGATCTGGTTAAGATAAATAGAATGTGTTCTTAAAAAAATTGAGTATTATTATTCAGATCTAAAAATTAGACCCAATTCCTAAATCCATTAATATGTTAATTATCAATCGATTATTTTCTTGACATATTACTGAGAGTAAAAAGTGTACTTATATATCATTTTCAAAAAAAAATTAAAGGTAAAATTGTAATATATTTTAATCATTGTCACATGATACTTCAAGAGCATTTAACACTAAACTGATTAGCGCATAGTCGACTAGCGGTGGGCCTGACATACAGATCCGAGTAATGCTATACATATAGATTTTTTTATGAAGAAGGACAAAACTTTTATATGCGTATAGAATTTCAAGCAATTTTTTAATTTTTTTGACAGAATCATGTATACATATTAGTATGTCAAAACATGAATTTAGTTTTTTTTTTAAATTTCATTTTTAAAATTTTCTTTTTTTTTTCTTACTATTTAAAAAAAATTAAAATCCAAACAAAAAGTTAAGAACAGATATAAAGTAATTAAAATTTTACCATATGGCTAATATTGGGCTCACAGTTACTAAGCTGAGAACAAAAAAATTAAAATAAAATAGGTTAATTATCAGTTAGTCCATTAAGGAGACTTAAATGCCTATAAATTATATTAACTTTTTGAATGCACCAATAACTCTTATAATACATATATTGCCCTCATTAAATTCTCATCTATCAAGTTATTTCTCTCTCTCTCTCTCTCTCTCTCTCTCTCTCTCTCAAGTGCCTCACACCGCCATTATTTCCAGCCACAACTGCCACTATTGCCGACCACCGCCAACATCGCTGACCAGCATCGGCCACCATCATTGTCACCATCCACTGTCATCGTTCATTGGTTACCACCATTGAACTACACTTCACTATTGCCGATCCACTACCATCATTCCCCAACCACCTCCACCATCACCGATCTACACTTCACTATCACCTATTTACACTCATAGCCAATCCATTGATCTAGTTCTAGATCTACATTGATCAAGTTGTTTCAATGGTGAAAATGATTCCAGGTGACTCTAAACAATAGTGTTTTCCAAATTTTGCCCCACCATCTCCCCTTTCTATCTCTCTCTTCACTACAAGAAAATACGCTTTTGGCGACTAAATTTTTAGTCGCCAAAAGTCTTTTTTTAGTCGCCAAATGTCGAATTTTCAGTTTCCCCGACTAAAAATTTTGGTCGCCGGTGTTGTCGCCTATACGTGGTCGCGAATACCTTTGGCGACTAAAAAACTGTTGGTCGCCAATAGATAGGGCTTCAGCGACTACAGAATTTGTCGCCATTGCTCAATTCCATTTTTGGAAATTATACCTTTGGCGACTAAACTGTTAGTCGCCAATAGTTAATTTTTTTTTTTTTATTATTTATACATTTCCCGACCACATCTTTCGTCGCCAATAGCCCAGCTTTGGGCGACCAGTGACTTTAGTCGCTGAAAGCATTTTCAGAAAAAAAAAAATTTTCCCTTGTTGCTACCAAGTTTTGAACCCATGACCACCAACTTTCCAACATTCTCAACCTTTACCCACAGTCTCTGCCCACTACGCCACTAGAACCTCACGCGAATATTAATGCAACATATATTATTTATATACTATATTCGGCGGTATTAATACAAAACTATATATATATATATATAAATAATAATTTTTATTTAATGTATTTTACGTAAAAAATAAAGTATTTACTAAAAAAAAATATGAGAGCACTTTTGGCGACTAAATGTGAATTTTAGTCGCCAATTCTATGCCTTTTGGCTACTAAATGCTGCTTTGTCGCTAAAAACATTAATTTCCGCCAAAAAAACTACTTCCGGCGACTAAACTTATTTTTCGTCGCCAAAACCTCAACTTTTGCCAACAAAACTCAGCTTTAGTCGCCAAATTGTTCACGTTTAGCTACAAAAAATTTGTTTGTCGGTAAAACACCTATATTCGGCGACTAAAGTATTTTTTAGTCGCCAAAATCTATAGTTTTGGCTACTAAATGCTTTTAGTCGCCAAAAACCGTACCTTTTAGCTACTAAATTTTTGTAGTCGCTGAAAGCCCTATATTGGGTGACTAACTGCCCTTTAGTGGCTAAAAGTGCTCTATTCGGCGACTAAACTCCTTTAGTCGGCAAAAGTCATGATCATTGGCGACTAAATCAATTTTAGTCGCCATTTGTGCAACTTTCAGCGACGAAAATCAATTTTTTAGTCGCCATTGGTGCTTTTTGTTGTAGTGCTTTGTCTTTTATTTCTCAAAGCAAATTTGCCACGAATTTATTTATTAGTGATAAATATATCAATCTATCTTATTTTGTATGTATCTGTAGAAATGAGAGGTGTCTTGTGAGTAAGTGAGTGGGAGTAAATGAGTCAGATTTAGCATCTCTAATTTTTTACGAATTACTCAATAATAAATTTATCACTGATGTCTTTAGTGAAAATGTGTCTTTGATTCTTTTGTTGATCTTTTATTGATCTATGATGATGAAGATTGATTTGAACTTTTCTTGGTAAAAATTTTACTTTCCCCTTCATCTCTCTCTCTCTCTCTCTCTCTCTCTCTCTCTCTCTAAATATGTATGTGTTATTACTACCATATCTAAGTAGGTGGTGGCAGTAGTGATGTGGTGGAGGTGAACATTATTTTTTGTTGGAAAATAGTCAAAAAAATTTTGCCAGAGATTGGAGATGATTGTCAATAGTTAGACACAGTGGCTGGAGGTGGTCGTCGAAGGTTGAAGGTGGTTGCTAGGAATCATCATCAAAGGTTGAAGGTTGTCACCAATAACCGGAGGTAATTACTGACAACAATGGGTGATAACAGTAATTTTATGGTTGATGTGCTGAATGTGATAAGGTAAGGGTATTTTTAGGATATTAATAGTTAAAAATAAAAGGCAGAACTTATAAGCAAATAAGTAGAATCAATAGAACCAGCTCGTAAGTGCTCTAAATAAAATCACCTTCCCCTGGCAATAGCAATAGGGGTCTACAATTGGACAATGGACCAGGGTTAGCCTAGAACTAGATAACTAGATAGGATTCTTATTGTGACAACCCCAACCTCCGTAGTATTATATTACAGTATTTTAAGAATCTTCATTGCATGATTGTTTGATTGAATGTGTAATTACATGCTTAATTTCGTGATTATCTGTTGATACATAGAATATATGTTTACTTATCGACTTAGAATTAGAAATTAAAAGCCCAAATAGCTTCAGAAATCGAAATTAACTAGTCCAATAGGCTAATTAGAATATTTGAAATTTTATGGCAACTTTAATTGAAATTTGATTCGGATCAACATAATTAGAATAAACTAATTAGAATTAATCAAAGCTAAGGAGGATTAATTAGTCCTAACTAAGTTTAATTAACTTAAGCTAATTACACCTTATATAAGGTCTTAACCATGTTTTGAGATCATATTATACAACACATGGGCTGAGATTGTTGAGAGAGAGAGAGAACAAGGAGAATTTGAAGCAGATTGGACGAAGACTTGGAGAATTAAACAAGACAACACCTGAATTCAACTCTAGGTATGGAAATGACACCCGACTCTTGTAAATAATGCACATAGGAGATGAATTTACCAAAGCTTTGAGACCATTTATGCTAGAATCATCATAGTTATGGAAGGATTGAGCATGATCATATACATGCATGCACAAATTCTTAACTTTGAGGTTGAATTTTGTCAAAGTCATCACATGCATGAGTTGTAGACACATAACCATAAAGAATTCTACATGGTTTCCTATCTTTTATACCAAACTGTTGAGTTTTGAAAACAAAATAATCAAATTCAAGACATGTATGGTTTATAACATGAAGTTTTGAATTTGGTTTGAGAATTTACCATAATTTTGAGTAATTGGTTTTAAATTGAGAGTTTTTTCATGTTACACAATGTTTTTCCATGTTTTTGTACCAAACTTGCAAGTTTTGAACCTTTGAATGCATGTTTTGAACTTTAAACACAATTTTGGAAATTTCAAAATTTAGGCAAATCACTCGAGTGAAGAAAGTGTCGCTCAAGCATAAAATTCAAGCTCCTAGTATTTTTGCAGACAATTGCACAGTGGCTTGAGCGACAAAGTGTTAGCTCGAGCGAACCCACTTTTACTCAATCCTTGGCTCGAGCGATCGTCGAGGGTAAAAATCAAGCAACTAGTACTTTTGCAGAGTTTTGCAGACCGCTCAAGTGACCAAAGTTGCGCTCGAGTGAAGACCCTGTTTTCAGCAAATTTTAACTAACTTCATTAAGTACATACTTACATCCTCATATCATTTCAAGTATTCTTAGGTACCAATTGGACTCATATAACCATGGAATGAATTAGAAACACATAAGGAGAGTTAAATTAAAGTGAAATGGATATTGAGTTGTGTTTCAATTGTGTATTTGTTATGTGTTTTGTTTAGGTGGATGTTCAAGGCTTAGTAACGACTTAACCCACTGTGAATAGTAACTTTATAAAGATATGTTCAAGTTATATCTATTTTCGAAATTGTTATTGTTCTCGGATTCAATATATGATTGATGGAATGGTTTATTAAAATGTTATTTTTCCTTAATGAATGAAGTTCCTTTTGAAATTATGTTCGTGGCATCCATTGATTATAGGCCCTTACCTAGGGGAAACAATACACAGCCATTGAGTATAGGCCCTTGCCTGGGGAAAACAATACCATGGCTATTGGATTAATTGAAACATAGAGATCTCTGATGTTAGACCTTAACGGTCCATTGGATTATTGAATGACCCGTTGTGGTCCACTATGTGGTCCATTGTTATTGCAATGTTGTTACACTATGGATGTACCACGTAAATTGTTATTGAGAAATCAAAGAACATTTTGAATTGAATGGAAATGAGAATTGTCTTTAAAAACTATTGAACTTCATTCATTTAACCTCTTTATCTTATTATTACTCATTGGGCCCTAGCTCACTATTTTTATATATATGTAAGCAAAACACCAAAGTTAGGGAAAGCCTTGAAGTCTACCCCATGTCAGCCTTTTGAAGAACTTCCAAAGTGAAGCAAGTTAGGCTCGTGTGGAGCCAAGCAATTATACCCCCTTTGTTTTAGAATCTCGTTTTGGTACTTTAATGTTGTATAATGGGGTTTTTGTTTAATTATGAATTGTGGAATTTTAATGTATGAATTAGATGTTTAAAACTTTGTGATGTATGTACATAAACAACTATAATATGAGGTTTTTCATATAAACACAACTCAATGGATTATTGTCAAGTCTTATATTCCTTCCACTAGCCCCACAAATTAATCCAAGGATGTTTTGTTAATAGAGGCCGTAGGTAATCTAAAATTACTGGCCGTGATGACGCTAAACTTATAGTGGCGAGGTTTGGGTTGTGACAGATTAGTATCAGAGGATGAGTTATATCTCACTCACTTGTCTATTGAGCTATAGAGGGTCTAGAAAAGACTTCAGGATTGCATTCATGTACATTTACACATTGGAGTGATATAATGTTGTGATTATTTATATGGATTTGTGTGCGTAAATATATTGTGTTTGTTGTAATACAAAGTTTCATATAGAAAATGTGAGAACAAGAGGTGATGAGCTAGAGGAGGCAGCTTTCTCAAGATTGGATAGAATGGAACGAATGATGCAAGACATGGCTGAAGCTATAAGACAACAGCAATAGTGGCAACAACAACAACAGCAACAAACCACCACCCCACCTCCAATGCTCATGCCACCTCCAGTACCAGGGTGTTAGACCAGCGATTGTACTTTTGCTTTGACAAAGGAGTTTAAGAAAATGAAACCACTATCGTTTCATGGTGGGGTTGATCCGTTAAAGACAGAAGCTTGGGTTCTGGGAATTGAGAAGTTATTTGAAGTGTTCCCATGTACCAAGGCTCAGAAGGTACAATTAGCCACATTTACATTAGAAGATGAAGCAAGACATTGGTGGATGTTGGTTCGAGAGAGAATAGGGGCATCACTTGGGCTCGTTTTCTAGAGATCTTCTATGAAAAATATTTCCCATAGTGTGTCAGAGATAGAAAAGTATTAGAGTTTGAACAGCTCAAGCAAGGAAGCAAGTCAGTCGTCGAGTATGAAGCCCAATTTACATAATTAGCTAGCTTTGGGCCGCACATGGTTGATACAGACCATAAGAAAGCCAGAAAGTTTGAAGGAGGCCTACGTGACTTGATTTTGGAAAGAATTAATGTTCTAAAACTACCAAAGTATATGGATGTGTTAAACAAAGCTTTGATGTTAGAGGCGAACATGGCTAACTGTAGTCAAAAGTTTGAGTGGAAGGGCAAGAGACAAAATTTTAACAAGGGAGTATCATCTACGACAAGTAGAAAGTCAAAATCTGGAACTTCTATCAATTCCAGCTCAAAACAAAGTGCAAATTCAGTGTCTACCTGCACTGTATGTGGAAAAAGCATTGGGTCGTCTGTTATTGCACTACAAGGGCTTGTTATCAGTGTGGAAAAGTTAGGCATATATCGAAGGATTGTACCTAGTCACGTTAGGGTGGTAACTGGGGAGCTACATGCTCAACTGCGTCAGTTCCTACAGCAAAATCAAATGCAACACCTACCACCACAAGAAATGAACAAAGGCAAGAAAGGGTCATTGCATTAATTCCGGGGGACACTCAAAATACAGAGGCTGTAGTTTCTGGTACTCTCCCTATTTGCAATCTAGATGCATATGTGTTAATTGATTCAGGCTCGACACATTCTTTCATATCTTCTGTGTTTGAACATAGATTAAATAAACCCATGGAATCATTGCCTTATGTATTGTGTGTATTTGGTCCATCTGGGAAACCTGCTTTATGTTCGTCAGAATATCGTGCTTGTGAAATACATATCGAAAATGTGACATTGTTTGTGGATCTATTGCCCTATGATATTAGACATTTTGATGTAATTTTTGGAATGGACTGGTTGTCTAAATATTGTGCGACTATTGATTGTGTAACGAAACGGGTTTTGTTTAGACCTCCAGGACATGATGAAATAGTGTTCGTTGGTAATGGTGTAGTACCTCCACCTTACTTGATTTCTGTAATGAAAGCTTGTAAATTGCTTAAGAAAGGTTGTCAAGGGTAACTGTGCTGTGTAATGACTGAACAAGCCATAGATGTCACCCTAGACAATATACCAGTAGTGAAGGAATTTCCTGATGAAGTACTTGGACAACTGATAGATAGAAAAATTAAGTTTATAATTGATGTAATACCCAATACACAACCAATCTCTAATACTCCCTACCGCTTGTCCACTACTGAAATGAAAGAGTTAAAAATTTAGTTGTAGGAATTGTTTGACAAGGGTTTCATTCGCCCGAGTGCATCGCCATGGGGTGCACTAATACTTTTTGTGAAAAAGAAATATGGAACCCTCAGATTGTGTATTGATTATCGAGAACTCAACAAGGTAATAGTGAAGAATAAATGCCCATTGCCATGTATTGATGATTTGTTTGATCAGTTGCATGGGCCTCAGGTATTCTCCAAAATTGATTTGAGGTCGGGATATCATCGATTGAAAGTAAGGGCCGAACATATTGAAAAGACTGCTTTCCAAACCAGGTATGGACATTATGAGTTTCTAGTTATGCCTTTCGGAGTTGCTAATGCACCTACAACATTTATGGATTTGATGAATAAAGTCTTCAAACATTTCTTGGATGATTTTTTATTGTATTTATTGATGAAATTTTGATTTATTCAAAAAGTAAAGATGAACATGAACGGCAATTGAAAATGACTTGTCAGACATTTACAGAGAAAAACAACTGTATGGGAAATTTAAGAAGTGTTAGTTTTGGCTTAATGAAATTACATTTTTGGGGCATGTTATTAACAGAGATGGCATTTCAGTTGATCCTTAAAAAATTGAAGCAATTGTTGATTGGCCTACTCCGACTAATGTCATAGAAGTTTGTAGTTTTATGGGACTGGCAGGTTATTATCGGAGATTTGTTAAAGACTTCTCAAAAATTGCAATACCATTGACTCAATTGACTCAAAAGGGGTTGTGGTGATGGTAGTAGTAGCGTTGATGGTGGCGGCGATGGCGGCAATAGTGATATATAGTAGTAAAATGATGGTGGTGCTTATGGTAACAATGACAATAGTGATGGAGGTAGTGGTGGTGGTGGTGGGGGTGGCAGTGGCTGTGGTGACGACATGATGGTGATGGTAGTGGTAGCGGTAGTGGTAGCGGTGGCATAGTGATTATAGTGGTAACGATGGCGGTGGTATGATGGTAGCGGTGGTGGTGGTAGTGAGTTTATAATAGTGTATATCGATGCTTAGGTTTAATATTTATATATAAGAAATTTTTTTAAAACAATTGCTATGTTCCCCTATTTCATCATCCCCAATTACACTTCTAATGAGGTGACAAACAATTTTGAAAGGAGAGATGAGAGTCTGAAGAAAGTTGTTTGGTTGGTATTGTTTGCCACCTCATTAGAGGTGCAATTGGCTGTAGGGTGATGAAATGGAGGATGTAGCATTTCTCTTTATAAATTCAATCAGAATTAAATAAGTTTCTTATGACTTAGAATTTTCTTAAGTTTTAGACTATATTTTAATAGACACTTAAATTTTAAAGTAATATCAATTGCAGTTATCAAACAAACTTAATTGATTATCACTTAATACATTCATTTTTAAGTGCTAAATTAGATTATCAAACAACCCTGTGGAGTCTCATTTATTAACATTTGTAGTTTACTTGAAAAATAACCATTTTATTTTATGTGACCACAATTCACTTGGTCACCAAATGTTTAGAAATACCGCCTAATTTTTTCGCTCTCCCGCCACTACCTTCAATGACTAGCAAAAGGTTCTGTCTTGGCTACCAAAGAGCTGTTGGTTGCTAAAACTTTGATCATTTGCGACTAAAATTTATTTTGGTCGCAGAAAGTAAACTATTTCTAACCAATTCTGGGTGCGAAATGTAGTCGCCAAAAGGTTTTGAGACCCCCTTTTTTTTCCCCTCTCCACCATTACTTTCCGCAACCAAAATTCTTTTTTTGGTCACAAAAAATTACCTATTAGCGACCAAAATGTCGTTGGTCGCAAAAACACAACTCATCAACGACCAAAAAAATGTTAGTCGCAGAAAGTCAACTATCTCGGTTGCCGGCAATGGCACATACTGGCTAGATGACAGTGATGGTAAGGAGTTTCCAAGACCTTGGAATACTAGCAAACTGAAGTTCTTCGATCATTAATTTTCATTATTTTTTTCTAAATAATTTAGATGATTTTTAGCCGAAGCATTGATTAATAAAATAGTTTGATTTTTTTCTTTACAAAAAGTTGTTACTTAATAGTTAATGGACAGTCTTAAGTCGATGTTCCAAAGAGGAGCAAGACATTTAACTTACACTTGCTAGAATGGCAGAGTTCAACTAAGTTAAAGAGATGTTTCAAGAAGAAACAAGGCGAAACTAGCCATGACCTGGCTAGTTTGTACGAAAAGCCAAGGTAGGTAGTACTCTCGGTGCACTAAGGTTAAGTCTTGAGTATTTTGTTTAGACGAGCTAAGCACGATGATCTCGATCATGGATGTCTAAGTCAGACTTAAGCAAGATTCAGGCGATGTATCCTTAATGTGAACCTAAGTCATACTTATATTCACATTAGGGGGCATGAAGCATGGATGAGTTAAGAGAATGTGATACTTGTAAAAAAAAAAAAAAATTAGAAATTTTGTTGAGTTGAAATTATCCGAGATGTTTGATAACAGTTTTATCTGAGATGTTTTAACTCGAGATAACTATCTAAGATATTATTCTTAGAAGATTTTGAGAAAAGGCAAAGCATAAAGACAACAAACGTATACAAAATAGTATGAAAAACAGCAAGCATTCAACACTTAGTCAAAAATAGACATGCATTCAAAGGAATAACTTGTTTTAATACATCAGAAGGCACTTCGGCCTAATAAAAACAGAAGTGTTCAAAGAAGAGAAAAGCTACAACTGACAGTAAAGAAAGAAAGAAAAATCCTAAGTGCTAGATTCTAGAGCAATATTCTCAGACTGTTCCATGTCGACAGTTGGCATTGTGTCAACCTTGGTGGATAGTGAAGCAACTTTCTCAGCCATGGCATCGACTATTATCTTTTCGTTAATTTTCCTTGGACTCTCTTTGAGATTTTTGTTTGCGACAAAGATCTCGATCTCAGAGGTGGTGACCTTCTCTGGAAAGGTGCTTTTCAAGACCTCGTCCTTATCCTTTTCAAATAGGTCCGGGACCTGATTATTCAAAGTTGGGGACTTAGCCCTAGCTGCGGCAACATCAGCCTCTTCTTCTTTATCTTTCTTCTCCTCGGATTAGTTAAGAGATGGGAAAGGGCACGTCAAGTTGGCCGATATCCTGAAGAGGTGAGTCCTCAAGGACAGAGAGTTTTTTTTAGAGCCGCAACCTAGCCAAGGTAGTAACCCTTGTTGCAGTCCAGGTTGACTTGTTTCTTGTATTGATCCCGCAAGTCGGCCTATCCCTCTTCGTAGGCCTTTTCATCGGTGGCCTTGATCTCGGCCTCTTTGGTTTCAAGGGCCTCCTTTAGTTTGCTCTTAGCCTCGGTGGCCCTTTCTTCAGCGGCCTTGGCAGTAGCCTCGGCGGCTTTAGTAGCGGCCTCGACCTTGTGTTCTGCCGCCCTGGCTGCACTAACTTTGTCTATTTGACTTTTAATCCTGGCCTCGGCCTTATTAAGTTGAGAGAGGAAGCTTGCAGCCTCTTGCGTCTTTTTAGTCAAGTCCTTTTTCATCAACTCGACCTTGACTACGTGGGAGTGGACGTGTTGAATGGCCTACAAGGAAAGAAACGAATTGGTAATATTTTACTAAATATGGAAGATTGAATTTGAAAAGAAAAGTAAGGCAAGTTACCAGAACAGAGTGCCTCATCATTAAGGCAAAATTTTCATACTGGTTGTACTCGCTGATTTGGCTCAAGTCGGTGTAGAGAAGAAGGCTTGTGGTTAATGCGGCCCTAACTTCAACGTCTTTGAAAACACTGTCACCGACTTTTAGAATTCGATCACCCACTTGGATCTCGGGAAGCCAAGTGTCCTCAGGGAAGGACGTCACTTTTACCCCCAAGACCAACAAACCTTGGCTTCTTTGCAGAAGGGGCATCGACAGAGTTAGTCAAAGCTGGTCTCTTCTTGGATTCGGCAAATTTTGAGGTTGGCACAATGTCCTCAAGATCCGTCTCCTCATCAGAAGGGATTGTTGTGACTTTAGCATTTTCCTTGACCTTCTTCACCTTCTTTGATTTTTAACAAAACTGAGGGAAAGGGGTGGATTAGACCGTGACAACCTCAAGCAAACCGACTAGTAGGTCTCCAGTGACTGCGAGCTTGCGACCCATCTCTTCAGAGATGGCAACGACCATCACTTTAGTGCCGAGTATAAATATAGGAAGAGTAAGAGGCAAATTAGCAGGGTCGTACACTAGAATATCGACACCTCAGCATTTTTTGTTGCACGTCTTCCCAACTGGAGTGTTTATGGGTTGGTAATGACGTTGGCGTTAAGCTGGTGCAATGTGCTGGGATGGAGCCAAAGTTGACAGCTGGTCGGCTAGGTATCCTTGATCTGCCCTTGAAGAGGCAAGTGGCATTGATGCGGAAGGTGGGGTCTTGCTTCTTGATGGGACATCGGGAAGTGGGGACTTGTACGTAGTTGTGTAGTCCAAGAGAAAGGGGGCTTTGCGAATGTTAATGGACAGGTCTAGGGGCCTTTGCAAATCGGCTCTATGAATGAAGTACTTTCTAAAGTTCTTCTCGGGCTAGAAAAGATTTGGTTAAAAGAAAAGGGGAGTTATATGATTAGCAATATGATTAAGTGAAAAACATAAGCAGATAATTGATGAGAAGTGTGCATTCCAAGGGAAACTTACTTTTGTGGTCTCCTAAAATACTTCTGGGGATTGGAAAGAGGTGGAGGTCGTCATTTGGAGCAAACTCCCAGTTGCCCGAGACAATAAGATAATCATCTCATGTACCCTTATTGGAATCAGGGAGGTCGGCGATTAGCTTGTGGGCTATGGACCTTGGTTTCAGGTAGTAGGTTAAGTCATTTTTGGATTGAAGGGTGCACATCGTGTATCAGTACTGGTGTAGACACCCCATTTTTGACCGTTCTCAAGACTTGGACATCATTGTTTGAACACCCGATGATTTCACATGCTCGTGTTCATTCTAAGTGCCTGAAGTTCTTGGCGGAGAGCCTTGCCTTTGGGCCTCTCAACTTGTCTGTTTTGTGCTTGGTTGTGGACCAAGAGCTTGTTGCTTTGAATTGGAAGAGAGGGTGGCTTGTCGGCCATCCCCAATGTCCATCGGCCATGGCTTGTGCCTGCCAGCCATCAGTGGTGGCCCGTCGGCCACACTGATGGCCAATCGGCTACATTGATGGCCGGTCGGCCACTGATGATGGCCAACGACCATTTTTCTCCTTTTTCAGATATCTATTTGCTAGTTGTGCCAGATATTGATCACTGATGTTCATTTCCATACACGTGTATAGAGGGATGAATGCAAGATTTTAGCTTGATTTTCTATATAGGGGGGTCTCTTCCCATTTTAGGGGGTTACATAATTTGGAGCAACTTTTTCCCTCTCTCTCTAGAATTCTCTCTCTCTCTTCTTGTTTTATGCTTGAAAGTGAAAATTCTCTACACTTTTGCACTAAGACCCTTAGCCACACATCTTCATCTTGGAGCTGAGGTTCTTTGAGGCTTGGTTTGAGCTCCTAAGGCTGGTTTTAGCTCAAAATTGTGGCTGTTTTGTGCTGTGCTTCAAAGGTATAAGGCTTACCTCATTTAAGCTTTGTTTTAGTTGCTTGCTTGGCTATCTTTTTACACTATTTTGACCTAAGTTTTCAACCATAAAAAACTCTGTTTTTAAGGTTTCAAAATGGTGGTTTGAGTCTTGTTGAGTTAGGGGGTTGTCTCATCTTTTTGCTCTTTGGCTTGTGAAGCCTTTTGTGCCACCTTTAAATCAAACTTTTTGGGCCTTTAAACCACTGAAATTCAGAGTTATTTCAGTGGTAAAAAGTATGTTTGAAGTCCAAAAATGGAGGGGTTAGCCTCCCCTCCTTGTGTCTCTCTTGCATGCCTAGTTAGCACTACATATTAGCTTGATTTTGTAGCTTGTGTTAGCTTAATCTCAGCATGTTTTAGGCCCTGTTTTTGCATGTTTCAACTCTGTTTTGGGTTGGTTGGAGCATTTGTTGCTTGCTTTTTGTACTTGTAGTGCAATTTTGCTTACTAGTCTAGCATGCTTAATGGTTTAGCCTATTTTTGTAGCTTGTGTTAGCTTAACTTCAAGTTGTTTTAGCTACTATTTTGGCCTACTTTAACTCTATTTTGGGCTGGTTAAGTCCTTCAAGGCTTGTGTTGCATGGCTATAGTGTAATGGTCTTCACTAGCTCATTCTTTTGAGGTTTTAAGCATGAAGTGTTTGAGTGGCTTGCATGTTGTAGCATCATTTTACATGTGATTTTAGTGTATATAGCTCTGTCACACTCTCACTTATTTCACTCTTTCATTGCTTTGAGAATTGTGTTTTGAGTCTTGTTTGCAAGCCAACATGTGAGCATGTTTTTTCTAGCCTTTTATGCTTCAATCTCAGCATGTTTTAGCCACTGTTTTGGCATGTTTTAACTCTGTCCAAAGCTGGTTTGGTCAGTTGAGCTTTGTGTTGCATGCTTATAGTGTTGTGATCTTCACTAATTTGATGCTTTTGGCTCTTAACATGTTGTGCCTGAGTTGCTTGCATGATTTGGTGTCATTTTTCATGCCATTTTAGCACTGAAATGTCTGCAACCTCCCTCTATTCTTCACTTTTTAATTTGCTTTGAAAGTGGGCTTGAGCCCCTTGTTGGCTTGAGTGTGGAATTGAGGCTCTCATGCCTAATGGTTTTAATCCTCCCTTGAGGGTTTCTACTAACCAACAACATCAGTCCTCTTTCATGCTCAAGGCACTTGTGGCTTAGGACCTCTTTCCAATTAGAGGACTCTCACTTCGGACTTAATCGGTTAAAGGACTAATCAAAACATGACAATTAAAATTGGAGCAAGTTAAGCATGTTGTGTTGCATTGCATGTGTTTGGATCGGACGTTAATCCAAATACAAGAAATGTGGGACGTTTCATACTCAAAGTGATGAAACGTGTCACGTTTCTTGGTCGCCGTCACCCTTGATCATGCATGATAGGGTGGAGGTCCTTTGAGTCTTATTTGTGCATTCATTAAGGTTGTACAAGCTTGACTGTTGGCCATCATGCATTGAAAATGCTTGATTGGTGGCTTGAGAGCCAAGTGCTACACTCCTTTGAGCTTGAGAAAAGATAAGGAGGGTGGCAGTACACACATTTCTTGAAAAATGCATTGCTTTGCCTATGTTGCTCTCTGTTGCAGGAAAGGGAAAGTCTAGAAAAATGGGTGGCCGACCGGCCACCTGAAGTAGCCAACCGGCCTCTTAAACTAGCCGACTGGCCAGTTAAGGTGGCCGACAACCACTTTTTGTGCAAATGTGTTCCTGTGTTGGAGCAGAAGCATTCTGGAAGTTGGTGCTATGTTCAGAGATCACAGCAAGTGCAAACAGAGGCAGTCGATGGCAAGGCGATGGATTTTTGGGAAGAAGCCAACCGAGCATGCATGTCTCCCTCGCCTCCGAGGCCATTTACTTGCTTTATTTAAATTGCTCTATTTAGTTAGCGTAGCTAATCATTCAAATCGTTTTGTAATATTTTAATTAGCTTAGTATAGCTAGTTATTCTATTGTGTTGTTATAATTAATTAGCTTATAATAGTTAATTAGTTCGTTTTGTAATAATTAGCTTAGTTTAGCGTAGCTAGTTAGCTTATTCGGACTCTCCTTCGAGAGGGCACAATGTTGTAATAAGTGTGCGTGCGTGTGTGCATGTCTTCCAACCCCACGTCTTTCTCCCTTTTATTTAACCACTTTCGATGGTTAGTTTAGGGATCATTTTCAATTAGCATACCTTATGCTTGTATCTTTGCATCATTCATTTGTCTTGCATGCACCGAGGCTCGGTGCATCATTCAAACTGCATTGTATTTCAATACAATTATTTGAATACATGTTGCATTGTAAGTTTTAAGTCTTACAAAGCATGTTATCAAATTGATGCATTCATATGCCATATTAGTAGCCGAGCCTATTTAATTGCATTATTGCATGTGTTGCATTAGGCATTGTTAACATAGTTAGGATCATGCATATTTCTAACTAGCTTTTGTTTTGGCTTGGAGTACACTGTAAGTTTTACGCTTTAGCATACTTGCATGAGTGTGAGTGATGCCATGTTTCGCATGCTTGCTATGAGACTATTTGCTTAAATGCTAAACTGCATGAATGCCTGTTGATGAAGGCTTTGTTGCTTGAATTGAACAATTCGATGATTGTAAGTTTTAAGCCCACTTTGTGAAGTGGCAAATCATGTTTTAAGCCCACTTGAGGGTGGCAAATCCGTGTTTTAGCCCATTTGAGGGTGGCACCTTCAAACCATTTTTGAAAACAAACATGAGTTGAATTGGTTCCAATTCTTGCGATTTTAGGCTATACTTGCTTACGTGTGCGTCACATAGTAAAGTTAGTCTAATAACCAGAATAATGACGCATATGTTTATAAAATAACATATCATAGTAGAGGCCGATCTTTGATCGAGGGTGCTCATTTCAGGACCTTTCCCTCTCGTACCCAAGTTCCCGAGCCGAGGCAACTTTGGTGATGACGGACACGTGGCCTTTGGCACGAGTCAGGGTTTCCTAAATTTTTCAAAAATAAAATATTTAGGTGGCGACTTTGTAATTTGGCAAAGTAGTCCAATTTTGGCATTATTTGATTCAAAATCGATTTTCCAAAATGATTTGCCGGATTGGACTCTTTGGTGTTTATTAGTCTCACATTGCACATTGTGAGATTAGATTCAGAACCGTGATAGGAGTCCGAACTGTAGGACAAATTCGAGCTCCCCGAAAGGGGGCGCGAAGAAAGTCAAGTCTACAGTTTCTGGCAACTCTGCTGGAGATTTAGAGAAGTTGACTCGAACTCATGATATGTCTTTTTATTCACACTCATGTGTTTCTTTGCATTTGCATTTGCATTGGTGCACCTAAGTCACAATGTTTTCCATCTACTATTCCTGAACGGTTTGCCGGAGGCTTGCTTGGAAAAGCATGCCATAAGGTTGATCGGTTGCAGGCTCTGCCACGATGGGAACACAAACCTTAGATCTGGACTACTGCTGTACCATTTGATCCTCCTTTCATTTCTCGGTGTTAGGAGCGAGAGGTATATTAGGCAGTCTTGTTGAGGAACCCCTTTTGACCAATTGACCTAGTTACATATCGGAGGCCATAGAGACTGTTCCAAACTAGGACAGGTTTCTCACACGAATGCAAGATTGTTTGAAACCGCATGCGTACGTAGCGAACCCCTAGTTCCTAACGAAACTAGAACAGGGAAACCTTACCCCACCATAGGTGTGTTTTGGCACTCACTTGCTTGATATGTGCTTTTAGAGTGTGACTCTGCAGGAATGCATGTATCAGTTGCAAGTCTGGGTATTAGTTTGAGGGTATCAGTTTTGAGGCAAAAATTTGGGGCAGAAATCAGTGTTTGAGTTCAGATTGTCTAGCTTATGATTTCAACTATGTGTTGTCTTTGTCTAAGCCGAGGTGCTGTGCGTTTTCTGATTGTTGTTTCCTTTTTTTGCTTTATTTTCTTTTTGCAATGTAGTATTTCACAATTGCTTCCGACAGGCAGTTTCCCCTCGAGCACTCTGGACCAGAGTCAGGAGGATTTACCTATCTGAGGATCTTATTAGAGGACAACCAGTGTTTTCTTTGCTACCCCTGGTTACCTGATGGAGGACAATCAGACATAGATCACCGGTTCAACAGTCGCCAATTCAGCGCTCACTATCTACATCACATGTGCACAGTTGGGCCTAGTTTTCTACTTTCACCTCAGAAAGAGAGTATACACTGGTTCTGATAGATCAGCACCCCTCAGACAGTATGAAGGATATGATGTCAACTTCAACAAACCATCGAGGCCATGCAGCAGGACGCTGCTCGCCAAGCGAAAGTTACCGCTCGCCAAATAGAGGTTGCAGCCCAGCTAGCTGAATTGATTACTAGGCTTCAACAACAACAGCAACAGCAACAACAACCATAGCAGGCAATAGCTTCTGCATCCCATCCACCTCCTGTAGATGTTCCAGTACCTAGAGCTCCTGCTCCTATAGCCAATGTCTAGGAAAATGCTGACATCCCAGTGGATCCGATTCCACCCAGACTTCCAAAGCACCGGCCTACCCAACGGAAGCCCCCTTTGAGTTTGAGGTCGACCCTACCGCTTTGAAGATGAGCAAGCTTGAGAAACTTTTTAAGAGGGCTCAGGTGTCAACTCGATCCCGGACATAGAGGACGGCTACACAGATTCGGTGGTGACATTGCCAGATAGATTTAAAATGCCACACATAGACCGCTTCGACGGTTCGGGTGATCCCATGGTCCACTTGCAGCTATTTTTAGATATTCTGCGGCCGATGGGCCTGACTAGATTGCAGAAGCTATCCCTCTTTGGCTGGACCCTGTCGAGGTATTGCGGCTATCTGGTATGCTAAACTGGAGGATTCTGCGAAAATGAGTTGGGAAGAGATGGCCGAGACCTTTGTCGCCCAATATTCTTATAACACTCAAATCGAGGTCACAACTCGTGATATCGAGGCAACTCGGCAAGAGCCGAAGGAAGGCTTCTCCGACTTCGTCACTCGGTGAAGGGCCAAGGCCTCCATGATGACCACCAGGCTAGCTGAGAAGGACCAGATAAGAATGGTCGTTCGTAATCTGCAACTGAAGCTACTGCAAAAGATGATTGTCTTACCCCTCCCTACATTTGCTAACCTATATGAGATTGGGGTGTAGATAGAGGATGCGATGAAATAGGGACTGATTGACCATGAAAAGGAGCAGCCCAAGAGGGCTTTTACACGCAGTTCAAATGCGGCTACGAGTAGCAACGCAACTGTGCGGACCTCTGATGTTGGTATGGTCACCACCACACCGAAAATAGCCACCCCCATTATTGGTACATCCAGAACTACACTACAACCTACAAAGTACCCACCCCGAGGCCAGAGGGTTTCACCCTACTCTACATGTCTCTATCAGCGGCCTTGAGGGTCCTGATCAGAAAGGGGCATCTGAAGCCCCTGGAGCCGTACCCATTACCTAATCCCCTCCCTCCTATACACAACCCGGCCAAGTACTGCGCCTTCCACCAATAGCATGATCATGACACCGACCTATGCTTTAGACTGCATCATGAGATTCAGGATCTCATTGACAACAAAGTGATAGCACCTCCTGAGAAGCCTAACGTCACTACAAATCCTCTCCCACCACATAACCAACCCCCTTCTCCACCCAGGCAAGTAAACCTTATCCAAACAATGGTCATCCCATACTACCCTAGCATATACTTCACTCCATCCCACCTGCCTAAGCCGACGCTATTCATTCCAGAAAGCACAAACTTGTGCATGATGAGCACGTCCATATCCCAACTCGAACCCGTGGTGGTGGCTGTAGTAGAAGAAGGTATGCCTGAGGGCTCCATGAGCTTAACTGAAGAAGAGTACAACCTTTGCTGTTACATTGTGCCAACTAGCCAGGCCAGACTAATGGTGGAATTGCCGAAAGGAATAGATGTTAATGTAGTCTGGGAGGACGGACCAAGCCAAGGGCTGGATGACTTAGCTGAGCTTGAGGAAGACATCAACAATCTGCAGTTCTTTGATGAACAGGATCTGGGGAATGTACAGATCGACTGGTTTGATATGAACGGATCAACGGATAATACAGGGTGGCTTAGTGATGAGCCGGATATTGATGAGAAGTCTCAACCGAAGCAAGAACAGTCAGAAACGAGGATTTCTGCAACGGCCGGAACGGTCGACAACAAACAGAAGTTGCCAGAGAGCACCGGTACTAAAAATTTTTCTCAAGAATTGGGTAGCTTGTGTACAGCTGATATAGAACAAGAGGCCACGCTAAAGCGGTTCGAGCAAGAAAGAACTGAGACTGACCAGAAGGTTAGAAAAGCCAAAGGCCCCGCAGGGACTGATTGTGTTGTGAACACGGGAATGATTACAGCGAAATCGGATAGTTGTTTGTCGGTTGCCAAGGGAATGTGGTGGGAAGAGGAAGACTTGCATCTTACCCACACGGATGAGGATTGGGGACAAAATCTGCTAAATGATACATGGTATGCCGAGGAAGTTGATCACATGACTCGGAGTGGGCGCTACTTTAAGCCCCCACACCTGGACCAACTAGAGGCATCAGGGAAAGATAAGGAAGCTAAGAAACAGAAAGATAAACTGTTAGAAGAGGAAGCTGTACTGAACCAGCTGAAAAAGATTCAAGCGGACATCTCCATCTGGGGTTTGCTCATGGCTTCATGGGTGCATAGACAAGTCGTCTTATCAGCAATGGATAAGGCTAAGCTCTCCATCGACACAACCCCTGAGCAGTTAGTGGGACTAGTTTTCCCAAGAGGCGCTTCACCGACTTTAACTTTCATAGATAAAGAATTGCTGCCTGAGGGCTCTGAACACAACAAGCCACTATACATCTCTGTGGAATGTAAAGAGAAGTGGATACCAGTTGTCTTGGTTGATAAAGGATCTGTAATTAATGTGTGTCCATCGTGCACAGCCTATGCTATCTGTTTAAAGCCGACAGATTTCGCACCAATGGCCCAGGTGATTCGGGCTTATGACAATACAAGTCGGGAAGTGATGGGGATAGTTCGGATCAGAACTCAAGTTGGCCCGGCATGACAGGATATTGAATTCCACATCCTGGATGTCCCAGCCACCTGTAATTTACTCCTTCGACGGCCGTGGCTGCACCAAGTAAGAGCTGTCTCTTCCACTCTATATCAAATGTTGAAGTACCCCCATAGGAAGGGGGTAGCTATTGTTTTTGGGAACTATTCCATACATCCCGCCGGAGGTTACTACACCGGTCTTGGAAATTGTACACGGCGATGAGGATATCTTTTTGTCTGGGTTCACCTTGGCCGAGGCCCGGGTAGTGTAAGATATTCTGGTAGTTGATGAGGGATTATATGTCAATGCTCAATCTGTCTACCTCATGAATAAGCTGCAACATGTACCTAGAATGGGATTGGGAAGGAGCAGCTAGAAGGGCGTCGCTGTATTGGCCGAAGTGTCACACAACCCTTATACCTTTGGTCTAGGTCACACGCCTACCAAAGAGGATTAGGTAAGGAAGGGAAAGGAAATGGCAGGAAGAGCCAAGGCTAAACAAACTGGGAAGCACTATGAGTTGGTGCATAGACCTATTCAAGGAACCCTGAACGACCGCTTTGTCCGGGAGGGGGAAGATTTCCCATTTTGTGGCTTTCCTGAGCCATGGCTGAATTCTGAGAAGCGGCGTTTGCCTGGCTTTGAGATCTTTTTCGACCTACAGTTGCAAAGGGATGAAGTTGCAGAAGAGTAGACTGACCTATCAGTTGTGGCGGAACAATGTATAGAGGATAAGTCCGATGGCACAGAACTCGAGATGGGAGCAGTGCTGGCTTGTCTCCTCTTGGATCCTCAGATCAAACTAGAGAGCTCAGGGGATGACTTCTTTGTTTCCATGATTGGAGATTAATCGGATGTGGGCCCTTATTTCGACATTCTGGATATATCTATCGCACCCTCCCTCGTTTGGCAGTTCGAGGAGGGCTTTTTGTCCGACAGTTCTGAATCAGATAGTGAACCAGAATCTGATTCCACAGAGTCTGTGGAGTCGGAATCAGATTCTAGTTCTTCTGAGTCAGAGTCCTGTATTCCTGGGGTTGATAACCCGAATGTCGTTGTTTTGTCTAGGTCATCTTTTTTCTTTTCTTTTGAGTCGGTTGTAACCGAGGAATTGGACGAACTGGAAGTTGTGAATGAAAATGGTATCACTGCTATTTCTGAGAACTTTTCTGTGCCACTTGTTTACTGCATTAATCAAGACTTTCAAAACTTTGATAAAAACAACGAGGAAGAAATTCCTCCGGTTTTAAAACATTTGATTGATCGAGAGGAGGAGAGGTTTGTAAAACCCCTGGTTGATGAAATCACTTCAATTAATGTTGGCACTGAGAAGGATCCGCGTCTGGTCCAGATCGGGTCTACGTTGTCTTCAGAGGAACGCGAGCACTTAGTCGCTTTATTAAAAGATTTCAAAGATGTTTTCGCGTGGTCCTACGAAGACATGCCTGGAATCGATCTTCAGATTGTACAGCACTGGATCCCTCTTGACCCTGAGGCCTAACCCGTCAAGCAGAAGCTTCGAAGAATACGCCCAGATAGGGCTCTGAAAATCAAGGAAGAGGTCACAAAGCAGATAGATGCAGGTTTCTTGCTAGTATCTGAGTATCCTACTTGGTTGGCCGACATTATTCCGGTGCCGAAGAAAGATGGCAGAATTCGGGTATGTGTAGATTTTAAAGATCTGAACAAAACTAGTCTGAAGGACGACTTTCCTCTGTCGCATATCGACGAATTGGTGGACTTCACCGCAGGCCATGCATTGCTCTCCTTTATGGATGGATTTTCAGGGTACAACCAGATCTTGATGGCACCCAAAGATAGGGAGAAGACTGCCTTCACCACGCCGTGTGGAACCTACTGCTATAGGGTGATGCCGTTCGGTCTGAAAAATGCTGGGGCTACTTATCAACGGGATGTAACTACGATCTTGCACGATATGATCCACAAAGAGGTTGAGGCGTACATGGACAACATAATTGTCAAATCCAAGGAAAGAGAGGTCCACTACACCACCTTGAAGAAATTTTTCCAACGGATCAGAGAATATCGGTTGCAACTGAATCCTCAGAAATGCACTTTTGGTGTTACAGCAGGGAAAATGCTGGGGTTCTTGATTACAGAAAGGGGCATTGAGGTCGATCCTTCCAAGATTAAGGCCATCTTAGAAATGCCACCACCAAGGACTGAAAATGAGGTGCACGGCTTTCTGGGTAAAGTGCAATTCATAAGACGATTTATTGCAAAATTAACCTTGACTTGTGAACCACTATTTGGTCTCTTGAAGAAAGGAAAGAAATTCCAATGGGATGACCGATGCCAAGTTACTTTCGAGCAGATCAAGCAATATCTATAGAACCCATCTGTGTTGTCACCGCCAAAGCCGGGGAAACCGTTGATTTTGTATCTGTCAGTAACCAACATGACTATGGGCTGCCTGCTTGCGTAGGAATCTGAAGATAGAGTGGAGAAGGCCATCTATTACCTAAGAAAGAAGATGCTGGAATATGAGACCCGCTACACGCCGCTGGAAAATGCTTGTTTGGCCTCGGTATGGGCTACCAAGAAGTTGAGGCACTACCTATTAGCTCACTCCATAATTCTGGTTTCGAGATTAGATCCTATCAAATATCTCTTCGAGAAACCAACACTTACGGGTAAGCTAGCCTGTTGTTGCTTCTTCTCTCCGAATTTGATTTGAAGTATATGACTCACAAGTTTGTGAAAGGGAGAACGGTAGCGGAGTTCCTAGCCGATCAACCAGTAGAGGGAGACGAAGCAGTAGAGTATTTGTTCCCAAATAAGGCCATTCTGCAGGTCAAAAGAGATTTGGACTATGTACTTTGACAGAGTGTCAAACCAGTACGGGTATGGGATAGGGGTGTTGCTGATAGCGTCCGACAATTCCCACACACCTTTAGCTTTCAAACTCCGATTCAAGGTATCTAACAACGAAGTAGAATACCAGGCATGTATCACTGGCTTGGAGGCCACCCTGGAACTAGGGGCAAAACGGTTGGACGTCATTAGGGACTCGAACCTGGTTGTATCTCAAGCGAAAAGAGACTGGAAGGTTAAAGAAAAAAGGATGAAAATTTATCACCAAACCCTGGACGTTCTAATTCTCAGGTTTGAGAAGCTAACCTTCACCCATCTGTTCAAGAGAGAGCAACAGGTTCGCTGATGCCTTATCAACTCTATCTTCCATGATAGACATCCCTTTGGGAGTCCGGATGCGTCCAATCATTATTGAACAGAGGTATGTGCCGGCCTACGAGCTGATTGCCGCAATAGATGAAGTACAAGATCAGAACCCTTGGTATCATGACATCTGGAACTTCTTGGAAAATGAGGCTTATCCACCAGGGGCAAATGCCAAAGATATGTACAAACGAGCCCATCTGAGAATGCTTAAACTGTGTGTCGATGTAGAATAGTCGAAGCGCCTAATGGAGGGCATCCACGGATGCTCATCTCCATACACGTGTATAGAGGGATGAATGCAAGCTTTTAGCTTGATTGTCTATATAAGGGGGAGTCTCTCCCCCATTTTAGGGGGTTACACAATTTGGAGCAAATTTTTCCCTCTCTCTCTAGAATTCTCTCTTTCTCTTTTTGTTTTATGCTTGAAAGTGAGAATTCTCTACACTTTTGCACTAAGATCCTTAGCCAAACATCTTCATCTTGGAGCTGAGGTTCTTTAAGGCTTGGTTTGAGCTCCTAAGGCTGGTTTTAGCTCAAAATTGTGGTTGTTTTGTGTTGTGCTTCAAAGGTATAAGGCTTACCTCATTTAAGCTTTGTTTTAGTTGCTTGCTTGGCTATCTTTTTACACTATTTTGACCTGAGTTTTCAACCATAAAAAACTCTATTTTTAACGTTTCAAAATGGTGGTTTGAGTCTTGTTGAGTTAGGGGGTTGTCTCCTCTTTTTGCTCTTTGGCTTGTGAAGCCTTTTGTGCCACCTTTAAATCAAACTTTTTGGGCCTTTAAATCACTGAAATTCAGAGTTATTTCAGTGGTAAAAAGTATGTTTTGAAGTCCAAAAATGGAGGGGTTAGCCTCCCCTCCTTGTGTCTCTCTTGCATGCCTAGTTAGCACTACATATTAGCTTGATTTTGTAGCTTGTGTTAGCTTAATCTCAGCATGTTTTAGGCCCTGTTTTTGCATGTTTCAACTCTGTTTTGGGTTGGTTGGAGCATTTGTTGCTTGCTTTTTATACTTGTAGTGCAATTTTGCTTGCTAGTCTAGCATGCTTAATGGTTTAGCCTATTTTTGTAGCTTGTGTTAGCTTAACTTCAAGTTGTTTTAGCTACTATTTTGGCCTACTTTAACTCTGTTTTGGGTTGGTTAAGTCCTTCGAGGCTTGTGTTGCATGGCTATAGTGTAATGGTCTTCACTAGCTCATTGTTTTGAGGCTTTAAGCATGAAGTGTTTGAGTTGCTTGCGTTGTAGCATCATTTTACGTGTGATTTTAGTGTATATAGCTCTGATCACACTCTCACTTATTTCACTCTTTTATTGCTTTGAGAATTGTGTTTTGAGTCTTGTTTGAAAGCTAACATGTGAGATGTTTTTTTAGCCTTTTATGCTTCAATCTCTAGCATGTTTTAGCCACTGTTTTGGCATGTTTTAACTCTGTCCAGAGCTGGTTTGGTCAGTTGAGCTTTGTGTTGCATGCTTATAGTGTTGTGATCTTCACTAGTTTGATGCTTTTAGCTCTTCACATGTTGTGCCTGAGTTGCTTGCATGATTTAGTGTCATTTTTCATGCCATTTCAGCACTGAAATGTCTGCAACCTCCCTCTATTCTTCACTTTTTAATTTTCTTTTAAAGTGGACTTGAGCCCCTTGTTGCTTGAGTGTGGAATTGAGGCTCTCATGCCTAATGGTTTTAATCCTCCCTTGAGGGTTTCTACTAACGAACAGCATGAGGCCTCTTTCATGCTCAAGGCACTTGTGGCTTAGGACCTCTTTCCAATTAGAGGACTCTCACTTCGGACTTAATCGGTTAAAGGACTAATCAAAACATGACAAGTAAAATTTGAGCAAGTTAAGCATGTTGTGTTGCATTGCATGTGTTTGGATCAGACGTTAATCCAAACACAAAAAATGTGGGACGTTTCATACTTAAAGTGATGAAACGTGTCACGTTTCTTAGTCACCGTCACCCTTGATCATGCATGATAGGGTGGAGGTACTTTGAGCCTTATTTGTGCATTCATTAAGCTTGTACAAGCTTGACTCTTTGGCCATCATGCATTGAAAATGCTTGATTAGTGGCTTGAGAGCCAAGTGCTACACTCCTTTGAGCTTGAGAAATGATAAGGAGGGTGGCAATACACACATTTCTTGAAAAATGCATTGCTTTGCCTATGTTGCTCTCTGTGGCAACAAAGGTAGAAGTCTAGAAAAATGGGTGGCCGACCGGCCACCTGAAGTAGCCGACCGGCCAGTTAAGGTGGCCGACAGCCACTTTTTATGGCCGACCGGCCACCAGTCAATTTTTGTGCAAATGTGTTCCTGTGTTGGAGTAGAAGCATTCTGGAAGTTGGTACGATGTGCAGAGATCACAGCAAGTGCAAACAGAGGCAGCCGATGGCAAGGCGATGGATTTTTGGGAAGAAGCCAACGAGCATGCATGTCTCCCTTGCCTCCGAGGCCATTTACTTGCTTCATTTAAATTGCTCTAGTTAGTTAGCGTAGCTAATCATTCAATTCGTTTTGTAAGATTTTAATTAGCTTAGCATAGCTAGTTATTCAATTGTGTTGTTATAATTAATTAGCTTATAATAGTTAATTAGTTTGTTTTGTAATAATTAGCTTAGCTTAGCGTAGCTAGTTGCTTATTCATTCGGACCCTCCTTCGAGAGGGCACAATGTTGTAATAAGTGTGCGTGCGTGTGTGCATGTCTTCCAACCCCACGTCTTTCTCCTTTTTATTTAACCGCTTTCGATGGTTAGTTTAGGGATCATTTTCAATTAGCATACCTTATGCTTGCATGTTTGCATCATTCATTTGTCTTGCATGCACCGAGGCTCGGCGCATCATTCAAACTGCATTGTATTTCAATACACATATTTGAATACGTGTTTCAAAGCATGTTATTAAATTGTTCCATTCATATGCCATATTAGTAGTCGAGCCTATTTAATTGCATTATTGCATGTGTTGCATTAGGCATTGTTAACATAGTTAGGATCATACATATTTCTAACTAACTTTTGTTTTGGCTTGAAGTACACTGTAAGTTTTACGCTTTAGCATACTTGCATGAGTGTGAGTGATGCCATGTTTCGCATGCTTGCTATGAGACTATTCGCTTAAATGCTAAACTGCATGAATGCCTGTAGATGAAGGCTTTGTTGCTTGAATTGGAACAATTCGATGATTGTGAGTTTTAAGCCCACTTTGCGAAGTGGCAAATCATGTTTTAAGCCCACTTGAGGGTAGCAAATCCACGTTTTAGCCCACTTGAGGGTGGCACCTTCAAACCATTTTCGAAAACAAACATAAGTTGAATTTGTTCCAATTCTTGCTATTTTAGTCTATACTTGCTTGCGTGTGCGTCACATAATAAAGTTAGTCTAATAATCGGAATAAGAACACATGTGTTTATAAAACAACATATCATGATAGTAGAGGCTGATCTTTGATCGGGCGAGCGGGGGTGCTCATTTCAGGACCTTCTGTAGACACCCCATTTTTGACCGTCCTCAAGACTTGGACGTCATCGTTTGAACACTCGATGATCATCCATACTCGTGTTCATCTTGAGTTTCTGAAGGCCTCAGCTGCGCACCTTGCCTTGGAGCCTCTCAACTTGTTTGTTTTGTGCTTGGTTGTGGACCAAGAGCTTGTGGTTTGTTTCTGAGGGAATGGGGTGGCCTTTTAGTTAGCCCTCCAACTCATTGGCCAGGCCTCATGCTTATCGGCCATTCCTTTTTTCCATCGGCCATCAGTGGTGGCTGGTCGGCACCTTTGATGGCCGATTGGCCATTTTTTTTTGGCCGAGGCCCCTTTTTCTGCTTTTACAGATTTTTTTCTTCCAGCTGGTGCCAGTTGTTGGTCACTTGGTGTATCCTCCATACACGTGTATGGATGGATTCAAACAAGCTTTAGCTTGCTAAGAAAGCTTTGGCTTGTGATTTCTATAAGAAGGGAGGCCCCTCTCCCTTTCCAGTGGCTCTGAAAATTGGTTTAGAGATATACATATCTATCTCTCTCTATATTTCTTCCTCTCTCTCTATATTTGTGTGAGTTTGTGCCTTAAAGTGTGTTTTCTCTTCACTTTTGCACTACAACACCTAGTAGAGCACCATTGCTTTGGTACTGAGGTACTAGAGGACCTTGTTTGGACTCTCAAAGTTTGTTTCTTTGGCTTAGAAGTTGCTGTTCTAAAGAGTTTCTTCAAGGGTAAGTCTCTTACCCCTTTAAAGCTTTGTTTTCATAGCTTATTTAGCCAACTTTGCATGCTTCTTTTGGCTTAGCTTTCAACTGAAAAAAGCTCTGATTTTAAGTGTTTAAGATGTTGGTTTGAGACCTCTTTGGTGTTGGGGGTGATCTACCCCCTTTAGAGCCTTGTTTGGCCTTGTTTTGAACCATCTCTTTAGGCCTTCGAGATCACCTTTATTTGGCATTTCCATTCACTAGCCTAACATGCATCATACTTTTGACCATCATTCTAGCATGTTTTTGGCTCAACTCCAGCAAGCTTTTAGCCATGTTTTAGCATGCTCTAGCTCTGTTTTATGTTATTTTGGTCATGCATGCCTTGCTTTGTATGGCCATAGTGCATTCTTGCTCACTAGCTTTGAATTTCATGGTCTATAGCATGGCTTACTTGAGTTGTTTGCATGCTTTGGCCTCATTTCTACCATGATTTCAGTATGTGTAGTGTGGCCATACTCTCTCATGCTTCACTATTTCAATGATTTTGGAAAGTTATGCTTTATGCCTTAAACATGAGCCAATATGTATGCCATCATGCCTAAGCTTTTGGGCCACCATCTCAGTGTGTATTTGGTCCTATTTTGCCATGTTACAGCTCTGATTTTTGTTGGTGAAGTCATCTCATGCTTGGTTTTGGTAGGTGTAGTGTAATCCTCCTCATTGGCCTTGTATGCTCCATGTTTCATGCCTCTAATTCTAGCATATGTTGGCTATGTTCAAGCATGTTTTTGGTCTTGTTTTGACCTGCCTTGGGACTGTTTTTAGTCATCTTGGCCCTTTGGGGCTTAATTGATGTGGCCATGGTGCAAGTCCCTTTGCTAGCTTTAAGCTTTGAGCTTACTAGCATGCTTTATTTGTCATATGTTCATGATTTAGCCTCATTTGGAATGTAATTTCAGAGTTTACTTCATTGCTATATTCTTACATTTGTCACTTCTTCATCATGTTTGAGAGTTGTGCTCTTATGCCTAGTTGATGAGCCATCACATGAGCATATGTTATTGGCCCTTTTGTGCCTAAGCTTTGGTGTGTTGGCCACTGTTTTGGACCCTCTTAGGTCTGTCCATATGTGGTTTAAGTCCATTGAGTGTTGCATTACATAGCCCTTGTGTCTTGTCCTTCACTTGCCATGCTTATATTGTTTGCATGTTGTTGCATTGCATTATGTTTGCATGTTGTCACATTTGCATGTTGATTAGCATGTTGTTGCATACTTATGTTGTTTGCATGTTGCATGCTGCATTACGTTTGCATGTTTGTTGCATTGCATTGTGTTTGGATCGGATGTTGATCCAAACACGAGGAAGAGGGGCGTTTCATACTTGAAGTGATTAAACGTGCCTCATTCATTGGTCGCCGACACCTTTGATCATGCATAATAAGTGGAGGTTCATCGAGTCTTATGTCTTATTTGTGTGCATTCATTGACATTGATTTGTGCAACTCGGCCTCTTTGGCCATCATGCATTGAGATGCGTGATTGGTGGCTCGAGAGCCGAGTACTACACTCCTTTGAACATGTGACATGATAAGGAGTGTGGTTGCACACACATTTTCTTGCAAATACACTGCCATGCCTCTGTTTGTGCTCTGTTGCAGCAAAAAAGAGGAATTTGCAGGAAGCAGTGGCCGACTGGCCATCAGAGCTGTCGATCGACCACTTAGTTTACCGATCAGCTATCAAAATTGGTCGATAGCCATAAACTCTGGCCGATGGCCACTCCTCTTGGCCGACCACCCCTCAGCATGTCCATAAGGTGGATCAGAAGTATCTTGGAAGTTGGCACAATTTTCAGAAGTCTAAAACAGTGCAAACAGAGGCATCACGAGGCACGGTAGTAGATTTCCGAGCGAAGCCGACCGAGCATGCATACACCCCTCCCCGCGAGACCATTTTTACCGCTTTACTAGCTAGTTGTAGTTAATTACTTGTTTTGTAATTAATTAGTTTAATCTGTGTTGTAATATTCTAATTAGCTTAGTATAGCTAGTTTCAATTCGGTTTGTAATTAATTAGCTTAGCGTAGCTAGTTAGTTGATTCATTCGGACCCTCCGTCGCGAGGGCAAATTTTGTATTAAGTGTGCGTGTGTGTAATGCATGTCTTCCAACCCCCATTTCTTTCTCCCTTTTATTTACCCGCTTTCAATGGTTAGATTAGGGCATATTTCAAATAGCATCCTTATGCTTGCATGCGTGTATCATTCATTTGTCTTGCATGCACCGAGCTCGGCGTATCATACAAATTGCATTGTATTTCAATTCCAATTTGAATACATGTATCAAATGTTGCATTTCATATGCCATCTTAGGTAGCCGATCCTATCTCATTGCATTTTGCATGTGTTGCATTAGGCATTGATAACATAGCTAGGATCATGCATTGATTACTAACTAACTTTTGTTTTGGCTTGGAGTACTAGATAAGCTTTTATGCTTTAGCATACTATGAGATGTGTATGTTGCCATGTTAGCATGCTTGCTATGAGGCTATTTGCTTAACTGATATAACTGCATGAATGCCTGTGGATGAAGGTTGGATTGCTTGAATTGGAACAATTCATCAAAATGCGAGTTTTAAGCCCACTTGAAGTGGCAAATCACCATGTTTTCTAAAGCCCACTTGAGGGTGGCAAAATCCGCGTCTTAGCCTACTTGCGAGTAGCACCTTCAAACCATTTTCAAACAAACAAACATGAGATGTTTTGTTCCAATTTAGGTGATCTAGTCTATACTTGTATGATGTGTGCATCACGTAGTAAGATTAGCTAATTAACCGGAATAAGAACACACGTGTTTTCAAAAACAACTGTAGACACCCCATTTTTGACCGACCTTAAGACTCAGACGTCATTGATTGAGCGCTCGGTGATCGTGCATGTTTGAGCTCGTTTCGAGTTTCTGGAGTTTTGCGGCTGAGTGCCTTGCCTCCAGGCCTCTGAACTCTTTGTGTTTTGGCTCGGTTTGTGAACCAAGCCTTGTTTTCCTTCCCTGGAAGGAGGGAGAGGTCTTGTAGACCACCCTTTTGTAGTCGTAGACCACTTTTTCCCCTTGGAGACTAGTTTCTGATTTTCGGAGCCTTCGGCCACGCACCTTGTCTTGGGACGCTTAATGTTCTTTGTTTGGCTTGGTTTTTGAACCATGCCTTGTTGCCTCTGCCTAGAGGGACACTGTGGTCTGGGAGACCACATTTGGGGTCGTTGACCACTTTTGGTGCTCGTAGACTAGTTTTCGGGTCTCTCGGCTGCGCGCCTTGCCTCCTGGACTCTTGTCTTGCATCCTTTTTGGTTTTTTTTTGTACAAACCTTGTTTTCCTTGTTTGAAAGGTGGTACATGGGTGGAAGACCAGTTCTTCCCCTTGGAGACCACTTTCCTTCCTGCCAGCCAATTTTCTGGTCGGCTAACTGGTTTTCTTGGTCTTTGGACCACCTTTTCTAGGTCGGCCACCACACCACTGCCTTGCTTTCATGCTGCAGACCATCTCCCCCCATGGACGACCACTTTCTTCCCTGGCCGACCACTTCCACTAGTCGGCCAACCAGTATAAGTAGCTGGAGTGGTCGGCAGCTTTCCATCACCTTTTTAAAGATCTTTTCTTGCCAGCTGTGACAGCTGGAAGGCACAGAAGTCATCCTCCATACACGTGTATGGAGGGATGACTTAGAGCCTGAAGTGTGTTCAACAAGCTTCTTGCTTGATTTTCTATAAGAGGGAGGCCCTCCCTCCCTTCTCTAGGTTCAGAAAATTGTGCTTGAGCTATACATACATCCTTGTCTCTATATCTTCTTGCTTGCTCTATATTTGTGCTTGAAAGTGTAGTTTCTCCATACTATTGCACACAAACACGCACACAAACACCATACTCTTGTTGCTGAGGCTCTTTGAGGTTGGTTTTGGAGTCTTTGGATTGGTTTTGGTTCAAAAAGAGTGCTGGAGTTGCAGCTTTGAAGGTGTTCTTCAAGGGTGAGCTTCTAACCCTTAAAACCCTTGTTTTGGTTTAAGCTCTTGGACCTATTTGCATGCTTATTTTGGCTTGACTTTAAACTACAAAAAGTTTTGATTTTGCATGCTTAACATGTTTGTTTAAGGTTTCTTTTGTGTTGGGAGTAGTCTACCCCCTCTTAGGCCTTGTTTGGCTTTGTTTTGTACCATCCTTTTAAGCTATTGGGACCACCTTGTTTTGGCCTTCTCACCATTGAAACTTAGAGGAATTTCAGTGGTGGAAATAGTGTTTTGAGGTCCCAAATAGAGAGGGTCATCCCCTCTCCTTGTGTTTTGTATGCTTGCTTCATTTGCCTCATGTTTGAGCATGTTTGTTAAGCTTATGTTGGCTCCATCTTAGCATGTATTTGGGGTTATTTTGACATGGCATACCACTATTTTGATTTGGTTTTGTCACCTCATGCATGCTTTATACACTTGTAGTGTAAATGTTGCAAACTAGCTTTGTATGCCTCATGTTTGAGCATGTCTTTCTAGCTTGTTTTGGGGCCATCTTAGTAGGTTGTTAGTGTTGTTTTAGCATGCCATGACTCTGTTTTGGGTTGGTTTGATAGCCCCATGCATGCTCCATGCACTTGTAGTGCAATCCCATTTACTAGCCTAATGTGTATCATGCTTTAGACTGTCATTCTAGCATGATTTTGGCTTAACTCTAAGACGCTTTTGTCCATGTTTTAGCATGCTCTAGCTCTGATTTGTGTTGTTTTGGTCATGCATGCCATGCTTTGTATAGCTATAATGCATTCTAGCTTGTTAGCTTTGTGCATCAAGTCCACTAGCATGCATTGCTTGGGCTATTTACATGATTTGGCATCATTTTTTATGTGATTTCAGTTTATGTTTCATGTTCATGCACTCACATTTGTCATTCTTTCCATGCTTTGGAGGGTTGGTCCTTTATGCCTAGGAATGAGTCATTGCGTATGCCTTCATGCCTAAGCTTGCGAGCTATCATTTCAGTGTGTTTTTGGGGTTATTTTTCCATGATATAACTCTGATTTTTGTTGGTTAACTCATCTCATGCTTGGTCTTGATAGGTGTAGTGTAATCCTTCCTTTTGGCCTTGTATGCATCATGCCTTATGCCCTCAATGCTAGCTTATTTTGGCTTCCTTCCATACATGTTTTAGCATCATTTTGACATGCTCTAGGACTGTTTTGGGTTGCCTCGACCATATGTTTCATGTTTTGTATAGCTATAGTGCAAGTGCCTATGCTAGCTTTGAGTTTTGAACACCATAGCATGCTTCATCTGTATCATGTACATGATTTGGCATCATTTAAAGCATATAGCATTGCCATGTTTCCACTTCTTTCACCCTTTGAGTGCCTCTAGGGGTTGTGCATTGTTGCCTTGTTTGTGGCCAAGTGTGCATACACGCATACTTAGACCTTTGAACCCCCATCTTAGCATGTTTTGGTCTTTGTTTAGACCTAATTAAGCTCTGTCCATGGTTGGTTCATGCATTTGTGCCATGTGTTGCATGTCCCTTTGTATAGTCCTCTTTGCTGGCTTTAATGCTTAAGGACCCTTGCATGTTTTGCTTGTGTTGTTTGAATGATTTGGCATCATTTCTTGCCTAATTTCAGTGCATTTAGTGTTGTTACACTTCCATGTTTATCACTCCTTGAGCACTCTTGAGGGTTGTGCTCTTAGGCCTAGTTGATAGGCCAATGCATGTGTATGCTTGTATATGCTTTCGTGCCTTCATTTCTTAGCATTCTGGCCACTGATTTGGGCATGGCTGAGATTTGTCCACATTCGGTTTAAGTCCATTTAGCATTGTGTATGCCATATTGTTTGCATGCTTATGTTACATTGCATTGTGTATGCCACGTTGTTCTTTGCATTGTGTATGCCATGTTATTCATTGCATTGTGTTATGCATATTGTTGCTTGCATTGTGTTTGGATTAGGTGTTAGTCCAAACACGAGAAACGAGGGATGTTTCATACTTGAAGTGATGAAACGTGCCTCAATTCTAGGTCGCCGACCCTGTTGATCATACATGATAGAGGTCAAGGCTTTATGTGTTTATGTGTGCATTCATTTCATATTGAATTGTGCAATTTGGCTTCTCGGCCATCATGCATTGAAATGCGCGATTGGTGGCCTGAGGTCGAGAACTGCACTCCCTTGAGCTTATGAAATGATAGGAAGGGTGGTTGTGTACACATACCTTGCAAATACATTGCCATGCCCTTTCTTGCTCTCTGTTGCAGCAAACTGGAGAAGTGCAGCAACAAGTGGTCGGCAGACCAGAAAAACTAGCTGGCCGACCACTTTTTCTAGTCTGCAGCAATTGTAACTGGTCGGCAGGTGGTTGGCACCTCCAAAAAGTGGTCGGCCATGCTCCTACAGGTCCCTAAAGTGAGTTGGAAGCTTTCTGGAGCTTGGGGCAAGGTTCTGAGAACAGTTGCAAACAGAGGCAAATCGAGGCATCGCGTTGGATTTCCGAACGAGGCGACCGAGCATGCATGCATTCTTCTCCCTCTGAGGACATTGTTTTACTGCTTTACTTAGCTTCTTTCCCTTAGCTAGTTTATGCTTTGGTTCTATACTTAAGTAGTTAATGCATTTAGTGCTTATTGTGTTGTAATAACTAATTAGTTAACTTGTTGTTAATTAGTTTCGTTTTGTACTTAATTAGTTAGCTTGTTAGTTAATTAGTTTGTGATGTAATAATTAGTTTAATTAGCTTAGATTAGCTAGTTAGCTTATTATTCGGACCCTCCGTCGATAGGGCCAACTGTTGTAATAAGTGGTGCGTATGTGTGATGCATGTCTTCCAACCCCTATTTCTTTCTCCCTTTTACTTAAACCGCTTTACGATGGTTTAGTTTAGGGCATATTTCGATTAGCATACTTGTTTCGCATGCGTGCATCATTCGTCTGTATTCATACCCGGCTCGGCGCATCATACTAACTGCATTGTATTTCAATAGCATTTACTTGAATACGTGTTCAACAGCATGTTATCAGTTGCATTCACATGACACTCTTAAGAATAGCCGAGCCTATCTTAGTCGCATTTTTGCATGTGTTGCATTAGCCATTTTAACATAAACTATGATCATGCATGATTTCTAACTAGTTCTCTGTTTTGGCTCGGAGTACACTGTGAGTGTTTATGCTTTAGCATCCCTGCATGAGATGTGTATGTTGCCATCTTAGCATGCTTGCCATGAGGCTAACTGCTTAACTGATATAACTGCATGAATGCCTGTGGGTGAAGGTTGGATTGCTTGAATTGGAACAATTCATAGAAATGAGAGTTTTAAGCCCACTTGAGGGTGGCAAAATCTACGACTTAGTCTACTTGCGAGTAGTAAACTTCAAATTATTTTCACAAACGAACATGCAATGTTTTGTTCCAACTTAGGCGATCTAGTCTATACTTGTATGTTGTGCGCATCACATAGTAATTCCAGGTTAATAATCGGAATAAGAACACATGTGTTTTCAAAAACAAATATCATGCTTAGTAAAGGCCGATCTTTTGATCGGCGCGAGCGGGGTGCTCATTGCATGACCTTCCTTGTACCCAAGTTCCCAAGCCGAGGCAACTTTGGTGACGACGGACACGTGGTTAGGCACGAGTCAGGGTTTCCTAAATTTCCCAAAATAAATATTTAGGTGGCGACTCTGTATCTGGCAAAGCAGTCCATATTGGCACTTCTTTTTATAAAATCAGTTTCCAAAACGATTTGCCGGATTTGGACTCTTTTGGTGATTTATCTGTCTCATATTAACTTTGTGAGATTAGATTAAGAACCATGACACGAGTCTGAACTGTAGTAGCTAAAGAACAAGCGATTCACGCCCTCGCGCGCGGAGAGCTCTCAGGGCGGTCTACAACAACATATCATGATAGTAAAGGTTGATCTTTGATCAGGCGAGCGGGGGTGCTCATTGCATGACCTTCCAGTCTCGTACCCAAGTTCCCGAGCCGAGGCAACTTTGGTGATGACGGACACGTAGCCTTAGGCACGAGTTAGGGTTTCCTAAATTTCCCAAAACAAAACATTTAGGTGGCGACTCTGAAATCTGGCAAAGCAGTTCATGTTTGGTGCTTTTTTTTTTATTAAAATCGATTTTCCAAAACGATTTGCCGGATTTGGACTCTTTGGTGATTTATCAGTCTTACATTGCACTTTGTGAGATTAGATTCAGAACCGTGACATGAGTCCGAACTGTAGTAGCTAGAACTACAATTCGCGCCCTTGCGCGCGGAGCGGGAGTTCCGGGCAGTCTACACCTTCCCCTCTCGTACCCATGTTCCCGAACCGAGGCAACTTTGGTGATGACGGACACGTGGCCTTTGGCTCAAGTCAGGGTTTCCTAAATTTTCCAAAAACAAAATATTTAGGTGGCGACTCTGTAATCTGGCAAAGCAGTCCAGTTTTGGCATTATTTGATTCAAAATCGATTTTCCAAAATGATTTGCCGGATTGGACTCTTTGGTATTTATCAGTCTCACATTGCACATTGTAAGATTAGATTCAGAACCGTAATAGGAGTCCAGACTGTATGACCAATTCGAGCTCCCCGAAAGGGGGCGCGAAGAAAGTCGAGTCTACAACTGGACATCCTGGAGGTTTAATTGGGCTCTATGTTAGCGATTGGGTTCGGCTATACCGTTGATTACACAAAAGGTGTTGATGGCAAGTTGTATGGGATTTATTTTATGTAAGTGGAGCATTTCCCTAAACAGGATATTAAGGGGAAATGTAACTCCGCCCTCAAGAATTGACACTACAGGGAATGGCGTGTAATTGTCTCCAGGCATAATTAAGTCATTTTCACCAACAAGTCTGATATGGACATCAGTTGGAATGTTATATTTTCGGCGAAAATTCTCAATCTTAGTGAAGCTATCTACTCTCCACTTATGCATGCCCATGACCTCGACTAGATGGTTTTGGTATTGTTTTCTAAGAAATGTCGTGACCCTAGGAACCTCAGCGTAACCTAAGGAGTATTGGGGAGAAGATTTTGGGAATCTATGAGAGATTGTAAACACAATTTGTTTTAGTTTCCCTAATGTATAATGTTCTAGCAAATCCCAATCCTAAATCTAAAGGAGGTAGGGATAAGAGGCAATGATCTGAAATAACAAAGAAAAGACAACTAGATTCAGAAGATGAGGACTAAGATGCATGGACACACATGGAAAATATAGAAAAGGCAAGAACACATCCAAGGTATGAGCAAATTCAAATGCAGAAGCATAAAGAGGTGGTACACATGGGCTTAGAATTTGGCATGGAAGTACGAAGAACAGAAATTGAAGAAACTAGAGCATTAAAACGCAAAGGATATAAGCATGGCAGCAACATGAATAAAGATACGTTACAATCAAACAAAGGAATAGTAAAGAACTGAAATCAAAAGGGGATGACTTAAGGACTTACAGATTGAAGTCGTGGGAATGAGGGTCGGAGTTGTGTTTGCCGAAGTTAAACAATGCTTTCGATCGGAGTAGAATGATTGACCATTCGTCGGAGACGATGAACACGAGTAGTTGCAGAAAGCTTCGAAAGCTTGACAATAGAGATTTTAGAGAGAGAGAGAGTCTAAAGAAGTTGTAATCGCAGAATGAAGAGATGGAGAGATATGGAAATAGTGTTATGAGGGAATTCAAAAGGCAACAAAGCTAATGATTTAACCACCTAGGGAGACATGCCCGTGATGACGGTGTGGAGTAGAGTTGATGTGACATAATGAGGACATGATTGGTATGCTCCAATCTGGTGATAACACGTGGAGGTAATACGGTTGAGACTGTTATGACACGATAACTCACACGCAGTAAGGCCTCTTAAAATTCTTGAACTATAAGAGTCATGATCTCGATTGAAATGATGATTTCGGTTGAGATGTTGATTTTGGTTGAGATGGTAATCTTAGTTGAGATATTGGACCAGGATGAGATAGAACATGACGGTTCTTGATTCTTGGTTCTTGGTTCTTGATCTGAGATACTGTATCCTTGTTTCATGAAGCCTACGAGTCATGATCTCAATTGAAGGAGTATCTCTAGCATGTTATTTAGTCAACATGTTGGAAGATTAGACGATATGGGTTCCATCATCTCAAGTTGTCGAGGTAATAGAACCTAGGGGTAGTTGTGGGGACGTAATTTTAAGATCGTGCCACGTGGCCGAAGTAATTGTTGAGGCACCACATGGACGAGCCAGAGTGCTGAGGTGGTTGCAGTATAGCCGAGATATGGTGAGGTAATATTAGAATTCGAGATATTTGGACAGAGGACAAGAGTCTTAGATAAGTGAAGCCCTTAGTTCGGATAGAGATAAGGCTCTTAAGTAATTCATCCATATCTAACTAAGAGTCCAAGATAAGTGTTATACTTGAGTCCTATGAAATGAGACTTCTAGGAGACGAAGGCACCACTCGTTATAAAAGTAAGGCACCCTCATGGGTCTAAGGTATGCTTTTACCTATGCACTATTCATTTGAGTTAATATCTTTGAGAGATAAGTGATTGACTTAATCATCGGAGTGCTCCCTAGTAGATGAGTCACCGTGGTATTCTTATCTTCTTGTGTGTAGGTGTTTGGTTTAATCTATTCTACCACGTGCTCTCTAGCTAAGTTCTCTATTTGGTTATGAGGTCAAAAATCAACACTCATACCTTTGAATCATTTTTTTAATCATTTTTTTTTTAAAATCTTTGAATCTTTGAGCTCTAATGTTGGAAAAAATGATTTTTTGGTGACTTTAATGTGAAATTAATGTAGGTCCTAACCATTTGTTAAGGTAGGATTAAATGGGTTTAGATTCTTTGTAACAAGGTTTTTACACCACAAAAAAATGTCCAAAAACCATTAAGAATTGAATGAGAATTTGTCTCATAAAAATGGCCTTATGAATGAGGTATTGGGAATTGTGTATAACTAACTACCAATCCCACATTGATTATAGAGGAAAACTTTGATGGGTATTTCAACCTCAAGATTATAAGAAGGGCATAAGCCCTTTAGGGCATCCAAATTTTCTAAAGGAATGGAGGCGTGGATGCTTTAAGAATGGGCTTGGGACAAGGCTATGGTCCAAGTTTGTTATGGCAAAATTGCCACATACGCGCGCGCGCTGCTTGCTTGCCCTGACCAGGTCGGGGCCAGGTCCGTGGTCCATGTTCCGTGGGTCGTGGATCATGGATCTTGGATCTTGGGACTTGGGCTTAGGTTTGAGGCTTGAGGCTTGCTGGAATGGGTTAGGTTTGGGCTAAGCAAGATTGCTGGTCCACTAACCTAATCTTTTTGGGCTAAGTCTGCTATAGATATATACACTTGTGTATACAAATATATATCTCATGTATATTATTGCCCCATCAGTTTTGGACCATTACTCCAGCAGTTTTGCAAGAGTAATGAGCATTGGTTGCCAGCCTTAATGGGCATTGGTTGCTAGCCTTTATGGCTGGAGGCTCCTACTCTCTTCCCCATAGTGTATAAAAGGAGACCCATCTCCCTTGGTTTTGGTACAGAATTTTGCTCTCAAATTATAGACAAGTTAGTCTCCTCCCATATAATTTTCTTCCTGTGTTGCGAGAGTCCTGCCATTGTCGGTTCGCCAAAGCTAACAGAAGGTGCTTCTGCATTAGCCGGTTTAAACCATCTTATCTTAGGAGATAGAAGTCGACGTTTCTCCAACACCCACGATGAGGCGGCTAATCTACTTTAAGGACACTGTGGTATCACACAAAATTTAGTTTGATTCCTTATTTTCAATATTTCGATTAACTATGTATATCTGTTAATCATGTTTTATGCTTTATGCTCTAGAATGTAATTTATCGAATATGAATTTATTTGATGTTCTATTTTAATAAATCATGAATCTATTTATCTTGTTTAAGTATACAATTTGGACAATAATCTTAAAACAGACTAGCTATATTTATCATGAGATTGTATATATAGAATTCACGTATTAGTACACATAGATTCATTTTCGGATTGTGCACTTAGCCCATTGTTTTCATTTACAGTGAATGTTTATGATTAGGAGAAAAAAAATATATATTTTGCCCACTCTGTATGTTGACCACTAATATATATATTGTTTTTTCAACTAGTGCATATAGGTTATTGGTTATATATTCAATATATGCATAGGCTACTTGTTTTGTTCCCCAGTTGTTACTCTTTTGTTTTGTTTTTCCCTGACTATTTCGTGATTAGAAAATAGATAGGCTACTAGTGCATGCTTAGAATAATACATAAAAACAGAACAGTTTCTTGCTAAGGTTTTTTTTTTTTTTTTTGGTGGTCTATACATTGTTCTAGTCCTGGTTTTTTTTTTTTTTTTTTGCCTACTGTATGTATAGGACATCCATGATTAGCCTAATCAAATATATTCCAAACCCACACTGTTTCTTGTATGGAGTACATGATTAGGAATATTGTAAAATTGCCAATTAATATATGTAAGGGTCTGTTTTGGGTTTTTCCAGTTTGATCAGAATGTTTTCTCTGCTTATTTAGTTCTAAAAATAATTTTATTTTATGAGGATGATTAATAATTTCCTACCATGTTAATATTGACCTGCTAAATATCTTATATTTTTTAGTTAATTCACATGTGTTTTAGATTCTAGAATTGTAGGATAATTTGCATGTTCAAAAATATTCTAGATTTTGATTTGTTACATGCCTATTATTTTCTAGACTATTTGCATGATTTTAATTGCTAGAGTTATTTGCACGTTTAATGTGAACTAAATATATATATATATATATATAACTCTTGACTATTAATTTTAATTTAATTCTTAGAGTTGTAGTTTTATTTTTGTAACTTTTGTCAATTAAAACTGTTAATTGTATATTTATTTACATGATTATTGTGTTATAATTCCCTATAACTCTTGTCAATTAATTTTTAGTTTAATTTTTGGAGTTATAAGGTTTGTAATTTATTTGGGATTTATAAGTTTAATTGTATAACTTGTCTAGCATAATTAACTTTGCCATTAAATTAATTGATTAGTTTTACAGGTTTCTTTAGATTATTTGTTTGTATTTTGTAGTTTGCTACTAAACTTCTTTGTAGGCATACCTATGCGAAAGGGAATGGAAACAATACAAATCCAAATTAATAAAATTTGGGAGTGCAAGGAAAAGGAAGGGAAAAAAAAATTTAGACTACTTACAATCCTCAATTTGGATTGGTTCACTTGTCTTATATTTGAAGCAATTTTTTTTGCTTGAGATTTGTTTGATTGTTTACTAATTTGTAAAAGCAAGTTTCATTTGCTTGTATCGTTGAAACAATTTTTTATATTGCTTGTAATTTGGTTAGCAATTTTTAAATTACTTGTAAGTGTTGAACCTTGGTTTGTTTTAACCTAGTTCATCCCTTGGAAAACTTAATTCTAAAAATTGTTTCTCACGGACTATGAGTCAACATGCTCTTGAAAGTTTTGTCAAAATTTTAACTAGGTTTTAAGTGGGACCGATGTGACCCCTCCAGCCTTCTTGGGAACATTCTTGGCCATGTTCGATTCTAGGTTTAGTGGTGAGACTAATTTTGAATTAATTTTTCAACTATGAGATTTTTTAGTGTTAAGTTTAATTTTTGGAAACACAAAAAGTGATATTCTGTTGTATTTTTCAGAAATGGCAACTATCACTGATACTTCTGCTACTGTTAATGTTGGTGGGGATCCGAACCCTAGGGCAATTGGCTTGCCAACCCCAACTGTGACCTCTATGGTCAATTCTAGTGCTACTCTGGCTGTTACGGGAGGACCACTCAGTCACCATAAGCGCCCAGAGAAATTTGTTAGGGTGAACTTCAAGAGATGGCAACAACAGATGTTGTTCTACTTGACCATGCTAAACCTTGCAAAGGTTTTGAATGAGGATCCTTTAGCCGTGGCAGAGAATGAGCCAGACAGGCTCATGGCACTTGACACATAGAAGCAAACAGACTATCTTTGCCGGAACTATGTATTCAACAGCTAGGCAGATTCACTCTACAGTGTGTTTTGTGCCAAAAACTCAACAAAGGAGTTATGGAAATCTCTGGACAAGAAATACAAGACTGAGGATGCCAGGGCAAAGAAATTTGTCATTGGCCGGTTCTTGGACTTTAAAATTGTTGATTCAAAAACTGTGATAAGCCAAGTCCAAGAGTTCCAAGTAATCTTGCATGAAATTCATGCTGAGGGGATGCCTTTGAACGAGTTATTCCAAGTTGTGATCGTTAAGAAACTTCCCAATGGTTGGAAGGAATTCAAGAACTATTTGAAGCACAAGCGTAAGAAAATGTCAGTTGAAAAGCTGGTTGTCCAACTCCGAATTGAGGAGGATAATAGAAAGCAATGAGGGAGTACATCATCTGTGAATGCCAGTGTCATTGAGCATGGCAAATCTTCTAGGGTGAAAAAGAAGCCCTCTTGTGAACAAGGGCTTGAAGTTGGGGCCAAGGGTGGTGTTGCAAAGAAGCTGGCATACAAGCCGTAGGAACCTGGTTATCGGTTCTTAGGGAAGTGCTACAACTGTGGTAGTGAGGGGCATCGGGCTAGTGACCCTCGTGCTCACATGACAGATATGCAAGAGCACTTCCATAATGAGGATGACATGCACTTGTCTGTCGTTGTTTCTGAGATGAATCTGGTGGGTTCAAACCCAAGAGAATAGTGGATTGATACTGAGGCTACACACCACATCTACTCCGAGAAGAAGTTGTTTACAACTTTCGAGCCAGTTACAAATGGTGAGAAGTTGTTTATGGGAAACTCTGCTACCTCAATTGTTAAGGGAAAGGAAAGGTAAGGAGCTAACCTTGAACAAAGTCCTATATGTTCCAAACATTTGTAAGAATCTTGTCTCAGGGTCTCTTCTCAACAAACATGGTTTTCGCATGGTCTTTCAATCCGACAAGGTCGTTCTGATCAAGAGCGGAGTGTATGTGGGTAAGGGATATATGTTAGGGGATATGTTTAAACTCAATGTAATAACTCTTATCCCAAAGATGAATAAAAATGCATCTTCTTCTGCTTACATGCTTGAGTCTTCCAATTTGTGGCATGGTAGACTAGGACATGTGAACTTTGAATCTTTACGTGGATTAAACAAGTTAGATCACATAACATCTTTTAAGATTAATCTGAAACACAAGTGTGAAACTTGTGTTGAAGTGAAGTTAACAAGATCTTCATTTCATTCTATTGAAAGAAGTTCAGAGCCGTTGGACTTAGTGCATAGTGATGTGTGTGACTTAAAGTTTATACAATCACGTGGTGGCAATAAGTACTTCATCACTTTTATTGATGATTGCACTAAGTATTGTTATGTGTATTTGCTCAAAAGCAAAGATGGGGCTATTAATAAGTTTGTTCTTTATAAGAATGAAGTTGAGAATCAATTAGACCGCAAGATTAAGGCTTTAAGAAGTGATCGTGGTGGTGAGTATGCATCACCGTTTATTGAGATTTGTGCTCAATCTAGGATTATCCATCAAACCACGACGCCTTATTCTCCTCAGTCAAATGGGATTGCTGAGCAGAAAAATAGGATGATAAAGGAGATAATGAATGCAATGTTGGTAAGTTCTGGATTGCCACAAAACTTGCAGGAGGAAGCAATTCTCTCCGCAAATTCTAAATAGAATCTCTCGGAAGAAAATAGACAAGACTCCATATGAATTATGGAAAGGCTACGAATGTGTGGCGGTACCTACACCCAAGTAAGTTAGGATAGGTCCGAAAACCGTGGATTGTATATTCATTGGTTATGCACAGAATAGTAGGGTATATAGGTTTCTTGTGCACAAGTCTAATATTTCAGATATCCACAAGAATACCATAATAGAGTCAAGGAATGCGTCTTTCTTTGAAAACGTATTTCCTTGCCGAACCCAATGAGAGGATTAAAGTTCTGAGAAAGAACTTGAAGATGATCACGATAATGATCAAAAAGATGATCAAGATGAGGAAGTAGATGCGCCAAGAAGGAGTAAGAGGGCTAGGATTGCCAAGTTCTTTGTCCCAGACTTCTTGACTTATATGTTAGAAGGAGAACCTCGAACTTTCCATGAAGCCGTGACTTCACTTGAAAGTCCCTTATTGAAAGAAGCTATTAAGAGTGAAATTGACTCCATCTTACAAAACCATACTTGGGAGTTGGTTGATCTATCCCCAGGCAGTAAGGCCTTGGGGAGTAAGTAGATCTTTAGAAGAAATATGAAGGCTGATGGGTCAATTGATAAATATAAAGCTAGGCTAGTTATCAAAGGATACAGGCAAGCGAGAAGACTTGGATTACTTTGATACGTATTCACCTATGACAAGGATTACATCCATTCGCATGGTGATTGTGATAGCCGTTTTACGTGGTCAATCAGATGGATATAAAGACAGCTTTCTTAAATGGAGATTTAGATGAAGAAATCTATACGGAACAACCCGAGGGGTTTTCAGCTCCAGGAAAAAATAAGAAAGTCTGTAAGCTTGTCAAATCATTATATGGTTTGAAACAAGCGCCTAAGCAATGGCACAAGAAGTTTGACAACGCTATGTTGTCAAATGGGTTTAGAATTAATGAGTGTGACAGGTGCGTATATGTGAAAGACACTGACAGAGGTTATGTCATTTTGTATCTATACGTAGACAACATACTCATTGTTAGCAGTAATAATGAAATGGTTCTAGCTACCAAGAGATTGTTAAACTTTAAGTTTGACATAAAAGATATGGGCCCTTGCAGATGTCATTCTAGCATTAAGATTACCAAAACATCTAGTGGTATTATACTTTCTCAGTCTCATTATGTTGAGAAGATACTTGAGAAATTTCAAAAATCAGATACAAATATATCTAGGACACCGGTAGACATGAGTCTACATTTGACCAAGAATAATAGTGAAAGTGTCTCCTAGCTAGAGTATTCTCAGGTCATTGGAAGTTTGATGTATCTGATAAGTTGTATAAGGCCAGAGCAGGCTTAGTAGATACACGAGTAATCCAAATGTCATTCATTGGAGAAACATTATACGGGTGTTAAGTTATCTACACTATACTCGGGATTATGGACTGCATTATACCAAATACCCAGCGGTACTAGAAGGGTATAGTGACGCTAATTGGATATCTGATATAAAGGACTCCAAATCCACTAGTGGTTATGTGTTTACCCTTGGAGGGGTAGCCGTGTCTTGGAAGTCTTCCATGCAAACGTGTATATCAAGATCAATGATGGAATCTGAGTTTATTCAGCTTCTCCAGTTCATTGAGGATATTCTACGTTGGCCGAAACCTATGCCTGCTATATGTATTCATTCTGATAGCCAATCAGCGATTGGACGAGCACAAAGTCATATGTATAATGGAAAATCTAGACATATTCGTCATAGACATAATTCCATACGACAACTACTCTCTAATGGAGTTGTCTCTCTAGACTATGTAAAGTCTAAGGACAACATTGCGGATCTGCTAATCGAAGGGTTAACTTGAGAGTTAGTAGAAACGTCGTCAAGTCACCAGAATGGAAAACCCAACCTAGTTGACTGGAGATCCCAAGATCTTGGTTTAGAGGGACAACCTAATTTCGTGTAACAGGTGAGTCACTGAAGAGGTAAATCCTCTTGCCCATTCCTTTGTACACTGATACTTGGTGAGGGTAGAAGGTTAAGCTAATGTTTTTAATGATCTAAGTGATATAAATAGTCAACCGTGGTATAATGCAATACCTTATATAGGTCACTTATCTGAGTGCGAAATGGGGCCGCTTCTTTAAGAATTGGGAAGGCCGAATTCTTTAAAATCACTCACTGAACTAGGCTAGTGTTCCAAGGCCATACGGAACACACTAGTGAGAACAAGAACAATGGTTGGACTAACTCCTGTGTGAGGTCTATTGTCTCAGTTTACACAAACAGCAGAACAATTCAAGACATTACGTTCGCTGGTCAACTAGTAAATTCGATAAGCTTTCACTTACGAAAGGTTCAAGGCCAACAGCTACCTTTTTTGATGTAGGGTTAGTTTGTGTGCTCTCTCTCCAAGTCTTTGTTGTAAACGTTGTCCGTTTTCTTTATTCGGTCAATTTTTATTCATGTGGGGAATTGTTAGAAAAAATGATTTTTTGGTGACTTTAATGTGAAATTAAAGTAGGTCGCAACCATTGGTTGAGATGGGATTAAATTGGTTTAGATTCTTTGTAACAAAGTCTTTACACCATAAAAAGAATGACCAAAAACTGTTAAAAATTGAATGAGAAATTGTCTCATAAATGGCCTCATGAATGAGATATTGAGAATTGTGTATAATTACCAATTCCACATTGATTGTAGAGGAAAACTTTGATGGGTATTTAAACCTCAAGATTATGAGAAGGGCATGAGGCCTTTGGGGCATCCAAATTTTCGAAGGAAGGAAGGCATGGATGTTTCAAGGATGGGCTTGGCCCAAGATTATGGTCCAAGTTGGTTATGGCAAAATTGCCAGACACGGGCGAACGTGCGCCGCCGCCCGCCTGCCAGGCCGGCCAGACCGGGCCGGGTCTGTGGTTTGTGATCCGTGGGTCGTGGATTATGGATCTTGGATCTTGGGACTTAGGACTTGAGCTTGAGGCTTAAGGCTTGCTGGAATGGGTTAGGTTTGGGCTGGGCCAGATTGGTGGTCCACCAACCTAATCTTTTTGGGCCAAGTTTGCTGCAATATATACACTTGTGTATACAGAATATATATCTTATATGTATTATTGCTCCATTAGTTTTGGACCATTACTCCAGCAGTTTTGTTGGAGTAATGAGCATTGGTTGCCAGCTTTAATGGGCATTAGTTACTAGCCTTCATGGCTGGAGGCTCTTCCTCTCTTTCCCATAGTGTATAAAAGGAGACCCATCTCCCTTGGTTTTGGTACAGAATTTTGCTCTCAGATTATGGCCAAGTTAGCCTCCTCCCATATAATTTTATTTCTGTGTTTAGAGAGTGCTGCCATTGTCGGTTTGCCAAAACTAACAGAAGATACTTTTGTGTTAGCCGGTTTAAACCATCTTATCTTGGGAGACAGAAGTCGACGTTCTTCCAGCACCCACGGTGAAGCGACTAATCTATTTTAAGGACACTGTGGTATCACACAGAATTTGGTTTGATTCCTTATTTTTAATATTTCGATTAACTATGTATATCTGTTAATCAAGTTTTATGTTTCATGCTCTAAAATGTAATTTATCAAATATGAATTTATTTGATATTCTATTTTAATAAATCATAAATTTATTTATCTTGTTTAAGTATACATTTTGGACAACATCAAGCCCATCTTAAACTTGACCACGTGTCGAAGCCAGATTAATTTGGAATCAACTGTCTGTTCTAACTTTGGTTTTATAGCTTTACTTGATCATCACCTATGATTTTTATTCACAATTCATGAGCTTGGCTTATTTTAGACAATTATTGAAGTATAGATGCCTTCACATGGGCAGGTTGTCGAGGTGGTGAACAGGAGGGATCTTCAGGGCGAACAGTCCAATTTCATGGCAACAAAAGCGACCACAAAAGAAATAATAAAAATTGTGGTTTCTGTGTTTGTCTTACTCGTCTACATCCAATGCACAAAGCCAACAAAACTGTTAAATATTAATAAAAAAATGTCACCTTAACATACAAAATTCTTATTAAAATAGAGTTTGAGTTGGATATAATGTACATAATTTTATCGGCACTTCCAAAAAAAAACAAAGATTCAAGAAGGCAAGATACACGTAACTTAACATCAAATTAAAATTTAATATATATATATATATAAATTTTTCTCTGACGTCATCTTTTTTATTCGAGTTCAGTTCCCCACAATGTGACGAGAATCCCAAGTCTTCCAAAGTTATTTATTTTGGGAAAATGAAAAATCCCCCTAAAAAACTCCCCTAATCCCCTAATTTCCATTTTTGGTAACTGTTTTTTTTTTTTTCTGTTTTCTTTTTTTTTTTTTTTTTTTACTTGAAAGGGAAATTCGGGGTTTCGGGGGACCCCCTCTCGAGCTCCCAATCAACGCCCTTAATTTTGTAGAGAAGTTTGCCAGTTGCCCCTAATTCTATGGACCAACAATGATTCATCCCACTAAAAATATCACCACTAATAGCACTAATGCATTAAAAAAGTAAAAAAAAAAAAAAAAATACAACTCCAAGACCAAAACATCACATCATTACTGGCGGGACCCACTGCCACCTAATTAGTGGAGCACTAATTAATGCTCCCAAGCATTTTTCTTCTATGGACGCCATTCAACTTTTGAGAAAGGAACCTTTTTATTTAATAATATTTATACTATTATATAAATTCTAGACCACTAATTCAAGAATTTTATAATTTTAATATTGGGGCGGATTTCACATGGTAGAATATTTTGACTTTTTATTTTTTTATTTATTATTATTATTTTTCAACTTATTAGAGCTGTTAGAGCATCTCCAACGCTTCACTTCTTTTTTCACCAAATTTGAGTCAGAAAATTGCCTTTTCACCAAATCTGATACTGAGCGCTCCAACCCTTGATTTTTCATCAAATTTTCATCCGGGACAACCGGGTGGTCGACCGGGCCGGTTGACCGGTTAGGTAAAAAATTTTTTTTTTTTTTTTTTAAAATTTTTTGAACTTGTTTTTGAACTTTTTAAACTTTTTCCGGGTCGACCGGCCGGTCAACCGGTTAGGCAAAAAAATTTTTTTTTTTTTTTTTTTTTTACGGTTTGAACTGATTTTCCTTGAACTCTTTGAACCTTTCACTGGTTGACCGGTTGGTCAACCGGCCGGGCAACCGGTTGGTCAACCGACTCCTCTTTCCAACGGTCAGGAACAGTATTTTGGTGAAATCAGTATTCTGTCGTCGATTTGATGAAGCGTTTGATGAATTCTCGATTTGATAGCAGTTCTGATGAACCGTTGGAGGAGTGAACAGTGCATTTTTCATCAAAATTCAAATTTGATATCAACTCTGATACACCGTTGGAGATGGTCTTAGTACTCCAAAATTAGTGATACCAATCACTGTTCATATAAATTTATAATGAGCCTGATATGAACACAAAATATCAAAACATTTTGTTTTATCAAAATGTCTATGTAATTGTAATTGTTTAATTTAACATTCATAGATATGTAATTGTCTCATTCCAATTACACCCATATAGATATGTATAATTTGGGAAATTCTGTATGCCATATGTATTTTTTTTATAATCTTTATGGTTTTTTATTGTAATTTATTATAGTGTTAGTTATAATTCATTTGTAATGTTAGTTATGTTACTATTGTGATTATAATCCAAGAATTTTTTCTTTATTATACCTTTAGTGGTGTTTAGTTATAATTTAAATATTTTTTAAATTATGATTCTCATAAAATTAAATTGTAACATTTATAAAAATTAAATTTATAAATATCATAACTTGTATGCATATCGACATAATTTTATGTTGGGTTTAGTTGGGGGATTTGGGGAGAGATTTGGAAAGGAAAATGGAAAAGAAATGTGAAATGTGAATAAAACATGCTTATATTTCATCTAATTTCACACACCTTTTTCTTTTTTCTTTCTAAATCTCTCTCCAAATCCTCCAACCAAATACAAGATTAGTGTATACATTTTATATATGTTTTGAGAGAGAGTGAAAAAGAAGAACCCCACCACCAGAAACCAAGGTGACTCCATGATTCACCAAAGGGCCAATATCTGCTCACCCACATTAGGCTTCTGTGAGCTGCCCCCTCCCATCATGATTTGTGACCCTTCCTATTTTTGTCACCACTCCCCTCCTCCGTATACAGATTTGGCCCGCCTCTTTGCCACTCTCACGTGCTCTCTCCTCATACATACATTTATATATAGCCAAAAATAAATAAATAAATAAATAATTTACTTACAAAGTTCAAAAAACTATTTCAAATATAAAATAAAGGGTAATGCTATGTCGCTCGAATCTGGATTCTCCCGAATGTTCCGAATTTCAAATTTTTTTTTTTCAGCAGAAGGAAGAAGAAGACGGAGGGGGAGGGGAGGGGGAGGGGGGGCCTAAAAAATGGGTTGGAGGCGGAGGCGGGGGGCGCGGCGATCGGCGATAGCAGAGGCGACGAGCAGAGGCATGGCGATCGGCAACGGAGGCGGAGGTACGGCGATCGGCGACAGATCTGCGACGAATCGGAGACGACGGCGACGGATCTGCGACGGATTGGAGACGACGGCGACAGCGACCTCTTTCTCTACCTCTCCCTCTCCCTCTTTCTCTCCCTCTCCCTCTCCTCTCCCTCCCCTGCAGGTCAAATGAAAAAGGCAAAAAAAAAAATAGCCTAATGCCCAAAACGACGTCGTTTTGGACATTAAGAGGATTAAGAAGATAACTTTCGAGCTCTCAAACATTATTCTAAAATAAAATACTCATATCTAAAATCTATTTGATACAATCACTTCATCATTTTTCACTTTTAGGGCTCAGTAACTGCGGCCCTGTTTTTGATCATTGGCCATTGGGGCTCCCATGCGCCACTCATTTTCCACCCACCGCTTCTCTCTCTTTTTATTTATTTACTTATTTATTTATTTGCCTCTTGGCTTGAGATCAAACTCAGCTCTCCCAGTTTAGCCATTATTTCTATTTAATTATTAACATGTATTGCTAAGGCTCATGCAACACTACAAGAAATCAGCTTTTTAGGGACAAATTTATTCCGTCTCTAAAAGTGTAATATTTGTTGGAAAAAACTTTAGCCAACAAATTTCCTCCGTCACGAAGTTTGTCCCAAATGGCCCGTCCGGAAAAGTCAAAAAATGACTTTTAGAGACAAAATTTTGCATTTGTCACTATAAATAGACTTTTAGATACAAAAATAGGTGGTTGCAAAAAGTTTTAATTTTGAGACAATCAAAATTTGTCTCTAAAAGTCTAATTATAGTCCAAGCCAACGGTGGTAGTTATGGAGACAAAGAAACTAATTTTTGAGACAACACAAATTGGTGTCTAAAAGTTTTAATTTTTGGAACAAATGGTAGTGGTCTGTAAAAGTTTTAGTTTTTTAGGACAAAGGGAAATGGTGGTTAAAATTTTTAATTTTTGGGACAAATAAAAGTAGTGGCTAAAAACTTGTTAAATATTTTTTGAGACAACTAAAATTAGTCTTTAAAAGTTTGATATATATATATATTTTTTTTGTAACAATTATTCTAAAAATACTAATTTGAACATCAACTTATATTCCTTTCTTGATTTCTCAACAACCAAATAAAAAATATATATCACCAAACCATCCACTCATCTCCAAATTAAAATTCAACTACACAAAAAAAAAAAAAATAAATAACACTAGCATTTCGGTCAATCCCTACCCAGAAAGCACAAAAGCTGTAGCCATCACAACTTATCTGTTATTCTGGAATTAATAATACACTGATTGAAAATGGTGTAGAACCAGATCACATAAGAAAACAAAAAGATGAAGCATAACAGACACAAAGTTAAATTTAAAGAATTGAAACCATAAGATGTCACTCCACTTAAGCAGTTTTAAAGATCTGAAAATAAAAAGCCCACATTTCTGTTGATTAACCCAAAACAACAAAAATAGAAAAGAATGTCAAAACCTAGAGCCATAAGAACTAAAGATATTATTAATATTGGAAGTCTCAAAATATCCTCTCTTTCATGAAAGAATATGTCATTAATATGTAACAATTACAAAAGCAGATAAACTCTACCTTGACCATCTAGCTTTATCTTCTATCAATTTCCCAAGCTTGCTTCTTCTTTCTTCCACAAAACGGCGACAAATTTGCTCTACATTTGTCAAATATACCCGAACAAGTTCTCTCCTATACTGACAATCAACGCAGCGAAAGGGACGGTCTGCTCTCTCCCTACAAACCAAAAGTATAACTTGGAATCAGTAATCACAATGATTAACCCTTATTAACACTAGTAATAACAGAACCACTTGATCACTATAGGCAGAATGAAACCTATAGGAAGGAAAAATAACTCTGCTGGAAAAATAATTACTGAAAGAGTGGGATAGCAGTTCTCAATCATAGTTGTAAAAGCAAAAGCATTACAGGAGATGAAAGTTTTATGATTCTTTGTTTCTTAGTAATACAAATATGAAAATGGTTAAACACAAACCAAAAGCATATCCCAAATCATATTTCTAAGCCATAGTTAATAGACGAGGAATATTATCAGCAGCATAAGAATTCCTAAGCCATAGTTAATAGACGAGGAATATTATCCCAAATCATATTTCATTGGTTCCAAAACAGAAAAACATATTTCATTGGTTCCAAAACAGAATAACATATTTCATTAACCCATTCTCAGCAGCATAACCCATTCTCAGCAGCATAAGAATTCGTAAGCCATAGTTAATAGACGAGGAATATTATCCCAAATCATATTTCATTGGTTCCAAAACAGAATAACATATTTCATTGGGAACATCGGTGCATTCGGGCTGAACCTCAGAAAGAATCAGCAGGAGTTCCAGCATCCCTCCACATTTTTGAAAAACCACAAAACTCCTAAAGAAATCAAAACCCACGTGACAGGTGCTGCTGCCTTGTAGAAAAGATCAAAAACCCAGGTCAGATTTAACACAAACAATCAAAAGGGACCCAGATCAGGTGCTGCTGCCTTGAAGAAAACGATTCAGAAGATACTAAAAGCACAGTGATGTATAACATGTACCAGCATATACATGCAATCCAATCATATTAATATCCTAAGATTCATCAGATTTATTGAATGAAACAAATATCAATTACTCAAACATTCTGAAAAGATGACTTACTAAGAAGAAGAATCAGTAGAGGGTACTCTTTGACTGATCTGCTGCATCAAGAAGTCGACTTTGGCATTGTATTCCGTGCGATCTGACTCCAAGATTTGAATTCTTCCCACCAGCTCCTCATTAATTCTTCGTTGCTCTTCAGCCTCCCTTGTAGCAGCCTCATTATCCCTCTCAAGTTGGGCACGGGTAAGTTTTCCAGATAATGTTGTACTTGGTTTTCGACCACGCCCTAAGCCTCGTATGTAGCCAACTTTTTGTCCAAATACCTCAATAGAAAGTTGCTCATCGGATAGCGGGCAAGATCCTTCTTCAATAGCTTTCTCCTGCCGCTTTTCAAGCTTATACTACAATATTCATTAGTTGAGATAAAATTAAGTATCCATCCACATTTTATTAAGGATATAAGGAATGAAAGTACATAGAGATTGATGTCTTACATGTCTAATCTCAGCATCAACATGCACCCATGCCTCTTTTTTCTCACTAAAGTGCGTCTTTTTGTACAACTCAACAAGTCCAAGTTCCTCTCCAGTGACACGGTCTCGCTGTGCCATTTATAGCACACATTAAACCTCAATATAGATTACGTTGTTCAATTACAATTACAAAACATAAATTATAGATTCTATAATTAATACCTCATCATATTGCACTTTTCTGAAGGCCTTCGAGCCAGCAGTGTGGAGGACTTTCAACTTCTCCCGATTCAACTTATTCTTGCCACATCTCACCTATTATTAAATGCATAAGTCAGAGTACAAAGTGTTTCTTTTATTATTAAACATTTCTCATCTACAAGAAATATAGAATTGGAGATAGCAGGTTGAAATGGGTTAAGTACATCCCAAATCAGAACACTTGTTTGTTGGTAGGCTTTCATCACTTTCACTTGCAGACTAGCAGAGTGAAGTACTAATGTAGAATTGTTTTCTAGTCACAATTTGAGTCCATGATTGTGAAAATAATGCTTCCAAGCCTACGAACATGTGACTCCTACAGTACACTCAACTCAATTCAAAAATAAATCATATAGTCACAAAAATAAAATATGAGTAAATAAATAACAAAACAGAAGTTGAAAGAGGAAAAAAGAAAACAACCAAACACAAAAAATGACTTTTAAATGTAGCAAATGCTGCCACTGTTACTTAACAGAAGTAACGGTCATAATGGTGTCATAACAGCCCAGCCAAACACTTGTGAAATTCAATCACACCTCTATAGTGGCTTTAATGCGTAGCAGTGACTGCCCATATAGCTACATAACAATTGCAGCCCATTTTCAAAATATTGCTTCTAACATTAGAAATAGCAAATGTAAAGACAAAAGCAATTCTAAATTGATCAATATCTTTTTATAATTTATTTACAAAGGGTCATGCTAACGAGAGCAGTGGAAAATGCCAAAAAATTTAGAATCTTAAGATATTTTTTACACATCCCAAAGCACTTTCACATATTTCTGTACAAATTTCAATGCACCTTTCACATGCATACCGAGACTAATGACAACCTTTTGGGAGGTCATTAGCATTTTCCATTTATAAATTATAGTTCACAAAGCATGATAATCAGAAATTAATCACGAGGATCAGTTAAAAGAGTCTGCAAATTGAGAGAAGATTGACAACGTTACCTTATAGTCCTTGTCAGACCACTTTTCGCACAAGAACTTCCACGTCTCTTTTTCCATGTTTTCAGGTGGATCCGCAAGGGCAGATTCCATTGTAGGGAAACTTCTAAAGCGTTGTCGTAGGTCATGGCGATAGCTCTTATACCGGTCGTGCATCAAATTGAGGATAGATTCGATAGCATAGGGTTCATTGGTAAACTTAAAACCTTCCTGTCACACCAAGAAAAAATTAAAGCACATTAAAATCTTCCCTCAAAGTTATTTATGGTGCTTGTTAATTATTGTGCCAGAAACAAATAAATGGTACAAATAGTGCTATCAAAATGCTTGATGAAATAATGTGGGAAGAGGAAATTTACTGGGGAAATAACTATCCCGAAAATAATTTGCGAAGAGGAAATCTAAATCTCAGCAATTATACTACTTACCTGAAGGTATGCAACCAATGTTTCTTTATCCTCTTCACTAATATCAGTCCACGATGGCACATTTTGTGGGGCAAATTGCCTAGTGACAATCCCTAATTCACTGGTAAATTTTTCAGATGCTTCACCATACGGTCGTCCACTAACCTTACAAATCTGAATAGGCAGTCGCACCCCTTGATTTTTTAGCTTGGCCAATTTGAGGCTTCGTGACTTCCCACGTCCTCTCTTACCCTTGGATGTGCCTACTAGAAACAATGAAAAAGTATCATGTTAATATATAGATGGAAAAAACGAGAACCACCAACCAAAACAAAACATAAACTTAAAATATTTACAAACCATCAGTGCTGCAATGTGTGCTAGAAGTATCCGAGTGTGAAACTTGCGACGTAACTTCATGTACCGATTCTGATGTAAATGGGTGCAGCGTAGATGATCGAACTGATTTAATGGATGCATGGGGTCCAGGTGTTGATTGAGTGGATGAGCGAACTGATTTAGTGGATGCATGGGGTGTAGGTACATGGGGTCTAGGTACATACCCTGCTCGTCCTCTGCCTCTTGTGGACATACCTGTTGAGAAGTTGAGGGTATATATATCATATATTTCTACACTGCATATATACTTATGCATATATATTAATAAACAGTATATACCATTAGATTTAGTACAAGTAACCAGAAATTAAGCAGAATCATGTAGTGCATAAAGCTTGTCATCATCAGAATGCCAAGATATAACATGCAGAGTTTTTTGTAAGTGTGCTAGGTTCCATTTTGTTCAAGTGAAATTATTTCAACAGAAACTTCAAATTCTGTGTAAAAATCATAATAAAAAATGAAAATTCGCACAGTCAAAGAACTACATAGGATTACATATATCTTACCAACAAAAATAAAATAAAATTAATTAACAGTAGTACAACTAAGCACATGGTACAAACCTGCGCTGCTTTTCCGCAAGAGTATGGTCTAAGATGACACTATAAGCCAAGTCAGTTGTTGCCAGTGCTGCAAGATAGTCCTGCCATTAAGAAAGAAAAATAATTACATTTGATAACATTCAACAGATCTGGTCCAAGTTTCACTGCCAATCAGAAGTGTCATCAGATGGACAAATCATATAGTGGATTATGCACAACGCAAGTTACCAGATGCACATTTCTTTACAATTTCCCTTTTACTGCAAAATTGAAACTGCTACTGACCAACGCAAGTTACCAAACTGCCTCTTTCTTTAACCACCTTTCACATGGATCAAATTACTCCTTATAGGAAAATTATAAGAAGAAAGTAGTATATCAAACTGAGTAAATTATTGGTAATATTATAAATATTAATTCGATGCAACTTGAGATAAGAATATTCCTTCGAGTAACAGGGTTTTGCAGAGTAATCTTTAATTGTACATTAGCATTCATGCAAATATGTTACTCTTGTGGATTCATCATCACTCCTTAGTCCCAGACTTCCAGTTAAGCATAATTGCAAGGAGACCTTTTCACAACTAATATTCAAAGATGCAAAATATCCTTAGTAAAATGGCACATTCAGTAAATAACATCAAGTAGATTTGTATAGATTTGTACTTTTGAAAAAAATAAATAAGATTCATATTGGCAATTCAAGAACTCTTCAACACATAGAAAAAGAACAACATTAATTTCACTCAACCTATATAACTGAAAGTATAAAAAAGGGGCAATACCAACGAAATCAAACAATATATACAGAATTTCAAAAGCCTTAGAAAATTAAATAGCAGCAAATTTCATTGACTATCATCACTATCATAATCAATCATATCATCATTGACTTCATCATCTTCAAGATTCTCCTCATGGAATTCGCCATCAATATCAACACATATCATTTCCATGTCTTCTTTGCATAATTCTATGGGTTGATCATCCATGTGCACTGCATTTCCAAGACCAAATGATTCAAATTCTTGGTATGGTTCATCATTGTCTTTTTCTTCCTCTTCGTCTTTCTCTTCCTCTTCCTCTTCATCCCTTTTCACTAGAATGTCATATATTGCCCGAGGTATTATTCTTTGTACAACTCGATAATTGTTGCCAAATTTCATGTCCTTCATATAAAACACTTGTACAGCTTGGCATGCTAGCACAAACGGTTCATCCTTGTACCAAGTTCTTGTAACATTCACACTAACATATTTATAATCATCAAATTTCATTCCATTTTTTTCATTGCCAACATCCCACCAATCACACTTAAAGAGGAACACCCGATTTCTCCCTAGATATTTCAACTCGACTATATCTCTAACAACTCCATAAAAATCAATAGCTTCTCCTTTATGGTCACCCTTAACAACCACACCACTATTTTGAGTTTTTCGGTTCATGTCACGATCTTGAGTGTGAAATCTGGTCCCATTGATAATGCAACCACTGTATCGTGTCACTCGACTATCCGGACCTCGGGCTAGGTTCATAAGTTGATTGGAAGCGTCCATGGTCCCTTCAAGTTGTTGCTTTGTGACCTAATTCCATTTATGATGTGAAATGTATTAGCATATACTTAGCTACATTATTTAAATGCACAAATAAGGTTAAAAATTTATAGCTCTTACGTATTTTAGAAACCATGTATGAAACTCTGATTCCAGCCTCTCTTGAACATTTCTCAAACCTTGTCTCTCAAGTTCATCCATGTATTGCCTATAAATTATTACACAACATTATTTGACACATATAGTTGTGAAAGTAGTAGAATTCACAATGAAAAATTTTCTAGTGAATATAATCATATGGTGGTTTCTTACCTCACATACGGTTGAACTTCATCACAATTATTCAACACATACCATCGAGCTTTCTTCAAATCTTTTAAATTCAACACATCATTAACTGCAGCTCCTATTCCACGTACTTTTTGCTTAAATACAGAAATATTTCCATCTTGTGTAGCTTTAATAGGCCCATCATAATTCCGCTCTGGTCTATTAAATTTTGTCTCACCTTCGTTGAAGTACATAGAGCAAAAGGTAAGAGCCTCATTATCAATGTAACCTTCAGCAATAGAGCCTTCTGGACGGGCTTTGTTACGCACATAGCCCTTAAGAATATGCATGTACCTCTCAAATGCATACATCCACCGGTATTGCACCGGTCCTGCAAGGATTGCTTCACGTGATAAGTGTACGCACAAATGGATCATAATATCGAAAAAAGATGGTGGAAATATCTTCTCAAGCTTGCACAAAATTAAAACAATATCTTTCTCAAGTTGTTCTAAGACATCAACTCTCAATGTTTTTGCCGATAACTCCTTAAAGAACAAGCAAAGCTCAATTAAAGCCTTGCTCACATCCTTTTTCAAACATCCACGTAGGGCAACAGGAAGCAATCTTTGCAAGATAACATGGCAATCATGGCTTTTCAACCCTGTAATTCGACAATCACTAGTGCTCACACAATGTGATATGTTTGATGCATAGCCATCTGGCAACTTAATTGTACTCAAGAATTCACAAAAACTCCTTTTTTCAGTTGGAGAGAGCATGAAGCAAGGAGTGGGTAGGTAGGTTTTTCCATCTACTTGTCTTGGATGTAATTCAGGCCTTATACCCATAGCCACTAGATCAAGACGAGCCTTGTATGAGTCCTTGGTTTTTCCATCAACATTCATCAATGTTCCCATCACACTATCGCATACATTCTTTTCAATGTGCATAACATCGAGATTGTGGCGAACTTTAAGGGTTTTCCAATAAGGTAACTCAAAGAAGATGCTTCTCCTTGTCCAATTTAAATATTGAGGAGAACGTTTTCGCTTCTTCCCACGTTCATCTATCTTCCCAAATACTGTCGAGTCAAGATGCTCCAATTGTCCCAAAACCTCCTCCCCAGACAACAACTTGGGTTCCGATCTACACTCTGGCTCACCATTGAATGCCTTGCTTTTTCGTAAAACATGATTATGCGGCAAAAAACGACGATGTCCCGTGTAACAAGTTTTCTTCCAATGATGCAAGTATTGGTGAGATGCATCCTCATTACATGAAGGACAAGCCAATTTCCCTTTGGTGCTCCAACCGGATAAGTTACCATATGCAGGGAAATCGTTGATGGTCCATAACAATGCGGCACGTAATTGAAAACTTTGGCCATTTGATGCATCGTGTGTTTCTACCCCTACCTCCCATAACTCCTTTAACTCATCTATCAATGGCCGTAAAAACACATCAATGTCAAACCCGGGAGCCCTACGCCCAGGAATAAGCAAAGGCATCATAAAAAATGGATCCTTCATACATTTCCATGGTGGTAAATTGTATGGGACAAGAAAAACTGGCCATATGCTATATGAGTTACTCATGTTTCCAAACGGGTTAAAACCATCGCTAGCTAGTCCGAGCCTAACGTTACGCGGATCTTTGGCGAAAGACTCATGCTTTTTGTCAAAGTCTTTCCATGCTTCAGAATCAGCCGGATGACGCAATACATTTTCCTCCTCTACACGTTTATCCTTGTGCCACTTCATATCAGTAGCCGTCTTCCTTGATATGAATAGCCTTTGTAGCCTTGGTTTTAAAGGAAAGTATCGCAAAACCTTGTGAGGGATCTTTTTACCTTTACCTTTACCTTTACCTTTACAAACTTTGTATCTTGGCGCTTTACAAGTAGGACACTCATCTTCATTTTCATACTCCTTCCAAAAAAGTATGCAATCGTTCTTGCATACGTGTATTTTTTGATAATCGAGGCCCAAATCTCGAATTATTTGTTTAGCCTCATTGTAAGAGCATGGAAGCGTTTCACCAATGGGAAGTGCCTCCTTCAACAATTCCAGCAACATCGTGAGTGATTTGTTGCTCCATCTATTAAATATCTTTAGATGTAGCAACTTAACCATGAATGATAGTTTGGAGAATCGTTGGCAATCCGGATACAAATCTTGCTCCGCATCCCTCATTAATCTTGCAAATTTATTTGTTTCTCCACCACAACTACTTGGTAAGTCAGGATTACGACTACTAGATGCTTCTCCCACATAACCAAATGTGGTTGTTCCACTTCGTATGTCATGAATTACTTCTCGCACCTCAGTATTGGGACTATTTGACTTCTCTGTCACATTGTCAAGATATTCGTCATTTTCATTTTGTGAGTCATCATTATCATTCAACTCAAAACCTTCCCCATGATACACCCACCTAGTGTAACTCGTGACCACCCCATATGCATACAAATGAATTTCAACTTCCTCTATGGTTTTTTGAATATGGTTGTTGCATCTATAACATGGACACCAAATCTTATCTGCCCCTGGTTTCATATGATCACGAGCAAACAAGATAAATTCCCTCACCCCATCAATGTACTGAGGTGACCTTCTATTACGAAGTTGCATCCAACTCCTATCCATGGTGCAAAAGAACTAAAGAAGAAAGAGAAAAAAAAAAAAAAAAAAAAAAAGGTAAAAGCTTAAAAAATAGGATATACTAAAAATAGGAAACATAATACTACAATTTTCGACTCTAATAAAATAAGCGAATCAAAATAAATTTAACAATGCAATCAATCGAATTGGCATCTACATTTCCAAATAACACAAATATAATCAAATCAAACAATAATTTGAATTTCATGCAATTTATGTAAGTTTTTAATAATTAAGATTTTCAAAATTTAACGGCAAGTCAACAATAAGAAGGTGGGACAAAGAAATAAAATAGTGAATTCCAAACCCAAATGCCAATTTACCTTTACTAATCCCAAAATAAAAAAATAAAAAAATAAAAAAATAAAAAAATAAATCTAATAATTCAATTGCTTCTAGTTTTGGGAAATAAGACTGCCAGTCAAAGCACTTTTCTGTTCATAATCCATAAAACTAAGTATTTAGGATAGGAGTACCTACAGAAAACTTTGTATAAGAACTATTGAGACAAGCAAGCTAATGTTCATCTTTCTTCTACCTTACTTCCTATTGTTGGAAAAAACAGAAACAGAAATAATTCGAAACAGTAACCCAGAAATTGGTTTGTGATTCTGTAAAAGTCTTGAAACACTGGAACAAAAACTGTGTTGAAAAAAACTACCTACATTGTTTCATTTTAGTATATCTCGTAAGGGACACAACAACTATATATATCACACTAGTAGTATATCTCATAAAGGACACAAAAACTACCTACTGAGACAATTAAAGAAAATGTCAAAACACAACCCAAAGTAACCACCCTGTACAGAGACATTTTTTCTCTTCATAACCAAAGAATAAGTCATAGTGTAGGGGGCCCTTTTTGGCTTTTCCAGGCCTGGCTTTTCTCTTCATAACCAAAGAATAAGTCATGATGTACTCATAAATGTACATCAACGGTTGAGAATAAAAATATGCAAAAAAAATAAAGGCATAATAATATTCACGAGATTCTTTCAAATTAACTACGGTTACAAAACCAGAGTCTAATTCCACATCACTAACTAATGAATTTATAAATAAATTATAAAGAGACATGAAAGTCTTCCAAATATCCTTGAAATGATCCTGAACTAATCAAAATTAGAAGACAAATTGAGGGAAGTAGGAGAAGAAGAGATCAAAGTTAACAAAGTCAGTGATGCTGAGAGTGAGACCTTCCAAACTACTAACAATGGAACCAAAAGTCCTTGGAAGCATTTTAATTTGCTTCGAATCTTCAAATGGAGTACTAAAAAGTCACTAAACAGACCACTTCAACCAAAAGAATAAGTCCAACATCAAAATCCAATTGAATGAAACCACCCCCCCCCCCCCGAATGAATATGCATGATCTGCAATGATACCAAAATTCCAACATAGATTGGATATGATCCTCATCATTACAAATGAATGTAGCAAATGTAGATTGACAGGAAATTGAACAACAATTTAAATATAGGCAATTCATAAATATGATAGTCGATTATCAAATAAGTTGATAATATATGGTACCTGTCGTAATCGCTACCGGCGATTCGCCGAGAAATCGGAGAATCAAGGAGAGATGAGGCGGCAACGGAGCGATCCAGATATCGAATCGGTAGAGAAGAGATAAATGAATCGGTAGAGAAGAGACATATGAAAAGAAATTAGGGATTTGAGAGAGAAGGAGAGAGAGAGGAAGAGAGTGAGTGATGAAACCTTTTTTCTGGGTTTGTATTTGATAGTCCCCGATTATTGTGTTCATAAATTAATATATAAAATATAATAATATATGATTTGGGTTTATTAGGGACCAATTCAAATTGTAGGGATATGATTTGGGTTTATTAGGGACCAATTAAAATTGTAGGAAAAAGTGATGGGTTTATTAGGGACAAACTAAAATTGTAAGGAAAAGTGATTGATCCTTTTACAACCAAATAAATTTGTCTAGAAAATGTAATAATATGATTAAATATAATTTTTAAAAAATTCTTTCATTTTGTCCTTAAAAGTATAATTTTTACAAACAAATTATTTTTGTCCTTAAAAATTTGTCTTTAAAACCTTAATTTCTTGTAGTGCAAGTTGATTATCTATTAATGGGGAATCTTATCATCTAATAAATAATTCGGCATAGTTAAAAACAAACCCAAAAAAAAAAACTTGTCGCAACATGCATTGCTTTATTTATGATCCATGAATGAAGTCTTGTTCCCATAAAAATAAAAATAAAAAAAAAGTGGCCTTCCCGACATTTTAATTGGTTGATACTGTCCGAAACCCGTGAAGTTATTCACAAATATCATTTTGATATCTGGATTATTTATTTCATAAGATCTTTTATGTGTATTATCTATATAAAATATTAAGTTAATTTGATAATTATAATTAGGAAAAGATTATGGTACGCATCTCTCACACGGTGTAGACCATATGTACTTTATAACTAAAAAAGAAAATAATAAAATTTTATACTTCCTGAGTTATAAAAATAAAAAACAAGTTATTATCAAGCACTACATGAGGCATAACCAAAGATTTTATGAATCATAATTAAAATAATATCATAACTAAAGAAGAAAATTGATCATAACTAAAGTAGAAAATTTCATAACTAGAGGTGCATATCCCTTCCAAATGATGTGTATAGTAGAATTTTCCTTATAAATAATTTAATCTATCGCGTTTGTTACACACAAAAAATATCAAGTGTTCATTTTTAAAAACACACTAGTCTATTTTTTTGAAGACAAATGTGATAAATTGCATAAGTTATAATTATTGAATCAACTTAATTTTGTGTATGGGTGATATTTACAAACGGCTTGACAAAATGAACGATTTAAATTATTAAAACATGATCTGTGGTGAGTTTCATAGTCCTAAATGGTTTAAATCATCAAAACTAGAGGAAAATCCAATTCTACAAAAATACCGGTTGAGCTTTAAACTTGAGAGCAGTTGAGGGGCCTGTTGGGCCCACCACAAATCTCGTTTTTGATAATCTAAACTGATCTTTTATAAGACCCTCAATGTATATCACCCGTGGAAAAAAAAATAAGGTCGATTTGATAATCGTAACATTTTAATTTTATCACATTTGCTTTCAAAACAATGAACAAGAAGTATATTTTCTAAAAATAGATTATCAATTTTTTAGAGACAAATATAACAAATAAAAGTCTTACGATTATCAAGTCGATCCAATTTTTTTTATAAATTATAATCAAGGGCCTTACCAAATGAACGGCTCAACTAATCAAAACGGGACTTATTGTAGACTCTACAGGCCTTTCAAGTTCTTCCAAATTTATATTAAAAAATAAGAAAATAAAAAAAAAAACTCAAAAAAGTATCTCATAAAATGTCAAGAAATTATTGTATAGGTTTAAAATTGGTGCGTATGAGTTACACTCAATAAGGTTAGAGACATTAACAATTAACCCTAACAACAAACAAACTAATTAATGCGATTTTTATGACATTTTCGTAGTTTTAAAATTTTAAATAGTTGAGTTTAAAAATTGTTAAAAATATTACTTTCTTTCTTAGTGGGAAATTTTTTTTTTTTGACTTTTTTTATTTGCTTTTTTAATATTTTCCAAAACGTACTTACTTTTTAACTGACCTTTTTTTAGTGGATCCGAGACCTGGCATAAACAAGTATGTCTCAGGACAAATGATAAATTTAACAAACCTTAACGTCATTATTAGATGACATTATGTGTTTATTGATTAACCCCTTGTCTTTGCTGGACTGTTATGTTCCAAAAATACTATGACATTCTGTATTATTTTTTATGTTTGCTGCTAATTATAATTATAATAGGGTTACCGTCACACAAATTTTCCCTCACAAACCCCCCAAATGACGTGGAAAGGAATTGGCTGGAAGGTTTCACTACAAAAAATTAAGGTTTAGAGATTAAAATTTGGGGATAAAATTATTTTTTACGGACCAAATATTTTTGTTACGAAAAGTGTTGTTATAATATTTTTAGCAATGAAAATTGAATATTAGTAATGAATTATTATCCTTTTGGACCCAATTTTTTGTCTCAAAAAATAAACCATTTTGAGACCAAATTATTTTGTCCCAAAAATCTATTTATTAGTGATATTTTTAAAATGTTGTCGCTAAAAGCCTTGTTTTTGACTTTTCAGAACAATCTTTTAGTGGCTATTCTCACGACGATAGAAATTGGTTTCTAAATGTCTTTTATAACAAAATTTTCACTTTTAGAGACTAAACAATTTAGTCTTTAAAACTCTTATATATTGTAGTGTTTTAAGAGAAGAGAGGAGTGTAGGAGCATGATTCAATGTCATTCGGGCGAGATTTGTAGAGAAAAAATTGTGTGGATGAAATATTTTTCTTATAATTATTGGAATATATAATGGTGCGGATATGAGATAAGAGAGTTTTTTTTCCCTCCAATTTTGGTTTTCGTGCCAAATTTTTAATTAACGTAAAAAAGAACTTTGATATATAATTATAATTATCATATTTTGTTACTCTTATTTTCTACCATTTTTCTTAACAAATGGATAATTGAATTCTTTTTTACTTATTTATTTTGGAGATATTGCACAATTGATATTACGGCACCAGTATGTGCCCCGAAATTCAGGGGCACTAATGCCCCAAATTTCCCAACAAGGCAAAAAAAAAAAAAAAACAAAACAAAACAAAATTACCAGTTTTAGAAATTAGGGGCATTAGTGCCCAGTTTTTTAGTGCCACAAAACATTTTCCTTGATATTAATAACTCCAAAATCTCGTGAGTCTTGATATTTCCTTATTTTATTAGCCAGAGTTGAAGTGATTTTCTTATTTAAGATACATGCAATTAACCGTAAATATCATAATGAAACAACCTAATTTTGTACATATAGCCTTTAACGTGACATACATTGTTGGATTTATTGTTTTACGAATAGCTTGATACTTTTTGAATAATTGCTGATCTGACAGAGAGTTTTGGTTCGTCGAGGTCTTGAATATAAATTTGGCTCAAGATCATTTGTTTAAGGGGGCTAATAATGAAGAAAAGAAAGAAAAAAAATTATTTATTTGTTGAGGATTAATAAAAGTGAATCGGAAGTGAATCTTGTTTTGGAGCTTTTTTTTTTTTTTTTCTTTTTTTCCCTATAATGATAAGGATATTAAAAAATAAAAAATAATAAAAATAAAAATAAAAACTCAATTTTACCTTCATAGTTTGAAAAATATTCAATTAGGCCATCTCAGTTTTGAGATACTTAAAAAATGCCCATATTTCTATCACTTTTGTCATGTTCTTCACAAACCTTATAAATTCTTTATTCGACCCCGCTACGTAGCTCGACATTTGTGGCTCAAAATTGGCTCGAAATTGTTTTTCCTTCTTCCTCATTTCTTCTTCACACAGCCACACAACCATTTTACCTTTAGATCATCATCAACAAACATCATCAAAAGGTGAACAAATGTTTCTGGATCAAAATCAAAATGATCCAGATTTTTATCAGATGATTCCAAGCATCAACACTTTGGTTCCAAGCATCAACATTTTTATCAGATGATTCCAAGCATCAACACTTTTTATCAGATGATTTTTATCAGAAAAAAAGAGAGAAGAAGTAGAGAAAAAAAAAAAAAAAAGAGAGACGAAGGAGCTACGCTGCTGGGTTAACATCAACAAAAAAAAAAAAAATCATCATCAATATCAACATCACAGATCCAGATCGCTGCTGGGTTCCATCTGCAGATTTTGCCCTTCATCTTCAGTTTTGAACATCATCATCTTCAACATCATCATCATCTTCATCATCTTCATCAGCAATCAAATCCAGATCTACTGGAAAGGGCGACCCCGATCACCGACCGCCCCTTTCTCTCTTCCTCTTCTCCCCACCGATCGCCTCCTCTCTTCCTCTTCTTTTCTTCTCCTCCTCTCTTCCTCTTTTCTCCTTCTCTCTCTCTTTTCTGTCTCTGAATCCGAAAAGCAAGACAAGGAGAAGAAAAGAAAAAAAAAAAATCGAACCCAAAACGACGTCGTTTTGGGTTCGAGCCAAATTCGAGCCCCTCCTTTCGAGCTACGAACATTTTCGTTCTTTATTTTATCCCTATTTAATATTGAGTTAAACTACTTAGGTCTATTTTTGGAAGTAATTCTTTTTTACTTATTGGTGTATTAAATAGAAAAAAAAAACGTATAAAAATAAAAATAAAGATGTTATATGATCCAAATAAGCCAATAAATTGATTTTTTTTTTTATGTTCCCAAAAAGAGACTTTAGGCCTCGTTTGGGAGCAGGTTATTTTAATAATTTTATAATTTTTTGGCTAAAATATGAGATGAAAAAACTAAAATATATTTGTAATGACTTTTTGATTTTTTACGAAAAGATGTGCCAAAAGTAGAGAGAAAAGTAATTTTTTAACTTTTTGGTATAACTTATAGGCTTTTTGATTTTTTAGTAACTTTTAACTTTTAGATTACATACCAAACGAGGCCTTAATCTCAAATTTTTTACGTATCCCCTTTATTTAAGACAATCATTTCCATTTAATTTTACTTCCTCCAAAGCTTACAATAATAATAATAATAATAATAATAATGTATTAGCAATGAATTGAAACATATTTTCATGAATTTTTATGAAATTAATAGTACTCAATATCCTGTATCTAATGATGATTTGGTGGGTGTTATAGAATAGATTTTAGGAAAGAATTAGAATTTGTGTGGCGAAGATTAATTTATTAAGATGTGAGATTCATGCGTGAAATGAATTATAACTAATGATTGTTATTTCTAGACAAATTCTAGATTAAAAATTTTAAATTTCTAATCCCTCTATAGATTTTAACGTTCACCACTGCTAACCAATGAAAATAACTAGTACTCAAGCATGTCATTTCTAAAATTTAACCTAATAGACTTTGCAACGAAGAATATAGATTGTTTAGTTATTTTGTTGACTGCTAACTCATCTTAGGAGAGTAAAGCACCGAAAGGAAAAATGAGTGGGACATGTACTAGGCCAGCTCTTCCATATGTGTGTGTGTTAAAGTTTTTCCACCAAAAAGAGGGGAGTAGTTGGTTCTCTTGACTTTGTCTCTCTTTCTTTCTTTTATGTTTTTCTTTATTCCCTTTTCCCGTGTATATATAGATGCAGACAGGGAGAAAAGAGGTAAGTAGTGTAGAGTGGTGTGTGAGCAACAAACACAAAGTATATAATCTGTGTGTAAGAGAGTGAGTTCTATAAAGGGTTGTGAGGTGTGAGTTGTAATCTCCCTCCAGAAAATTCTATAGTCAGTAATCTCTCTCCGTGGATATAGGCTATTGCCTAACCACATAAATCCCTTGTATTATTGCTTGTGATTGCTTGTTGGTATGCCAAATAGGTTCCCGGATCCTAACAAGTGGTATCAGAGCCTGGTGGAAGAAAAACGGTGCATTTTTTCAAAACTTGTCAAATTTTGAAGTTGTTGAAATCAGGTTTTGAGCACACTAGGAGGACCATCTCATCAAGAGGAGTCCGAAACTGTGAAGCAGAGACCGAGACGACCCCGGACGCGCTGTCATGGGCCACCTGTGAATCCCAGTCTCAACACGCACCTTAATACACGGCTAAAGGTTGACGAAGAGTGAGTCTGACTTGGATTTGATTTTTAGCGTAACGTTACCAGCTTAGGAGCCAAGCTAAGCCACCCCCGCGCCACTAGCCAGTGTGCCACGTGTCTACCACGTTAGCAGCCACTTGTCCGCCACGTCAGTGACACACCAGCATACATGTTAGTGCCACGTGGCTAATATGTCAGCAGTCCAGATCAATCGGCTAACCCGACCTGACCCAACAACAACCGATCCGACCAGTCCAGAAACTAGAGAAGTTATCCAGTGCTTTCGCAATGCTGGTGCAGTGATTGATCTGAACCGTCGAGATTGTTTTTGCTAGATCTAGGCGATTCTGAGTCCGATTTTGACGATCCAATAGTGGTTTGCAACTATTTGGAGCATTCTGGACACATTTGTACAGTCAAATTTTTGAATTAGAGTTTTCTATAAAAAGAAAGAAGATAATACTTCAAATTCGATGATAAAGTTAACTACTTCCAATTATGCAATCTAGAAGCCACGGATACAAGACATCCTATATTACAGAGATCTGTTTGAACCCTATCGTGCTTGAAGGAGTCAAACTGACAGAAAAGAAGGATGTAGACTAGAAGAAAATAAACTAAAAAACTACAAGTCAAATTAGACAATGGATTGACCACAGTGTGTTCTATCATGTCGCCCCAAGGGACAGATGCTTATGCCCACCCAGAACAATGCCTTAGTGATGTGAAGGCTTGTCAATCTGAAGTTGAAGAATGGTGTGTCTATCACCAAACACACCAGTGAATTTAAAAATTTGGTGAATCAACTTACAACCGTCAAGATGTCCCTGGATGATGAAATGCAAGTCGTACTATTGCTCAGTTCTTTACTGGATAGCTAGGAGACGTTGGTGGTTTCTCTTAGCAACTCTGCACTATAAAGGAAGCTAACTATAAGCATGGTCACAGACACCATATGTAATGAAGAGACAAGGAAGAAAGACATGGGGAGTAATCAATCCCATGTCCTTGTCACAAAAGGTAGAAGCAGTGACAAAAGTAACGGAAAGAGCAGAGGAATAAGCAAGAGCAAGGGCAGATAGAACAACATGAGTAAATCCAGAGATAACAAAGATCAAGGAAACTCTAGCTTTACTTGCTTTCACTATGGCCAAGAGGGTCACACAAAGAGAAACTGCACAAACCGAAAAGATAAAGGCCAAAGAAGTAAATCAAAAGGAGATGAGAGCACAACAATCACAATAACTAATGAGATACTTCTTGCAGTTGGTGAAGAGGAGAAGTTCCTTCATGTGACTGGGGACAGCTACACAGAGTAGGTGGTAGACACAACTGCATCCGATCACGCCACCTCCCACAAAGAACTCTTCAGCTCGTACAACACTAAAGATTTTGGCATTGTTCGAATGAGAAATTCTAGCTATTCAAAGATTGCGGGCATTAGAGACATTAGTATTCAGATTATTGTAGGATACAAGCTGGTTCTCAAAGATGTGAGGCATGTTCTAGATTTGTGTCTCAATCTTATCTCTGGAAGTACCCTAGATCGACAAGGCTATACAAATACATTCGGTAATTAGGAATGGTAATGGGGCGGGGCGGGGCCGAGGATCACCCTCCCCGTCCCCGATCCCTGACGCTACAAACTACCCATCCCCGGCCCCGATCCCCGGCGGGGAACCCCTCACCCTCCCCGGCCTCGCCCCCAATGGGGATCGGGTTTCCCCGACCCCGGAAAATCCCTGTAACTCTCTCTCTCTCTGTTTAGCTTTCTCTCCCAATAACAAATCATCATCAACAACATCATCGATCATCAACATCATTTTCATCAACAAGAACATCATCAACGGCAACATCATAAATATATATATATATATATATATATAAATATAAATAGAGACAGATCTGGCGGTGGATCTTCTCAGATCTACTGTGGCAGAGGGAGGAGGAAGCGAAAGGCGACGACGAAAGATGAGGAGTCGACGGAGGACGAGGCCTAGCAGAGGAGGAGTCGACGGAGGACGAGGCCGCGAGAGGCGACGGGAGGAGGCCACAAGAGGCGATGGAGGAGGAGGAAAAGGTGACGGAGGAGGAGGAAAAGGCGACGGAAGAGCAGGCGATAGTGGCCTGGAGGAGGAGGAGGTGGTGGCGGTGACCTGGAGGAGCCGAATACGTCTGTGTGGAGAGAAAAGAGAGTGCAAGAAGAAAAGAGAGAGATAGAGTGTAAGAGAGTGTAGACCATCCTAAACATATATATATATATATATATAATATACAATATTTAAAGAGAGAGGAGCTGCTGTGTTCAACCAAACCAAACCCTAAACATATATATATAATATATAAATCGGGGCTAACCGGGGCGGGGGGCGGGACCAGGGATGAAATATGTATCACCGTGCCCGGCCCGAATGTCACCGGGGATTTATTTTTGAATACCATCCCCGGCCCGTCGGGGGTATTTTTTGGGAAAAAACCACTCTTATCGGGGACGGGGGGTCGGGTCCCCGTCGAGCCAGGTTCAAATTGCCATCCCTATCGGTAATGGTCATTGGAAGCTAACAGGAGGTGCTTTGACAATTACCAGAGGAGAAATGTCTTCTACACTATACAAGACTCAAACAAAGATCTGTCCAGGGAGTCTTAATGCAGTAGGAGACAAGGAGTCACCAGACTTATGGCACAGAAGACTGGCTTACATGAGTGAGAAGGGATTGCATTTGTTGGCGAAGCAATCCAGGATATCTTTGTCCAAGGGTAGTGCTCTTAAGTCGTGTGATCATTGCCTATATAGTAAGCAACATCGAATAGCCTTCAGTTCAACGAGCAAGAGGAAATCAGAAGTGCTCAACATGGTCTACTCAGATGTTTGTGGCCCCATAGAGTTACTTGGCAACCATAATTATTTTCTGACTTTCATTGATGATGCATTAAAGAAGTTGTGGGTGTATTTCCTAAAGACAAAGGACGTGGTATTCCAATACTTTAAGGAGTTCCATGCGATGGTAGAAAGAGAAACCAAGAAGAAGTTGAAGTGTCTTCGCACATAAAATGGTGGTGAGTACACCTCCAATGCTTTTGAAGCATGTTGTGTGCCAGTAGAGGCATTCGGCACAAGACAACAGTTGCCGACACCCCACAACACAATGGTGTGGCAGAGAGGATAAACCGCACTATTGTTAAGAGAGTCAAATACATGCTCAGAATGACAAAGTTACCAAAGTCATTTTGGGTTGAAATTGACCCGTACAGCCTGTTATCTCATCAACAAGTTGTATTCAGTCCCGCTGAACTTCAAGATACCTGAAGAAGTCTGGTCCAGAAGAAGGTATCATATTCTCACTTGAGAATCTTCGGATGTAAAGCATCTGCATACATCTCCAACGAAAACAGACAGAAGCTTGATGACAAATTCACTCCATGCATATTTGTGGGCTATTCAAATACAGCGTTTGGATACAAGTTGTGGGCCCCAGTGAACAAGAAGATGTTCAAGAGTAAAGATGTTATGTTCCATGAAGTCCAGACCATAACAGATTTTGAGAAATCTGCAAAATCTAGAGTTGCCATCACTCTAGACTTGTTTCCATCTCTTGAACCATCACAAAATGCTAGATCTGATGGGGTGTAATTGGAAGTGCTAGAGTTGTAGGATCTTATGCCAGAAATTGAGGATCATGAGGAAAGAGATGAATACCTGAATGAAGATGGTGTTGAACAGTGGGAGCAACCCCGTCCATCAAAGGCAATTAGACCTCAGTTGCAGAGATCGGAAAGAGTTGTTGTGTCATCATCCAAATATCCCGCTTCTAAGTATATTTTGATTACTGATGAGGGGGAGCCCGAGAGTTTTTCATAAGCGAAGAGCCATACAGAGAAAGACTGCTGGATGTAAGCCATGAAGGAGGAGATGAGTTCTTTGCAGAAAAACCACACTTATTAGCTTGTTCCACTTCCAAGAGGCAGGAAAGCTTTGAAGAACAAATGGGTGTACAAGTTGAAGAAAGATAGCAATGGGAAACTACTTCAACATAAAGCTCACTTGGTTGTCAAGGGTTTTAGGTAGAAGAAAGGAATTGATTTTGATGAGATCTTCTCTCCAATTGTGAAGATGATTTCCATTCGAGTAGCATTGGGATCAGCAGCTTGCTTGAATCTGGAGCTAAAACAGATGGATGTCAAGACTGCCTTTCTTCATGATGATTTGGAGGAAGAGATCTACATGGAGCAACCAAAAGGTTTTGAACTTAAAGGGAAATAGAATCTGGTCTGCAAACTGAAGAAGAGTCTCTATGGCCTAAAGCAAGCGCCAAGACAATGGTACAAGAAGTTTGATTCGTTCATGATTGATCACGAGTACCAGTGAACAGTAGCAGACCAGTGTGTATACTTCCAAAGGTTTTCGGATGAAAACTTCATTATCCTATTATTGTATGTCGATGATATGTTGATCATTAGACAGAATACTACTATGATCAACAAGTTGAAAAGGACTTGTTACAATATTTTTACATGAAGAATTTAGGGCCAGCACAGCAAATTTTGGGCTTGAAGATTGTTCATGACAAGAAAGTCGAGAAAATATGGTTGTCACAAGAGAAATATGTTGAACGGGTGATTGAAAGGTTCAACATGAAATATGCCAAGCTAGTCACCACACCACTAGCCAACCATTTCCAAGTGACAAAGCGTTTGTGTCCCATGACCAACTCTGAAAGGAAAGAAATGGAGGCAATCCCTTATTCTTCCACAGTAAAAAGTTTGATGTATACAATGGTGTGTACCCGGCCAGATATAACTCACGCAATTGGCATTGTGAGCCGATTCTTTGCCAATCCAAGAAAGGAGCATTGGAACATTAGGAGCCAGTCAAATGGATTCTTCGGTACTTGAAAGGAACTTCAAAGATGTGTTTATGTTTTGGGGGAGCTAAACCAATTTTGGAGGTTTTACAGATGCAAATATGGCGGGTGATTTTGATGGTAGAAAATCTATATCAGGATTTCTGTTCACTGTCGAAAGGGGAGCTATTTCATAGCAATCCAAGTTGCAAAAGTGTATTGCTTTATCTATAACAAAGGTAGAGTACATTGTTGCCACAGATGCTAGAAAAGAAATGTTGTGGTTGAAGCGGTTTCTCCAAGGCTTGGGTCTACAGCAGGAAGAGTACAAGGTACATTGTGATAGTCAGAGTGCAATTAATCTAAGCAAGAATTTCATGTACCATTCCTGTACAAAGCACATTGATGTCCGGTATCATTGCATACGAGAAGTGATGGAGAAGTAGCTAATGAAGCTAGTGAAGATTCACACGAACAAGAATCCTTCTGACATGATGACCAAAGGTTGTCACCAAAGACAAACTGGAAGTTTGCAAGAATCTGATTAGGATGGACTTTAAGTGAGAAGTAGGTTATAGAGATGAGCGTGGAGGGAGAGAATTGTTGACTTCCAACTCATGTTGGGAGAGTGGAGCACCGAAAAGAAGAATGAGATGGCCATGTGCTAGGCCAACTCTTCCACAAGTATGTGTTGAAGTTTTTCCACCGAAAGAAAGAGAGTAGTTGGCTCTCTTGACTTTGTCTTTCTTTCTTTCTTTTTTGTTTTTCTTTGTTTCCTCTCCCCGTATATATATAGATGCAAATAAGGAGAAGAGAGGCAAGTAGTGCAGAGTGGTGTGTGAGCAACAAACACAGAGTATATAATCTGTGTGTAAGAGAGTGAGTTCTATAAAGGGTTATGAGATGTGAGTTGTAATCTCCCTTTAGGAATTTCTATAGTGAGTAATCTCTCTTTGTGGACGTAAGTTATTACCGAACCACATAAATCCCTTGTGTTATTGCTTGTTAGTGTGCCAAACAGGTTCCTGGATCCTAACATATTTAAGTTAGAAAAAGAAATTACATTCCAACTAATATAAGACAATTATAATTTGTAAGTTAAAAAGTATAGAATTAATGATTACAAAAAGTAATGTTTGCCTTTTATGTTTTTTTCATTACCAACTATAATTATATAAATAATTTAGGTAAGTACTTTTTCTATTCTTATGTAGAAAAATGTGAACAGAATGTATACTTCTTCATAGGTACTTTTGGAAGAATGATTATAAGGTTTGTGAATGACAGGGAAAATAATAATAATAATAATAATAATAATAATAATAATAATAATAAATTTTAAAAAATAAATAAATAATAAGAGGCATCTTGAAGAATTTCAAAAATAGGCTGGCAAATGTGAAGTTTTCCAAGAAAAATCTCATTTTTACCCTCTTGGTTTGGCAAATGTTTATGCCATCTTCATTTTGAAAAACTTCACATGCAATTGATATAAGTCTATCTAATAATTGCACTGGTCAACAAATTATTTGAGCTTTTTAGTATAGGGTTTGGTTATAGTGTGCAACTTACACCTTACACCTTACACCTTACACTTACACCTTTTGTGAAAAATTAAACCTTACACTTACACCTTTTTTGAGGTTGTACACCATATGCAACCCACTTACATCTTACACCTTACACTTACACCTTACACTTATACTTACACCTTACACTTACACTATTTGTGTAAGTGGCACATGGTGTGTAATTACACACTTAAGAAAAGTCCTTTAGTATATGCACATCTGTCCAATCCATATATTCCTTGACTAATCATACATTCATGTTGAACCAAGCTTAATTCATTCATCAATATCATTTATCCGTCAATTCCACGCGAGTCCAACAAAGATTATTGCGTAAATCCCAAACATTTCATGATTGTTGATTAGTTTTTGTCATCAAAAAGTCATTTAAATCCAAAAAGATCATCTTGTGAAATTTATGATAGTATCGCATTTAAATATATCACTACTATTGTAATTAGTGACAGAGTCGCATCAAGTAGTTCTATATGAAAATGATCTCCAAAAATATCGTCTATATATATATTGAGGCAATTAGAAGAGGAGTGTTATACATATATATATATATATATATATCACTAATTTATAATTCTATATTATTGTACTTCACACATTCATAATAAAATATAAATGACTTTTCTTTAATAGTTAGTAATTTCTTCTAAGCATAGGACTAATCAAGAGTATTCAACTAAGCTGTGAAATTTTATCCCAACTTATAGGAAGGAACCTACCACTGTGATAAGAGGGGAATACCACCAAGGAGCACTCTTTTTTCTCTGCCACCAAAATAAATAAATAAATAACATATGCCCTGAAATACAATTGAGATAAAAGTTTAGTTATATAAAGCATTTTTGTTGAGTAGAGATACTAAAAGTTTTACCAAATATCTCACATGGGTATAGGACACTCACATATAAGATATTTGATAAAAAAAATTGATAAAACTTTTAAAATTTATGACATTTTTCTTTTGCTCAAAGATATGATGTACAAAAGTGAATGGCCCTAAAAACAAAACTTTATATATAAAGTAAAACTAAACTAGTTAGAATGTCAAAAATATCATACCAAAATCGATAGGCATTACTTGTGAAGCATATAAAGAATCCACTGATCCACCAAAAGTAAATAAATAAATACACATGGTTTTAAAGTTCCTACTAGCCAAAGTCAAAGTACATCCACTTTTGTAAGTAGGGACGTTCCATCCAAACAAAGAAAGTTTTATCCAAAATCATTATGCAAGTTTGATGGTTTACTCTAGCCGTGTAAAGCTTTCGGGCAATTACATTTACCTAATATTGTCCTTTTTCTTTTGCATTCGCACTACAAGAAAAAGTACCTTTGACGATTAAATTTTTAATCGTCAAAAGTTTATTTTTAATCGCTAAAAATTGACTTTTTAGTTTTTCCGGCTAAATTTTTTAGTCACCGGTTTTGTCACGAAAACACGGTCGGGGAAGGTATTGGCGATTAAAAAACTTTTAGTTGCCAAAAACGAAGTCTGTAGCGACTAAAACTTTAGTCACCAAAGCTCAATTATATTTTTTAAATTATACATTTGGCGACTAAATTTTTAGTCGCCAATAGTGAATTATTTTTTTTTAAATTTATAAATTTGCTGACTATTTTTTTCGTCGCCAATACTCAAGCTTTTGGCGACCACACATTTTAGTCGACAAAAGCTTATTTCAAAAAAAAAAAATAATTACCCTCTACTCTTCCAAAGTTTTGAACCACCAACCTCTCACATTCTAAACCCTTAGCAACACATTCTCTCCACTATGCCACTACAACACCACATGAATATATATGCAGCATATATTATTTATATAGTATATTGAGCCGTATTAATATAAAACTATATATATAAACATAATTATTTTCATTCAATATAATTTATGAAAAAAATAGGAGACCACTTTTGGCGACTAAATCTATTTTTTAGTCACCAATTCTATACTTTTTGGCTACTAATTATTTTTTAGTCGCTAAAAGAATTAATTCCGGCCTAAAACCTCCACTTTTGGCAACTAAATTGAATTTTAGTCGCCAAAACCCTCCACTTTGGGCGACTAAACTGAATTTTAGTCGCCAATTGTTGACTTTTAGCTACTAAATTTTTTTTAGTAGCCAAAAAGCTTCACTTTTGACTACGAATTTTTTTTTTGTCAGTAAAACACGTATAATCGGCGACCAAACTATTTTTTAGTCGCCAAAACCTATACTTTTGGCTACTAAATGTCTTTAGTCGCTAAAACCCATATAATCGGCGACTAAACTGATTTTTAGTCGCCAATAACTATACATTTGGCTACTAAACTGTTTTAGTCGCCAAAAGTCTTCACTTTTAGCTACTAATTCCATTTTAGTCACCAATTGTGCTACTTTCAGCGACGAAAATTCAAATTTTAGTCTCCAATTCTGCTTTTTCTTGTAGCGGCGGATTGTAAATGCATGATTAGATATTTACACATTTTTTAACTAAAACATTACATTTCGTTAATGATTGTCTATTTGTTAATAAGTTTGAACTAATTGTCCACGCAATGATCTAGCCATTTCTATTAACGTAATTATATCATTTTCATAGCTTACTTGTGCAATTTACTTTCGTGCACATGTGTATTGGCATGGGGAAATTTATTACATTTGAACAAAAGTTAGTGAGGAGCTAAGTTGGTGTCACTACTCGAGGAGCAGTGTTTTACTTATAATTGGAGGTGCCTAACTTTGGAAATTTTGATTAGGTAGAAATTAATTTAATTAAGTGCGATTATTAGTTTAAAATTTTCTTTTATTCACTTGGCCATCCCTTTATCATTTGTAAATTATCTTGGTAGCCTCATAGGTCAAAAGGCGACACACTTAAATTTGGATATATATTAAAATAAACTGGTCCATGAGATAAATTGGTTTCAACGGCGCCCATAAGGAAAGCTTGCCAATTAGTACATCCACCATCTCTGAGGGTACACTGAATACTGGTATTTTGGCCCAACAAGGTTAAAGGCTTGAAGGCTATCTGGACAAGTCCTATATGAATGTATCTATATTTTTTGAAAAAGAGTGCAAGATCCAGGATATGGAGTTATTTAATTATTTCATCATTATTCTGGAGAGGAGCAGCATGCTCTTAGGTTTTAATCAACTTTTTACTGGTAAAATCAAAAGTTTTAATTTTATAAATTGTATCTGGTTTACCAGTTGGAATTGTCCATTTGTCTAAGGCTTCCTTAACATCTTGGTAAGCCACGAGTTCTGCTGCTTCTAATGTGGAAGCTATTGTATTAGCTATGGAAGTAATTGTTGAAGTTTCAGTATTCATAATGTTTACTGGTGACCATATATGTATAATTTAAGTAAAGCATAAACTTAATATGAGTTGTAATAAACTTGGTTTTGATACCAACTAGGTGCTTGACACAGGAATCAGGATAAGCACGTATGTCAAAGGCTTACTGGAAACCAGACCTAAACGCAATCATTGCAACAACAGCCCTAAACCCCATACACGACTTGGGTGACATCCCACTTACCCTCAATCTGATCAGTCCGTAATTAGCATACACCCAGGAATACTACGACCCATATTATGATTATACTAAACTCAAATTATGCCATACATGGTCTCATATACTGTTTTACGGTTGGGGAAGAGGCCTAAGAAAGATCGCCAAACGGCAGATCTCCTTCTGTAAGAGCTATCAAATGATCAAGTTCTTCTAGTACTGATAGTATAGATGATTATAAATGATTATCTGAAACTAAACTTAACTATAAAGAACATATATGTTTATGAAATCCTAATACATCACATAAATAAGTAAGTAATTCAACAAGCATACATAGAAGAAATACTTACAAAATATTTTTAGTGCTCCAAATCGAACAACTACTTAATTTTATAAGAGAGAGAGAGAGAGAGAGAGAGAGAGAGAGAGAGAGAGAGAGTGTCCAAAAGAAGAGAGAGAGAGAGTCTAAAAGAAAGAGTAAAAATTGTTCGTACCTCAACAAGGGTGAAGCTTGTAATGCCCTCAAAATAAAGTGTAAGACAATTATTCATATAATTCATGAACATAGAAGAAATATTATATTTCAATTCATTAGAGTCTTCTTTACAAACAATTGTACATGTTAGCAACAAAATGAATGCCCTATGGGCTTACATCTTTCCAAGTAATAACTTGGTTACAACAAAAGAAGAGTTCTAACTCTTTACATATAAAGCCATCGGCTTGAATTTACATTTAATCATCAAAACAAAATAACAAAACATGGAGCCTTCAATTCCTAAACCTCCCAAGCTAAGACCTTGGAGGCGGCATGTCCCCTGTACCTGAAAAATGGTATCCCGAGTAGGGTGAGCCAAAGCCCAGTAGAGATATGCTAAACCAAATATGAGAATTAACTAAAACATTAATATCTGATAAATGTTTAGCACTTGTAAACCAACTTGCATTCTTTCCATAACTAATCAACATTTACATCCATATTTCAATCCACTTCCATTTATTTATCCAAACAATTCAAAATGAGACCACAACTCATATTATCAACACTTTAATCATAAACATCATTCATACACTTCTATTCACTTTCCATTTTATGGAACTACGTCTGAGGGAACTGGCACCCAAATATATATAAGATTTCGAGACTTTCACCCTGGACACTCCGGCCAACTTAATTATCAATGGAGTCCATCTCCTATCTCCGCCCAACAATGGAGTACATCCCCTATCTCCTCCCAAACAATATACATATACAATGTATTTAAACACATTGTCATATACAATGACCAATTCAATCATATATTCAATGTTTATATCCAACCGTCATATTCAATGACATATTCCAATTGATTAGTTTCAATTCATCTAATCATCATACAGTTTCTACAACAATTATAGCTATCCTCCACCGATAACCCAAAACAGTTATTTCTACACAGATAAATAAATCTATCAAATAGATAAATTATCACATTTTTCACAGGTGAGTGATTCATCAATCCGACAACACCATTTAATCACAATTTCCTCCACTTTCACAATTTCCAAACCAATTTCATATTTCCACAATTGATTTCATTATTTAAACAAGTAATCCATTTAATCCCAATTAGGGCATTTTCCCTTTGCTCAAAATTGCACCCAAGCCCAAATTTCACCCATTATACACAAACAACCTCATTTCCAAGACCCCACATACATATGGAACCTAACAATAGGAAACCCCTCTTTTATAATTTCAAACTCAACCCTAACTTTACCCAAAATTCCCAAATCCCACCATTTATACAAAATGACCAATATTTATGTCAAAACTCATATTAAGGAGTAGATTATCCCTACCTCAAATGAAGAAACTCAAAGGAGATGAAGAGAGAAACCCAAGATGCTCCAAATCCAAACTTTTTCGGATCAAAAGATAGCCCACGCAATGCTCTAGCTTTTTAACAAAGAGAGTAGGGTAGAAGAGCCCTAGAACAAGGTGTATTTGTAGAGAGAGAGAGAGAGAGAGAGTTTGTAGAGAGGAGCTGTCGATCTAGGGTTTTGAAGAAGGAAAAGATCAAAAAGTGATATAAAATCACGCTGCTGTAAACTGATATATGCAAGGCTCGCTCGAACGAAGGACTTGTCGCTCAAGCGACCAAACACAACAAAGGACCTTGCTCGAGCGCAAGAAGCGTCACTCGAGTGAACAATGCGAAGCTTCAGGTCTGCCACTCACGCAGATGCATGCTCGAGCGCAAGAGTGCTTGCTCGAGCGAAGGAACACAAAACACAAGGCTCGCTCGAGCGCAAGAAGGCTCGCTCGAGCGAAGAATACCAACCTTCAGGTCTTTATAGAGACGCAGACGTACGCTTGAGCACAAGAGTTCTCGCTCGAGCGAAGAGACAAACACCCAAGGCTTGCTCGAGCGCTAAAAGCCTCGCTCGAGCGAAGAGGCCAAAATCTGGACAGCAACCACTTGTACTAACTCACAACCAACCTGTTCCAATCTCACACAACACGTCCTAAAACTCAAATACAAAGAATTGAAGGATGGAAATATGATATAGACAACAACATATAACCACGAAACCCGAGTCTGGAACACAACAAAGGTCGAGCTAAAACTTGGATCGCTATAACCTCCCCCCCTAAAAGAATTTCATCTCCGAAATTTTTATACAAGTTTCAAAATTGTGATTATTCAATTCTCAACATGATTATAATTCAACATTTACCATCGTGACCCATCCACTGGTCATTCCATCTCTTCTCAAGAGAACAATTTGCAAATACAGCTCAATATACATTATCAACATGCATTCTTTTGAAATTCAACTAATTTCAATACACATATTCCATGACTCCATAACATATTCAATGTTAATAACATATCTGCATTTCTAAAACACATTCAACATATACAATGTTAAAGTAACTCGCATTTCTGAGACATATTCAACAATTACAATATTTCCATAGTCCAAAACATATATAATGTCTTTAGAGTTCATCAATAAAACAATATTTCCAACATATGCTCAAACATTAACAAACAGGTCCGGATATTTCTCTCAGACCTCCAATTCACGTTCCCAAGTGGCTTCCTCAACTCCGTGATGTTTCCACAATACTTTGGCCAAGGGAATCGTCTTGCCTCGCAAGACTTGGTCCCGTCTATCCAAGACCTTCACCGGTCTCTCCTCATACAAAGCATCCTCATCTACCTTTAAGTCTGTCCAATCCAATACATGTGATGGATCCGACTCATATTTCTGAAGCATACTAACATGAAACACGTCATGCACTCTAGACAGTTGCGGCGGCAATGCTAAACGGTAGGCAACTTCCCCAATCTGCTCAAGGATCTCGAAAGGGCCAATAAACCGAGGGGACAACTTCCCACTCTTCCCAAACCTCATCAAACACCGTCTAGGTGATATTTTTAGAAAGACGTGATCACCCATCTCGAACAACAAAGGCCTCCTCTTACGGTCGGCATAACTCTTTTGGCGACTTTGGGCCGTAACCAACCTCTTACGGATAAGTGATACTTTCTCCGTCGTTTCCCGCACCAACTCCGGGCCCAACAAAGGTGCATCACCCACCTCGGCCCAACACACTGGAGATCTACACTGTAGGCTGCTCGAACTTTTTCCCCGCGCCCCCTTTTTGGAGAGGGCGCGAATTGGTTTCTAGCTACTACAGTTCAGACTCCCGTCACGGTTCTGAATCTAATCTCACAAAGTACAATGCAAGATTGATAAATCACCAAAGTGCCCAAATCCGACAAATCGTTTTGTAAAATCGATTTTAATCAAAAAGCGCTAAACATGGACAACTTTGCCAGATTTCAGAGTCGCCACCTAAATATTTTGTTTTGGGAAATTTAGGAAACATTGACTCGTGCCTAAGGCCACGTGTCCGTCATCACCAAAGTTGCTTCGGCTCGGGAACTTGGGTATGAGGGGGGAAGGTCATGAAATGAGCACCCCCGCTCGCCCGATCAAAGGATCGGCCTCTACTAATCATGATATGTTGTTTTGAAAACACATGTGTTCTTGTTTGATTATTAGTGAAATTACTATGTGATGCGCACAACACACAAGTATAGACTAAATCGCTCGATTTGGAACAAAACATCTCATGTTTGTTTTTTGAAAATGATTTGAAGATGCTACTCGCAAGTAGGCTAAAACGCGGATTTGTCACCAAACAAGGTGGACTTAAAACATGATGATTTGCCACTCCAAGTGGGCTTAAAACTCACATTTTGATGAATTGTTCCAATTCAAGTAATGGAGCCTTCATCCATAGGCATTCATGCAGTTATAGCAATTAAGCAAATAGCCTCATGGCAAGCATGCTATCATGGCAGTCACTTACACACATGCAAGGATGCTAAAGCGTAAACACTTACAGTGTACTCCGAGCCAAAACAAAAAAACTAGTTAGAAATCAATGCATGATCCTTGCTATGTTAACAATGTCTAATGCAACACATGTAAAAATGCAACTGAGTAGGCTCGGCTATCTAATCATGACATATGATTCGATTTGATAACATGCTTTGATCACGTATTCAAATAGGTATTGAAATACGATGCAATTTGAATGATGCGCTAAGCCCGGTGCATGCAATACAGATGAATGGATGCAAACATGCAATCATAAGATATGTTAAACAAAACATGCCCTAATCTAACCATTGAAAACGGATAAATAAAATGGAGAAAGACGTGGGGTTGGAAGACATTCACACACACACGTACACTTATTACAACATTTGCCCTCTCGACGGAGGGTCCGAATGAAAGAGAGCTAACTAGCTACGCTAATTAAGCTAACTATTACAAACCAACTAATTAACTAACTATTCTAGCTAATTAATTACAACACAATTGAATAACTAGCTAAGCACATTAACTATTTAAGTACAAAACCAACGAATTAACCAACTAAGTGAAACAATTAAAAGGCCTCGGGACGAGGGATGCATGCATGCTTGATCGGCTTCCTCCCGAAAATATGCCACCTTGCCACCGGTTGCCTCTGTTTGCATTCACCTTGATTCCTGAACACCGAACCAATCTCCAGGTTGTTTCTGCTCCAGAGCCATAACAACTTTTGACCACCTCTGTGCCTGAGAACTGTAGGCCACTTAAAGTGGCCGGTAGGCCAATTCCACTGGCCCGTCGGCCACTTGCTTCTGCATACTCCAGTTTTGCTGCAAACAGAGTACAAAAGAGGCAAAGCAAGGTATTTGTAGGGTATGTGTGTACAACCATCCTCCTTATCATTTCTCAAGCTCAAAGGAGTGTGGTACTCGACTCTCGAGCCACCAACCGAGCATGACAATGCACGATGGCCGAGAAGCCAAGTTTGTACAAGTCAATGAATGCACAAATAACACACAAGATTCAAGAGGCCTCCACCCTATCATGCACAATCAAGGAGGATGAGGACCAAGAAATTATGCACGTTTCATCACTTTAAGTATGAAACGCCCCTCGTTTCTTGTGTTTGGATTAACGTCCAATCCAAACACATGCAATGCAACTCAAACATGTTATCTTGGCATGTTTTTACTTTGATTCATTTTGTTTACTCATTTTAGATTACCAATAAGTCCTTTAACCGGTTAAGTCCAAAAGTGAGAAGTCCTCTAATTGGAAAGAGGGTTCAAGCCATAAGCTTCTTGAGCATGAAAGAAGTATCATGTCATTGGTTAGTAGAAACCCTCAAGAGAAGGCCAAAACCATTAGGCATGAACGCCTCAATTTCATGCTCAACCCAACAAAGGGCTTAAGACCACTTTTGAGAGTGATGTAACAATGAAAGATTGAATGCAATGGCACATATTCCAGCACTGAAATAGGATGCTAAATGACATCAAAGCATGAAAATGATGCATGCAGGACAAACTCGGAGCCGAAAGCATTGAAGCTAGCAAGAGCATAACACAAGAGGCATGCAATACATAGCACAAATGACCAAACCAACCTCGGACAGAGGTTAAACATGCCAAAATAGAGGCCTAATCATGCTGAAATGGGAGCTCAAAAAGCTAGAAGAACATGCACACATGTTGGCCTATAAGCAAGGCATAATGCACAACCCTCAAAAGCTATGGAGAAGTGAAGTGTGTGAGAGCGTGACTACACTATATGCACTGAAATTACATGCCAAATGGTGTCATACCATGCAAACATCACATGCACAACATGTTAAAGGCCCCAAAACTCAAAGCTAGTCAAGCCCCTTTACACTACAACCATATTAAACAATGCTCAAATGACCTTGGCCACACAAAACAAACCTAAGGCAGGTCGAAACAATGGCAAAAACATGCTAGACTTGCAACATAGATGGCAAGAAAGATATGCTCATGTATTAGCTCACAAACAAGGCATAAAGGCACAACTCTTAAACACAATGAAAAAGTGATAAATATGAGAGTATGACAGTGAAACATGCTCTGAAATCACATATTAGATGATGTCATATCACAAAAACATCACAAATAAGGCATGCTAGAGGGCTCAAAACAGAAGGCTAGCAAAGCCAACTGTGCAATAGCTATACAAAGCAAACCCCAAGAGGCCAAGACCACTCAAAATAGTCCCAAAGCATGTCAAAAAAATGCCAAAAACATGTTGGAGTGTAGCCAAAACAAGCTAGAATGGTAAGCCAAATCACCAAGTACACTATGCTAATGAGCATGATTGCAATACAAGTGCAAAAACCAAACAAGAGGTGGCCCAACCAACCAAAATCAGAGTTAAGGCATGTCAAATAATGGCCAAAAACATGCTGGAGTGGAGCCAAAACAAGCTAGAATTATAGGCTAAAACATGAAGCATGTTAGGCTAGCACGTAGGATTTACACTACAAGTGTATAAAGCATGCAAGAGATGACCAAACCAGCCATAAACAGAGTTATAACATGCTAAAATAAGTCCAAAAACTTGTTAAGATGGAGCCCCAAAAGAGTAGAAAAATATGTTCAAGTATGAGGCCAACAACACATGCTATCAAGACAAGAGGAGGGGGGACCACCCCCTCCTATTTTGGGTCCCAAAACCCACTTTCCACCACTGAAATTCCTTTGGAATTCAGCGGTTCAAAGGCCAAGAAAAGGTGATCTCAAAGGCTTTAGAAGATAGCACAAACCAAAGCAAAATAATCCACAAAAGGGGGTAGACCACCCCTAACTCAAACAAGGCCTCAAACAACCATTTTAAACACTTAAAAACAAAGGTTTTTGTAGTTGCAAGTTAGGCCTAAAACATCATGCAAGGATGACCAAATAAGCAATGAAAGTAAAGCTTTAAAGAGGATATGGGACTCACCCTTGAAGCACAGCAATAACAGCAACTTCTTTGAGCCAAAACCAACTTTATGAGGCCCTAACAAGCCTTATGGGATCTCAGCTCCAAGGTCAAGATGTTAGGCTAAGAAGGTTGTGTGCAAATATGCCAAGAACACTCACTTTCAAGCACTATAGAGCATAATATAGAGAGAGAGTGAGAGAATTCTAGAGAGAGAGCCAAATTTTGCTTCTCAAAATTCTAAACCCTTGAGAAGGGGGAGGCACCTCCCCTTTCATAGAAATGCAAGACAAAGCTTGCTCAAATCCCTCCCTACACGTGCAGGGAGGATGCATTTTGTGCCTAACAGCTGGCACAGCTTGCACCAAAAATATCTAAAAAAACAGAAAAATGGCCGTAGGCCACTTTAAGTGGCCGACCGGCCATTTCCACTAGCCTACCAACCACTTCAAGTGGCCTACAGGAGGAGAAAGTGGCCTACAATTGCAAAAAGTGGCCAACAGGACCTCCCCTCCCTCCAGGCAAGGGGTAACAAGGTATGGTCCAAAAACCAACCAAAAAGAAGAGAGCTAAGAGGCCCAAAGACAAGGCACTTAGCCGGAAGCTCCAGAAACTAGCCTACCGACCATTGCAAGTGGCCTACAAGAGGGAAAAGTAGCCTACAACTACAAAAAGTGGCCTACAAGCCTCTCTTCCTCCAGGCAAAGGCACCAAGGCATGGGCCAAAAACAAACCAAGAAAGAAGAGAGTTAAGAGGTCCCGAGACAAAGCATTCAGCCAAAAGCTCCGGAAACTCAAAACGAGCACAAACATGCGTAATCACCGAGTGCACAAACGATGACATCAAAGTCTTGAGGTCGGTCAAAAATGGGGTGTCTACAGTTGCCCATCTTTGACAGAACTCGGAAGTCATGAAATGACGGGATTGAATGTCAAAACCCAGAGACGACCCATTTTTGACAAGGCTGAAGACTTAGACAAACATGCAAGATAACAAAAAGATGCGCCCGCAGGCAGGGACAAAATGAAAATAAACATGCACGATGCAAGAGCATAACGTATGATCATGCAAAGAAAGCTTGTAATGAAACATCTAGATGCAAATGTTATGCAAAGAAATGCTACAGCAAACTCGTACATAAGCAAGTAAACACGAACCAAACTACATCTCATGCAGAAATGATGTAAGAAAATTATGCAATTTTAACTACGGCTCACGCAGGAAAGACTAAAAGCGACTATCGGGAACACCTAAAGTCTCAAACGAAACACCTCCTAGCGTATCAAACGCGAAAGGAGAGGGACTGCGCAAGAAAGCGCAGTCATCCAAACGCGTGTCAAACACGAGAGGAGAAAGGCATCCCGACGCGTGTCAAACGCGAGAGAAGAAAGGTACGTCCAAACGCATGTCAAACGCGAGAGGAGGAAGGCACGTCCAAACGCATGTCAAACACGAGAGGAGAAAGGTACGTCCAAACACATGTTAAACACGAGAGGAGAAAGGCTGCGGTGCAAACACCGGAGGGTGGTACGAACATCAGGCATTCGTTCCAATGTTTCTAGCCAAAGAGAGAGCTTACGGAGGTAGGAATGATCTTACTTGGAGTTCCTCTGAATGAACCGCACACACCATATCGTCTGGTTGTGCCAGCTTCAAATGAACTGTACATACAATATCGTGCCTGCATAAAAGAGAAACTTTGACAGGTACAATATAGTAGCGGCGCAGATTCAACGTTACATCAGGATACAATTTCAATACGAGATAAACGCGTGCATATACAATGCAAATGAAAAGGTGCATAACAATGCAAGTGAGACGTGCATAACAATGCAAGTGAAGTGTGCATAACGATACAAGTGGAACGTGCATAGCAATGCGAGTGAAAATGTGCATAACAATGCAAGTAGAACGGGCATAATAATGCAAGTGGAACGTGCATAGCAATGCAAGTGAAAAGGTGTATAACAATGCAAGTAGAATGGGCATAGCAATGCAAGTGGAACGTGCATAACAATGCGAGTGAAAAGGTGCATACATATTCTGCGCACAATAATCAACGCATATTCGATGCAACATCAATAGCATGTTTGAAGTAAAATGTCGACTAAGGAAATACACGCCTTAACGAGACCAATTCAAACGCAACATCCGATTTACCTCTCGGAGGGGTCACAACGTACTTAAAAAGGATACACCTCGCTCTTGACGATTGATGATGAATTGTGCATCGAAGACGTGAATCGAAGTTCCCACGGGGACATTTTGAGCCGAAAAAAGTGAACTTTTCTTGCACTTTCTCGAGGGCCAAGGACTCCAAACAGCATAAAAACACACAGGGACAACCATGAACACATGTAGGCCACCCCAGGGACCTGTCGTCCACTTTTCAAGGTTGTACGCCACTTAAGTGGCCGGTCGGCCACAAAACCTGGCCGGTCGGCCAGTTTATAGAATTTTGGGGTAATTTTGTCTTTTGGCCTCGGTTCTTTAAATAAACAACTCCAAGCTTCATTTTATTCACACCTCTAGTGCTGAAAACCCTTGCTCTCCCACCCTAGACCCTTTTCCTCTTAGATCAGGGCTTTGCACGCGTTTTCCAACGCCTCACGTGAAGTTGATTCGCTAAAACCTTCCGATTTTTTTCACTTTGAACCGAACAGAATTTGTTTTCGGAGTTTCTTTCTCCATTTTCACCATTTGAGGTATATTTCTCTCGAACTTGTCTTGAGTTTGGCACCATTTCCCTGGTTTTGACTTTCTTTGACTTTTTCTCTTCCCGAGAGTTTACTTTTGTTGACTTTTGGCAATTTTTGATCATTTTGCTCATTTTTGCTTACTTTTCAACTTCCTTTCAGATGGCAGACCATATCCCACATGATGGGGGTTCTCCGAGAGTAGAGGACGAGCCTACATCATGCCGCTCCCGCCCAGGATTCAGCCTTTCGACCCAGAGAGGTACCGTCCTCAGGAACACGTACTACCACCGAGCACTGTTCGTCACTTTATAGACTTTGCACGGCGCGCACCTGCAGACCTGCTACTACGGGAGCCAGAATCCCACCTATTCCATGACGCACCCGGGGTATGCGCTGCACTTTTACATTTACTGCAATGTACTCAACACTTCTTGTATAATTTGTACTTTTGCACTGTATTTCATCTGCTCATACTGAACACACTTCGCGCACTATAGTCTGCTCATACTGAACATAGCTCACACACAACACTCTGCTTATTCTGAACACAGCTCACAACACAGCATTCTGTTCATTCTGCACACAGCTCATACATAACATTCTGTTCATTCTGCACACAGCTCGTACATAGCATTCTGTTCATTCTGCATACAGGTGACCTCTCGCTTCACTCGAGGGTATGGATCGACCTTTGCGAGAGAGTGGTACTCAGACCTCCCAGACAGTGTTCGGCATATCGTTGACGAGGCAGGCTTTGGCCTATTCTGCACAGGACTCTCGCATCTGACGGCGAACAGGATCGCTTTGGGTGCATTAGTAGAGAGGTGGTGGGACACCACCAACTCTTTCCACTTTTCTGCCATTGGGGACATAATGATGACCCCATATGATTTCTCTATGCTAACAGGCCTCGATGTGGGAGGTCGGATGATTCCGTATGACCTAGACATAGGGGAGTGGGAGGCAGCCTGGATCTACCTATTAGGAGCACACTCATCCCTCTTCCGATCCGGCACAGTCAGGTACACATGGTTCTCGGACCGCTTCAAAGGGACCGAGCCCGCGACTGTCGAGGGCATAGAGCAGTATGCCCGTGGCTTCTTGATGTACCTCTTCGGTACCACACTGTTCGCCGACAGGTCGAACACGGTCGAGCTATACCTTCTAAGCGCCCTGGTAGACCTATCCCAGGTCCGGCATTATGATTGGGGCGGCGCTGGCCTTGCCACCCTCTATTGCTATATGAGTTCGACCTCCCGTAGGAGCAGGACGAGAGTAGGTGGCTATTGGAGAGCCTGTGAGGTATGCTTTACTTTTCAGCTTTACAGTTCCTGCTATGCTTTCTGCTTTGCATTTTCTGTATATTGCACACATCAGACATTTATACACTACACACACGATACACTTTCCACCATGCATTTATACTTTCTGTACATAGTGACTCACACCTTGCCCACTACATTTCTTGTATTTGCTGCATTCTACATTGCACATATGCTTTGCTTTCTACATCATCTATGTATTCTGTATTCTCCCTGCCATTATCTCGCTTTTCCACAGTTATGGATGTACGCCTATTTCACGGCGCTAGCCCCTGAGCTCGAGGTCAAGACACCTCTCGAGGTCCTTTACTCACACCAATATGACGGGAGATGCCTACCGAGGCCCCGGGAGACCCTACCATATCTCCGGCATTACTTCGACACAGTGCAGACGGCCGAGGTAATCCAGAACTCTCAGTTCTTTATGCTTTCAGCTTCAATTCATTTTGCATATCTAATGGCAACTAATCAATTCATGCATTTGCTATTCGCAGATCACTTGGCAGCCTTGGATAGCGATGCCAGGGTTCTCTCGGCTCCAGTTTGCCAGGGCATGGGCCGCCTCTCGGTACCGGATCCTGTTTGAGGGACCGATTGGTAGAGCCTGGTTTCTCGGAGAGCGCTTCATGCATCAGACACTGGGCCTTCCCCTTCAGAGAGTCCCTTCATCGCCTCCACCATACATGCGCACCACAGAGGGTCTCTCCCCCCAAGAGACTAGCAACCTCATGCAGGGTGCTGACGCGAACCTTTTCCTCGAGGAAGGGGAGTACACGACATGCCTTCATACATATTTGATGCCCTCATTGATTGGTGTTCGTGTCCCTATGAGGAGAGCTATTGACATTCCCACGTCGAGCAGTGCCCGAGCTGCAGACGTCCCCTCGATGAGCAGGGCCAGAGCATCGAGAGGTAGGGCTAGGGGAATGCCTCCCGCTAGGCAGTGTGCTGGATGGCCAGATCCTCCGACAGAGCTGACAGGTTGGCGGTATGGGACACTTTATCAGATCCAGCTTCAGCCCCCATTGCCCGATCATCGATATGTCAAGGCTTCTAACTCAGCACCGGTATGCGCTACAACTTTCATTTATCACTCAGATACTTAGACATTCATCCATTCACTGATGATTTCAACTTGCACCTGCAGCCTTCCACAGAGTATGTTGAAGGGCTACTCGGGGTGATGGCCTTCTTTGAGAGCATGATCTTGAGGAGAGAGACCAAGCTTAGCTCCCACGGGATCTAGGTAAATTTTCAGTTTTTTTCATGCATTGCCATACTTTTGGTGATATACCGAAACTGAACACTTCATTGCACTGATTCGCTGTATGCGTAGATCACATCTGACACGACATACTGCATGCATACATTATATCTGACTTCCGCACATACTCTTCATACTGCATTTGTACTTAATACTTGCTGATAAATTCAAAATGTCTTTTCAGGTCACACCCTTGCAGACAGGACCCTCTGAGCCTTCTCGAGTAGCAGAGAAAGAGGTTCCGGTACGCAGCCGAGGGAGACGTCGGGCGCCTGTCAGACATGATGACGAGTCTAGTGGAGAGGAGAAGCCTGCGAGTCCTCAGTCAGAGTCATCCGAGGGTGGAGGCGACGGCACCGGCTCAGGTTTTGAGGGTAGCGATGATGCCGAAAAGGGCTCTGAGGATGGTAGCGGAGGCAGCTCTGGTTCAGATAACGGTACCGACGGCGACAGTGCTCCAGAGCCCGTTCGGCCGGAGAAGAGGGCGAAGAGGGCCTCACGAGCTTGAGATAGCCAGCACCAATGTAGATGTTTCTGCTTTATTTCTCTTTTTGCTAGTAGTTTTAACATATTGTACAGCCTTAGGCAGTTTTATTTTCTTCAAAACTTTGTACTTTTTGTAAAGAGAAACCATAATGGAATGAAAACAACTTTTGTTCAAAAAGTGTTGCATTTTATATTCTGAGCATCGCATAACATTGCACAGCATGAAAATGAGATTGATCTTTGTTTGTAAACTGGGCATTCGAATTGTAATGTCTTAATCAGGTAGTGAACCGACTAACAACTGAAATAAGCACAATAACTCGATAAACAATAACAAGACCTTGACAAGTTTACAACTCGACAAGCAAATTACAATAACTTGATAAGCAACAAGAGTGCAACTCGATAAGCAAAATATAACAACTTGATAAGCAACAAGAGTACAACTCGATAAGTAACTTTAACAACTTGATAAGCAACAAGAGTACAACTCGATAAGTAACTTTAACAAAACGAGTAAAACCAAACAACAGAACGCATCTGAAACCAAACAAGGCACAAACTTCCAGCACTTCCACCACTTCAAGAGGACCAGAGGCTACTTGCTGGAGAGAGGGAGTGACTGTCGGCCACCTAAGGTGGCTGTAGGCCACTTAAAGAATCTGTCGGCCACTTAAAGGGGCCGGTCGGCCAGTTTTGGTGGCCGATCGGCTACTTGAACTGGCCGGTCGGCCAGTGAAGCCAGGAATATCCAAATTTTCGCCACCTGCCTTCCACTCAATGCCTTATCTTCTATAAAGGTTCCAGCTTCGTGGTTCCCTCATTCTAACTCAGTTTTTGCCCCAACTGGAAGCATTTCTTGCCCAAAACCTCACAAATTGGATTGCAAGCTTAGATGGCTCGGAAAAGTTAAATTTCTGGGGTTTCGGAATAAATTCACTATTCACGTTGAGCCGCACCCCGCTGCATTTTCTGTTCCTCCATGTCGCGGCCAGGTGTTGGAATCCGATAACTCATGCCTTTAACTTCGGCGGACAAGAGATATGTCCCACTTTTGAAGATTTCCAAGCTTTAATGGAATCTTGGCGCGATGAAGAGATCTTGCCCCAATTTTGCTTTGGCCACATCCAAGCCTTAGGACGGATGCGTGGGCTTACTTTGCATGACGCTCGGTCTTTGATTCGCAACGGAGAACTGGATATTCCGAGCCTGATACATCAGTTTTCTGATGCCGGTGACCGCGGTGACCATCTTTGGCAGAGTTTTCGGCGACACGCCCTCTGTTTATGCATGTTGTCTTATTTCTTGCTTGCCCCAGGCTCTGGAGGGTCTATATATGAGGCTCGCTCGAGCAAATGACTTGTCGCTCGAGCAACCAGACACAACAAAGGACCTAGCTCGAGCGCAAGAAGCGTCGCTCAAGCGAATAATGCGAAGCTTCAAGTCTGCCACTCACGCAGACGCATGCTCGAGCGCAAGAGTGCTCGCTCGAGCGCAAGAAGGCTCGCTCGAGTGAAAAATACCAACCTTTAGGTCTTTACAGAGACGCAGATGCACGCTCGAGAACAAGAGTTCTCGCTCAAGTTAACAGACAAACACCCAAGGCTCGCTCGAGCGCAAAAAGCCTCGCTCGAGCGAAGAGGCCAAAATCTGGACAGCAACCACTTGTACTAACTCACAACCAACCTGTTCCAATCTAACCCAACACGTCCCAAAACTCAAATACAAAGAATTGAAGGATGGAAATATGATATAGACAACAACATACAACCACGGAACCCGAGTCCGGAACACAACAAAGGTCGGGGTCAAACCTGGATCGCTATAAAGCCTTTCCTTTTTATACACAAATTTGAAAATCAAAAGAGATAAGATTGAAGAGAGGTGGCGTATCCTACATGGCTTGGAGTCGATCGTCCTTATCTTCAGTCTTGGTGGGAATCTTATCTCTTTTGTCATGGAGCGAGACAGCTGTAAGCTCCTTTTCTTGATGGCAGATAGAGAATCTGCTTTTTTGAAAGTTACATTAGTTGCTTTACTGTTTGTTGTCTCCTTGTGTCGACACTTAACTGGAAAGGAACTCTGGTGTCGAGGAATCAAGCTTTGCCTTTTCCTTTCTTGTCCTTGGCTAAAGCATCAGAGATTATGCCGGTGAGAGAATCCCAAAAATCTCTAATATTTTATGTAGCAATAAAGTCATCATCTAGATTTTGTGATTCTCTTCCTAAGAATGAATCTTCACTGCTACACACAGGTCGAGCAGCTAATACTGGTGGTATTTCTTCTTCATCTTCATCACTGTGGACGAACATCGTGTGCATAGATGTATCATCTCTAGATTGAAACTGGCTGGTAATGGTTTGAAGGAATTTCTCCTTCATGTAGTCCATACTTTTGACAATGAGCTCTGTTTGTGAAATATTTGGAAATTGTTGGCGAAGAGCCTCCTAAATTTCCAAAAATGGATTGCTGGATAATACTGGAAGGGGAATGGCCTTGAGGGCCATATTCCAATAAGCTTTAGAATTAGCTTTAATTCTCTAGATGAGTTCTTCCTGGTGAGAATCCATACCTTTACTCCACCACTTGGCATAAAATACTCGCTTCAAGTAGGAAATACCGATTGGCAAATAATCACACTGAAAATCCCATTTCCAAATCCAAGGGATTCCAAAGTTAATAACAAAGATAACCCAAGATTTGGACATGGTAATTTCCCTGTTGCCTAAAGTGTGAAAATAAGAGATTTGCCACTCACTGAATTTGGGTTTGAGAGCTTCTGGTAAAATATCCATTGGCGGACCAAATTTATTCCACCAAAGATAAAAACCAATTAGGTATGCTAGATTTTAAAACATCTTGGAAAATTTTGAAAAACCAAGAATGGTTGTTGACTGAAACAAAGAGGGTTGTTTGTTCTCTAGGCCTTCACAAGGGTGTGGGTAAACTCAACTGAAGTAGTGTCAATGAGGATTTGCTCATAGACATAGCAGTACTGGTAGAAATGAGGGGGGAAAAGATTGAGTGGTAAGATACCTTCTCCTGATTTCCCATGGATCCCTCATCCATATTGTTCATCTTATTTTTCAATAATGAGTATTGTTTCCTCTTTAAGAGCTGTTGGGGTGAAAGTATTTTTTAGATTAGAAAGAAGTGATTCTTTCATAGTATTGGATTCTCCCTAAGGAGTTTTATTGGATTGGCCTTTCGGCTTAACTGTAATCCATGGATACTCAAAGGTATCCTGGAGGTTTGGCTGGTGAGGCAAATGTCCCTGTCCTCTGCCACGGTTTCCCCAACCTTTGCCACGTCCGGCACTCATAAGCCCTACAAATATTCTCTGGTTAGATAATATGATAAGGAGTTAGATTCTCCTTTGATATGTTCAATATCAAAATCAAATATAGAAAGTAAGCTTTGCCAAGTGACGAATATCTGTTTGTGGGCTAAATTTTTAACATATTTGGTTAAAACTGCCTTCGTTGAACTACTATCAACTCTAATTAAAAAATGTTGATTTAAAAAATCATCTTGGAATTTAAGAACACATTTAACAATGGAAAAACATTATTTTTTAATTGTCGGATAATTTAAAAAAGCATTTTTCCAAACATCAGAGGTGAATTGTAAAGTTTGTCTTTTTCTGTATTAGGATTTAATTGTTTAAGGATACCGCCATATCCGACATCAGAAGCATCGGCTTCCACGATCTTCTTCCATGTTGGATTTGCTAAAGCAAGACAAAGAAGTTGCTTAGCTTTAAGCTTAATTTTCTGGACTGCTCTAGTGTGTGCTTCAGTCCAAGGTTCTGGATTTTTTCGTAGTCTGGAATAAAGAATAGTTGTATCTTATGCCAAGTGTTCATAATAATCTGTAATATAATTTAAACTACCAAGAAATCTCTGGAGTTAAGTTTTATCTTTAATTTCATCTGTAAACTTAGAAGCAAATTTAATACTTCTATCTATCGGGATAACAGTGCCATTATGAATATTATGGCAAAGAAATCTAGCTGTTGTTTGAAAAAGTTTCATTTCTGGCGTAAAAATCACCAAACCATTTCTGGATACAACATTCTTAAATATATTAAGATGTTTAATATGCTGGTCAATAGAAGATGAAAAAATTAACACATTATCTATATAACAAATTGTAAATTTTGTATGTGGGTTAAAAATATCATTCATAATATTCTAGAATTCATATGGTACATTTTTTAATCCAAATGACATAACATTCCATTCGAAATGCCCAAACAGTACTGTAAAAGCAATTTTATATCTGTCATACTCAGCTATCTGGATTTGCTAATATCTTGATTTCATGTCAAACTTAGAGAATATAACAGCATCCTAGAGTCGATCTAAAAGATCTTTCTTATTCGAAAGAGGAGACCTATTCCATTTCAAGGCATCATTAAGAGGCTTATAATTAATTACCAATCTTGGCACACCTCTTTCTTTTTCTGTATTTTTATTAACATAGAATGTTGTATAACTCCAAGGGGAGTAGCTTTTTTTGATTAACTTTTTTCAAGAACATTTTCAATTTCTGTTTGGCAAAGTTTTAGATACTCTCTGTTCATCTGGCTAGGGCGAGCTTTTGGTAGGTATATAACGCTCATCAAAGTCTGGTTCATACGGGAGAGAGACTATGTGCCTCTTACAGTCCCAAAAAGCATTGGGAATATTACTGCAGACTTCTGATTTAAATTCTTGTTCAATTATTTTGATTTTATTTTGGAGGGAAGGTTGATGTAACCTCTGATCAATACTTAAGAAAGCAATTTCTTTTTGGAGAAAATTTATCTGTTTTTCTTTAAAGTTAACCAGATCTTTGATTTGATCTAGTTCTTTTGTATAAGGTTCTGTAATAAATTCAAACACAATGATTTGATTACTGATAGTGTTATGAATACCTACTCAATTAACCTTGTCTATGGGCATTAACAGACATAAAAAAGGAGTCCCTAAGATAATAGTTTAGGACATGTTTCTGATAAGAACAAAAGAAATAAGGAGACAAATCCCTTGATTACAGATAAAAGTGATCCGAATATACCATTTCTGAAAAGTGACTCAATTCATTAATAACAAATACTAATCATCCTTCTTTTCCAGAGTGTCTTCGGTAATTATACCTTTATTCTTTTGGGGTATTTGAGATAAGCTGGTGGTTAATTTTGAGAATCTCTGAATTAATTGTCTGGTTAGAAGATTTGAGATTTTTAACTTCTATTTTCAAGACATTAATTTCCATTTTGAGATCTTGTATTGTTATTGGTTTTTCTTTAGAGGAAGAGGTTTTCATTCGATCCATAATTTCTCGTATATTGTAACGTTCTACAGGGAGAACTTTTTCAAATTTATGGGTTTGATAACAGACTTCTAAAAGTTTTAGTTTCATTTCTAGATTTTTAACCTGGCCAATTAAATCTAGAATAGATTTTTGATTGTCTGTTAGTATATAAAAACTGGGTCCTCAAATGTTGAGACCATTTATTTCAACATTGGCTTTCCAATAATTGGATTATGCAATTGGATTTAGATGACTGGTGGTACAGGGACATGGAGTATCATCAAGAGAGTCATCAGACTCAAAGTCAGCATAAAGCTCAGCAAGCTCATCTTCGGGATCTGATTTAGAGTCAGAATCAGAAGAGTTAAGCAAAATCTTGTATAACTGTTGTTTGAGACCTTCATCAAGAGAAAGCTTATTAGAAAGTTGGTTAAGTTTCTGGTTGAGTTTATGTTTCTGTTTAGTTCTACACTTATTAGCATAGTGTCATATTTTGCCACATTTGTAACAGGTTATTGTAGACCTGCTCTTCTGAACACTAGATTTTTGTTTGCCTTTATAGTGTGTCTTAGGCTTTTACTGGTAAGAAGAACCCCTATATTTCTTAGAGTAAGATTTTCTGGAAGATTTTTTGTAAGGTTTAATCTGCCTAGATCGCCTAGACTTTGAACGGTACTGGGTTTTGGTGTCGTAGGCTAATTGGTCGCAAAATTCACTAAGCTCTTTTTTGCCTGTAAGATTTTTTTTTTTCATGAGATACTGTAGTTTGAGGTCATTACATAAAAGATAGACCTTTTTCAACAATTAGACCAACAAGTTGACCATAAGTATACTGGTTATAAGGAATAGTCATAACATTATGACGATCCCTAATTTTTTTCCTAATTTTGTTTGCAAAGAGATTAGGGAGGCCATCAATAAATTTGGCCTTCCAATGGTCACTGTTAGCATCTATGTGTTGCATGACTTTAAATAGGAAAACATCTTTATACCATCTAAAATGGGTTAAGGATGGACAACGTAGAAGAAGTTTACGACCTCGGTCACCACTAGCGATTTCGGGTCCAACAAAGTTGTAAAGGATAGTCTGGGTTAGGGTATAGACAGCATCTTCCCTATTTCTTGTGTTGCTAGTGATTGGATCGGTGTCAATCTTAATAGAGATAAGAATTTCATTTTATTGAGTTGGTATGAGAACATTGTCCCACCATCCTTTAAGAATGCCAGTAAATCCATTGATGATGTATCGTGCTATTTGGCTGTCCGTATTATCATTTTGTTTACAGACTGTTTCGTACATAAGTATCTGGTGGATGGTCTCAAAAATTTGGTATTCTAATTTACCATCTATGTTCCATTCATAAATAGTTTTCCCATGATAGGATTTCTGGGTGTGAAGAAAATATTCTTCATAAAGAATATCCTGGGGAGTAGGTCGGGAATAGTAATACCTACTTGGTCTTGTTAAGGCCATACTCCTGGTTTGTTAGGGGAAATAAGTCTTATTGGCAGATTGTATTTCTTGGAAACGATTCTGGATTTCAAAGATTTGTGATGGCATGAGTCATCATCTTCTTCACTATCTAAAGGAGGATGAGGCTGTTGCTAAGAAAGCACATTAATCTGGTGACTGGAAGATCTATTTGGATTTTTTTCATTTTATTGACAATGGCGTCAATAAACTCATCATTATGTTTGGGAGGTTTAAGTTTAAAGTTTGAAACCTTTAAAGGTGGTTTGATACGAATTGGTTGAAGATCTTTTTCTGGTTTAGAACTTAAGGAACTAAGTTTTTGATGTTCAACTAATACAGTAATTGAGTCTTCAATTCTGATTAGTTGTTTTCCTACAGTTTGAAGGTACAGGTTGGTGTAATTATTCTGTTTAATGAGAGGAGTAAGGTTAGTAACCTTTGCTGGGTCTCTTTTTTTTAGAGTAGCAATTGGTTTAACAAAAGCTGTAATTACCAACGGAGCACTTGAACAAGAAGCTAAGCTAGGCGCGAATTCTAAAGACTGTGGTAAAGGATATATCGATTTCATACTTTTCCCTTCTGTTGTCAACCAAGTTTTGTGTAAATCATCTAAGACATTAAGATGTGGCTCTGGAAGAAGTTCCATAACAGTGGCAAATTCAAAATACCACTCAGGAAAAAGGGATAATTTGCTGATGTTTTTCTAAATGAAAGTAATACTGGTTTTTTAATCGCTCAAGCTATTGAGGATTGTGATAACTAAGGTACCATTGTCTAAATTCCTGGTATTTAGGTTGCATGAATTCCTAGTAATAAGACGACGGGTGTCATTACCTAGTGTAAAATCCATCAAATCTCAAAATTCATATCGCTGACCATACTGCTTTCCCTACCATATGATGGCCTTATGGTGTTATATACTCCATGAGGTATTTGGTTTTCAGAAATATGAATTCCCTGAATTACAAATTCTAGTGGTGGTTCACTAGGTGGTATAAAAGGCATACCTCGTAAGATAGATTCTGGAAGTTCTGAAGTAGATTGCCTAGAAGAATCAGGTAAATCTACTCTATACAATGGTGTAAACGTGGAGTTGGTACTAGACATACTTCTAGTTAAAGGTCGATGAAATTGGAGGTACACATTTCCTCCTTGTGTCTGAATGACCTGGTCAAGTGTTTGGCGTACTATAGGTCTTGATGGAACAACATTTGGTATTTGCCAATTTTTTGGAAAGGTAATATCCTTCCATGGTATCATTCTGGGAACTGCTACATGGGAGTTAAATAGGTTAGTATCTATCAGGACTGTATTTCCTGTTTCACTACGTTTTCTGGTATAAGGATTTAAGATTGTCAAAACCTTTAAATGAATCCTAAAAATTGCTACTAGGAGAGGTGATCCTGGTAAATACTTATAACTATGAGTAAGAACTCTTAGTTCTAAGACTTCTGAAAGATTTGGGTCAAAAAGAGACACTTAAATTCGGATATATATTAAAATAAACTGGTCTGTGAGATAAATTGGTTTCAATAGCGCCTATAATGGAAGCTTGCCAATTAGTACATCTACCATCTCTAAGGGTACACTGGATATTGGTATTCTGGCGTAACAAGGTTAAAGGCTTGATGGCTATCTAAACAAAACCTATATGAATGTATCTTTATTTTTTGAAAAAGGATGCAAGATCCTGGATATAAAGTAATTTAATTATTTCATCATTATTCTGGAGAGGAGCAACATGCTCAAAAGTTATAATCAACTTTTTACTGGTAAAATCAAAAGTTTCAATTTTATAAATTGTATCTGGTTTGTTAGTTGTAATTGTCCATTTGTCTAAGGATTCCTTAACATCTTTGTAAGCCACGAGTTCTGCTGCTTCTAATGTAGAAGCTATTGTATTAGTTACGGAAGTAATTGCAGAAGTTTCAGTATTCATGATGTTTACTGGTGACCATAGGACGTCAAACACAAGGAGGAAATATGTACCTCCAATTTCGTCGACCTTTGACTAGAAGTATGTCTAGTACCAGCTCCGGGTTTTGTAACGCCTCAATTTTTATACCCAAATGATAATACGATAACCATGGTTCTTTAAAGTAAAACTAAAAATAAATCCCTACACTTGCATTATATGATACAAATAGTCTTCAGGCGATAATACATTCACTTCAAATCAAAATAACATAAACAAATAGATACCCCCAAGGGTTTACAAGTTTTCAAGGCTTAGGCCTAGTTACACAAAATGGTTATTCAAATCCACACAAATACAGCCCTTGGCTTATAAACAGAGTTATAGCAAAATAAGAGCCTTGTACTCTCAACACATATTTCCTCGCCTTTAGTTACGCAGAATCACCACATCTTTTCCTACACAAAAATCCCATAGGGTGAGCATAAAGTCCAGTAGGAAATCCTTAACAAAGTATATACATTTTATACAAGTCTCAAAAGATGAATGCACATGCCATGCTATGTCTTTTTGCAAATAAATCATATCTTCATCTTTTGAAGACCATCATGCTCAATGATGTCATGAAATGTCTATTGTTCAAAACTTAACAATTTAATTCAAGGGGCAGTAAATACAACTCTGGTAATCCCTATGCCAGTGTCTACAAGTAGACGACACGAGTACTACCAAATTGTTATTTTTACTGGTATTAACCGGAAGGCTCGACACCTATCCACGCAGGTTTTCGGTCTTTCACCCCGGACTCTCCGGCCAACCTATTCAATATCATCTATACCACCTATCAAGACTTATCAACGTATTTACCCCAAAACCATTCCATGAAAACTTGTTTCTCAACATTCTTTTCTCAATGCAAGTTTTCAAATCAACTTTCAAAGTTTAATGTAATCAAATGAATTGATATGCCAATTTCACAAGATGAATATAAATACTTTTATTCCAATTCATCATCCAAGGAATAACACAATTCCCTCTTCTCAAGTATCCTCAACAATTAGTCATTTCAAGACTATTTCAACATTTTAAACAATAATTTCCAAAATGAACAACAATTCTCATATTCCCTAAAATTCATCATTTATATAAATATAAATAAGAAATTTTCCAAACATTCATTTATTTTGACACACAAAATAAATATAACAATATCATTCATGGATTTTCAATCTCTTTTAAAAATCCCCAATTTCTAGATTTTCTCACCAAAACTATATAACTCAAATCTTTTGAAAGAAAACTTTCCAAAATCATCTTTTCTTCAATCAATGAAGATCAAAACCCATAAGATCATTTTAAAAGAACAAGAGACAAACCCACTTTCAAAATCGCTCAACTTCTTAAATCAACAATCAATTTTCAAAGCTATGGAAGGATGATTTTGAAAATCATCTAGATCTTGCAAAAATATATATATATAACTCTAAGAAAATCCCTATCTCAAGTTTGAAGAAGAATAGAGATGAAACCCTAAAATCAATGATGCCAAAACTCGATCTTCACCGCACACGACGAAGCCCTCGAGATGATAACCCACTTTGATGAAGAAACAATGGCAAAACTCAAATAGATCTTGAGAAATCATGGTTTTTGCTCTAGTTTGTGTAGAGAAATGTAGAGAGAAATGAGAGGAAATGTTTTTAGAGAGAGAGAGATATACAAAAGTGATATGAAATATCATATTCACGAACTGATATAACTAGGTCCGCTCGAGCGTGGAATACACCTTCCTTGCACTTTTGCAGACAGGTCAAACTTCTGGAACCAAACATTCTCCGCTCGAGCACATAAACGGCCGTTCGAGCAGACAAGCAACTTCGAATGCATTTCGCATTTTTGCTTCGGGAGCGTTGCCCTTCGACCTCACCAGGGCACTGCCCTTGGACTTGCCAAGAGGCGCTGCCCCCTGGACCCCCGCGAGCTGACCGAGCAACTTGATCCCCGACATAGTCAGCGAAGTGGCAAAACATGAAAGATATTCTACAACCCGATACAAATATAAGACATTACTTGTTCCAAACACACCGCTACAACCCGATACAAAATAAGGGGAATACAGGGAACTAAGATACATAACACCGTTCAAAACCATACCAACCCGAGCCCAAAACACCACAAAGAGATGGGTCAGAACTAGGATCGCTACAACCTTCCCCCCTTAAAGAATTTCGTCCTTGAAATTTCAAATCAAACTACCCAAACAAAGGGGTTTCCAGCGATCAAAACCACGCTATGTCATTTTCAAATCACAATACTAACTCTCAACCAAATTCCACCATGGTTATCTCATTAACAACAACCTCCCAAATACGCATAAACATGAAATTTCCCAAAAAGTAATGGCAACTCTCAACAACCTTATGCTTAAAACAACAACGCACATATCAACATGTGGTTAACAACTTTAAATACATTTCCCTCAACGCTAGGGAGTATTACAAAAAAGAAAAAAGCAACTTAAGCATTTTCAAACAAATCCGGATATTTGGAACGGACTTCCGCCTCCCGTTCCCACGTCGCTTCTTCAACCCCATGGTGTCTCCTTAACACTTTTACCAACGGTATAGTTTTGCCCCGTAGCACTTGCTCCCGGGTATCTAATATTTGAACAGGTCGTTCTTCGTAAGAGGCATCCTCATCTACCTCCAAGTCAACCCAGTCAAGCACATGAGAAGGGTCGGGTTCATACTACCTAAGCATAGCTACATGAAATACGTTGTGAACTCCCGAAAGTTGTGGCGGTAAAGCTAACCAGTATGCCACTTCCCCAATTCGCTCTAAGATCTCAAAAGGCCCAATGAACCCTGGAGATAATTTGCCACTCTTACCAAATCTCATCAAACCCCGCATTTGTGAGATTTTTATAAACACATGGTCACCAACTTCAAAAGATAAAGGTCGTCTCCTCTTATCGACATAACTCTTTTGTCGGCTTAGCTAACTTCTTCCGAATGAGAACAACTTTCTCGGTTGCCTATCTAACAATTTTCGGACCCAGTAACGGTGCATCACCCACTTCGACCCAGCAAATTGGTGATCTACAAGGTCGGCCATACAAGGCCTCAAATGGTGCCTTCCCAATACTAGCTTGGTAACTATTGTTGTAAGCAAACTTAATCAATGGTAAGTGCCTTTCCCAAGGCCCCATAAAATCAAAGACACAAGCTTTAAGCATGTCCTCCAAAATCTAAATGGGACGTTTCGACTGTCCATCGGTTTAAGGATGATAAACGGTGTTAAGAGTCAACTTAGTTCCCAATGCCTCTTGAAGGCTTTGCCATAATCGGGCAGTAAAACGAGGATCCCTATCCAACATAATAGTCACAGGGACTCCATGAAGCCAAACTATCTCTCTAATGAATAACTCTGCCAAGCGTTCAACTGAGTCGCTGGTGCACATTGGAATGAAATAGGTAGACTTAGTCAACCTATGAACAATCACCCAAACAACATCATTGCCTCGTTGTGTTCTAGGAAGCCCAACTACAAAATCCATGGTAACACGCTCTAACTTCCACTCAACTATCGGTAAGGGCTGTAACAAACCCGCTGGTCTTTGGTGTTCGGCCTTCACTTGTTGACAAGTAAGGCACTTCGATACAAATAAAGCGACATCCCGTTTCATACCCCTCCACCAATACTGACGACTAAGATCATGATACATTTTAGTGCCTCCTAGGTGTACCGCAAGGCATGAGTGATGGAACTCCCGAAGTACTTCCCCTCTACAAGATTCTAGTACAAACAAACGGTCTAGGTAATGTACACTCAGATACAAGTGAACGTTTAAACCTTTCTCTTCCTTCCCATTGAAAATCTTAACACAGATTGATTCCACATCATGATCTCCTCGTTATGCCTTTATGACCTTACTAACCAAGGTAGGTTAAGCATTCAAAGTAAACAAGGTAGCACTCTCTCCGAACTCACCCAAGTGCAAATCAAACTTGCCAATAACAACTAGCATATCCCATTTCCGAATGGTTACACTTGCCAAACTACTCACAGATTTTCGACTCAAAGCATCGGCCACCACATTGGCCTTCCCTGGATGTTAGTGTAACTCAAAGTCATAATCCTCCATAAATTTCATCCACCTCCGTTGTCGTAAATTCAAGTCTTTTTGAGAAAACAAATACTTTAGACTCTTATGATTGGAGAAGACTTCAAACTTCTCACCGTACAAGTAATGCCTCCAAATTTTCAAAGCAAAAATCCCTGCTACTAATTCTAGATCATGGGTGGGGTAATTTTTCTCATGAGTTTTCAATTGTCATGAACCGTAGGCCACAACTTTTCCCTCTTACATTAAGACACAACCAAGTCCATCCCCGGACGTATCACAATAGACAGCGTAATTCAAACCCCTTTCCGGAATTATCAAAACCGATGCGGTAGTCAATCTAGTCTTAAGCTCTTGGAATGACTTTTCACAAGCCTCACTCCACACAAATTTGATACCCTTTCTAGGCAACCCAGTCAAAGGTGCAGCTAGTCTAGAAAAGTTCCTTACAAAACGTCGATAATATCCCGCTAATCCTAAGAAACTCCGGATTTCAAAAACATTCTCGGGTTGTTCCCAATCCTGTATGGCATCTATCTTTGAGGAGTCCACAGTCACTCCCTCCTAGACACTACATGCCCCAAAAACTTCACCTCTGTTAACCAAAGCTCGCATTTTTCAAATTTGGCATACAATTGGTGCTCACTAAGTAAACCCAACACTACCCGCAAGTGAGTCTCGTGTTCCTCTTCAGAGGTTGAATAAATCAAGATGTCGTCCACAAAGATTACCACAAAACAGTCCAAGTATTCCCGAAAAATTCTGTTCATCAAATCCATAAAGGAAGCCGGTGCATTGGTCAACCCAAAAGGCATTACAAGGAATTCATAGTGGCCATAACGAGTACGAAAGGCCATCTTCTGAATGTCCTCCTCCCGGACTCTCAACTGATGGTACCCCGACCTCAAATCTATTTTTGAGAAGCAACGAGACCCTCTAAGTTGGTCAAACAAATCATCTATTCTGGGTAAAGGATACTTGTTCTTAACTGTAACTCTATTCAACTTGCAGTAATCAATACACAACCGCAATGACCCATCCTTTTTCTTCGTAAAGAGAGCTGGTGCTTCCCAAGGCGATGTCCTAGGGCGAATGAAGCCCTAGTCTAAAAGTTCTTGGAGTTGAATCTTCAACTCATGCAATTCGGCGGGTGCAAATCTATACGGTGACATGGAAATCAGTGCCATGCCAGGCTAATTCAATGGAGAACTCGATCTCTCGGTGAGGTGGTAAACTAGTAAGATCTTCTGGAAAGACATCCGGGTATTCACAAACTACCCTTGGTAACTCAACATGAGCCCTGTCACTCTCACTATCCAAGAGAGTTGCAAGAAGGCCACTAAGCTTGCTCCTACTACAAGGGTCAACAATTGGCGACAAGGCTCTATCAACTCGGTTCCCCAGAAAATAGAAACGATCACTGCCCGAAGTGCACACCGTAACTCTCTGATGGTAACAATTAATCATAGCTTGATAAGAACACAATCAGTCCATGCCTAAAATGACATCAAAACTCGACATATCTAGCAACACAAAAGCAAACGGAAGTCGACGCCCGGCAACTTCTATTTCACAATCACGACAACCCCGGTCTAAATCTACTATAACCCCAACAGGTGACTTTACTCTGAGTGGAGGCACTAACCGTGCTACCTCTAACCCCAATGCAGAAGCAAATGCAGTAGATATAAATGAATGAGAGACATCCATGTCTATCAATACATTAGTCAAAGAATTACACACAACAAAAATACCTCTCACAACTGAGGATTCTGGCAACTGCTTTGGCACGGTAACAGCATACACGCGCCCCTATGGCCCCTAATTAATTTGCTCCCCTCTCGGAGCATAGACATGTTGTACAGACTGAGCCGAAGCGGCTCCCTGATTAACTCGCGAAGCTTGAACCGATTGAGCCTACTGGTGGCTCTGAGTCTGCCTCGACCCTGATGCGCCAGATGCACCTCCCAACTGTGGGCAAGTTCTTTTCATATACCCCGACTGACCATACTAATAACAATTAAACCCTTGACCTTTATTCTGAGACTGAGACTGACTTTGAGATCGGTTAGGTGGTGGTAACATTAACTGCCCTCCTCCCTTCTATGGGCATGAGAAGGCTTTGTGACCCGGTTGGCCACACTTGAAACACGAGAAACTACTCGATACACTTTTTCCCAGACCCGCACTAGGCAAAGGAAAAGTGGATCTAGACTGCTTTGGTTGGGACTGGGACAAATAAGTGTTCCTGCTCTTCTTGTTCTGCCTATAGTTTCCTTAAGACTCTTGGCCCCTAGACCTCGAACTCCGAAGCCTCTCCTCCTCAGCTTGTATGGAAATTTCTACGTGTGTCACCGTCTCCACAAGATGGTCATATTCCGGAATCATATTTCCGACAAGCTTGAACATAATTTTTGTTTTCAATTTCTTTTCAAATTCAATGCAACAGCGCTCTTCCGTTGCCACCAACTCTGGTGCAAATCTGGACAAACTAGAGAAGACCGCCTCAAACTCGGCCACGGGCATGTCGAGTTGTTTGAGGTCTTTAAACTCTTGCCTCAATCTCTCCCTAGCAGTGGGAGGTATGTACTTATCTTGGAAAGCAACCGCAAAGGCTTCCCATATCGGCTCCACTCTACCCTTGGCATATTTCCACCATTGACCCGCGTCTCCCTTAAGGTAGTAACTCGCTAGTCACTCTTAGTTCACTATCTTCAATGTGAAACATCGCAAATGTCTTCACAGTTTGTTCGAGCCACTCATCCGCTTTTCTTGAGCTCGGGGCCACCATGGAACTCATCCAGTTTGGCCTGCGAGAACTCTCTAGTAAGGAAACTCGCCCTTGACTCTGCGGTGTTCTCTCGAGCTTGATTCTCCACCCTCAACAAGTTCATAGACTCTCTTAAAGCCCCTGCCATTTCTCGAGCTAGGGCCCCCATTGCGGTTTGACCCGCTTGTCCCGAGATTCCCCCCTACTCCATTTGTTTGGCCACATTAGCTTGGCTAGACTCTTCCTCTTACACTGGAACTGTCATGACCCGAACCCGCCCCTATGGGTTAAGGACATAACCGGCCAGTAATCCTGTGATTATCTATGGCCTCAGACCAAAACAGACATAACTCGTCAGAGTAAAGGGGCCAAACGGAAGCAAAAATTTAAAACTTTGTCCATAGAGCCGTGCTTATATGCACATCAAACAAACAATACTCATATATGTTAATAACCCACATCAAAAGTACAGTAGCATAAACTTCTTTACAGACAGGATCATCTAAACTGAGCCAACCCATAACAGACTATATACAAATATACACAAAGCCCTTGCCAACAAGACAAAACGTAAGTGCATAACAAAATGGCAAGGATGGGTCTCGTGCGTGAGACACAAGACTGGCTCTCCAAAACTCGTGTTGTTCATGGCAGACTTCACTGGGGCTGGGTTTGGACTTCTCTTAGCTCACCTGCAAACACATGAATGAGCGTGAGCGATAGCCCAATGAATAATATCAAATACATAAGTTACATAACAATGTAGAACAACAGGTTCCAAACGGCCTTGGGCCCAATTCATATTTCTATTTAACAGATATATAACTATACGAATTTCAAATCAAGTGACTTGTAGTTTCAACATTCTGGCCTTTGGCCAATTTAGATTTCCATTCATGTCAAAACGGCCTTCGGCCCACTCATTTATGTCAAAACGGCCTTCAGCCTGTTCATTCTTGTCAAACGGCCTTCGGCCCACTCATTCATGTCAAAATGGCCTTCGGCCCACTCATTCATGTCAAACGACCTTCGGTCCATTCATATAAGTCAAAACGACCTTTGGTCCATTCATATATGTCAAAACGACCTTCGGTCCGTTCATTTCTACCAAAACGACCTTTGGTCCATTTATGTTTATCACAACGACCTTTGGTCCATTTATGTTTATCAAAACGACTTTTGGTCCATTTATGTTTATCAAAATGACCTTCGGTCCATTCATTTATTCGAGTCAGACTTTTGTCCACAATCCCAATTAGCAACTCATAAAGCTTATAAGGGAATAAACAATTGGACATTCACAAGCATTCGAATATCGATATTACTCACAGTGATCGGCATGTGGATTTGCCCTGGAGCTTGACCCTATACATTTCATGAACACAAAAGGGGTCACTAATAGTTCAATCCGTTCTTTGATTCACATATTCCTCTTTAGGCTTTATTCTTATCTCATTAACTCATTTACAATGCTTAACATATGCCTAAGAGTGCTTACAAGTGAAAGAGAACGGAAAACGAAACACAGAACGAGCATACAAAATTTCAGAGAACAGGGTCCCCGCTCGAGCGTCAACTTTCCCGCTCGAGCGGACCTTTAAGGCCTGCAAAAGTACTGGTTGCATGAAAAATACGCTCGAGCGTGGAATAGAGCGCTCGAGTGGAAGGCCTGTCAACAAAAACTCCCCGCTTGAGCGTGAGATATCCCGCTCGAGCGGACATCCAACTCTGCAAAAAGTGCTGGGAGCACGATTTTCCTGCTCGAGCGTCATGTTCCCCGCTCGAGCGGACCTCAAAATTCTGGAAAACCCAGAATTGTGTTCTTGAGCTTCATTTCGACTTTCCAGCCACAATACTTGCATGCAATGGCTCAAATCCCAAATATAATCATACTAACATGGCACCAATGCAAGATTATAACATTATGGAGCTCAATTTCTTGATTTATCTACATGCATGTCCCAAAATGTGTCAAACTCAACACCAACATAACAAACTCATGCATTCAAGCTCATATCTTCTCAAATTGTACATACATGTGATGAATTAGCCACATTCTCAACTTAGATAACACAAATGGTGATCAAGACATGAGTTTCCTTTAACATTTCACATGGATTATACACATTTGTGCTCAAACATGCAATATCAAGGTGATTTCCTACATGCATGCACATATTAAGCTTCAATTCAACAAATACAACCCAATTTCATTTCAATCTTACTCTTGATCACCAAATTAGCTTGAGCACACAAAATTACAAACTATAATCCAAGAATTACTCACCTAGAAGCTTTGATCTTCTAAGCTCTAGTCAATTCTTGAGCTAAATCTCCAAGATTTCCAAGCTTTAGGCCAAATTAGCACAATTTTCTCCCTTTCTCTCACTATGGCCGGCCCTCTCTCTCTCTCACAATTGTCTAACTCAGATTTTTGAGTTCCAAAGAGTTAAAGGAGAGTGTAATGCTAACATGCAACAAGCCTTCCTAGCATATTATTTCAATATAAAATATTTGGGCACTTAATTCATCGATTTAATCAGTTTAATCTGACCAGAATCAATTTCTAATTAATTTTCACCGTAGGCTCTAAAAATTATGCCAATCACGATGGCGCAATCAATTTCGGGTTCTGTGGCCGATAAGGCCCTCAATTTAATTTCCAAAGCAGATTATTCAAACAGATATTCCTACGATGAACAGATAGAATTTCAAAATCACATATATTCACATAATGGCACACAAAATCATGCTAAACACATAATCATACTCAAATTAAGGACCAATTAGCATACTACGGAACAGGGGTATCACAGGAACCTCATGGACCGGTACCTCATGCACACCTCGACGAGCCCTACCACGCCTCACGCCTCTACCACCACGGGTTTGGCCTCTTCCTGACATCCTATAAATGACAATAGAATTAATTTAGCACACTAACCCACACGTGCCCGCAACTTGCCTTACACGTTTGATCACAATAATTCTATATATTCCTCTACCATATAACAATTAAATTTCACCCCACATAAGCACTTAGTCATGTAAACACATACGGATTATACTCTTATGATGAGATTCGTCCCACGAAAAACTAAGAATTCTTAGTAGAATGAGTATTGATTAAGTACCCTTCTAATAAGACCTCAAGGAATTTAACAGGCGCAAACAACATCCCAAAAGTCCAATCTCATACCCATTTAGTCACATAATCATGTTATCACATAGTCACAAAAAGCATAACACTTCCTAAGTATGCTAAATGAACCCATTATAGTTAAACAACCACTTTCCACGAACTCCAAGTATTCAAACTCGGTAGCTCTAATACCAAGTTGTAACGCCCTAATTTTTATATCCAAATGATAATACGATAACCAGGGTTCTTTAAAGTAAATCTGAAAATAAATCCCTACAATTGCATTACATGATACAAATAGTCTTCAGGCGATAATATATTCACTTCAAATTAAAATACCATAAACAAATAGATACCCCCAAGGGTTTACAAGTTTCCAAGGCTTAGGCCTGGTTACACAAAATGGTTATTCAAACCCACACAAATACAGCCCTTGGCTTACAAACACAGCAAAATGAGAGCCTTGTACTCTCAATACATATTTCCTCGCCTTTAGTTAGGCAGAATCACCACATCTTTTCCTGCACAAAAATCTCATAGTGTAACGCCCCCAAAATAATATAATAAAGATAACTCATATGCAGAATAAATATGAGAAACAACATACTTTCATATATATCAGAGTTCACTGTTTAACAACCAATTAAATGCCATGTAGGCTTACATCTTCCCAAGTCATTACTTGGTTACACAAATAGAGTCTCGCTCATTACATCTTAAACCCTTGGCTTTACAAATAACAAACATACACACATAAGACATAATTAAGAAGCTCTTGCTTCCCGAAAGTCCACCCACGCTATTGGCTTGGAGGAAACATCTCACCTCCACCTGAAAATGGTATTCCCATATAGGGTGAGCCAACAGCCCAGTAGAAATAATCTAACACAATATATGAGGTTTAGCAAAGGTATAAATATTACGTGCATTAACAATACCGATACTAAAATACCCCCAAGGCCTACATATTCATATGCCACTAAGACCTAACCTCGTTCCATTTTCCTTCAATTCATTTCCAGTTCATATATGCTACTCAATTCATGAGTTAAATTCATTATCTTTCAACAACCAAAACGAGACTACAACTCAATGGTTTTCCAACTATACAAAACACACATAAACACTTCAAACCTGCCATTTTACGGATATTTCGTCTGAAGGAATCGGCACCCATTTATATATAAAATTTGGGGTCTTTCACCTTGGACACTCCGGCTAACTTGCTTTAAGTGGAATCCATCCCCTTTCTCCTCCCAAATAAATATACATATGCAATGAAGTTATAAACATAATCACTTATGGACTACATCCCCATTCTCCTCCCGATAAACATACATATACAATGTATTTATAACATGGTCATATTCAATGACACCAACAATGGATTAGCCTTAAATCGCCTAATCCTCATGTAATTTCTACAACAATCATAGCTATCCTCCACCGATAGCCCAATGCAATTATTTCTAAAGAGATGTTCAATATCAGAATAAATAGTTTATTCAAAACTTCCATAGGTGAGATAATACATATCCAATATCACCATTTATAACCACAATCTTTCAATTTCACATTTTAAATGTTAATCCCAATTATTTATGCAAAATAATGATTTAATCAAATTAGGGCAAAAAATCCCCCTTTTACCAAATATTAACCCAAACACCCAAAACAACTATTTTGGCACAACATGATCTTATATTCAAGTCTCATACTCATTTACCTCATATTCATCAAAAACCCATATTTTCCAAATAATACCCAAATCTTAGATTTGTCCAAACTACAACCAAATCTCATCATCTATACACAATAGCAAATAACTAAGTTAAAAACCATATTAGAGTGTAGAAAATCCCTACCTTAAGTGTAGAAGACGGGCAAGCAAGATCGAAACTCCAAAGATGACGAAACCAACTCTTACTTGGATCTACACGAAGCTCTTGAAGCCCTCTGCTTTATTCTCAAAGACACTAGGGTCAAGAACACAACAGATCTAGATGAAATCTTAGAGAGAAGGTGTATTCTAGAGAGAGAGTATGAAAACTTGCATTTTTGGAGAGTTTTAGAGAGAGAGTGAGCTACAAAAGTGTCCTGAAATGTCTCATTCACGATCTGATATGAACAGACTCGCTCGAGCGAAGGAGTTGTCGCTTGAGCGACCAAACACAACAAGTCGCCTCGCTCGAGCGTAGAATACAAAGCTTCAAGTCTGTCACCAACGCAGACGCACACTCGAGCGCAAGAAGTCTCGCTCGAGCGAAGAAACAATTTCACAATGCTCGCTCGAGCGCAAAAAGCCTTGCTCGAGCGAAGAATAAATTACACAAGCCTTGCTCGAGCGTAGGAAGCCAAAATCTGGGCAACAACATTCTAGACCAACTAACAACCAACCTGTTCCAAACACGCCCAACATAATCGAAAACTCAAATACAAATAGTTAAAGGAAGGAAACAAGACATAGACAACAGTATACAATCACAGAATCTGAGTCCAGAACACAACGAAAGTCAGGGTAAAAACCTAAGTCGCTATACGTAGGGTGAGCACAAAGCCCAGTAGGAAATCCTTAACAAAGTATATACCATTTATACAAGTCTTAAAAGATGAATGCACATGTCATGCAATCTCTTTTTGCAAATAAATCATATCTTTATCTTTTGAAAACCATCATACTCAATGATGCCATGAAATGTCCATTGTTCAAAACTTAACAATTTAATTCAAGGGGTGGTAAATACAACTCTGGTAGTCCCTAGGTCAGTGTCTGCAAGTAGACTACACGAGTACTACGAAATTGTCATTTTTACCGGTATTAACCAGAAGGCTCGACACCTATCTGCGTGGGTTTTCAGTCTTTCACCCCGGACTCTCAGGCCAACTTATTTAATATCATCTACACCACCTATCAAGACTTACCAACGTATTTATCCCAAAACCATTTCATGAAAACTTATTTCTCAATATTCTTTTCTCAATGCAAGTTTTCAAATCAACTTTCAAAATTTAATATAATCAAATGAATTGACATGCCAATTTCACAAGATGAATATAAATACTTTTATTCCAATTCATCGTCCAAGGAATAACACAATTCCCTCTTCTCAAGTATCCTCAACAATTAGTCATTTCAAGACTATTTCAACGTTTTGAACAGTAATTTCCAAAATGAACAATAATTCTCATATTCCCTGAAATTCATCATTTATATAAATATAAATAAGAAATTTTCCAAATATCCATTTATTTTGACACACAAAATAAATATAACAATATCATTCATGGATTTTCAATCTCTTTTAAAATCTCCAATTTTTAGGTTTTCTCATCAAAACTATATAACTCAAATCTTTTGAAAGAAAACTTTCCAAAATCATCTTTTCTTCAATCAATGAAGATCAAAACCCATAAGATCATTTTAAAAGAACAAGAGACAAACCCACTTTCAAAATCGCTCAACTTCTTGAATCAACAATCAATTTTCAAAGCTATGGAAGGATGATTTCGAAAATTATCTAGATCTTGCAAAAATATATATATAACTCTAAGAAAATCCTTACCTCAAGTTTGAAGAAAAATAGAGATGAAACCCCAAAATCAACGATACTTAAACTCGATCTTCACCGCACACAACGAAGCCCTTGAGATGATTACCCACTTTGATGAAGAAATAATGGCAAAACTCAAATGGATCTTGAGAAATCAAAATTTTTGATCTAGTTTGTGTAGATAAATGTAGAGAGAAGGGAGAGGAAATGTTTTTAGAGAGAGAGAGATATACAAAAGTGATTTGAAATATCAGATTCACGAACTGATATAATATGGTCTGCTCGAGCATGGAAAGCCCCGCTCGAGCGTCAAATACACCTTCCCAGTACTTTTGCAGAGTCAAACTTCTGGAACCAAACATTCTGCGCTCGAGCGTATAAACGGCCGCTCTAGTGGACAAGCAACTTCGAATGTATTTTGCATTTTTGTTCCGGAGGTGCTGCCCCTCGACCCTGCCAGGGCACTGCCCTCGGACCGCCAAGGTGCATTGCTCCCTAGACCCCCGTGAGCTAACCAGGCAGCTCGATCCCCGACATAGTCAGCGAAGTGGCAAAACATGAAAGATACGCTACAACCCGATACAAATATGAGACATTACCTGTTCCAAACACACCGCTACAACCCGATAACCAAAATAAGGGGAATACAGGGAACTAAGATACATAGCACCGTTCAAAACCATACCAACCTGAGTCCGAAACACCACAAAGAGATGGATCAAAACTGGGATCGCTACAGGTTTACACCATTATATAGAGTAGATTTACCTGACTCTTCTAGAAAATTTATTTCAGAACCTCCAGAATCTATCTTACAAGGTATGCCTTCCATACTACCTAGTATAAACTTAATATATATAATTTAAACTGTTGTGTGTCGAAATAATACTCCATATTTAGTTTAAATCGCTACGTATTTAAAAAGTTTTATTTATTAATAAAGAAAATGCTTCTTTAAAGGAATGGATATTAGGGTCGTAATTAATATGGTAAATATAAATAATACATTGAAATTAGGATCTTGTTAACAAGTTCCCCTAAAGACAAAAAATTTGAAGAGTACAAAATACTTTTCACTAAATTCAATACATTTTAATTGAAATTAATATACTTTTTGATAATTTTACGTATGTTTAATGCACTTTATACATTCTAACATTAAACAATACATAAGGTGTACTTGTTAACATTTACCTTGAAACTATTGAATTCAAACCTTTTGAGATAGCAAAGCTATATTGTTAAATTGAGAGTTTCTTGGCTTGTGCAAATTGCTGCAGATGAACACTGAGGGAGGTCTAGACGTGAGACTTTGAGAGGTTGGTTGAGGGTTAGTTGAGTGGGACAGTTTTATTGTTTTGTTTTGTTTATTTATTTATTTATTTTGTTTTCTTGTGAGTGCGATTACCTATGAGTGAGCAACTTTTACCACAATTTTTATTTTTGACTTGAGAGTGTGAGTCGGTTGTGCTTATTTTAGAATGAATAAAGATTGGGACCCCCTTTTCCCTCACCCCTTTTGACCCCCTTTCTTTTTTGATTGGTCACTTTTTCTTTTTCTTTTTCTTTTTTTCTTCTCCTCCAATCACCACCCGCCACGTGTGTGTGGGGGTGGTGGGGGTTGAAAAACATGTTTGGTAAAAAAAAATTAAAAATTTATTCCAAAATCACATATCTCTCTTCTACACATCAATCAATCACGTTTTCTCTCACATATATCTATTCAACTATAAAAAAGAAAAAAAGAAAAAAAAAAAAAGGCATTTACATACAAGTCCTATTTTGTGAACTTATAATCCATTAGGTCCTAAATAAAATTATTTGTTCCTTCAAATCCCATTAATTTTTAATAGTCCAATTTATCTTTCCAAGAACTCCTCACAGCTATGATCACCACTCTCGGGGGGGAAGGGGGCATGATGTTTCAGTTAAAGAGAGAGGGGGTGTTTTATGTGTGTGTGCGTATGTTATTTTTTATTAGCGATGGAAGAAGCTATTACAAGCAGTGGAGCGCAGTGGGAAGAATAGCTATGATCACCACTCTCCAGAAAGAGAGCTTTATAACTCCTTGAAGATGACCACTACCTCATTTGCCACTGTCAACGACAGCGCAACGAAGAAGAAATGCAAACAACGCTTCAACTGGAAGTCCACCACCGCTTTGCTCCCCAACGAAATAGAAAAGACCTCTCTCCCCATCAGTACCACCATCGTCGCCGGATGAAATGATAGTGAAATCTACAAGTACACCGCTAACGCAGCGTCGTGAGTAGCAATCCGACCACCATCAAGGCCCAATCGAGTTGATCCAGCCACTATCAACTTGCATGAATGCCTTTGATATCATCTGTCTCTCGCAAGGATTTGATCTCTCGAGCTTGTTTGAGAATGACAACGATCGGAATCCAAATCTGGATCCATTTCGGATCGCCCATGAAACCTACCCAAGTTCCACCCAATTGAACCAAGAACAAGTCAAGAAGTATGCAGATCACATTAGGGCTTCGAATCGAACCCCAAATTGCAACCTTCCAGGTCAAAAAGTTCACCAGATCTGAAATTGTAACCCTATGTACTCGACTACATTGTTCTTCTGAATTCTAATTTGAAATTGAGAACATTCTCAGTTTATAATATTCTCAATTTTAATCATGAAAAAAATTGAGAAATTTCTCAAAATTGATAATTATAAATTTTTTAGTTTTGATAATATTCTTAGTTCATACTAGAAAAAAAATTGAGAAATTTCTTAGTTTTGATAATTATAAATTGAGAACATTCTCAGTTTTAAAATTTAGAACATTCTCAGTTTTGGGATTAAAGGGCAAAACGTCTTTTTACCTATAAATGGGACTTAATGGTTCAAAAACTTTTTGACAGGACTAAGCTACTACCAAATATGTAGATAGGACTTTTTGGTAATTAATCCAAAAAAAAATATCAAATCATCCAAACTCCAAAACTATATTCAAAATGTACAATCAAATAAATCTTGAGATTTTTTAAGGGTAAATTATTTATAAGTCCTTTTGGGAAGACTTATACAAAATATAGTCCTATGAAAAAACTTATAACTTAACAGGTACTGTGATTTTCTTGTGGACATATCTACCTTCAATCTTAATAACTTGATTAATGATAACACCATATATAGAAAATCTAATGTTACCATAGATTATGATCATATCTATATGGTTAAAAATTTAAAATTCAAAATAACCTAATTACTGGCAATACCGTATATGAGAAATATCATGTTATCATAGATTGTGATCATATCTATATGATTAGAAACTTAAAATTCAAAATAACCTAATTAATGGCAATATCATATATGAGAAATCCAATGTTACCATAGATTATAATTATATCTATATGGTTTGAAATTTGAAATTCAAAATGTAAATGTAATATGTAACATCTCAAACACAATATGACATTCCCAAACCCAACGTGGCATTTCCATATGCTTCTGAAATTCAAAAAAACTTGATTAATGGCAATAACGTATATGGGAAATCCAATGTTACTATATATTGTGATCATATCTATATGATTGAAAATTTGAAATTCAAAATATAAATGTAATACGTAACATCCCAAACCTAACGTGACATTTTCAAACCCAACGTGACATTCTCATATGTTTTTCATCCCAAACCTGACATAAATGTAACATGTAACATCTCAAACCCACTGTGGCATTCTTATATGCTTCTCATCCTAAACCCAACGTGACATTCCAATACTCTACCGTTGAATTATGAATAATGTAACCTCCTAAATATAACATATAACACAACCCATGTAATGAACCACTATCACTCCCAACCTAGCGTAACTTCAACATCGAGTTAAGGGATTCAATCCGTATTCAATTACAAACCCAAATTTCCAATAATTTTGTGTAATGTACTGTGACATGTATGCAAACACTGATTACAACAAAGACACGCTACACATTTAAATACATATACAACCGAACAAACACACAAATGTCATCTACTACTTGGTGTATGTGGATTAACGTTACACAATAAATGTAACATGCATCTTAACACGATTATCTAGGTCCCAATGTACAATTGTCATCCTATGATGTGGTTCACATTCAACATTCAATTAACAACCAAAACCAAATACTCCCGACCCAACTCTTGAACCCATATACACCACCCTATACATCGAACATATCAAAACGTATCAACCATCACAATGTCAAATACACACATTCAATCAAAACATTGGCCAAAATGTGTCTATCAATAAGTGTAATAAATTGTTAATGCCCTATTAAAGATGAACAATACACAATTCAACAAACAACAACACACTTAAAAAAAATAAATAAATAAAATAAAAAAATCTTCCCCTCAATCGATTGGAGTCGAAATCTGTCAAAGAAATCAACACACAACCCTCAAACTTTATCATATCATTGACCATATGCACATCTATTTAAGCAACATTTTAAAAATTCACTACAATCTCATGATCAATGCGGAAAAAACTTGCACGGTCATTACTTGTAGACTTGTCTTTCCTAAAAGTCTTTTCAAATGTGATATGATAAATAAGAAAATATGATACAATATGCAAACAAATTAGGGGTATAATAATACACTAATATCATTCATTTACAACTCATAGGAGCTTATGGAACACATTCCTATTTAAATAGGACTTCAAACTCTAAAAGAATATTCATAGGACTTCACATTAAATAAGTCTTTCAAATTGGACTTATAAATAATTTTTTCATTTTTTAAACTCTCTTCAAAAAATTATTTTTAAAATAACATCTCAAAACACAAATCAAACAAGGCAAACATCTTTCACATTAATATGTGCCATTTATGTGGAGGATTTAACCCAAAGGATTTGGTTTATCTCTGGATGAACTTTTAACTTGGACCGGACCATTAAGGTTTCTTACCAGTAAAAGTTATTAAACGGAAGTTTTTTTACAAGCAAGAGTCTATGAAAACATAGTTAAATTTTTTCAAAAATTCTTATTAGTAAGAGTTTTCTGTTTAATTACTCTTATTGGTCGGAATCTTTCACTTAATGATTTTTACTAGTCAAAGACTTCAACTAGGGGTGTGCATGTAACCCATCAACCCACTCAAATCGTCCGACCCAAGCCGACCCAAGCCAACCCGAGCTCTTACGGACGGTTTCGAAGACTAACACGGTCGGCTACAGTTTTCTGTTGTTTAATTTCATGGTTTCAAGGTCGGAAATAGATATAAGTGGTGCACACCCGGCCAACCTAACCCGATCGAATAAATATTGGTGTATTTTAATTTGTATTGCCTTGATCTTATCTCATCACAATCTGCCACACAAATTGTTCCACTTCCCACGATTATATTCTCTGTGTGTGTGTGTGTGTGTGTGTGTGTGTGTGTGTTTATTGTAAGTCTCCATTTTCCATAACCATATACAGTCTCCATAATTATTTATTATCTCTCATAAGCCCTAAGAACTCCAAAAAACGAAGAAGACCCTTTGTCTCTCTTCATTCTCAAATCTAGTGGTCTCTTCCTTTTTCTCTTTTTTTTTCCCTTCCATATTCGATGTGGTGATAGTGATGGTGATGGTGATGGTGATGGTGATGATGACGATGACGATGATGATTATCAATGGTGGTTGCGGCTTCCATGAGCAGCGCCGATGAGTGAGGATGGTGATGATGGGTCTCTCTCGCATTTTCCCTTATTTTCTCTCCTTCATTTTTGCTTTCTTATATATATATATATATATATGTATTATAGATCTGTGTATATATACATATATATATGTATTTATATAAATATATGAGTTTTTTTAGATTTGTATATATATATACTCCCTCTGTCCCAAAATAATGGTACCTTTTGGGGAATTCAACTTTTTTTGGTAGTACAATTGTTGCACTTTAAAAAAGTTGATTTTCCAAAATTACCTTTTTGATAGTACATTTTTTGAGAATATCAATGTCATAATTGTACTTTTTATATTGTTTATTAATTTAAAAGAAAGGCAAAATAGGAAATTTATATTATTTTTGTACTTAATTTTTTAAGAAAGACTAATATTTTGGGACAATGAAAAATAGAATAAGGGACTAATATTTTGAGACGAAGTAAGTATATATTAGATCTATATATATTTATAGAAATACATGAGTTTTAATATTTTTTATTTTGAAATTTTAATTTTATATTTTACAATTTTTTACTACCTCTTTCTTTACCCGGTGTTTGAAATCAACCGAACGGACTATTAAACCGATGTCTTTAATTCGATGGATTTCGACCAATGAGTCGGTAAATAACGGATGATTGTTTTGCCAAACCGATGATGTCGGTTTGAATTGCAAACCAAAGATATATCCAAACCAGATCAACCCGTGTACATCCCTCAACTTCAACTATCAAGCCTAATTGAAATTTCAATTAGAGAGACGTGATTTTCTAACCAAAAACCAAGGCCCCTTACCGACAGCCGCAGCATGCAGCTGTAGCCTCGGCTTCACCTTGAGCCGCTGCTCTCACCTTCAAGCCGCCAATCTCTCTCTCTCTCTCATTTCAATTAGAGAGACGAGGGGTATGTTTGATTTGTATTTGGGAGATGAGTTTTAAAAAAAAAAAATTTTAAAATTGTTTGGTTTGAGTTTTTCTCAAAAAATTTCCAAAATTACTTTCTCTCTCTTACACATCAATCAATCAATTTTTCTCTCTTCTCTCTCCTTCTCAATCACTTTTTCTCTCGCACACATCTACTCAAATTCTCCCAAAATATCAAATTATCTCAAACTCCCAAAAAAACAACTCTCCTAAAATATACAAACCAAAAAAATTTCTAAATTCTTTCTAAATTTTTTTTTTCAAAAACAACTCTCCCAAAAACAAACCAAATAAGCCCATGATTTTCTAACCAAAAACCAAGGCCCCTTACCGACAGCCGCAGCATGCAGCTGTAGCCTCGGCTTCACCTTGAGCCGCTGCTCTCACCTTCAAGCCGCCAATCTCTCTCTCTCTCTCTCTCTCTCTCTCTCTCTCTCTCTCTCTCTCTATTATTATTATTATTATTATTATTATTCACACACATATTATATTTATATGATGTCACGACCCAGTTTTAAGGTGCCAGTAACCCCCTATATAAGACTCCGACGTGGTCTCTCACTTCTTGTTTCCAGTGGAAAAACATATGCCCACAAAAAAAAAATTATAAAACAAAAAATCATCACAAAAAAAAAGTAGAGAACGAAAGTGTGTCACCTTTCTTTCGAACCATAGTCTTCAATGGCGGCCTCTGTCCAAAACCGACAGTTCAGTCGCCTCGACCCGAGTCTATCCGGCGTTCCTCACACCTTTAAACCCGGTCCGAACCACCGCTCGGACTCCTCCGTCAGAGCCTATAGCTTTCCTTCTACTCCTGAAATTACCCGACCTATTAAACCGGTAGTTTTCGAGGACTCCTCGTCCGAAGATGAGGCTGAGAATGATTATGACAACGCATTAAACAAAGAAAAAATGGGATCTGAACCGTTGGTTTTCGACTCGAGAGACGAAGGAACCGCCGATAATTGGGTGGAGCGAAACCCGTCCATGATCCGACTCACCGGGAAGCACCCTTTCAACTCGGAGCCTCCCCTGACCCGACTCATGCACCACGGCTTCATCACCCCCGTCCCGCTCCACTACGTCCGGAACCACGGCCCGGTCCCAAAAGCAACCTGGGAAGACTGGACCGTCGAGGTCACAGGTCTAGTCAAGCGCTCGACCCGGTTCACGATGGACCAGCTGGTCACCGAGTTCCCGAGCCGCGAGTTCCCAGTCAGTCTCGTCTGCGCCGGTAACCGCCGCAAAGAACAAAACATGGTGAAAAAAACCATCGGGTTCAACTGGGGCGCCGCCGGAGTGTCGACTTCGGTGTGGCGCGGCGTACCGTTGCGGTGTGTCCTGAAGCGGTGCGGCATCCTCAGCCGTAAAAAGGGAGCACTAAACGTGTGTTTCGAGGGTGCCGAGGATCTCCCCGGCGGCGGTGGGTCTAAGTACGGCACGAGCCTGAAGAAAGAGTTCGCCATGGATGCATCGCGGGACATCATATTAGCGTACATGCAAAACGGTGATCGTTTATCACCAGATCATGGGTTCCCAATACGAATGATCATACCAGGTTTCATAGGAGGTCGTATGGTAAAATGGCTAAAGCGTATCATAGTAACAACTCAGGAATCAAACAGTTATTACCATTTCAAAGACAACCGAGTTCTTCCCTCCCACGTGGATGCCGAACTTGCCAACTCTGAGGGTACCCTCTCTCTCTCTCTCCCCTTTTGTTTGTTTCTCTCTCTAGAGGGTTTTTTGGAAAGCAAATAAAAGCTAATTTTTAATTTTTTTATTCACTTTGACTCACATTATTTCTTACACTTTTTATTCATAAAAAAATTAAAAAGCCAACTTCTCGTAACACCAGATAACATGTAATTGTCTTGTATTGATTAATCGATTAGTTATTGTTTGTTGTTGTATTAAAAATAGAAAAGTAATGTTATGATGTGTGATGATGTATGCAGCTTGGTGGTACAAGCCTGAGTACATCATCAATGAGCTGAATATTAACTCAGTAATCACCACACCTTGTCATCAGGAGATATTGCCGATCAACACGTGGACCACCCAGAGGCCATACACGTTAAGAGGCTACGCATATTCCGGTGAGTCACAAACCAGTGGAACACCTTCTTTTGCCTCCGTTTGACATGTCCATTTGGGCTAATTTTGTTATACAACAATGATTTAGACCATTAAAAAATACATCATTAATAATATTAATACATTGGGAATGATAAATAATAAATAAATAAATAAAAACAAGACATAGAAAGTGAGCGGGGCCCACTGCCACATCATTAGTGCTCCCTCTAGTAATCTTTTTTTAGTACTCCCAAGTATTTTTCTTTTGTTATATAAAACAAGATTGATTATTTTAATCAAATAGAATAAAATATCACATTCAAATTATAATTATTTTTTTTCACAAAAATGAAAAAAGTCAAAAATCTATCATAAATAAGACTTTTTAACCTCAGACTAAGCCTCGTTTGGGAATAGACTTTTTTAGTACATTTTTTACATTTTAGCTAAAATATGATGTAAAAAAAATAGTCTGTTTGTGATGACTTTTTATTATTTTAAGAGAAGATATGTAAAAAATAAAGAGAAAATAAAATCTTTGACTTTTTGGTATAAGTTATTAGCTTTTTGGTTTTTTAATGAATTTTTAGTTTTTAGGCGAAAAAGTAATGTTGCCAAACGAAGTCTAAAATAGCCAAAAAGTTAACCCATTTCCCAAACGAAGACTATGGAGTCATTTGCGAACAAGCTAAAAAAGTCAAAAGTCAACTTTTAATCCATTTTTGGTCACATCACATCTCATATAAAAAAGTTTTAAAAAATTAAAAAAAGTCAAAAAATCAACTTTTAATCAATTTCTAAATCACCCATATATTTTGAATTTCTATTATTATTGAAAAGAAAAATGTTAGAAGCTAAATATTTTACCAATATTTTTATTTAGCATCCTTAGTATTACTTTATTGGAAATGATGGTGACAATCTAATGGTTAGTCATTAATCTCTATTTATTTACCCATTAAAATAAATTTATAATAATATTCAGATAGTGATGATGTTAGGTATCAACAAAGAATTAGCTTATTATTAAAAAATTGGAAGATCTATATCATCCTAGTACATGTGAACTTTAAAATTTATGAGATATAAATAATTTAAATAAACTAAAAAATTAATTATTTAAAAGTTTGAGAAAAATATTTTTGACTTCTACTTTTTAATTATCACTTTAAAATATGATGCATCAAACATACCCGTGATTTCATTTGGCACAACTCTGAATCAAACTGTTAAAATATTTTAATCTTCAAATATATGAATGAGCTTCATTTTCAGTATTTTTTTTTTTTTTTTTGGGGGGGGGGGAGTTCGGCATCGAGGTATAAATCTATTTTGCACATATTTTGTATATTTGTTTCTTAAATAAATAGCTTTATTGTATGTAAAAAAGTGTATTGAAACTCCAATTATTTTAGTATTATCTATACATCTTATTATAAAAATGATATTAGAATAAGTTTCGGGACACAAAACAAATGATAGAAAATGATTTTGAATACATACGAGGAGGTCTGTCCATTAGGCAAGTTTGATAATTATATTGGATCAAATAAATAATAAATAAATGTATTATAATGATCTAGATAATTTTTTTTTTTGGTTAATTACACTAATAGTCCCTATAGTTTGGGACTTGTGTCACTTTGGTCCCTGACTTTTCAATTGTGACACATTTGACCCTGAATTTTGAATCTTGTTCCAAATAAGGACAATTGAAAATATTATTAGATTTTCAAGGGTAAAATCGTCAATTTGATAAAATATAAACTAATTTGACAAAATAAATGTCAAAAAATATTTTTAATTTTTTAAAAATTATTTTTATCCACCAATGATAAAATTATGTAAAATTAATAAAAGTTACATGATTAATTTTTTAAAATTAATTTTACATGATCATCATCCAAACACATAATAAAAATTAATTTAGTAAAAAAAATAAATAAATGTCTAAAAGATTTATCAATTTTACATAATTTTATTTTTAGTAGATAGAAATAATTTTTAAAAATTCAAAAATATTTGTTTGACATTTATTTTTGTCAAATTAGTTTATATTTTATCAAACTGACAATTTTACCCTTGAAAAATCTAATTATATATTCAATTGTCCTTATTTGGAACAAGATACAAAATTCAGGGTCAAATGTGTCACAATTGAAAAGTCAGGGACCAAAGTGACACAAGTCCGAAACTATAGGACTATTTGTGTAATTTACCCTTTTTTTTTTTTTTTTTTAGTTGGGCCCCCAAATAATTTGGTGTTAGTTTAAAGTTGATTGTAAAAATATAATTAATAAATAAATGAATTAAAAATATAACAAATTGAAAAATATGTAAAAAAAAAATATTCGTGAAAACTTAATTAATAAAGTTTGCCTTTTGAAAAGTAAGAAAAATCAAATTTAAATTAAAAAAATTATAATGAGAAAAATTAAATTATAATTATTTAAATTAATATTTAATTCTTAAAAAGTTTTCGTTTAACTTTTCTGGTGATGCTCCAAAAGTCGTTGGGCGGCCATGAGATGGGATGATGTAGGGAGAAGGGGTGCCGCTTTAAGGAACAGCAGTTATTACTGTTCTTTTTTGGGACGTCTCTCTGAGTTTTTTTTAATAATTTATATTGTATTATAAGATTCGTTCAGAATATTATTCATATAAAAAATTTAAATTAATTAGATATTTATGATCTCATGATTAGGTCCTAAGTGTTTTTAAAAATTTATGAAAGTTATGTTAATCGGTAATTTTATAAAAACAAATGTTCTTTGGTTATAGAGTTACAGTTATCTAATTAATTTGATTTTTTATATGGATGATCTACTCAATGAATCCTATAATATGAACAGTTCAAATTATCAAAAAATACTCAGCACAATCTCTTACAAAGAACACAACAGTAACTACACAGCAATACCCTTCTCCGATGATGTAGTCCATTGTTAAATAAATGATTTTATTCAAATTTTTTGAATTAAGATTTCGATAATTTGTTTTATAAATTTGAACTTTTTGTTGTCATGTCAATAGTATGATCCCCGCTATTATTATTACTATTATTTTTCTTTTGGGGCCGATTTTCACGTGCTTACGTATGGAAACGATGAGAGTGTTTGGACCCATATATAATGAGGGAGGATATATGAATGAGTGTGTTTGCGTAATGAGAATTGGAATTGCCAAACCAAACGGTTTGTAGTTGCCGATGGGTTAAACATTTCTATATTTTGAAGTGTCCTCGCCGCAAAACTAAAATCCTTTTTCGGTATTTGTATTCTCATCCTTGACTTCTTCTTTTTTTTCCCCACCACTTCTCCCAAGCGTGTGGCTTTCACTCTCTCTTATCACCCTCGTCTTTTTTCTTTTTTCTTTTTTTAATTTAAAATAATAATAATAATAATAAAAAACACTGCTTACTACTATTATTAGTGTTAAAAAGTATGTACAAAAACAATATTCAAATTAATATTAATTAGTAAAAAAATCATTCTTTTGAGGTCATATGTTATTTGATTCATGATTTAATTATTTTTGTGATAAGGATACGTATTGAAAAATAGACAGCGATAATCGCAGTGACGGTAAGATAGACAGATAGGTAATATTGAACAGATAAAGAGATATTTTTTTTATTGAGAGTGGGATATTGTTGACCACAAATAGTACTCACTTGCTGATTGTTTTGGATAAATTTATATATTTTTTAATTTTTTTTTTTTTATAAAAAAAATTAGGAGGAGGGAAGAAAGTGACACGTGTAGAGGTGACGATGGATGGAGGGGAGACGTGGCACGTGTGTGAGGTGGAGCATAAAGAGAAGCCCAATAAGTATGGCAAATATTGGTGTTGGTGCTTTTGGTCCCTGGAGGTGGAGGTCCTGCACCTGGTTGCAACCAAGGAGATCGCGGTCCGAGCCTGGGACGAGACTCTCAACACTCAACCCGAGAATCTCATCTGGAACCTCATGGTACGGCCCTACCCTACTTGCTTATTACTAATATATTATTACTATTTTAACTACATTATATTCACCAGATGGAAAATTTTGCTTGTGTTTTATAGGTTCCTCTTTTATGTCTTCTTTGAATTAGGAATTTAGGTAAGAATTTAAAAATAAAAAATAAAGAAAAATGGGAGAAAAATACAAATGAAATATAAGTTAATTTTGTTTCATTTCCTTTACAAAAATTTTATATAAATTTATAATCTAAACACATCTTTAATGATTTAGGGTTTTTTGATAATATACAAAGTCCTCATTTGGCATGTAGGCTTGAGGAGTTAAAAGGTTAAAATAGTTACAAAAAAGACAAAATAAGTTAAAAAAGTAATAAGACAAAATGTCATATCCAAATCATAATTATTATTTTTTTGATACAATAAAGGTCACATCCCAAAGCTACAAGCAAACACTACGAGAGGAACTCCCTCTCAGTTTGTCATTAGCTAGAGCCAGCTCCACAAAGGGAGAGGCTATTACCATAATTTCAACTTCTTCAACCATACCAACAGTAGCCTTGGCTAACAAGTCCGCACAACGGTTGGCTTCCCTTCCGATGGTGTGCAACTCACGTTGCCAATTTTGCTTGAGCAACTCCCCAATCTCTTGGCAGAGGTTGAAATTAGGATCCACATTAGCGTTAAACCGTGATGGCTTAGATTGCTTCCACAGAATCTGATTCTATAATAACATGACGGTATCTCTCATCCAAGCCCATTTGTAGGCCACGTCGAATGGCTTATAGCTTTGGCACTAATGGCGCAGCTCGCCTAACATATATTTGAAACTACCAACCCAATCCCCAGTGTCCGAGCGTAGAACCTTGCTAGAGTGGTTATTTACCGCTCCATCTACATTGATTTTTAACCACCCACCAGGAGGAGGAGCCCAAGAAATCATGACTCTATTACGAGAGTTTAAGTTGGAAATATTACTACGAGCCAGAAATCATTCTGTCTCACAAAAATAAAAAAAGACAACCAAAAAAAAAAAATCCAACTTAAAAGGAGACTTTTTAGTTCGAAATTAAAATAATTAAAAAATTAACTCAAATCTCAAACAAAGTCAAATAGTCAAAAGTTAAAAAGTCACAAAAAAAAATATTAACTATTATCTTACTTTTTCACACGTCTTTTAATAAAAAGTTAAGGAGATAATTAAAGTAGTTATTTCTAGATATAACAACTTGTTTAGTTTTGATTTTTAGAAAGCACTTTTCAAAAAATTATACTTTTTTATTTTTCAGCATTTTTTTTAATTTTTAGACACATCTAACATAAATACACTTAAAAAGTACAATATTTGTAAAAAAATGTCTTTAAAAAATTCACTAAATATCAAAAAATACAATATATATATATATGTGTGTGTGTGTGTGTGTGTGTGTGTGTGTGTGTGTGAAAATTCAATACATTTTTTATATTTTGTGTATTTATTAATTTTTTTAAAAAAATTTCACAAAATACTTTTCTATTTAGATACATCTAAGTATGGTGCATCTAAAAAAGGAAAAAAAAAAATTGCTTAAAATTTTAAAAATATTCACTAAAAACAAAAAAAAAAATACGAAAAATGAAAAAGTCAATTTTCAGAAAACTGAATTCAAAAAATCAAAATCATGAAATAATTTAGTTACAATTATTTTATGAATCTAATTTTATTTTTTATTTTATTTTTATAAATGATCTATATGAAATTTGAATGATAAATATATTAAATTATTAAAATATGACTCCTCACTAGGATTTAGGACTGTAAATTAACAGAGCCATTCGTGAGCAGGTTTGAGCTCGAGTCGAGCCTAAGTCAACTCGGCTCGAGCTCGGTTCGTTAAATTTTTATTCAACTCGAGCTCGAACTCGAGTTTGTTAAAATCTTAATAAATAAGCCAAAACATACTAAAGTTCGGCTCGGCTCGTTTGCAGCCCTACTAGGATTGCAACTGGGACAAATTTGGATGGATTGAGATGTTATCCAAATCCGGTCCAAGTTGTGCTGAGAGTTATCTAAGCCTGTCCAAGGCCAAATTGTAACTCAAGATTGTTTGCCTAAGACCGGCCCGAGTTAAATCCGAATTGCACATGAATTTTATTTATTTTTCTTGTTTTAGTGCAACTAAGTTAATTAATTTGTTAAAATTATATTCTATTTATAGTTTTTTTAAATAAAATCATTAATAATATCAAAATAAATCATTTATCTAATGTAAGAAAGATGCCACTATGATCATCTTTATAATTTATGAGAAAAAACATTTAAATAAAATTTGTGTTGTGTTACTTGTGTATATAATATTTTCAATATGATCTAACGATCTAAATTACTTTAATATCATGCAATGATTAATAATTTATATGTATATTCAATATTTTTATAAATTTATATATATAATTCAAGTTTCGGATTGTTCGAGTTGTTCTATGTCTCCACCCAAACTTGTCCAAATTTAATTTTGATTTTTAAATTTTTGTTCAAACTTGTACCGAATTTAAATTTTTTTGGTTCAAATCCTAAAAAATTTCAAACTGGACTCGAATTGCTTGAGTTGAACTTGTCCAAATTATACCCGACTCTCACAAGCCCTAAGTGTACGTGTCAGTCGACCAATAACCCCTCCTTTCTCCTTTTTTTAGATGGCAAAAACCCTTTCCTTTTATTTAATCAAAATTTGTTTTTCAAAAAGTTAATTTTTTATCAACTTCTCAAAACACCACTTTATATTTTTTACACCCTTTTTTTGACACAAACAACTCTTTACTACTGTTTTTAACATTTCCCATATTTGAATCTCAAGGTTTTTAATTTTCATTTGTCTCACCAAACACATAGAGATGTATATGACTATTGTCGTTTGGCAAAAAAAAATATAGTTGGCTCTTTTCGGTTAGAACTTTTTTTTTTTATTTTTCTCGTTTGGATTGACTTTTTTATTTGTTTTGAACTTTTGTAAAGGAAAAAATAAAATTATTATAATTTAAATATAATATTTTATTTTATTAACTTATAAAGTATTTGAAATTATTTAAATAAATATATTTTTTAACTTTTTATAAATAAATTATAAAATATAGATTAAATTTAAAATAATATAATAAAGAGTTAATCTGAAAAAAAAAATCTTAGCCAAACGAAGCCAATGTCACCTAATATCAAAAAGGAATGCGAATATAACATTCACGTGACGTGACGTGACGTTCACGTGGCTGCCTCACCCGCAGTTTCAAGATGAATGACTAATAATTTGACAATCTTATGCAAGCCATTTTCAGGAATAGTCCCCCACTCCATTTTCCATATTGGTGATTGAAACTAGCTTTGACGATGGTTCCCAGGCCCGTTTGTTTTGAGGTATGAGAGAGGGATTAAAATTAAGATAGTTGTGGGTCCTATTTAATGTACTGTTTATTTATAGAGTTGAGGAAAGGACTGCTAAGTCAAAAGCCTTAGGATAGACCTTGCAGATGAGATTCGGATGAGCCTCCAGGACTTTGTATTAAAAAAATAGTCCGACAGACTAGAAATTTTTAATTTTTAATTTTATTTTGTACATGTCGGCATTTTTTTTTTGAATATTAATGTTTAATTTTTTGTATTTTTTGTTAAGTAAAAATCATTATTTTATTTATTTTATTTTTTTCTGAAATTTTTTTATTTTATTTTTATTTTTTTAAATTTTTTTACATGTTGAGCATTTTTTTAAAACATTAATGTTTAATGTTTAATGTTTTTGTATTTTTGTATTTGTTTTATTATTTTATATTTATTTTATATAAAAATAATTTAACAATTCCTACACTAATAACTATCATCAAAACAAACGTAATTTTACTTAATCCCCTCACTATTAATCCTTTCACTATCAATTTTTTTCAGTCTACCTTTGAAAACAAACGGGGTCCAAGTTCCATTCATGTGTCGTCATCAAAACGAATTTTAATTGGTCATTATTGGAGACATAAGATATTAAATTTGAGGCTTAAATTTAATTACTGTAATATTCCTCTAGTTTAAATAAATAATAATCTAGATGACTTGTTCCCTTTTATATTCCTAGAGTTTTAATAAATAATTTTGGAATTTTATCCAGATTATAATTGTGTGGTAATGATTGATTCATGCTGTGTGGGTCCATATATGTATTATATATATATATATATATATATTTTATAAAAGAGTAAATTTTATTAAGAAACTGATTTTTCTTTGGTCCTAAATCGAATTAGAGAAGTGTTGTCTAACTTATTTATCGTTACGACAATTCGAATTATACATATTTTAATATTCATTAAGTAAATCATATTTATAAAAAGTTAAATCAATCAAATAATAACAATCACATCTTCAATTTAGTTTTATATGATTAAAAATAGACTGTCAAAAAAAATAAATAATTTATATAAAATTAATTTTCAAAACTAAATTAGCTTCCGTTTGGGAAGCAAGATTTGGGCTAAAATAGTTATATAAGACAAAATATATTATTTTAGTTCAATAAGACAAAATATCATATTCAACCTATAATCAATATATTCTTTCTCTAACAAAAAAAAATTAAAAAAACTAAAAAAGTTAAAAATCTTTTTCAAATTAAACATTTTAACCCTAAACTAAAATAATTAAAAAAATTAAAAAATCAAAAAATCAACCCACTTCCAGAACGGACTTAGACTGTCCTGTAAGATTTGAGACCGATGACAGTCCAAATCCTTTTATTAAAAGTTCACTTTCGCTGTCACTTCCTTCTGTTTATTACCCAATTAGGTGAGTACGGGTGCTCATGGGATATTAGTTCAGATAAATTTAATTAAGCATATTTATATATAAATTTTAATTTATGAATTTATATTTTATTAAATATTAATTAAGATTTTTAAAATTTTTAAGTTTTATTAAATTTTTAATAGCTTGAATTGTCCTTTAAATAATAATTATTTATTATTTATGATTATATATAAAAGAATATGACGATTTGATATTTATTATGATTTTCAAAATTTTAAAATAACAACTTTCAAATTAAAAAAATTTAAAAAAAAAATTATGTGCAAAGAAAAAAAAAAAACTAACCAGTGTGTTTGGTTTTAATTTTTTGAATTTAGTTTTCTGAAAACTGAGTTTTTTAATTTTTCATATCTTTTTGTTTTTAGTAAATACTTTTAAAATTTTAAGCAAATTTTTTTTTTTTACTTTTTGAGATGTACCTTACTTAGATGTATCTAAATAGTAAATTATTTGTGAAAAAATATTTTAAAAAATTAATAAATACATAACAATACGAAAGATGTACAGAATTTTTGTATTTTTGGTATTTGGTGAATTTTTTAAATATTTTTTTCACAAATATTATACTTTCTACGTGTATTTATGTTAAATGTGTCTAAAAATTTAAAAACATGCTTAAAATATTAAAAAAAAATCAGTGAAAACAAAAAAAAAATGGAAAATAAAAAAAATATAATTTTTTGAAAAATAAATTCTAACAATTTGAAACATTTTTTTGAAAAAATTGAAAAATTTGAATTATGTTTTTTGTACAAAATTGAAAGTTTTGTGTCTATAAAAAAGAATGATAATAGAACATTGATGTGCAAAATTTTTATAAAAAAAAATACTTTGAAACAAAAAAATTGATAATGTTCTCAGTGATAAAACTGATAATATTCTCGGTTTTATTGGATAATTGAATCAAACTAATAAGTAGAAGGGCAAAAACGTTTAATTTCATGCTCTATTTTTTTTTTCATCAGTTAGTGAAACAATTATCTGGAACATTACTATACAAAATTAATAATGTTTTTAGTTTTAAAAATTAGGAAAAATTAATATTATTATCAGTTTTATTAAATATGATCTATTCATTCAAAAAATCTTAGATAAGACCTCAGTTATCATAACATTTATAAATAAGACTTTAGATAATTAATTTTTTAATAATGTATTCATTTCTTTGATTTTAATAAGTTTTTAAATTTTAATTATTCATTGAATTAATAATTTTTTTTTAGTTACCCATTAATTGAATGCATTTATTATTAAATGTTTTTGTACATTTTTATTAAACTAATAAATGCATTACTCCTTAACTAACATGACGCACTTGTTAACGGTTGATTATTCAGTAGTAGTCTAGTAGTACTAACATGATGCACTTGTTAACGGTTGATTATTCAGTAGCAGTCTAGTAGTATAATCACTTGATGCTCTATGATTGTATAATTGGTGGAGAAGATGAAATATTAATTATTTGTATTGGATAATTGAGAAATATGATGATACATAATAAATAATAATTTGTGAGAGAGTATGACCATATGGTATTTCGAGAATACCTAATAATTTTCCCTCGTTAACATAACCCATTCTTTTTAGCAAAAAATGATACGTCACTCTTTTTTATTCTCACAAATTATGTTAATTATGAAGTCTGGAATATAAAAATTATGTTCATTTACCTTGTTTTTATTTGTAAAAAAAATTTTAATAAAAATTTTAATATTAAAAATATTTCAATAGTATATAAGAAGGGTAAAAAGAAAAAAACACAAATTCATCATTGTACCCCTAAAAAAATATCATCACTCTAATGGAAGCCACAAACCCAACAATATTAAGTGCACGTAATAGAAAATTAAATGAAATTAGATGAATATTCTTGTATTTCATTATTTCAAACATGTATATCTATTACAATAATGTAAAATTTCTCATTGGTGGACATAGTATATCACATTAATATACTAAAAAGTGGGTGGCCATGATATACCAACTATTTGAGTAACTATTAATTATAAAGATTCTACTGGAGACCAGAAAATTATGAAGAAGTGGTTGAAATTCAATGATATATTAAGGTCTATGGGTAGATTAAATATGAATCGTATAGGGAGATTTCTTACTTTTTGTTTATTTAGATAAAAAATATTTTTTAACAGAAAACATTTTTATAAATATTTTTTTTATAAAATAATTTTTGTAAAAGTTATATTTCTATGTTAGGTGGTGGTGAAATGAAGGTGGATGTGGTGATGGTGGCGGTGGCATAGTAGTGGAGGTGAGATCGTATTTTAAAAATGAAAAATATTTTTTGTTCAAACAAATTTATTTTCATTGATTATGAAAAATATTTTTTTGTAAACATTTCTTTTTCATTATACTAAATGCCAAAAAATATATAATATTTTCTGTCCAAGGGTTTGTCTTATGAATATGTGGTATTGAGCTGCGCCATGCATTTCCTCATGAAAGCTTACGTTGTGCAAATAATGTTTACAGGGAATGATGAACAATTGCTGGTTCCGAGTAAAGACGAATGTGTGCAAGCCACACAAGGCCGAGATCGGAATCATGTTCGACCACCCAACTCAGCCCGGAAACCAGCCCGGTGGCTGGATGACTCGGCAGAGTCACCTCGAGAACTCATCCGAGTCTACCCAAACCCTAAACAAGAACCTCTCTTCACCCTTCACAAACACCACCTCAAATCTCTACTCAATGTCCGAAGTCAAAAACCACAACTCGGCCGACTCATCATGGATCGTCGTCCACGGCCACGTCTACGACTGCACTCGGTTCCTCCTCGACCACCCCGGCGGTGTCGACAGCATTCTCATCAACGCTGGAACCGACTGCACCGAAGAGTTCGATGCTATCCACTCCGACAACGCCAAGAAACTCCTCGAGGACTACCGAATCGGAGAGTTGAACATGACCCAGTTCGATCCGATCAAAGAAGTTCCTCGATCGAGAACCATTGCCCTCGTTCCACGCGAAAAAATTCCATGCAAGCTAGTGGAAAAGACTTCGATTTCTCATGACGTCAAAAAGTTTAAATTTTCATTGCCATGTGAAGAACAAGCGCTGGGATTGCCTGTGGGGAAGCATATTTTCTTGTGTGTAACCATTGATGGTAAGCTATGCATGCGAGCCTACACGCCGACGAGCTCGGTTGATGAGGTGGGTTATTTTGAGCTTGTGGTGAAGATTTACTTGAAGGGTTCGAACCCTAAGTTCCCTAATGGTGGACTCATGACTCAGTACTTGTACTCAGTCCCATTAGGGTCTGTGATAGAAGTGAAGGGTCCATTAGGGCACATTGAGTATACAGGAATGGGAAATTTCACTGTGCATGGCAAACACAAGTTTGGTAAGAGGTTGGCTATGATCGCGGGTGGGACGGGCATTACACCGATATATCAGGTGATTCAGGCAATCTTGAAGAATCAGAATGATGATACAGAGATGTATTTGGTGTATGCGAATCGGACGGAGGAGGATATATTGCTGAGGGATGAGCTTGATGCTTGGGCTGACAAGTGTGATAGGTTGAAAGTGTGGTATGTGGTGGGAAAGACAGTGAGGGAAGCGTGGAGATATAGTGTGGGGGCCATCACCGAGAGTATCTTGAGGGAGCACATCCCTGGTCCGTCCGATGAGACGCTGGCATTGGCGTGTGGGCCACCGCCGATGATTCAGTTCGCCGTGCAGCCTAGTTTGGTGAAGATGGGATATGATATCAAGAATTCTTTGTTGGTGTTTTGAAAAAGCCAAGAACCGAAATCTTCATACATAATTCAATGATGGAGACTAAGAAAGAATTTGATGACAGAAGATATCAAGGTCTAATATTTCTTTGTTATCTCATGTATTAAGTCTATGTATTTTATTTCAGCAATGCTAGGTATTATGAAAAATCTTTCATGAAAATAATTATGAAAATTTTGTGACTCTTGGATTACACTTAGAATAAAGCACCACATACTAATTAAGATAATCCAAGAATCATAACTCTTTCATGATTACTTTCATGAAAAAAAATTTATGATCCCTAACTTTTTCCATTTTATTTCTCTTTGGTATTTTCTAAATCTTCTTCTTCTATTTCAATTTCCCTACAGAGCTATTGAATATAGTGTTTTTTTTTTTTTTTTTTCTTTACCCCTGTAATTAGTTGTAATCTATATATATAAGGAAAATGGTATTTCTAATAACAATACTTGTGGGAGCTCTAAACTCTCAAATTAAATTTTATGATTTTTTGATTTTTAAATAATAAAAAACATTCTATTGGTTAAGCTCTTATTTAATCATAACAATAAAACTCTAATTATTTCATAAATTACGATTTTTAAAAGAAAAGTATGCTCAACTATTTCAAAATTGAAATTTGTGTACTACTATATATAGAAACAATTCACTAAAGTCTAAATATTTTTTATTTTTAAAAAAGTCTATTGGTTAACTCTAATTTAACCATAACAATTAAACTCTAATTATTCCATAAATTACGACTTCTAAAGGAAAGTATGCTTAATTATTTTAAAATTTAAATTTAGGTGCCACTAATAGGGAAGCAATTCACTAAAATCTAATCATAATCATAAAAAAAAGAGCTAATTATTCCATAATTAAATTATATGAATATTAGATATATTGAATAAGTAGAATTAGATAATTTAAATGATAACACTTCGCTATAAATAATAATAGAACAAAATGATACATTAATTAAGTAATAAAAAAACTTAGCGATAAAACTTAAAAACAATTAATGGATTAGATAAAAGGCAAGTATATGTACCAATGGTAGAAAATAAATAAAAAAAAAATACTCCCTCCGTCCCATTTTATTAGTCTCTTATTTTATTTTTAATTGTTCCAAAATGCATATCTATTTTGAAAAGTCAAAACCTTAAATTTATAAATTTCCAAAATTACCCTTACTAGTAATTATAAATAGAATTAAAAATGAGAATAAAATGGTGTTTTTGTAATTAATGCTTTAAATTTTGAATTCAAGTATAATAATTACTTGTCTTCTTAAAAAGTTAAAATTTCTCAAAAGAGACTATTAAAATGTGATAGAGAAAGTGTTATGGATAATTATCTTTACCCTAAAACTCACCATAAAAACTAACGCTCACTTTTTAAAGGTAGAAAAAATTTCAAGAAGTTTTTGAAATAAAATTTTAACTCAATAAATTTTTTTACTGATTTATAATACTTTTGGACATATAATTTATTTTCATAATCTTTTCACAGACTAAATAAGTTTGAATTAAATACTTTAGATACTTAAAGGATTCAATCGATAGTTATGGATAAAATAGACTTTAATGTATATATTTTAGGGACTTAATAGACTCAATCGATAGTTCAGGTACTAAGTAGACAATTTGGCGATAGTTTAGAAATATAGTGCGATTAAAACAGATAGCTATATTGTCCAATCATATAGATTTTTTTTTTTTTGGGGGGGGCAAATTACACAGGTAGTCCTTATATTTTTTCGTTTGTATCATTTTAATCTCTATAGTTTCAATTGGCTCAATTTTAACCTTTAATTTTAGATTTTGTATCAATTTGATCTAATTGATAACGCCATTAAAGTTTTTGACAAAAAATTTCACCAAATTAGTTGAGTTTAAGTCACTAAATTGATCAAGTTTTTAAGTTTACTTCTAAAAGTATGATATATGCTGTTTATGTGCACAATTGTCATAAAAAATGTTAACAATTAGAATCAAATGGACTAATTTGCGAGAAAATAAGAAATTCAGAGTCAAAATCGATTAAATTGAAATCATAGTGACCAAAATAACACAAAAGCCAGAGAACAAGGACTAGCAATGTAATTTGTCATTTTTTAATTAATATTTTACTCAACGAAATATGTAAATGATTTGGATTAGTGAAATTGATCTACCAACCCAGAGAAGTTGGCTTCAAAATGGGCTTATTAAATCCGGTTCTCTGAAGTTGAATAATGAACTGTAAAAAATTAAAACTTTAAACTGAATTTGTATCATATATTAATAATTTAAATTTTTTTTATTTTAATTTAAATATGTGATGTGAGTATGTCTTTTACTTCTTTCGCCTTTGATGGATACAAACTAAGCGCGGCAACTCTGTGGGCAAATCGTCGGCAGCATAATAATGTTGGTAAATATATCAGCACTTACGCTTATCTTGAAAAGTAAGACAACAGTTAATTTTTTTTTTTAAATATATATAAAAAAAATAAAAAGATAATATAATTGAAATAAGTCATTAAATTAATAAATTGATTTTTTTTCTTTTAATTGTCAAAATAATTAGCATGGATCGATTGTTACAAAGTTTGGTTTTCTTCCAATCGGATGATATAATTTGATAACTTGCTATTGCAAGTTGGTCAGTCATCATCCTAATTTTTTGGACCATGTTTGGTTTGTTTTTAAAACATAATTTTAATCAAAAAAATAAAAATAAAAAAGTTTTTTTGATTAATAAATTTTTAAAGTACAATTCAAAACTCAATTTTTTCTCCTCTTTTCTCTTATTTTCTTTATTTTTTATTAATAAATTAATCAATCATTTTTTTCCCTCCTCTCTCTTCTCTCATTCTCTCGCATTCTACACATCAATTAATCAAATTTTCTCTCACACCCATCTATTTAATTAAAAAATGATGAATTACACTAATGGTCTCTATAGTTTGGGGTTTGTGTCACTTTGATCCCTAACTTTTTAATTGTGACATATTTGACCCTAAATTTTGAATCTTGTTTCAAATAAGGACAATTGAAGATACCATTACTTAATTTCAATGGCAAAATCATCAATTTAATTAAATATAAATTAATTTGACAAAAATAAATGTCAAAAATATATTTTTGAATTTTTAAAAATTATTTCTACTCACTAAAGATAAAATTATGTAAAATTGATAAATCTCTTATACATTTATTTATTTATTTATTTTACCAAATTAATTTTTATTATATGTTTGGATGATGATCATGTAATGGGTGGTTGTTTTTATTTTCATTAAATTAGTTTCTATTTTTCCAAAAGTCAAATATGACGACAATTTTGATATCATTATTAAACCAGTCCATTAAATCAAAAAATCTAAAACTAAAAATATTTCATATATTAAATATATCGATTATACATTAAAATCCTAATAATCACCTATTACATGATTATCATCCAAACATATAATAAAAATTAATTTGGTAAAAAAATAAATAAATGTCTAAAGGATTTATCAATTTTACATAATTTTATCTTTGGTTGGTAGAAATAATTTTTAAAAATTTAAAAATATTTTTTTGACATTTATTTTTGTCAAATTAATTTATATTTTATCAAATTGACAATTTTGCCCTTGAAATTAAGTAATGGTATCTTCAATTGTTCTTATTTAGAACAAGATTCAAAATTCAAGATTAAATATGTCACAATCGAAAAGTTAAGAACCAAAGTGATACGACCTCCAAACTATAGGAACTGTTAGTGTAATTCACCCATTAAAAAAATACAAATCATTCCAAAATTATTTTTCAAAACTCATGACCAAATAAAATTTTAACTTTTAAAACTCTTTTCAACAATTTATCTTTCAAAATACAACTCAAAACTTTTTTTAAAAATTGAACCAAACGGGTTTCTCTCTCTCTCTCTCTGTATTTTTATAGTTGCAGTCGTCCACTCAAGTTTATTTCTGAAACTCTTTTAAGTCAATAAATTTAAGTTTAAATTCTTTTCGATCGGAACGTATATTATTTTTTTAAAAATAAATTTATTTGTTCAAAATTTATTTATTTTTTTTATCTATTTAAATGTTATATATTTCTACACATATCATCTATCTGTTCAAATGTCCAACTATATGCATACGTGTCCCATATTTATTTATCTATCTATTCAATATTACATATCTGTCCACCTTATTACTTCCACCAGTTAGGAACAACCATTTTAGTTCGATTTGCGGGGGCCCAACCATACTTGTGCGAATGGGGTAGATTTTACCCGACCCCGACACTTATGTAGAGTGGGGATGGATTATATTTTGGTCACCCGCAATGGGGGTGAGGCGGGGGCGAGTATTAGGGGTGCGCATGGTGCAGTTCGAATGGTTTAAAAGTAAAATTATAAATGAATGGCGGATTGACGAATTGGCAAATTGCAGTTTGAGCGATTTTGAGCGAATTGACAGATTGAAGAATATTCTAACCAATTATCAAACATTTGCACAATACATAACAATAATTTGCATAATATTTTTCATATATATAAACAAACTAATTTTACATAATATTATATATATAATTACTAATTTGTAACAAATTTCACATATTAAATCTCTTTCACACTTATTTTTACTTTGATATTTCATTATAGGTTAAAAACTATATATTCTAAGACATATTATAAATTTTAAAGTTTAAATTGCAGTGTGAATTAATGCGAATCAGTGCGGTTTTAGAGGATTGAACAGTATTTTGCATAGCCCTAGCGGATATTGCCTTACCCGATCCAAACCCGACCCGATATAATTAATAATATATATAAATAAATAATATATGTATATATACATTATAATTAGATATAAGAAACGAATACTAAAAGTCTGTAATTCTATTTAAATAAATAATAATTCTAAAGGTCACATTGTTTGAATATATGAAAACAAGAGAAATTATTTAGTGTGTTAAAGATTTATAATTCTCAATTTTGTTGACTATTTAAAATGTGATTGGATATCCGAAGGGTTAGGGATAGGGATAGGGATAGGGATAGGGTTGAAAAATTTTACCCCGTAGCAAGGTTGAGACGGACGAGGGTGGGTTTGAAAGTAGGAGTGAGGGCAGAGGATGACAAACCCACACGTGGCCATCCTACCACCAATCACTATTAGTTGTTGACAACCTTTTTGAGCCAGTTTTTTTGGTGATGGCGACGATGACTTTTTCGACAATTTTTTAATGAGTCATCGCTAAAAAATGTTAATTTTTGTGTAAATAACATGACTCTGTAAGAATTGACTTTTTATCAATTAATCATTTGGAGAGTTCATATTAATTAAATATAAAAAATAATTTATTTTCTATCTCTCATTTTCACATTTTTTTTTTTCATTTTTCATTGGAGAATATAAATTAAAAAATTATACTTATTTTAAATTGATATTTGTCAAAATAAACTAAATTAGGACACTTGTCAAGCTTATACGTAAAAAAAATTAACGAAAATGTGAACCAAATAATCAAATTAAAACTGGATTAAAAAATATAAATTAAATTATTCAAATTAACACTATAAAAAATAAAATAAAATATGAATTAAACTACAAATGTGAAATTGTAATTAATCCTTAAAATAATATTAAACCTTGGTTGTCCATTATAATGTTGTAGTGATATTTGGTGCACTGAGCTATTAGATTGGAGTCGACGAATGACGTTGTCCACAGAAGGAAGGAAGCATATTGGGTTGAGGAAGGATCATTTAGAGTTTTTTTTTTTTTGAAAGTTTTCTAGAGTGGTGCATTGTGTGGTTGAGATTTAATGACAAGTCACATCATTCTTTCAGCATTAAATCTCAACCACACAATACACCACTTTAAGAAATTTTAGACAAAAAACACTCTAGAGGATCCTTGGTGTATTGGGTTGGCCACTGCGGCTTTGGAAAGGCACACAGAGAGGCACAACCGTTTACGGTCAGCCACAAACATGTCGCACTCTCCTCTCGTCTTGCCCCATTCACTTCTGTTTCAGTTAATAATGTTGCTTCGTGTTTGGAAAGGCCATTAAAACTTGTCTTTTCACCTCAACTCCTTGGACCCTCTACCCACTCACACTCCCTTGTCCTTGGTTTTGTCATCTTTCAAAATCTGTGTGTTTGGATTATAATTTAAAAAGAGAAATGGAGAAAATATTAATAAAATAAGGAGGCTTTTCTCCAGTTAAAAAAATAATAATTGTAAGGCGTTGTTGAATTCATATGGATCTATTACGGAACTTACATTGGTAATACGATATATTTAATTTGTAAGACTCGTGTAGTATTTTATATTTGTAAAAAATTATATTGATTAGATTATATTAATAATTCGTTGACATAAATGTGATCTGATCAATTGACTATTGATATCTGATCAATATGATTATTTTACAAAGATAAAATACTCGACGAGCGCTACATATTGAATGGTTCGAATCAACAATGTATGCTCTCTGGTGAGCCCATGGAGGCTCAACAGTATCCTCCAATTATTTTTTCTTAAAATAAGTAGGTTTTAAGTTTGAATTTATGGAGACACGTTGACTTGTATTACAATCTAACTACTTACACACTAACAGCTATATTGTGAAAATAATAATAATAAATGTTCAAATAATATACATTTTTTGTTATTGAAAAAGTTGAGTGAATTTTTAAACTGTGTTAGGGTTATGAATTTATATAAAAATTTAAAAAATAAAAAGATAAATGTAAGTAAAATATAATTTTATTTGACATATATTTTACACATTTTGTTCTTTCTTTTTTTCAAAATCTTATCCAAATACAACCTCTCTCTCTCTCTCTCTCTCTCTCTCTCTCTCTCTCTCTCTCTCTTATTTACTTTTTAGTAAAAATAAACAGACATTTTTTAACTTAAATAAATAATAATAATAAAAAGGTTAATGGTTTGTTTGGTATGTGTTTTGAGATAAATTTTTAAAAAAATTAGGGATAGAGTTTAGAAATTTTTTTAGTTCGTTCAGTTGTATATTTTGAAAATAATTTAGAGTTTGAGAGTTTGGAATGATTTGATATTTTGTTGTATTTGAATAGATGTGTGTGAGAGAAAAAGTGATTAAGAATGAGAGATGAGAGAGAAAAAATGATTGAGTGATGTGTAAGGAAGAAAAAGTAATTTTGATTTTTTTTTTTTTCAAAACATTTAAAGTAAACAAAATTTTAAATTTTTTTTTCAAAAATTATATTTTGAGATACAAACCAAACAATCTCTAAAAATCCGAAAGGAAGCCTAGCTAAACTAGCTACTAATCTAAGAGCATCTCCAATGCACTAGGCATATAATGCTTGTTAAGTAAAATGCTTAGTATGACTCACTTTTTTCAACTCCAATACACTAGGCATGTGATTAGGCATTTTAGCTCAACTCACATTCACTAGCTACATGTAGCTAGCCTTCAAAGTTAGGCAAAATGTATTTAATCATTAGGATTATTTCCCTCCATCTTTGTTGCTGATGTGGCATTTTATAAAATTAATAGTATTTGGATGAATAGCTAAAATAAAGAACATGGTTGGAACAGAAAAATAAAACAGTTGATAGACAAAATAAAATGTATACTTTATAGTAATGTTTAGATAGATAAAATACCTATTACCATTAGAGATGCTCTAAGAGCGTGGCTAGTGGCTATAGTTTAAGCCGACACAAAATTAAGCAGCTTGTTGGTTGGTAACACTTCTATAATGAAATATATATAGAAGTATTTTAGAAAGTTAGTAAAAAATTCAATTTTTAATTTTTTTATTCATTTTAAGTCATATCACCTCTCATAAAAAAATAAAATAAATTAAAAAAATCAAAAAAATTAATTTTTTATCAACTTTCTCAAACACCTCATAAGGGACGGACCCATGTACAACAACAGAGGCACAGCCCTCTCGCTGAAATAAAAATAATAATAATTATTAATATACACAACTTTTGAATCTAGTATTAATAATATATAATTTTTAGAAAAGATGGCTCCTACTTTTGCTATTGTCAAGCAGTATGGGCCCACTATTAATTAGAATGGCCTACGCCTCTTCTTTCCACTAAAAAATAAAAAAATTGGCTGAACATAGATAAACAATAAAATATATTTAAAAATTTACTTCTTTTTCTACCGTAGATCATTTTTAGTCACAAAAACTGTTAAAATTAGACTTTGTTATGAAATGAAATATGAATTTCTTACAAACTCTTTACATGTGTACATTGGGAATGAAATTATTGAAAATTTTATCATGGAATTAATTATTAAAAATTTTCGAGATATGAAAAAATATCGAGTCTTACTTTAATAGATAATTGAATTGATTTGTATAAATAATTATTTAATACATGATTTTACTTTTTTTCATATATTAAATTCACTAAATATATGATTATTTTATTTTTTACGTACTAATTTAATATTAAATTTTACTTTATTTTTTGAATTCAAAAAAATAATAATTAATATCAATTCATATAAAAAAATTTAATCATATCTTGGTTCCCGCAATTGAATTTCTAATTTTCGTCCCCATATATAATATTACATTACAAATTAATATTAATATAAATACATATAAATATAAATATATAGAGCGGTCCATGCAAACTTTGAAAGAGCTCCCAAGACATTGGGTTTGGAATAGTCAATTATTGGTAGGCAGTACATATTGGTTGTGGAAACGTCAAAATTTGGTGATTGTGTTGTCGCTCTCTCCACTAATTAACATTATACTAACGCTAGAAATATTTTATAATTTTTTTTTAATTTATTGATGTGACATTATCATATTATCATTAAAATAGAATTTGTTTTAATTTTTAAAATTTTATTATTATATGACACATTAATTAATAATAAAATTAATGAAATTATTAGTTATTATATTACATTTTTCACAAAATAAAGGGTAAATTACAGTCGCCTTCCTTGAAGTTTATAATTACTTTGGCTTCCTTTACTTTTTTGAAATTATGCTAGCCTCCCTTGATGTTTATTTTTGATTTACAAATTACTCCAATCCGTTAGTTAACCGTTAGTTAGACTAACAATTTTATTTTTTTTTGTGGGAAAGTCAATTATTAATTGTTAATTAGCACATAAGGAGATTTCAGTTTGGTTTGTATAACATTTGAGTGATTATCTGTAAATTAAGAATAAAAGAAATCAATTAATCATTTTTTAGGTAAACAAATTAATATGAATTATTAAAACCAAATGAGAAATACAAGAACTTGTATATATGTAATGAAATAAATTATATATATACATACATATTTATAATTAAATCATGTGAGTATATTTAGAAATAAATTATTTAATACTACTCAAATAAATACATGTGGTATCTCAATTTGATAAATAAATTATTAGTAAATTATAAATATACCCCCTGAGATTTGCTTAAAGTGTAGATTGTATCATGTGGTTTAGAAAATTATAAATATTTCTTTGTTAGAATTTTTTATTTAACATAATTAACTAAAAAAAATGAAATTCATAATTGCTCTCATATACAATAATAAAATTACTTAAATTATTAATTAAAGCATATTTCTAATATTATTAAAAACTGTTAATTGACTTTATAATTTATTAATAAAAAGAGCGATTTGTTATGAAATTAGGAACCGCATAAGGTGGAATATAATTTCCAGAACCACAATTCGTATTTTAATTAAATCATAGGGGGTGTATTTGTCCTAATACTAGGTTATTCTAGAATACAAACTATTTTATGTGTACCATATATAATTATAACATTTGTGATCTTGAGATTCTAACAATTACATTTAACTCTCCTTTTATTTATTTATTTTTTTTTTTTGAAATTACAATGATCTTTCTGTGATTTACGGGGAAATATAATTCCAAAAAAAAAAAAAAAAAAAAAGAGAGAAGCCAACGCAATTGTGATAAACCTCCGGAGAAAAGAGTGTAATTTACCCAATAGAGCATTGATGCCAAAGCCGGCCAACTTATTTGATTGCCAGTAGTTGGCGTGGGTTCACAGAACAACACCAATCAAAACTGATCGCTATGATTGTTTTTGGTCAACATTAATTTTGCAAATAATAATGTTACAATTTTCAATTTTTTTTACTGTATTTTACTTATTCTAAAAGATTAAATTTCTCTCATGTTGATATCACAATATAAGAGAATTTAAGAGGTTTATAGAGCTTATCATGGATCTTTTTTTGATGATTCGAATTGTTCAATTTGTAAGATTCTCAATTTATATTATTTATGAAAAGAATTAGCTTGATCCAATAATTATAACTTTCTATTTTATTTTATTGTATTTGTCTTCAAAAAAATACCCGACAAATATAATTTTGAAATAGATCATCTATTTTTTAGAGACAAATGCAATAAAATGAAAAGGTTATAGTTATCATATTAACCTAAATTTTTGATAGATAATATACATTGAGGAACCTACAGAATAAACAGTTTGAATCATCGAAACGAGATCCGTAATAAGCTCTATGAACCCCTCAAGGTCTTTCATATTGAGATCCCAACATGAAAGAAACCTAACCCACTATGAAAATAGGTTTCCACAAACCCTAAAAATTTAAGAATAACAACACAAACATACCCAAATTTATGGAATCTAACACCCCGTTTGTTTGGAAAGAAAATATTTTCTAATAGAAAACATTTTACGAAATTTTATTTTCATAAAATATTTTCTGGAGAAAATATTTTTCTATGTTTAGTAGTGATAGTGGTAGAACAAAAGTGGAGGTGGAGGTAGAGGTGGTGGTGGTGGCGGCGGCAGCAGTGGCGGCGGCATGGTGGTTGATAATGGCGACGGTGATTATGGTGATGGTGGTGTGGTAGTAGAGGTGAGAGTGGTAGAGGTGGTGGTGGTGTAACGTTAGTAAAATTTTAGTTCGAAAAATGTTTTCCATCTTTTAAAAGTAAAAAATATTTTCTACCTAAATAGACTTATTTTTCATTTATCATAAAAAATATTTTCTATTGACTTTTATTTTCTATTGTACCAAATACCAAAAAATATAAAAAATATTTTTTAAAAAGTATTTCCCGCCCAAACAAATGGAGCACCATATAAACCAGAGTCTTTTAACTTATTGGTTTTGCGACACTACTTTATGTGTGAGCTTGTCAGTTCAAATTTTACATAAAAGAATTTGATATTCTGGGGAAGAGTTTGATACCCTTAATTCTTTCTCATTATGAGGATTGTGATTGTAGGGGTTTATGATTTGTTTTTTTTTTTTTTTGTGTGGTGATTATTGAGCTGTTCTAGATGGTTTCTTTGTGATGGTAGTTGGGCTAGTAAAATATGCTTTGCTGAATTATAAATTGTCCATTTGATATAAGTGTTATAATATTTGTAATTAATTTTCTATCGGTTGACAAATAAAAATAATTAAAACACCACATAGACTTGTTTTAAAAAGACGGTATATTGTATCCACAATTACACTCAACATTTGTTATTTTTTACCAATTGATTATTTAATCATTGCTAACTATTGCTAATTTGAATCTGATTTCTCTACTATAGTTTCCTACAATTAAAATTCCTAAAGTAAATAATTCAACCGTTCAAATTGAAAACAAAATAAAATTACTTAATCATTACTAATCCTTTTTACCAACTAATTATTTAATCATTGCTAATTTCAATCTGATTTCTCTACTATAGTTTCTGTGGAGAAGTGGTTTGGAAATACTCTTTTGATCCCAAGGAGCGCTCGAGATCCGCTGATAGTCACCTGAAATGGGATAAACACTCCGGTCGGAGGTGTCAGAATTAGCACTCCGACGGATAAGTCAGTCTCTACACTCGAGAATGATTGTGTTCTAAGTTAAGCATAGTAATTCTCACATACCTCTCTTAGTCTGTTGTTCCTTTATTTATACCTGTTTTCTGGGCCTCATGGCAAGGCCTACTTGTCATTCATTATCCTCTTATTTACTCGGCTCCATAGTCTAGTATCTATTCGGCTTATCTATTATATTCGGCATCCTTATCATGCAGGGTAGAGCCGTGTAATATCTGTCTTCTAGAGTACACTTCCGATTATTCCAAATAACTGGCTCCCACAATTGCCCCCCAAACACCTCGCTAGCATCAGTTAGTCAGCGTGTTTGGCTAGAAGTAAAAAATTTGGCGGTTATTCCTCTTCCCGATGCATGTCAGAATGTGTACGCATTTTTTGGCCACTGTAACGCTCTCCCGCCCCATTCGTGCTTCTCTCGCATTTATTACAATTTGAAACTTAAGTCCCTTCGAAAACATGCTTTTTCGAATATTTGAACCTCCTGGACTGCCAGTTGGTATTTCTTCTTCGACGCATTTTCTGCAACTCCTATCTGTTCTCTTCTTGTCTCCTTTGCCTTTCGTAAGTTTTCTTCTCTTCTCCTTGCAATCCTATTTTCTGCTTTTATTTTTGATTTAGAATATCATTGGGTCCTTACTAGAATGGCCAAGCATTTGAAAGACCTCCTTTCCAAGGGTCGAATTTCTAGGTTCCGAAGGCATTTTTCTATCCCTGAGGATGTCCATCTTTCTCTGGTAACGGACAATACCCTTGATATGGAGATGGACGACCAAAATACAATCGTCTTTCCTCTTCTGTCTATTGCGGAGGGCGGAGTTCGCTTTCCCCTACACCCATTTCTCAGGGCCGTCCTCCGTTATTGGAGTCTGATTCCTTCGCAACCTAATGTGAATTTTTTCCAAATCGTAATGGGAATCGTAGAGTTGAACCGGCGTCTCAGGATCAACCTTGGCATTCCGGCGATTCGGCACTGCTATGTTTTAGCCAAATCCTCCGGTCGGCTCGGGCGCTACTTTCTCAAGGCCAAGGACACTGACCATCACTTGGTAACGATGCTTGCCAGCTCTGGCAAACGAGTTGACGATGTAATGGTCAATGTCTGAGGCAACTGGGAGTTCGGCGAAGGCGAAGATCGCCTAGACCCTATTCCCAGACGGAGGGGTGAACCAGGTTGCCGTGTAGCTCCTTGTTTGTCGATCTTTCTTTTATGCGGCTTTTTTCTCCAAACCTTACCCTTTGTTCTTGCAGGCAATAAGTTGAAGAGGATTTTGACCTCGGCTGACGACGCAGTCCTTGTGGAAATTAAAACTGCACTAAAGTACTTTGGCCGTCCAAACGTACAAAAGCAAGGGAGGGCTGCCCATATTCTCCTGCGGTACGAGCCTACCTATACTACGTTCTCGGCCGCAGACGACATCCCGATCCCAACGGGCGAACAACATGTTACGGCTCTTGTCTTCCCCAATTCAAGACCCTTAGGCAAATTGGTCTCGAAGCTTCTGATTCGGAGCAAGGCTTAGAGCCGGTTGTTAAGGTAGATGCCGAATTAACGAGGGAGTTCACCGCCGAGGCCGAAGAGGTCGACGAAGCTCTGAAATCAGCGTTTTATGGCAGCCGGTCTTAACCAGCCTGACTCACCGTCCATTTCAGGTCAGGCGGAGTTTTCCTTCGGAGATATTTTTACAAACTTGGGAGACCTTCCCGGCACTTTTTCAGAAGGCATGGCTGGGGAGAATCTCACGCAGATGGCAAGAAAGAGAAATGCCGAGCGAATGGCCGCTTGAAAGAAAGCCGAGGCCGCTCATTCTGAGCCTGCCCCGGTTAAATCTTTTCAACCGGTTACTGGGGAAGAGACGGCGCAAGTTATCGTGGCCGAGACGGATGGGACTGAACAGCAAGTTACGAAAGAATGGCTGGTTTTAGAAGGGCGGGGTGAAAAACGTTCCGCCGAGGGAGAGGCCGGCTCAGAGGATAGCCCTGCTGACAAACGGCCTCGCTTAGAGGAATCCGACGTGGTTGTCCCCTTCGTTGTTCAACCAAAGATCAAAGACACGCCAATCCCCTCTGACGCATCTGCCATGAAGGATGCAGTCGTGGCGTTGAGCTTGGCCGCCTCGGTTTCGCTACCGGCTGACAAGGCCACCTTTCGAGAAGAGCCGGATTTGGTAGCTATAGCGTTCACTGCCCAGTCGGCCCTTCTGGTATGTATACGATTTTTTGCTCGTTTGGTTTGGTTTGGTTTGCATACGATGTTGCTTGATTTGGTGATCCGAACTTGTTTTGCAGACGGTTGGAAGGATAGCCGAACTAGGCCGCCGGCAGCGTGATGCCATTGAAAGAATTGGCCGTTTAAAGTTTGAAGCTGAAGGTGAAAGAAGCAGGGTCGAGTTCGAGGTGATGAGGGCCGCAATGGAAAGTGCTCGAGCCGAAGCTGAAAAGGAGAGGGCTCGGACTGCTGACCAGCTCAGATCCAAAGCCGAGGATAGGGCGAACGCGAGCCAGGAGTCGCTCAAGTTAGCCCAGGAGGCGCTTTCCAAGGCAGAGGCCGAATTAGAAGAATTGAAGGCGGCCAAGGAAAAGGCCGAATCTGTAGCTTCTACGGCGCTAGAAGCTGGGAAGAGCGCCGCCTTGAAGGAATACGTAGATGAGGTCCCCAAATTCGAGAATCGGGGATTCAAACATGGGTGGCTCAAAGCCCTTGCTGCCGCTGGAGTTACATTGGCCTTGCCAATTCCATACGAGCAAGTGGACGTTGAGCCACTTGAGTCTGATCCCGAGGATTGATCTGGGAGACATTCTAGTTTATTTGGTATCTTTAATTTCAATGTACGTTTTTGTTTAGTGGATTCAAGGTAATTTTCATGTATAAATTAGTTACTATCCGAGCTTAATTTATTAATGAAAATTTCCTTCCCATTTCACTGTTACTTGTACGCAGTTTTTGATATTAATGAAGGGTTTTGCCTTCCACTACTTTGGATAATAGTGTAATCTTGGCCATTATATTAGCTTAATCTTAATTTATCCGAACAAATCGATTCTTTGTGCCGAATAGGACTAATAAATCGATTCATGAAGTGGCTGCGGCACTCAAGCCGAATAGATTGATAAATCTGCCCTTGCCCCAGCTGCTTCATGAATTTGAAACACCGACTAGTACAATATTGCTGAGTGTTCATGAAGCGGCTGCGGCACTCAAGTCGAATAGATTGATGAATCTGCCCTTACCCCAGCTACTTCATGAATTTGAAACGCCGACTAGTACAATTTGCTGAGTGTATTCATGAAGCGGCTGCGACACTCAAGCCGAATAGATTGATGAATCTGCCCTTGCCCCAGCTGCTTCATGAATTTGAAACATCGACTAGTACAATATTGCTGAGTGTATTCATGAAGTGGCTGTGGCACTCAAGCCGAATAGATTGATGAATCTGCCCTTGCCCCAGCTGCTTCATGAATTTGAAACGCCGACTAGTACAATATTGCTGAGTGTATTCATGAAGCAACTGCGGCACTCAAGCCGAATAGATTGATGAATCTGCCCTTGTCCCAGCTGGTTCATGAATTTGAAACGCTGACTAGTACAATATTGCTGAGTGTATTCATGAAGCGGCTGCGGCACTCAAGCCAAATAGATTGATGAATCTGCCCTTGCCCCAGCTGCTTCATGAATTTGAAACCCGACAAGTACAATATTGCTGAGTGTTCATGAAGCAGCTGCGGCACTCAAGCCGAATAGATTGATGAATCTGCCCTTGCCCTTGCGGAAGTTAAGACTGCCTATATCAGTATTTGATGGGGGCACGACTCGGTCAGCCTCGGGCTGTTGAGGTTTCGATATTAATGAGATTGCCTTGGAGGCGCTGCCCTCGTAAGGAATCAATGAATAAAGGTCCTATTTAAGTGCTCAGTGAGCAACTCAGTCCAGGTCTTTGACGAAGTTTAAACAAGCGCAAATGTCGAATAGACTCTTCTTTAACAGCAAAGGGGAAGCGAAGACGCTAGTTGAGCTCGGAGGAGACGTAAATCAAAATGGCGAACCTGCGCGCTCGGGAGGTAGGATTTCGAGGGATCGGGAGAGGCGTCAATCTCCTCGTCGTCGAAGTAGGTCGCCTAGGAGGGACAAGGAGCCACAGGGCAAATCCCCGCAACCCCATTTTAGAAGGGAGCTCGGTGAGAACCCACGTCCATTGAGTTTTGCAGTCTTTGTGGGGAATAGGCCCATGACAGAAGCGGACTCGATCGTTCGAGATTCAAGTGTGGCCGTCGAATTTGCTCGACAGATTTTTCCTCCCGAGGTCCAACAATAGATGGTAGGTCGACAGGACTTCGAAGTGTTTCGTGAAGGCATTCATGGTGCGGTGAAGGGGCTCTATACCGCCTACGAAATCGGCATGCGTCTCCGTGCTTCCCGCCGAGAAATAGAAAAAAGGGATGAACGCATCCGAAGTTTGGAGGCTCGCGCGAAAGCGGCCGAGCGTGAGCTAAGGAAGGTCAAGGCCGTTCAGGCACAACCCGTCGGACAGGCTAACCCAATCGTGGAAGAAAGGGTCACCCAGCGGCTTATCAGTACCGCGCTCGCCGATCGCGATACGGCGAGCATGTTCGCGATGGAATCCGCGAAGGGGAGGGCCTATGAAAAAGGCTTCCACGATGGCTGGAAAGTAGGGATACAAAAGACCAAGGAGAAGCTCGCCGAGGAAGTTTGCCGATGCGAAAATCGTGGATTTAAGCATGGTTGGATTAAGGCGCTTCAGGCCGAGGAAGCTCTCCGAGCAGCGGGGGTCGATTCGACATTACCACCACTGTACCAACGTAACCATTTTCCATTTTCTGCCTTTGAAGTCGAGCAGAGTGAGGATGAGGGCGATGCCGTATAGAAATATTCAATGTAACGTTCGAACGCGGATCGCGTTCATAACTATGTAATTATTTCCTGATTGAATAAAACGTTCTATTTTAAAGGTTTCTTTGTAAATTTCATTTGGCACACACGTGTTTGCATGCGTTTCATTGTATAAACATTGTCCGGCTCGAATCAACTAGGCGCTTTAAGTCCGAATGGTTACATGCTAGCCTGTTGTATAAACATTCTTTGCTAAATATATTTTTTGGCGTGTCACGCAAGGTCAATTGCGTCGATGAGGTTCCGAATTCGGAAACTTATCCGGCCCAAAGGTGCCATGCACCAGGGGCGTCGAATTCGAAAAGAGTCAGCCCATCTATAATTGTCGTTTATATAATTAGGCCATTTTAACTCCAAAAACCAACAGGCCAAAGGTTGGTACATGGAGTGGCTACGGCCAATATCGCTCGGCGTCCGTCTTTTGGAATTCAATGTTAATGAAATCGCCTCGGGGCCACTGCAAGGATTTTAGAAATAAATCGCCTTGACTTTTCGCTCTAGTGACTCGCTTACTGTGCTCAGACTCGATTTAAAACGATTTTGTTGCGTGGGGTTAGATAAGTGTGAATGTCGATGGAGTTTTTCTTCAGCAGTAGAGGAGAAGCTCGGACTCTGGCTGAGCTTGACATTGCAATGAATCGCAGCAGAGAGAACCCATTCGCACGGAGGTAGGCGTTGAAAAAACGGAAAAACGTCAGCCTCTAAGTCGTCAAAGCAGATCACCTCGAAGGAAAAAAGCAAAAGCGAAGCTCTCCGCAATCGTGACCGAGAAATGAGGTCGACGTAGCGCCGCGACCATTGAGCATTACTGCTTTCGTGGGGAATTCCTTTCTTGTCTTGGATCTTGGCCTTGACATTGTCTATGGTGTCAAAGGTCCCCGCCTGAAGGGTGATTGTATCGTCGTTGCGAATCGTGGATCCAAGCAAGGTCAGATCAAAGCATTTCAAGTTGCGGGTGCTCTCTGATCAGCGGGCGTTGATTCGGGGCTGTCGCTTGTACCCACGCGACGCCGTATAGACATTGTAATGCTTTGAACGCGGATTGCGTTTTTTGTAATTACTGTTTGATCGAATAAAATGTTTCATTCTAAAAGTTTATTTCATTCTGAATTTTTGTATGCTGAATTGAGCATCTTATTTTGAATGTTGGAACGTTTTGTCTTGTTCATGCGGTTGTACTGGTTCAACCTACATATCCCTTCTTTGACGTGTAAATGTTCATTCTGGAGGGCTCTGAATTCGGAGGCTTTATCGGTCCAAAGATATCATGCGCCGATGGGGCTCCGAATCTGGAGAGTTTATTTGGCCAATCGTGACATCCACGAAGTGCACTCCGAATCCGGAGGCTTTATCGGCCGAAAGACGTCATGCACCGATGGAGCTCCAAATCCGGAGACTTTATTCAACCAATCGTGTCATCCACGAAGGCGCTCCGAATTCGGAGGCTTTATCAGCCCAAAGACGTCATGCGCCGATGGGCTCCGAATCCGGAGACTTTATTCGGCCAATCGTGACATCCACGAAGCGCTCCGAATCCGGAGGCTTTATCGGCCCAAAGACGTCATGCGCCGATGGGGCTCCGAATCCGGAGACTTTATTTGGCCAATCGTGACATCCACGAAAGGCGCTCCGAATCCGGAGGCTTTTATCGGCCCAAAGACGTCATGCGCCGATGGGGCTCCGAATCCGGAGACTTTATCGGCCAATCGTGACATCCACGAAGGCGCTCCGAATCCGGAGGCTTTATCGGCCCAAAGACGTCATGCGCCGATGGGGCTCCGAATCCGGAGACTTTATTTGGCCAATCGTGACATCCACAAAGGGCGCTCCGAATCCGGAGGCTTATCGGCCCAAAGACGTCATGCGCCGATGGGCTCCGAATCCGGAGACTTTATTTGGCCAATCGTGACATCCACGAAGGGCGCTCCGAATCCGGAGGCTTTATTTGGCCAATCGTGACATCACGAAGGCGCTCCGAATCCGGAGGCTTTATCGGCCAAAGACGTCATACGCCGATGGGGCTCCGAATCCGGAGACTTTATTCAGGCCAATCGTGACATCCACGAAGGGCGCTCCGAATCCGGAGGCTTTATCGGCCCAAAGACGTCATGCGCCGATGGGGCTCCGAATCGGAGACTTTATTTGGCCAATCGTGACATCCACGAAGGGCGCTCCGAATCCGGAGGCTTTATCGGCCCAAAGACGTCATACGCCGATGGGGCTCGAATTGGAGACTTTATTTGGCCAATCGTGACATCCACGAAGGGCGCTCCAAATCCGGATGCTTTATCGGCCCAAAGACGTCATGCGCCGATGGGGCTCCGAATCCGGAGACTTTATTTGGCCAATCGTGATATCCACGAAGGGCGCTCCAAATCCGGAGGCTTTATCGGCCCAAAGACGTCATGTCCCGATGGGGCTCTGAATCCGGAGACTTTGGAATACTTTTAAACTGGATTGCACAATGAGTAAGCAGGAATCTTTACATTACAGAAGTGGAAAGTGTACATGATGAGCCATTCAGAACCGATATCATTCCCCACAGGTCGGGTTTGATGATAGAATTTGCGCAAGTGCGTTAGGAGCAGGGCCGCGTGCCTAATTTTCCATCCACCGGCCTCCTATCATCCGAAAATACCTTCAGGGCAACTTTCCTGGCGTGTAGTGGCGCAGCTGGACGCGTTAAGCATACGTCTTGGGAAGCTGTTGCTGGTCCGTGACTTTTTGTCAGGGAGCAGTCCGACATCGTCGAGATTGTGACGATTCGACACTTCCGTCGAGTTGACCTGCGTCTCCGTTGGTGTCTTTTCAGAAAGGAGATAGCATGTTTGTGCGGATTGCCGGGAACCCCGAATTTGCTCAACGCCGTGTTCGGTCGGGAAGCGTAGCAGCTGATGATAGGTGCTTGGCACGGCCTGAATAGTATGCAACCAAGTTCGCCCCATGATGAGGTTATACGGCGAAGGGAGCTTGACGACCAAGAATTCTACATCCACTGTCTGGGAGCCCGCTCAAACGGGTAACGTGATTTTTCCCAACGGGTACTCAGGAGTTGTGTTGAAGCCGAATAATGGATGAGGAACCGGAGACAGGTCTGATTCGTTGAAGCCGAGTTTGATGAAGGTCTCGTAATACATGACCTCCGAAGTGCTCCCCTGGTCTATGAGGACGCGTTCAACGGTAAAACGTTCACGTGTAGTTCAATGACCAATGGATCAATATGGGGGAGCGTTATGCCGATAAGATCGGAATCGTCGAAAGTAATGCTCGGAGCTTCGTGGGGCTGTTTCGTTTGTGTGCGTTGCTTCTGGGGGCTGAATGAATTGCGTGTATGGTACGTGGCGATGGAAGGCTGTATATCATATGTATAACGCCGAGGGAGGTGACTCCTGCCGAAGGGCGACAGTTTTGATTGTGCTCTTCCGGACGTGTTGCTGGAGCCGACCATCTTGCACCAATTCCTCAGGGTGTCTTTCAAGGCATAGCAACTGTCCGTGTCATGACCGTGATCTTTGTGATATTCACAACGCCTGTCCCGCCTTCTCGTGTTAGAGGTCCCACCATCTTGGACGGCCATTTGAAGAACGGAAGATGTTGGATTTTGGACATAATCGAGCTGATTGGCTCTGACAGCTCTGTTTATTTCTTGTCGGCACGCTTTGTGCGCCTGCTATCGACCTGCAGTTGCTCATTTGCTTGGTGTGAGCATTGATCGCTGGATCGGCGAGAATCCCGTCTCTTGTCTTGTTTAGCTCGCTGTCGTGGTTCAGGGCTCTGAGGTGGTGCTGAACTTATTGGCTGAGCGATTTCGAGAGGGGCCGTTTTGTTGGCCACGTGTCCGGCTTTAACCCTCAAGGCGTCATCTTCCACTTTGCAGTATTCCTCTACTTTCTTCATCAACCCCCAAACTGTTTTGGGGGGTCTTCTAGTCAATGAACTGCGGAGGGCACTATCTGGGTGTAATCCCATTTTGAAGGCGGTGATGGCCATGGAGTCGTTGCAAGCGTCATCAACAAGATTAAAGCATTCCCAATATCGCGCCGAATAAGCTCTTAGTGTTTCCTTGCAGGATTTGCATTGCCCAGAGAGAGTCGGCTTGCTTCGGCTAGACTTCGTTGGTGATGAATCTGGCCCTGAAGGATTTCTGTAGTTGATGGAAGGTTTTAATCGAAGCCGGCTCCAATTTATAATACCACCTGACCGCCAATGGTCCCAAACTGCTGGGAAATATTCGGCACATGAGGGCCTCGTCGTCTGCATGCAAAGTCATGGCCTGCTTGTAGTGGCGGATGTGGTCGGTGGGATCTGATTTGCCGTCATACAAGGTGAACGACGGTGCTTTGAATTTCTTAGGTAGCGCAGCCTTTGCAATCCGTCGTACGAAGGGATCGTGTTGGTCTTCGTCCGAACTGTTCCTTCTTCGCTTGTGCATTGTACGGGGACTTTCTTCGGAAGAACTGGTGGCTTCACGTCGTCCCTTCTTCCTGGGCTCCGGGGATGATGAATCGGAGTCGCTATCAGTGTCTTGTCGTGCTCGAGGTTGTCGACCACCTGCCTTCGGAGATCGTTCCGGGTTTAGGCGCGCAGCTTGCTTGGACTTCGCCATTTCCAAGGCCAAATCTTCACGAAGACGTTCGTTTTCAGCGATCATGTTCTCCAACCTCTGTTCATTTTGCTTTGCTTGTTCCATGATCGCCTGCATTGTCTCGTGCTTCGAAGCCGAGGGTGAGGCGAAATTCAAGGCACGTCTTGCGGCGATAGTCTCTGTTCCAAGCAAGTTTGTTGGAGTGGTTTCATCTTGCGGTATAGGGTCGACAGTGACTGTCGGAGGGTCTTCCGTCACGCTCGCCATGGATGTGCTTGAGTATTCCCACAGACGCGCCAATTGTGGAGAAGTGGTTTGGAAATACTCTTCTGATCCCGGGAGCGCTCGAGATCCGCTGATAGTCACCTGAAATGGGATAAACACCGGTCGGGGTGCCGGAATTAGCACTCCGACGGATAAGTCAGTCTCTACACTCGAGAATGATTGTGTTCTAAGTTAAGCATAGTAATTCTCACATACCTTTCTTAGTCTGTTGTTCCTTTATTTATACTTGTTTTCTGGGCCTCATGGCAAGGCCCACTTGTCATTCATTATCCTCTTATTTACTCGGCTCCATAGTCCAGTATCTATTCGGCATATCTATTATATTCGGCATCCTTATCATGCAGGGTAGAGCCGTGTAATATCTGTCTTCTAGAGTACGCTTCCGATTATTCCAAATAACCGGCTCCCATAGTTTCCTAAAACTAAAATTCATAAAGTAAATAATTCAACAGTTCAAGTTAAAAATAAAATAAAATAAAATCACATTAAAATCATATTTTTTAAAATATCATAATTTTTATTTTAACTTTAAACATAAATGATTAGACTAGTGAAAAAACAATTATATAGAGATTTATTACAAAGAATTCTGATAGCCATCACTTTCATCTCTGTTCCTATCATCAACAAACTATATATCATCAAGATGATGGCTAACTGTTTGATAATTAAATCAACTAAAGTGTTATGAATGGTTTGGGGAGGCTAAACAAATCAGAAAGCTGCCCCATATAGACTTTTCTATAGAACTTTTACAAGTCATTTAGTTGCTATTTATCTCTGAAAATGACATTGAAACAAATATCTGGCACAAAAGTTTTATCAAATTAGCTGGAAAAAATAATACCCAAAAAAAGGAAAATAAAAAGTAATGGCCATTTTTCAATATTCCTTGCTTGTTGTTCGCGTCTTCTTCTTTATTTAAGGATTGTTTGGTGCAGTTTATCCATGCGTTTATAACTTTGTGTTTGATGTAGGGGTTTGTGTTTGATGCAACTTCTATTTGTAGTTTATTAAGCAAAAGTAGTTAAATAAACTGAAAAAAAATTAAGTACCTAAGAAAAATAAGACGAGAAAATCTAATTATCTAAAAGTTATTGGGGAAAAGTACTTTTGATTTTTACTTTCATATTAACTTTCAGCTAATAATAAGTTGTACCAAACAGATTGGTTTCGTATTAATAATGTTAGTACTTAGGCCATGTTTGACAATTAACTAAAATAGCTAAAAAATCAATATAAAAAGTTAATTTATTCTCTTTAATTTTTTACATATTTTTTATAAAAAAAAAGATTAAAAACTCGGTTCTCAGACTGACCCTTAATACGCCATGTCCTTTTACAATAATTAACAAAAGAATAATAATAATAAAAAGAAAAATTGATTTCTGAACAGTCCAATAGCTAGAGAGAAACCTAAACAATGGAAGCGTAATTTTATTGTACCAAAAACAAGAAAAATTTTAGTGATGGATTTTTGTATTTATTGTCAAAAATATTTTTTCTAAATGTACTACAGTGATTTGTACCAAGAAATATAATATTTTTATTTTTATTTTTTTTATTTTTGGTATTGGATCTATAGTAATGGTATTTTCAAAAGGGTTAATTAGTGAAAAATCCATTTCTATGGAGTCTTATATTATTAGTTCAAGGTTAAATATAATATATATATATATCTATTCTGATAAGGACGTGCATTGAAAATTGCCGAAAAAGTCATCGATGGTAAGGTGGATAAATAGGTGACATTGAACAAATAGGTGACATAAGTAAAGATATATGACATTTAAATAGATAATTGAACAAATAAATGACATATATACATATATATGACATTAGAGGTCCATTCTTCTCGGACATATAATATCCTTTTACCCTAAAAAAATAATTTAAGTTTAGGCTTGTTAGCCCAACATTTTCAAAAATGCCTAAATACCCATTTCAAAACTAGATAGATGCAACTTGGGTATCAAAAAGAAATTGGGCCCCAAACAGAGCATGTGGATCCGATTTGTCTGAAATTCGTATTCCTTTTGCTATCCCTTAAAAAATAAAAAAAATAAATAAATAAAAAAAGTCACAACAAGATGTTCATACCAAAAACTTGATAAGAATAATGTACTAATATCATTATTGTAAATAAATTCATCTTTAATAGTATTTTGTTTTGAAGTAAAAGGTTTATAAGGAGTCACATCATTATATTTGAATTTTTTGTTTGTGTAGCACTACTCGTTTCAATTTTAACAAAATTTAATTTAACACAAAAATAAAATTTAATAAAATTTGTTAATGTGTTCAATTTCTAAAAAAATCTTATCCATGGCACACATAAGATATATATATATATATATATATAAAAGAAAAAAAGAGAGAAGAATTCAATACTTGCCTAATACTAGGATTTTCATTTGGAAAATATCATCTGTATTGTAAGTGTTTTAGTATTTGCAAAATGATTTGTAGCACTAAAAAAATTGGCACTAATGCCTCTAAATTTCTATTTTGGGTAATTATTATTTTTTATTTTTTTTTTGCCTTAACTGTTTTTCTATTTTTCCATTTTTGGAATTTCGGGGCATTAGTGCCCCCAAATTCGGGCACTAATCGGAACTCTTTAGTATTTATTCGGCCTTGTAAAATTAGAATTTTATATATGTCTATTCATATGTTTACTACGTTGTTCAAGTATCAGATAAAAATACATAAATGTTACATAATGTATATACATATATAAACACAAATATATTTTTACCTGGTTGTTTGTACTGAAAATAATTGCTCAATCGGATGATGCCATGTGATGATGGTCATGTAAATAAATGGATGTGCATGGTAGCTTTATTGAATATTTTATATTCTAGAAAGTTTGATAATCTACCTCTACAGTGTCTTTTTAGAAGGCACAGTCAAATCAAAAGGTAACACGTGGTGGGAGTGACCCATGAAAATGGAGGTACTTGGTAATTTTATCAAGTATATCTATCATTAGATAATGGAGTGGTACTTTCCAAATATATAAGAATTAGTTTAAAGATATTATTCTATCAATATTTCCAGCAGAATGTTTTCCTACATTTTAGGAGATTGTTGTTAACCATTACCCCATTTGAATCACCATATAACTACAATCTTGGGATTTGGCTTGGTGGTTATGACACGCGTCAATCATCTATCACACTTGGAGTCCAACTACCTATGATCCAATGGCCAGAAAAATGTGACAGCAATTGAACCTCCTACAAATTAGTAAATTCAGCACATGTAGGAGATTATTCAGCATATTTTGATATATTTGGGCATCAAGACTTGGCCATGGGACACATGGCAATCATCTAAAGCATAAGGTTTTCACTATCTATATCATCCAAGGACTAGAATTTGAGGGCCTTAACAACTCCTAAAATGAAGGCTTCTCTTTGACCAAGTATGGAACACTTGGCAACTATCTAAAACTCCACCCACCATCCAACGGCTCATATTTTCAAGAGGATCTAGTCAACCTTATTCATGAGGAACAAACAACCACTTGCATAAAAGAAGGAGGCTATTGGGATAGATGTCACTGCAGGAGGCAATCCAGTACCCCACTTTCAGGAGATCATGAGGGATTTTTAAGAGGTTGTTGTTGATTTCTAGGAGCTAGTGACGATTTTCAAGAGGCTCCAACATCTACAAATACAATAATTGAAGATGAAGCAAACCCCAATTAATCCAACATTCAACACAACTTAGTACATAGCGCAGTGCTATCCTTAGTTTAGCCCTAATTAAATTTAGAAGTAGATGGTGGGTCGTTACACACACAAAAAATAAACATTAAACTACACAAAATTCTTTTAGAATAATGGCAAGTCCAGGAATCGATCCACAGGGACAATTGTGAAATTAAACTAATTTAATTGATAAATTCCTAAATTAATTTTGATGAAAAGAATGATTGATCATAACCTAATTTAATAATGAATAAATTAAACTAAATAATTAAATTATCAATTATAACTGAAAGTGGATTTATTGATTTGGGGAAAAATCTAGGACAAAGAGTCCACCACTAGTCACGTAGATAGGGTTTCCAATTGAAAACAATTATGTTATGGTTCGAACGGATCAATGCTTTGCAACTACAAGTTCAAAGCATTTAACAAGAAAATCATTACGTTCAATGTACGAGCATGAACCATCTCAAGTAGTACGAATCGTTCACTCTAAACTAGGGTAGTGACATGACTCGTCCCTCGTAGTATGATTCGTCTCATACCTTGAATGTGAAAGAATAAAAAACTCTTGTATGGAAAACATTTAACAATTACAGAAAGCTAAATACTTGAAGAAATAATGGAAAGTATATATATAAAACTTCTAAAACACCATACAATTGTTCAAACCTTTACATAATTGAAAATCAAAAAGAAAAATTAATTACATGGCTAGGGTTTCATCAAAACCCTAGAAAAGGAGACTAGCCACTTATGGAGGAGTGGAAGGAGGTAGATGGAGAAGAAGCTACCATGGGAGACATGCTTGAAGCTTCAAGTTCCTCTCCTTTTCAACCCCTAGCCTCCTTTTTTTTTTTGACAAAACAACTTCCGAACCCTATTCCAGCCTTTTTTTATTTTTATTTTTTTTACATTAAAAACTCCATGGAGATTTTAAGTCATCTTCATTGAGATAAAACAAAAAGCAAGAGGTATTTTTTTTTAATCCCTTTGAGCCTCACACAACCTCTTGTTGTAGAGGTCAAATTTTTCCAAGTACATTTATGCACTGTTGCCTTGGCACGCCCTCAAATCACGCAAAACCTCCTGGTTTTGGTCAAAACTTGTGTTTGAGTTAATAAGTATATTTTTGTATTTTTTATGCACGAACATCTTTTGGCACGCCATATGGGACCCATGGAGTTACTAAGGGAAAATGTCAGGAAGAGGTAGAAGAAAGAATCCCGTGGGAGGTCAGTAACTTGGTAAGACATCACCAAATAGTTATGCCTCAACTGCATATCACACTTTTGCGGCACAAAATGCATTTTCTCAAGAGTTGAAAAGTGACATAGAAAAATTTAGAAACTATCTCATTAGGGGGAATCGTGAAGTTTTCCAAGAGATTTCACGATCCTTTAATGAAATGAAGGAGTCCCAATAAGAGCTTACGACGATCATTAACAAGATGGTGGCTATGTTTGCTGCTCTATAGTTTGGAACCATTGGACAACAACTATAAGGCACCGTGCCTAGAAGTCTAGTGATCGACGTTCCAACTCCTCCTGTGAATGGTCAGGGTTCGTCATGCACTACCCTTGTTCCAGGAGGACGAGTTACAGACATTAGAGGACATCTTGTTCAGAAGACCCTAGAGAGAATGACCGATTCTTCTGTCCAACAATCAGGATTCATAGGACTTTAGTAGAAGGTTTTGTCACACCAACATGAAATCTTTCTAACCCATTGTACAATCCTTCTATAGTTGGTTTCGGGGCGCAACATTTGTTTGTCCAACCTCCTACTAATGTATCAAGCATTTCTGGTTTAGAGCCACAATAACATTCTTCTGTGCAGTAGGAGTACTCTCAAGAGTTACACCACACAACAGAAGACATCAAGGATCGTTTTGAAAAAGCAACTCAGGAGATTTCTTGTTCTGTCACTACATCATTGAAGGAGCTCACAGAAAGGTGGGCATGTTTGAAGAAAGTAGGCAACCATTTTCACAATCGATTATCCTACAAGTTCGAGCAATGGGACTACATCTAAAAGGAATTTTGCTCAATGCACCAATCAATGCTCATCTATAACTTCCTGGGGTCTATCAAGGATCCTTGTTGAGCACTCCTACTCCAGGAGATCTTCATTCAAACTCGAGGGGGGCATCCTCCTAGAAGATCACCACAAGGAAGATTTGGCTTTGCCAATGGGCAGGTAAGTGAACAAAGGCCTATCAACAATACCCAAGGTTAACCAATTTGGAGGTACAACCAGTTGTTCAGTCCTTATATGGTTGACTTAGAAGGGAAAAATTAGTTTGCTCAACACCACTTTCATCAACATGCCATAATTCCTTCTTCCATAACTCCTATAGGATTTTATCAGGTTTCATCATTCCATAGCCCAATCCCAAGGGAGCAAGGAGCAGAGGGCGGGGGGCATCCTCGTCACAGGTTGTCAGAAAGTGGGAACGACCTTGCCAAAGTTCCTTGTCCTACAACCAAGCAGGAGATTGAGCCTCACTCTAAAATCAAGTCAAAAGTCAAACTTAAGGTAAGCCAAAACATAGTCCAGAAGATCCAACAAAATTTTCCTCTAAAAAGTGCACAATGGGGTCAAAATGATGTTGGAGAATTTGATGATATTTTGGTTGGAGGTATAAATCTTCTTCTTATATCATAGAAGGTGATGAAGAACCTCCTTCTCCTTCTCTATTTGATGAAGACCTTTTGGTACCTCTCAAAAAAACAAAAAGCATTACATGTGTATGCCAACTTTTGGTTTAGTACATGAAAATTTATACCCACATTAGGTTTGTGGGGCACATAAGAAGAGAATATTATTTACATGGCTTAAACAAAAACGATAAGGTGATTAGAAGAAGTCTCAAGTCACATAGAAGGTTTCATAGGTTGAACAAACATCTCCATTCTTCAAAATGATTCATCAAAAAGTTCAAAGGATGGGTTGAAGGAAGTAAAGAGTATAAATCAAGTAAAAAAGTTCGGTCTATAATAAATTCAGTTTTTTGAGAAGAAATTGCAACTTATTTCATGTTTGAGTAGCCGAATCAAAGTTTTCAAAAGGCCTAATATTAATTTCAAGTCTACCAAGTACTTCAAGCCTTCTAGCCCAAAGAACAGGCCCTAAGATGTAGCAAGCCTCTCAAGCGAAAGTATTGGTCTTTCAAAATGTTTGAAAAGGCCTAATGGAAGTGTCAAGCTTGACCAACATCTCAGACTTTCTGGCACATTGAACAAGATTCCTTTATAGTATGCCAGAAGTTTTATATAGGAGAACTAGCTACGCACTTCAACATTCTCTTGTAAGAAACTCACTCAAGCTTGGTAGAAAGAAATGAGGTCAGAATAGAAGAGCTCAGATGCTGGTTCATGACTGCTTGAGCTTTGTTAAGGAGGTCTAAGATCTTTGTGTATACTTGAGAGGTGTTCAGAATTTAGAGGCTCTTAAAGAAGCTTTGTCAAGTCTATAGAAGGTAGTTCAAAAAGTCTTGATGAAGGCCTATTGAGTTTGTAAGAAGTAACTCAGAAGGTCTGGTAAGGATTCAAAAGGTCCCAATGAAGACCTGTCAAGTCTCTAGAAGGTAATCTAGAAGGCTTGATAGTTTGTAAGAGTAAATCTAGAAGGTCAGATAAGGATAAATGAGTACTTGTTGAATTTCACTTCAAGGGGTCTTAATGAAAGCCTATTAGAAGGATTCCAGAAGTGGCAAACAATCAAACGTCTCCTCTTAATTGAACATAACAAAGGAAACATTTGAGGGTGGCAATGTTTATATCGAAAATGACTGCCCAACCGGATGATGCCATGCGGCGATGGTCATGCAAATAAATGGATGTACATGGTAACTTTATTGAATTTTTTTATATTTTGGAAAGTTTGACAAAACTACCTGTAGACACCTTATTTTTGACTGACCTTAAAACTTAGACGTCATCGCTTGTGCACGCGATGATTGCACATGTTTGTGCTTGTTTCGAGCGCCCGAAGGTCTCAGCTGAGTGCCTTGTCTTTGAACCTCTTAACCCTTTGTGTTTTGGCATTGGTTTTTGGGCCAAACCTCAATGCCACTTGCCTAGGGGGGGAGAGGGCCTTGCTGGCCACTTGTGGCACTTGCTGGCCACTTTTCTCCCTTGTAGGCCACTTGGAGTGGCCGGTCGGCTAGGGAAGGTGGCCAGCCGGCCACCTTAACTGGCCGACAACCACTTTTTCTCCTTTTTAGATATTTTCAGATCTTTTGAGCCAGCTATGGCTCACTGAAACTCATCCTCCATACACGTGTATGGAGGGATGGAGCAAGCCTTTTGCTTGTCTCCTCTATATAAGGGGAGCTTCCTCCCCTTATTTGAGGGTTCAGATTTTCCAGAGCAAAAATCTCCTTCTCTCTCTAGAATTTTCACTCTCTCTCTATATTGTGCTATTTTGAGCCTTAAAGTGTATTTTCTTCACACATTTGCACTAAGACACCTAGTTAAACACCTTCACTTTGGAGCTGAGGTTCATTGGAGCTTTATTTGAGGTCTTTGGATTGCTTTTGGTTCAAAATTGTTGCTGAAGTTGCCTCCTTGCTGCTGTGCTTCAAGGGTAAGGCACTTGTCCCTTTTAAGGCTTTGTTTTGATTAATAGCTTGACCATCTTTGCATGCTACTTTGAGGCTGTTTTTAGCCTCTCAAAAACACTGATTTTAAGGCTTGAAAATGTTGGTTTGAGCCTTGTGTGGTTAGGGGGGTGGTTCCCTTCTTTTACTCTTTGGCTTGTTAAGTCTCTTGAGCCAACTCTCTAAGCTTTTGAATCACCCCTTGCTTGATCTTTTAACCACTGAAACTCAGAGGAATTTCAGTGGTAAAAAGTTGGTTTTGTGGCCCAAAATGGGAGAGGGTGGTCGCCTCTCCTTTTGTCTTGCTTGTATGCCTTGTTGGCCTACTAAGTGAGCATGTATTTCTCCTTTCTTTAAGCTGAGCTCAAGCATGTTTTTGTGACTTTTTGGACTTGTCATAACTCTGTTTTTGGTTGGTTTGGTCATTGGTTGCTTGCATCTTATACTTGTAGTGTAATCCTACTTGTTGGCCTAACATGCTTCATGCTTCATGCCTATCATCCTAGCTTGTGTTAGCTCTATCTCAGCATGTTTTTGCCATTATTTTAGCATGCCTTAGCTCTGTTTCGAGTGGTCTTGGCCATGTGAGACTTGTAGTGCATAGTTGTAGTGTGAATGCCTTGACTAGCTTTGAGTTTTAAAGCCTCTTTGTAACAGGCCCGCAGGGGACCTCGCTACAGCTCGGATTCGATTTGTTGTCACGGTTCTTAATCTGAACCAAAGAGTCCAAATCCGGCAAATCGTTTTGAGAAAACATATTTTTTTTGAAAGAAGTGCCAAACATGGACTGCTTTGCCAGATACAGAGTCGCCACCTAAATATTTTATTTTGGGAAATTTAGGAAACCCCGACTCGTTGTCTAAGGCCACGTGTCCGTCATCACCAAAGTTGCCTCGGCTCGGGAACTTGGGTACGATTGGGGAAGGTCACTTCGTGAGCACCCCCGCTCGCCCGATCAAAGATCGGCCTCTACTAACCATGATATCTAGTTTTGAAAACATTGTGTGCTCTTATTCCGGTTATTAGCCTAGATTTACTATGTGATGCGCACAACATACAAGTATAGACCGGGTCGCCTGAATTGGAACAAAACATTTCATGTTTGTTTTTTTGAAAGATGGTTTGCTACTCGCAAGTAGGCTTAAAATGCAGATTTTGCCACCCTCAGGTGGGCTTAGAAAACATGGTTTTGCCACTATCTAGTGGGCTTAAAACTCACAGTCAATGATTTGCTCTAATCCAAATAACCCAACCTTCACCCACAGGCATTCAGGCAGTTATATCACATAAGCAGTTAGCCTCATGGTAAGCATGCTATTCATGGCAGTCACTCACACTCATGCAAGGATGCTAAAGCATAAAAACTCACTGAGTACTCCAAGCCAAAACAGAAACCGATTAGAAATCCATGCATGATCCTAATTATACAGAAATGCCTAATACAACACATGCAAAAATGCAAACTATAGCAGGCTCGGCTATTCTAAACATGGCATATGGAATGCTACAGCTAACAAGTACTCAACTTGGAATTGAAATACAAATGCAGTTAGTATGATGCGCCGAGCCCGGTGCAAGCAAGACAGATGAATGAATGCAAACAGGCTATCATACTGGATGCTAATTGAAATATGCCCTAATCTAACCATCATAAGCAGATAAATAAAAGGGAAGAAAGACGTGGGGTTGGAAGACATACATCACACTCACCCACACTTATTACAATTATGCCCTCGCGCAGAGGGTCCAAATAAATAGTACAGTCCAAATAATACAATCCAAATAATACAGTCCAAATATGTACAAATCCCTAATTAATTTACAAATTAACTAAGAAAAATAATAAACTGGTATGCAAGCCAGGGACTGTCTTGACTCTTCTCCAGATGATGAATGATGCATGTCCGGGTTGCCTTGTGCAGAAATCCACTGCGATGCCCCAATTAGCCTCTGTTTGCAATTGTTTTTGGAATGCGTACCAAGCTTCGGAAGGCTGTTGATTCTTGATTTGTTGCAACAGAGAGCAACAGAGGGGCATGGCAATGTATTTTCACAAATGTATGCATGCCTCGATCCTTGTGCCACCAATCACGCATCTCGATGCATGATGGCCGAGGAGTTGAATTGCACAACTCAATATGGAATGGATGCACATGAAAACTCAACTAAAACCTAACTCTATCATGGATAATCCGGAGTGTCGGTGACTGGGGAATTGAGACATGTTCCGTCACTCGGAGTACGAAACGTACCTCGTTTCCCGTGCTCGGGCTAACTCCTATCCCGAACACAATGCAATATGCATGACATGCATGAAATGCAACTAAGATACAACCTAACATGCACAATGCTATGAAATGGCATACACGATGCACGAGGTAACATGGCATACGCAATGCGCTAACATATAGCCTAGCATACACAATGCTATGGAATGAAATGGCATACACAATGCATAATGGACTTTCACCAACATGAGTGGACCTCAGCCACACTCACATAAGAGGCCATTAGATGAAAATAAGACAACTCGAAATGCGTGCACACGTGCATGCAAACCGAGGACCGAACCTACGACACGGAATGCCACTCTAACAAGACATAGCAAAACATGGAATATGGCATACTCTCATGCAAATTTCAGAGGCAAAATGAGATGTAAAACAGCCCCGAAACATAGTAAAATGGTACCCGATGCATGGAACGAGTCCCGAAACATGAATTTTGGCGCATGAAATGGCCTATAGCTATGCAATGCATGCAATATTTGAAAATGAAGTGTAAATACAGAAGCAAGGCAGCCCCAAAACAAGCATATTTACAGTTCTAAGCAAGGCCAAACAGCGAACGAAAATGGGGCAAAACTAGCATGTAAAAACAGCCCTACAAGCAAGATAATGAAGCAAGTGCAAGCTGCTGTCCCTAAACAGAGAAGGGGTCTTCTACAATATTGAAGAGGGGCCAAAAATATGATGTTTTACAGTTAATGACAAGCCCCAAAAACAGATACAAGTATGCTCAAAATGCTATGCAAAATAAGGGCCAAAATGGAGATAAAGAAGCAACTGATACATGATGGTTCCAAACAGGTAAGGGCCCTTAAACAATATTGAAGAGGGGTCCAAAAAATGACTTTTTAAAGTTAATGGCCGAGCTCAAAACAGTGTAAAACTATGCCCAAAATGCAATGCAAGATATGGCCTAAAAGAGAGGCTACAACACAAAGTATACAAATGATGCTCCAAAAAGCAATAGACCCTTAATGAAACATGGAGAGGGGGTCAAAAAAAGGCCATTTTCAGTTCGGACCAAGGTCCAAAAACAGAAGCTCAATAGGCTAATAAATCATGCAAAAATGGGGGTAAAATATGGATATCAAAGCAAGTAGCACATGGAGGACTCAAACAGTGATGATCCCTTCTACAATGTTGAATAAGAGCTCAAAATAAGCCTATTTACAGTTTAAAATATGCTCCAAAACAGATTACACATAAGCCTAAAATGCTACACAAGAAATAGGCATACAAGAGGGATAATGAAGCAAGTGCAAAATGGGGGCCTCAAACAGTGGGAGGCCCTTCATGAAACATGGAATAGAGCTCAAAAAAATTCCACTTTCAGTTATGGCCGGAGCTTAAAAGTATAAGCAAGAAGGGCTAAGAAATAATGCAAAAATGAGCTCAAAAGAGGGAGAAAGCAACTCACCCTTGTAGACCAATCCTTTGCTGCCTCTTGGACCAAGCAAAGCTGCCTCCTAGCCTCTGAGAAGACCCTCCTAGCTGCTAGAATGGAGTGGTGGTGTGGTGCTAGGTGGTGGTGAAGAAATGAGTGTAGGACTTGAGAGGTTTGAAGCTTGGAAGTGTAGAGATAGGGGGAGGGGTGTAATGCAAGCTTGAAGCAAATTTTTCCAACCCTAAAACCAGACTTGGGGTGCTGGTTATATAGGCCAAAGAGGGGAGAAAGAGGGGGAAAAAAAAGGGAGGGAAATCACTCCAAGTTTCCCTCCAAAAATTGCCCCCCCGGATGCAGAATCTGGGAGGGAATAAAGTGCATATTTGTGATGTGCCAGGTGTAAGGATGCTGGCCGGCCAGGTATTGGGCTTGAAGGTGGCCAGCCGGCCCTCCCCATTGCCGGCCGGCCAAGGGTAAAAAAGGCCAAGTGAAATTAGTGGCCGGCCACCACAGATTGGTGGCCTCCCATGTGTTCTCAACACAGCCCTGTGGTCAAAAATTGGCAACTGTGAACCAGGAGAGAGAACAACCCACTTTTCAAAGGGGTTCAAAAGGTTCAAATGGAATTACTGGCCGGCCACCAGATATTGGTGGCCTCCCAGATGTGTTCATCACAAATATGGGGGTTAGGGTTGAGGAAAGTGGCCCTAGGGTGGTCAACATTGGCTTTGAAGTGAGAAAAACGGGCGTCGGAGGGTGATGATGGAATATAACTGGTTGCTAGAACAATTACTGGCCTCCCACCCTTCTACGACCTTCCTGGTGATGAAACAGAGGTCCCTGCCAAAAATGAATGAAAACCGATGTAAAATGAAGGTTCGGGGGCCGAAACGCGCAGTCCGAGGCCCCGAAAACCGACTATTAAGCACCGGGAGTGGTATTCGACCACGAAGCTGGTCTCTCGGACCCCAGTGTCCCTTAAAAGGGAGGAAATAAGGTGTGTGCCAAAAACCGGAGCAAACGGAGGTAGTTAAGCGGTCCCGAACCGAGGCACACGGCCGTCGGCTCTGAAAAATCGGAAACCGGGCTCCAAACGGGAAAAATGGCCTACGACCACGAAACGTAGCCTACGGCCACTGAGAGATGATCTACGAGACCTCTCCCTCCCTTCGGGAAGAGAAAACAGAGAAAACGGAGCCTGGTTCGCAAACCGAGGCAAAGCACAAAAGAGTCCGGAAGTCCGGAGGCAAGGCTCGCAGCCGGGACTCCGCAACCTCAGAACGAGCACAATATGCAACATCACCAAGCGCTCAATCGGTGACGTCTGAGTCTTAAGGTCGGTCAAAAATGGGGTGTCTACACTCTTGCATGTTTTACTTGTGATGTTTGCATGCCTTAGCCTCATTTCTCACGTGATTTCAGTGTCTATAGTGTAGTCACATTCTCACATGTTCTACTCTTTCAATGCTTTTGGAGGGTTGTGCCTTATGCCTTGTTCATGAGCCAATACGTATGCATGCTTGTCTAAGCTTTTGGGCTACCATTTCAGCATGTTTTAACCTTTGTTTTGGCATAATTGAGCTCTGCCTAAAGCTGGTTTGGTTGTTTAGGCTATGCATTGCATGCTTCTTGTGTAGTGCTCTTTACTAGTCTTGTGCTTTAGGCCTTCTAGTATGCCTTATTTGTGTTGTTTGCATGATATTTCATCATCTAACAAATAATTTCAGAGCATATAGCCTTGTCATACTCTCATATATATCACTCTTTGAATGTGTTTGAAAGTTAAGCTTTGTGCCTTGCTTGCGAGCAAATGAATGAGCATGCATTTCTTGCTTTTTGTGCCTAAGTTTTAGTGTGTTTTGGCCACTGTTTTGGAGTATCTTAGGTCCATCCATAGCTAGTTTGACCATTTGAGATTGATAGTGCATGCCTCATGTGTAATGTTCTTCACTTGCTTTAGTGCTCTTGGCCCCTTAACATGTCTTGCATGCATTGCTTACATGATAGAGTCTTGTGAATGCCACTTTAGCATTGAAAGGTAAGCATGTTGTTTGCATTGCATTGTGTTTGGATTGGACGTTAATTCAAACATAAGGAATGTGACACGTTTCATACTTGAAGTGATGAAACGTGTTGCGTTTCTCGGTCGCCGACACCCTTGATCATGCATGATAGGGTGGAGGCTCTTCGAGTCTTGTTTACGCATTCACTAACATTGTGCAAGCTTGACTCTTTGGTCATCATGCATTGAGATGCGTGATTGGTGGCTTGAAAGCCGAGTACTACGCTCCTTTGAGCTTGAGAAATGATAAGGAGAGTAGTTGCACATACATTTCCATGCAAATGCATTGCTCTGCCTTTGTTGATCTCTGTTGCAGCAAAATTGGGATTCTGGAAAGGGGAGTGGCTGGCCGGCCACTTGCACTAGCCTGCTGACCACTTGTACTGGCCGGCCGGCCAGTTGAGGTAACCTACCGACTAGTTGAGGTGGCCGACTGTAGACGTCCCCTGAGAACTCCTCGGGCTCCGTGCCTGCGAGGGCGCGAATTCCGTTTTGTTCTCTAGCTACTATAGTTCGGACTCAATGTCACGGTTTTTAATCTGATCTCACAAAGTGCAATGTAAGATTGATAAATCACCAAAGAGTCCAAAACCAGCAAATCGTTTTGGAAAACTGATTTTAATAAAAAAGTGCCAAACATGGACTGCTTTGCTAGATACAGAGTTGCCACATAAATATTTTATTTTGGAAAAATTTAGGAAACCCTGACTCGTGCCTAAGGCCACGTGTCCATCATCACCAAAGTTGCCTCGGCTCGGGAACTTGGGTACGAGAGGGGAAGGTCATGCAATGAGCACTCCCGCTCGCCTGATCAAAGATCGGCTTATACTAAGCATGATATCTTGTTTTTGAAAACACATGTGTTCTTATTCTGATTAATTAGCTAATCTTACTACGTGATGCGCACATTAAACAAGTATAGACTAGATCGCCTAATTTGGAACAAAACATTGCATATTTGTTTGTGAAAATGATTTGAAGTTTGCTACTCGCAAGTAGGCTAAATCGCGAATTTTGATGAATTGTTCCAATTCAAGCAATCCAACCTTCACCCACAGGCATTCAGACAGTTATATCAAATAAGCAGTTAGCCTCATGGCAAGCATGCTAACATGGCAACACTTAACACACGTGCAGTATGCTAAAGCGTAAACACTCACAGTGTACTCCGAGCCAAAACAAAGAACTAGTTAGAAATCATGCATGATCCTAGTTCATGTTAAGATGGCTAATGTAACACATGCGAGAATGCAATTTAGAATAGGCTCGGCTATTCTAATCATGTCATGTGAAATGCAACTTGATACATGTATTCAAATAGGTATTGAAATACAATGCAGTTAGTATGATGCGCCGAGCCCGGTGCATGCAATACAGATGAATGGATGTGCGCATGCAAGCATAAGGTATGCTAATCGAAATATGCCCTAAAACTAACCATCGTAAGCGGTTAAGTAAAAAGGAGAAAGAAATGGGGGTTGGAAGACATGCATCACAAACACACACGCTTATTACAACAATTGGCCCTCTTGCAGGAGGGTCCGAATAAGAAGCTAATTAACTAATCTAAGCTAATTAAACTAATTATTACATCACAAAACTAATTAACTAACAAGCTAATTAATTAAGCTATTACAAATCAAATAAGCAGCTAAACGCATTAACTACTTAAGTACATAACCAAAGCATAAACTAGCTAAGAAAATTAGCTAAGTAAAGCGATAAATCAGGAGCCTCAAAGGGAGAAGAATGCATGCATGCTCAGTCGCCTCGTTCGGAAATCCGTCGCGATGCTCCAACTTGCCTCTGTTTGCAACTGTTCTCAGAACCTTGCACCAAGCTCCAAAAAACTTAAACTCCACCATGGGAACCTGTGGGAGGGTGGCCGACCAGTTGTTGAGGAGGGAGACCACCTGCCGACCACTTTTCTTTACTGAAAACCAAAAAAAGTGGTCGGCTAGCCAGGTTTACTGGTCGACCGACTAGTTGTTGCTGCCAGACTCCATTTTGCTGCAACAAAGAGCAAGAAAGGGCATGGCAATGTATTTGCAAAGTATGTGTGCACAACCACCCTCCCTATCATTTCGTAAGCTCAAGGGAGTGTGGTTCTCGACCCTCGGGCCACTAATCACGCATCTCGATGCATGATGGCCGAGAGACGAAGTTGCACAATTCAATGTAAAATGAATGGACACATAAACACATAAATGCCTAGAGCTCTATCATGTATGATTAAGAGCGTCGGCGACCGAGAATTGAGGCACGTTTCATTACTTCGAGTATGAAACATCCCTCGTTGCTCGTGTTTGGACTAACACCTATTCCAAACACAATGCAACACATAACATGGCATGCACAGTGCTATGTAACATGGAGCATGCAAAAATGCAATGCAACACAAGCGTACAAATATGCAATATGACTTAAGCATGCAAATATGCAATGCAACATGAACAACCTAACAAGGTTAATGGCATGCATACACAATACAATGTAATATAAGCATACACAATGCAAAGAACATGGCATATACAATGCGATGAATCAACATGCAAACAACATGGCATACTCAATATGATAAACTACATGGCATACACAATGCTAAAGGGACTTAAACCAAAAGTGGACAGACTTCAGCCATGCCCAAATCAGTGGCCATAACACCAAAACAAAGGCACAAAAGGGCAAGGCAAACATGCACATGCCTTGGCCTATCAAGTAGGCCTAAGAGCACAACCCTCAAGGGCGCTCAAGGAGTGATAAACATGGAAGTATAGCATGCCAGGGTCCTTAAGGCATGAAGCTAGCAAAGAGCAACACATAGGAGGCATGCAAAACATGGCACAAATGCATGAACCAACCATGGACAGAGCTTAATTATGTCTAAACAAAGACCAAAACATGCTGAGATGGGGGCTCAAATGCCTAGGCAAGATGGCATACATGCTAGGCCACAAACTAGGCAACAATGCATAACACTCAAAGGCACTGAAAGCATGAAAGAAATAGGAACATGGCAGTCCTATATGCTCTGAAATGTCATGTTAAAGGATGCCAAATCATGTACACAACACAAATGAAGCATGCTATGAAGCTCAAAACTTGAAACTAGCATAGGCACTTACACTATAGCTATGCAAAACATGAAGCATATGACAAAGGCAACCAAAAATAGTCCTAGAACATGTCAAAATAAGTCTAGAACATGTATGGAAGGAAGCCAAAATATGCTAGCATGAAGGGCATAAGGCATGGAAAATGCAAGGCAAATAAGGTAGATTACACTACACCTACCAAGACCAAGCATGAGATGGCTTAACCAACAAAATCAGAGTTATATCATGGCAAAATAACCCCAAAAACATATTGAAATGATAGCGAGCAAGCTTAGGCATGAAGGCATACGCAATGATTCATGTTAAGGGGATAAAACATCAACTCCTCAAAGCATGAAATAAGTGAAAGATGCAAGAGCAAGACCATGAAACATGGACTAAAATCACATTCCAAATGATGCCAAATCATGGAAATAGGTCAAGCAATGCATGCTAGTGGACTTGATACACAAAGCTAACAAGCTAGAATGCACTATAGGTATACAAGCATGGCATGCATGACCAAAACAACACAAATCAGAGCTTAAGAATGCTAAAACATGGACAAAAGTTTCTTAGAGTTAAGCCAAAAGCATGTTAGAATGACATGTTAAAGCATGGCACACATTAGGCTAGTTCATGAAAATGCACTACAAGTGCATGGAGCATGCAAGGACCAATCAAAACAAACCTTAACAGAGGTATGACATGGCAAAACATCACCAAAAACATGCTGAAATGGAGTCAACATAAGCTAGAAAGACATGCTACTTCATGAAGCATACAAGACTAGTTTATGAAATTTACACTATAAGTGTCTTAAGGCATGCAAGAGCCAACCAAACCAACCCAAAATAGATCTAAGGCATGTTAAAAAAATACCAAAAACCTACTGAGATGGCCCCAAAACAAGCTAGAAAGACATGCTCAAACACGAGGCACACAAAGCTAGTTTGTAAGATTTACACTACAAGTGTATAAGGCATGCATGGAATGACCAAACCAAGTCAAAAAAGATCTGAGGCATGCTAAAATAGCCCCAAATACATGCTAAGAACAAGCCAACACAAGCTTAATAAACATGCTCAAACATGAGGCATATGAAGCAAGTATTCAAAATACAAGGAGAGGGCATGACCCTCTCCTATTTGGGACCTCAAAACCTCCTCTCCACCACTGAAAATCCTCTGAATTTTAGTGGTAGAAAGGTCATGCAAAGGTGATCCCAATAGCTTAAAAAGAAGGCACAAGAATAAGACCAAACAAGGCCTAAGAGGGGGTATACTACCCCCAACACAAAAGTGACCTTAAACAAACATTTTAAGGGCTGAAAAATAGAACTTTTTGTAGTTAAGAGTTAAGCTTAAATTAGCATGCAGATAGGTCTAAAAGCTTAAGCAAAACAAGGGGTTTAAGGGGTTAAAGGCTCACCCTTGTAGAACCTCTTCAAAACCACAACTCCAGCAGCTTTTCCAAGCTCAGACCAATCCAACAACACCAAAACCAGCTCCTAAGCACCTCAGCAACAAAAGGATGGTGTTTGAGTGTGTGTTTGTGTGTTAAAGTGTGGTAAAATGACACTTTTGAAGCACAAAATGAAGAACAAGAGCAAGATAGATACAAGTATGTATGTATAACTCTTAAGCCTCAAATTTCTGAACCTAGAGGAGGGAGGAGGTGGTTCTCTCTTATAGAGAACAAAGAACAAGCTTGTTAGACAAGCTTTGGCCTCAAAGCCACGTGTATGGAGGATGGCTTTAGTGCCTTCTAGCTATGCCAGCTGGAAGAAAATATCTCCAAAAAGGTGACAAAAAGCAGCCAACCACTTGAAGTGGTCGGCCGACCACCACAAGTGGTCTCCCAAGACAACAATTGGTCGGCCATGGTGGGAGATGGTCCAGAGCATGAAAACAATGCAGTGGTGTGGTGGCCGACCAGAAAAGGTGTCCCAAAGACCAAGAAAACCAGTTGTCAGACCAGGAAATTGGCTGGCGGGAGGAAAAGTGGTCTCCAAGGGGAAGAATTGGTCTCCCACCCTTGTACCACCTTCCAAACAAGGAAAACAAGGTTTGTACCAAAAACAAACCAAAACGGATGCAAAACGAAAGTTCGGGAGGCAAAGCGCACAGCCGAAAGCCTCGAAAACTAGTCTACCGGCACCAAAAGTGGTTTGCGACCACAAAAGTGGTCTCCTGGACCACAGTGTCCCTCTAGGCAGAGGCAACAAGGTGTGGATCAAAAACCATGCCAAACGGAGAACGTTAAGCGATCCTGAGTTAAGGCGCGCGACCGAAGGCTCCAAAAACCAGAAACTGGTCTCCAAACGGGAAAAATGGTCTACGACCACCGAAAAGTGGTCTACAAGACCACTCCCTCCCTCCAAGGAAGAGAAACAAGGTTCAGTCCGCAAACCGAGCCAAAGCGCAAAGAGTTCAGAGGCCCAGAGGCAAGACTCTCAGCCAAAACTCCGAAACCTCGAAACGAGCACAACATGCACAATCACCGAGCGCTCAATCAATGATGTCTGAGTCTTAAGGTCGGTCAAAAATGGGGTGTCTACATCGGCCGGCCACCTGTGGCAAAATTTTCCAAAATGCTCCTGTTTTGGGGCAGATACAACCTGAAAGTGTGTTTTGATGCTCTGAGGTCACCGCGAGTGCAAACAGAGGCAACTCATGGCAAAGTAGTGCATTTTTGGGCGAAGCAAACCGAGCATGTATGTCTCCCTCCCTTCGAGGCCATTTTACTGCTTTATTTAGCTAGTTAATTTGCCGGTTTTGTAATTAATTAGTTAATGTGCTTAGCTAATTTGTTTCATCTTTGTAAAATTCTAATTAGCTTAGAATAGCTAGTTTCAATTCGGTTTGTAATTAATTAGCTAGAGTTAGTTAATTAGTTGGTTTGTAATAAGTAGCTTAGCTTAGCTCTTATTCATTCGGACCCTCCTTCGAGAGGGCATATTGTTATAATAAGGGTATGTATGTGTGTGTATGTCTTCCAACCCCTCTTCTTTCTCCCTTTTACTTAACCGCTTACGATGGTTAGTTTAGGGCATATTTTGATTAGCATACCTTATGCTTGCATGCGTGCATCATACATTTGTCTTGCCTGCACCGAGCTCGGCGCATCATTCAAACTGCATTGAAAATCATTCAAACTGCATTGTATTTCAATACACTTACTTGAATACGTTTCAAAGCATGTTATCAAGTGTTGCAATCATATGCCATCTTAGATAGCCGAGCCTATTTAGTTGCATTTTGCGTGTGTTGCATTAGGCATTGTTGACATAGTTAGGATCATGCATATTTCTAACTAGCTTCCTGTTTTGGCTCGGAGTGCACTGTAAGTGTTTACGTTTTAGCATACTTGCATGAGTGTGCGTGTTGCCATGATAGCATGCTTGTCATGAGGCTATTTGCTTAAGTGATTAACTGAATGAATGCATGTGGATGAAGGCTTCATTGCTTGAATTGGAACAATTCATCAAAACGTGAGTTTTAAGCCCACTTGGAGTGGCAAATCATTATGTTTTAAGCCTACTTGAGGGTGACAAATCCGCGCTTTAGCCTACTTGCGAGTAGCACTTTCAAACCATTTTCGAAAACAAACATTGAATTGTTTTGTTCCAATTCTCGTGATTGAGTCTATACTTGTATGCTGTGCGCATCACATAGTAAGTTAGATTAATAACCGGAACAAGAACACATGTGTTTATGAAAACAACATATCATGCTTAGTAGAGGCTGATCCTTCGATCGGACTAGCGGCGGTGCTCATATTATGACCTTCCCCTCTCGTACCCAAGTTCCTGAGCCGAGGCAACTTTGGTAATGACGGACATGTGGCCTTTAGCACGAGTCAGGGTTTTCTAAATTTCCCCAAAATAAAATATTTAGGTGGCGATTTTGTAATCTAGCAAAGCAGTCCATGTTTGGCGCTTTTTGATTAAAATCAGTTTTCCAAAACGATTTGCTGGATTTGGACTCTTTGGTGATTTATCAGTCTTACATTGCACTTTGTGAGATTAGATTCAGAACCGTGACAGGAGTCCGAACTGTAGTAGCTAGAACCCAATTCGCGGCCTCTCCGAATAGGGGGGCGCGCAGAGAAAGTTCGGGCAGTCTACAATTTCTGGCAACTTTGCTGGGGATTTAGAGAACTTGACTCGAACATCATGATATGTTGTTTTGTCTACACTTATGTGTTTCTTTGCATTGCATTTGCATTGGTGCGCTTAAGTCACAGTGTTTGCCATCTGCTATTCCTGAACGGTTTGCCGGAGGCTTGCTTGGAAAAGCGTGCCATAAGGCTGACCGGTTACTGGCTCTGCCACGATGGAAACACAAACCTCAGTTTTGCTAAGGCACCCTATTTGACCATTCGACCTAGTGCATATCGGAATTTTTAGAGACTGTTCCAAACTAGGACAGGTTGCTTACCCGAATGTAAGTTGTTTGAAACCGCATGCGTGCGTAGTGAAACCCTAGCTCCTGACGAAACTAGGACAGGGAAACCCTACCCTACCATAGGGGTGTTTTGGCTCTTACTTGCTTGATATGTGCTGTTAGAGTGTATCTTTACAGATTGTATGTATCAGTTGCAAGTCTGAGTATCGGTCTGAGGACATCAATATTTGGGGGTATCAGATTTGAGGCAGTGATTTGGGGGCAGAGATCAGTGTTTGAGAACAGTTTGTTAAGCTTATGGTTATCAACTGTGTGTTGTCTCTATCTAAGCTGAAATGCTGTCCGTTTTCTTATTGTTGTTTCCTTATTTTGCTTTATTTTCCTTTTTGCAAGGTAGTATTGCATCATTGCTTTCGAAAAGGCAGATCCCCCCCAAGCACTCTGGACTAGAGGAAGGAGACTTTCCCGATCTGAGGATCTGGTTGGTGGACAACCGGTGTTCATTTTGCTGCCCTCGGTTACTAGACGGAGGTCAGTTAGGCACAAGTTAGCAACTCAACAGTTTCCAATTCAGCGGTCTTTCTCTACCTGACCCGTACGCAGTTGGGTTCAGATTCCCACTCCTATCTTAGAAAGAGAGAACACACTAGAACAGATAGATCAGCCCTTCTTGATCAGTATAAGTATGGAAGAGATGATGCGTCAACTCCAACAGACCATGCAGGCCATGCAGCGAGATGCTGCTCGTCAAGCGGAGGTCACTGCTCGTCAGACGGAAGTTGTAGCCCAACAGGCAGAATTGATTGCCAGGCTTCAACAACAGCAGCAACCATAACAAGCCGGAGCATCTGCTTCGCATCCACCCCCACTCCTACCTAGGGTTCCAACACCCGGGGAAACAGCAAATGTCCAGGAACATATGGACGTTCCAATAGGGCCGATCCCACAGCCAATCCCACCTCAAATGTCTAAAGCACCGGCTAAGCTAGTGGATACACCGTTCGAATTTGAGGTTGACCCAACCGCTCTGAAGGTGAGCAAGCTGGAAAAGCTATTCAAGAGGGCTCAAGGCATTAACTCCATTCCGGACATAGAGGATGGTTACACCGATTCAGCAGTGACATTGCCGGACCGGTTCAAGATGCCACATATAGACCGTTTTGACGGTTCTGGAGATCCTATGGTACATCTGCGGTTGTTCTCAGATATCCTACGGCCAATGGGCCTCTCCAGATTGTAAAAACTATCACTCTTCGGTCGGACCCTGTCAGGTATTGCGACCATTTGGTACGCCAAACTGGAGGACTCAGTGAAAAGGAGTTGGGAGGAGATGGCCGAGGCCTTTGTCGCCCAATATTCATACAACACTCAAATTGAGGTCATGACTCGTGATCTTGAGGTGACCAGGCAAGAGCCGAAGGAGGGCTTTTCTGACTTTGTCACTCGATGGAGGGCCAAGGCCTCTATGATGACAACTCAGCCACTCGAGAAGGATCAGATAAGGTTGGTTGTGCGCAACCTTCAACCCAAGCTGATGCAGAAAATGATCATCTTACCCCTCCCCACCTTTGTTGATTTGCATGAGATTGGGGTACAGATTGAGGATGCCATAAAGCAAGGTCTGATTGACCAGGAGAGGAAATAGCCCAAGAGGGCATTTACACGCGATTCGAATGCAGCCATGAGAAGTGCTACAGCCGCAAGGACTTCAGATGTCGGCATGGTCACCACCATGCCCAAAACAGCTACACCCTTCACCGGTACATCCGGAACCAGCTTGCAACCAGCAAAAAATCCACCCTGGGGGCAGAGGACTTTTACCCCGTTGTATATGCCTTTATCTAAAGCCCTGGGGGTTTTAATCAGAAAGGGGCATCTAAAGTCTCTTGAACCACGCCCACTACCAAATAACCTCCCTCCAACACATAACCCGGCCAAATATTGTGCCTTTCACCAACAGCACGGTCATGACACCGACCAGTGCTTCAGACTGCGTCATGAGATTCAAGATCTCATTGACAATAAGGTGATTGCACCTCTTGACAAGCCAATGTCATCGCTAACCCTCTCCCACAACATAATAACAACCCTTCTCCACCCAGGCAGATAAACCTGATCCAAACCGCGACCATCCCGTATGACCCTAGCATATACATCACTCCTTCCCACCTACCAAAACCTGAGGTGTTCATCCCAGACAGCACAGACTTGTGCATGATGAGCACTTCCCTAACCCAGCCTAAGCCAGTGGTGGTGACTGTCGAAGACAAAGCCGGGGTGACCTTGGAGCAGAATGGGAAGGTTGACTCAGAATTTGAGGGATCTGGGAGCTTTACTGAAGAAGCATATAACCCGTGTGGTTATATAATGTCAATAGATTAGGCCAAGCCAATGGTAGAGTTGCCAACTGGGGTGGAGATCAGTGTGGTCCGGAAGGATGGACCGAGTCAGGGGCTAGATGACTTAGCGGAGTTGGAGGAGGATATTGCCAATCTGCAGTTCTTTAACGAGCAGGATCCGGGAGATGTGAGCATCAACTGGTTCGACCTGAATGGATTGACAGATACCACATGGTGGCTTAGTGACGAGCCAGATGTTGTTGAGGTGCCTTAATCAGAACAGGGTCCGTCAGAGACGGGAACATCTACAGTGGCCGGAATGGCCAAGAATCAGGAGGAATCGCCGAAGAGCACCGGTGCGAAGAATTTTGCTCGGGATTTGGGCAATTTATGTACAGCAGACACTGAACATGAGGCTGCATTGAAGCGACTTGGACAAGAGAAAATCGAGGATGATGAAAGGGCTAGAAAAGCCAAGGCGCCTGAGGGCACAGAATGTATTGTGAGCATAGGAATAGCTACAGCGGAACCGGACAGCTGTCTGTCGGTTGTCGACGGGATGTGGTGGGAAGACGATGACTTGCGTCTTGCCCACATTGACGAGGACTGGGGGCAGAACCAAACAGATGACACTTGGTACACCGAAGAAGTGGACCATATGACCCGAAGTGGGCGGTACTTCAAACCCCCACATTTGGACCAGCCGGAGGCGTCCGGGAAAGACAAGGAGGCAAAAAGAAAAACTGCTAGAGGAGGAAGCTATGCTGAAGCAACTAAAGAAAATTCAAGCAGACATCTCCATCTGAGGACTGCTTATGGCCTTGAGGGTGCATAGACAAGCTGTTCTTTTAGCCATGGACAAAGCTAAGCTTTCGATTGATACAACGCCCGAGCAGTTGGTAGGGTTGGTCTTCCCAGGTGGAGCTTCACTAACTTTAACCTTCACAAACAAAGAACTACCGCCTGCGGGCTTTAAACACAAGCCGTTGTATATCTCTGTGGAGTGTAGGGAGAAATGGATACCGGTGGTCCTGGTTGATACGAGATCTGTAATCAATGTATGTCCGTCACGAACGGCGTATGCTATTGGGTTGAAGCCCGCAGATTTCGTTCCTATAGCCCAGGTAATACGGGCCCATGAAAACACCAGTCAGGAGGTGATGGGAATGGTATGGATTAAAACTCAAGTTGGCCCGGGCCAACAGGACATCGAATTTCATGTTCTGGATGTGCCAGCCATCTTCAATCTACTCCTTGGGTGGCCGTGGCTGCACCAGGTGAAAGCCGTCTCTTCCACCTTACACCAGATGTTGAAGTACCCCCACGGGAAGGGGGTGACAATTGTTTTCAGGGACTCTTCAATACATCCGCCGCCAGAGGTTTCTACACTAGTTCTGGAGATTGAGCACGGCGTGGAGGATGTCTTTCTGTCAGGATTCACCCTAGCTGAGGCCTGGGTTATACAGGATATGCTGGCCGTTGATGAGGGGCTATACGTCAGTGCACAATCTATCTACCTCATGAACAAGCTTCAACACATGCCCGAAATGGGATTGGGGCGAAGTGGCCGGAAAGGGCGTCGCGACATCGACCGAAGTGCCGTATAACCCATATACCTTTGGCTTAGGTTACTCACCTACCAAGGAGGATTGGGCAAGGAAAGGAAGAGAAATGGTCGGAAGAGCCATAGCTAAACAAGCCGGGAAGCACTATGAGTTAGTGTATAGACCTATCCAGGGGACCCTAAACGGACGCTTTGTCCAGGAGGGGGAAGACTTCCCATTTTGTGGCTTTTTGGAGCCCTGACTGAATTTAGAGAAGCGGCTATTGCCCGGCTTCGAAATCTTTTTTGACCTTCAGTTGTCAGGGGATAAAGTTGCCGAAGAGCAGACAGACCCACCAGCTGAGGCTGAGCAATGCAAGGAAGATGAGTCTGAAAGCACAGAAATTGAGATAAGGTAGCGCTGGCTTGTCTCCTCTCAGATCCTCAGATCACACCAGAGTGCTTGGGGGATAACTTCTCAGTTTCCATGATCGGGGATCAAGTGGCTGTGGGCCCATCTTTTGGCATTCTCGATGTATCCATCGCCCCCTCCCTCGTCTGGCAATACGAGGAGGGCTTTTTATCGAGTAGTTCTGGGTTAGGTAGTGAATCGAAATCTGATTCTACAGAATTTGTGGAGTCGGAATCAGATTCCAGTTCATTTGAGTTAGAGTCAGGTATTCCTGGGGGTGATAACCCGAATGTCGCTATCCTGTCCAGGTCGTCTTTTTCTTTTTCCTTTGAGTCGGTTGTAACCGAAGAATCAGATGATTTGGAAGTTAATGAGAATGGTATTGTTGTGGCTTTTGAGTACTTTTCCGTGCCTTTAGTTTATTGCATAAATCATGACTTTCAAAATTTTGATGAAAATGACGAGGAAGAAATTCCTTTGGTTTTGAAACACTTGATTGATCGAGAGCAGGAGACGTTTGTTAAGCCTTTGGTTGATGAAATCACCTCAATTAACGTTGGTATTGAGAAGGATCTGTGGTTGGTCCAAATCGAGTCCATGTTGTCTTCGGAGGAGCGCGAGCGCTTAGTCGCTTTATTAAAAGATTTCAAAGATGTTTTCGCGTGGTCCTACGAAGACATGCCTGGAATCGATCCTAAGATTGTACAGCATCGGATCCCTCTTGACCTAGAGGCCCGACCTGTTAAACAGAAGCTCCGAAGAATCCACCTGGATTGGGCTCTGAAGATCAAAGAAGAGGTCACCAAGCAGATTGATGCAGGGTTCTTGTTGGTATCTGAATACCCTACTTGGTTGGCCAATATAGTTCCGGTGCCAAAGAAGTATAGCAGAATTCGGGTATGTGTGGACTTCAGAGATCTGAACAAAGCCAGTCCGAAGGACGACTTTCCTCTGCCGCATATCGACGAATTGATGGACTTCATTACTGGGCATGCCCTGTTCTCGTTCATAGATGGGTTTTCAGGCTATAACCAGATCTTGATGGCACCCGAAGATAGGGAGAAAACCGCTTTTACTACCCTATGGGAAACCTACTGCTATAGGGTGATGCCGTTCGGTTTGAAGAATGCTGGGGCTACTTATCAACAGGTTGCAACTACAATCTTGTACGATATGATCCACAAAGAGGTAGAGGTGTATGTGGACGACATGATTGTCAAGTCCAAGGAAAGAGAGGGCCACTACACCACCTTGAAGAAATTTTTCCAATGGATCAGAGAGTATCGGTTGTGACTGAATCCTCAGAAATGTACTTTTGGTGTTACAACAGGGAAAATGCTGGGGTTCTTGATCACACAGAGGGGCATCGAGGTCGATCCTTCCAAAATCAAGGCCATCTTAGAAATGCCACCACCAAGGACTGAAAAGGAGGTGTGAGGCTTTCTAGGTAAAGTGCAATTCATAAGATGGTTTATTGCAAAATTAACATTGACTTGTGAACCACTGTTTGGTCTCCTGAAGAAAGGAAAGAAGTTCCAATGGGATGACCGATGCCAAGTTGCTTTTGAGCAGATCAAGAAATATCTACAGAACCCACCTGTGTTGTCGCCGCCAGAGCCGGGGAAACCGTTGATTCTATACCTATCAGTGACTGACACGACAATGGGCTGCATGCTTGTGCAGGAATCTGAGGATAAGGTGGAGAAGGCTATCCATTACCTGAGCAAGAAAATGCTGAAATACGAGACCTGCTACACGCCACTAGAGAAGGCTTGTCTAGCCTTAGTATGGGCTACCAGGAAGTTGAGGCACTACCTGTTAGCTCACTCTGTAATACTGGTTTTGAGATTAGATCCCATCAAATATCTCTTTGAGAAACCAGCACTTACGGGTAGGCTAGCCCGTTGGTTGCTTCTGCTTTCCGAATTCGATTTGAAGCACATGACGCGCAAGTCTGTGAAAGGGAGAGCGGTAGCGGAGTTCCTAGCTGATCACCCAGTGAAAGGGGATGAAGCGGTAGAATATCTTCCCAGATGAGGCCATTCTGCATGTTGAGAAGAAACTTGGACTATGTACTTTGACGGAGCGTCAAACCAGTATGGGTATGGGATAGGGGTGTTGCTGATAGCACCTGACAATTCCCGCATACCCTTAGCCTTCAAGCTCCGGTTCAAGGTATCGAATAATGAAGCAGAATATGAGGCATATGTTGTTGGACTAGAAGCGCCCTGGAACTAGGGGCAAACGGTTGGATGTCATCGGGACTCGAACCTTGTTGTATCTCAAGCTAAAGGAGATTGGAAAGTTAAAGAAGAAAAGATGAAGATCTATCACCAGACCTTGGACGTTCTGATTCCTCGGTTTGAAAACTGAACTTCGCTCATCTGTTAAGAGAGAACAACAGGTTCGCTGATTCTTTAGCAACTCTATCTTCTATGATAGACATCCCTTTTGGAGTCGGATGCGTCCGATCATCATTGAACAAAATTCGTGCCGGCCTACGATTGATTGTTGCCATAGATGAGGTACAAGATCAGAACCCCTGGTATTACGATATCTGGAACTTCTTGGAAAAGGAGGCTTATCCACCAGGGGCAAATGCCAAAGATAAGAGGGCAATTCGAGAGAATGGCTGTTCAGTTCACTATCTGCCGGGGTAAACTGTACAAGCGGGGTTATCTTGGGATGCACAAACTGTGTGCTGATGCTGAAGGATCCAAGCACCTGATGGAGGCCATCCACGGAGGAGAGTGCAGAGCGCACATGAGTGGGGTGATGCTAGCCTGGAAGATCCTTAGACAGGGTTATTATTGGTCAACCATGGAGGAGGATTGTATTGGCTTTGTTCGGCGATGCCACAAATGTCAGATCTATGCAAACCGTAAGAACATTCCGCCGTCGAAGCTATACAATATGACTTCGCCATGGCCATTTTCAGTTTGGGGGATTGATGTGATTGGAGCAGTCACTCCGAAGGGGTCCAACAAGCATGAGTATATTCTGGTAGCGATAGACTACTTTACGAAGTGGGTTGAGGCCCAATCTTACGCGGTATTGAAGGCGTCGCATGTTGTTAATTTCATCAGGAACAACATCATCTGTCACTATGGAGTCCCGAATGAGATTATTTCGGATAATGGTTCCCACTTCAAAAAGGAGGTGATAGACTTGTTGGAGAAATAAACGTGGCTTTTCATAAGTCATCCACATATCGGCCGCAAACCAACGGAGCTGTTGAGGCCCCACAAAAGAACACAAACACATTCTGCAGAAGATGGTGGAAACCTACAAGGACTGGCCAGATAAGTGCCATTTGCTCTTTGGGGCTACCGACTTCATTCGAACTTCTACTGGGGCAACTCGTATTCCTTGGTCTATGGGATGAGGCTGTTCTGCCTATCGAAGTTGAGGTTCCGTCATTGCGGGTAATGGCTGAGTGCCAGATTGCTGAGGCAGATTGGCAGAAGAGTAGATTCGAAGAACTCATGCTGTTTGATGAGAGAAGGCTGAAAGCACTGTATCACGTCCAAGGTTATCAACAAAGAATTGCTAGGGCTTTCAACAAGAAGGTTAAGTCTAGGAATTTGAAGGAAGGGGATTTGGTGCTTAAAGACAACCGAGCTCCCATCCACGACCCTAGGGGCAAGTTCAAACCTAATTGGACTGGTCCCTACATCATTAAGTCTGTCTGGTTGGGTGGAGCTGTCATTCTGATAGATTTAGATGGCCTTGAGTTTCTCAGCCGATCAACATGGACAAGTTGAAGAAATACTATCCCTGAGAGGCTCGCTAGGCCGAAAACCCGAAAGGGCGACCTAGGCAAAAATTAGAGCATGAAAAATTTGAAATAATAAAAATTGAGCTCGAAAGGTTGAAAACCCAGAAATGATGGCCTTGGCAAAAGTTAGTGCACAAAAGGAGAGTGTTAATACACGAGTGAACCTAAACCGAACTACGTAAGGCTTGATTCCCATCTTCGGGATACGTAGGCAATTTCATTCTGAAGTCCAGCCATAAACACTTCCAAGATCAACTTTGTCCATGTGATTGTTTTTGGCCATCTTTGTCTTTTCTGGATCTAAGAGTTCGGTTGTGATCTCCAGTGCAGTGCTGTTCAGATAAGGGGCAACTTTCCAGTTATTGGGATTCGGGGTTGTGCATCTCGAGGATAGAGCTCAGGAGTGTCCAGTTGTGATCCATATCGAAAATGGTTTTAAAAAGTTTTAATAAAAGTTGGTTTTGCTCAAATTAATCTTTTTACAACTTAGACCATTTTCGGACCATAGTGGAAAATTTTTAGTACCCACAACTCTCAATTTCATTGATTTCATTACAGAGTTCTCCCACTATTGAATACAAATTAAAGTTGCTTTATTACATTCGAAAGAAAACTTGAAAATACAGATTAAAGCAATAAACTCGGGGCATAGTCAAGTCAGGTGTTCCTGCGCCCCCTCCCAGAGCTTGTGGAAGCTTCGAATGCTAAAGTAGGCCCGGTTTGTGCTTCTTCTTCAAGCCAGGCTATGTACTCATCAGAAAGGGTGCAACTGAAAATGGAGCGGGGGCCAGGAGTTCTCTCGTCCTCCATGCTGTGGCATACCGAGCTAGATGTGAGCCTCGACTGGAAATGCAGTAGGGTACTCTACCCTATCTTCCGGGCAAGTCTGATCATGCCCAAACTAACGCCGAAATTTGAATGGGAAGTAGAAGACACAATGTGTCAGGCCAATAAGCTGAATGCCTGGCTGGCGAGACATGCTGTAGCTCATTGCCGGCAGATTAAGCCAGGGGCAGCGCCAAGCAATGTTGACAGTGGATAGGCTGCACATCCATTCGCACCACCATCCCTCGTCTGGGGCATCGACTAGTCGTTGTCGGAAGAAATAGCCGTGTGCTGAATATGCTGGGCATGAGTCCACCACTCTCAACTTGTCTATCAACCATATCTGGGAGGGATAAAAATAAGAGAGATTAAAGAATAGAGAGGTGTGCGTGGAGAGAAAAGAGAGAAGGGTTTTGAGAGAAAAACGGAGCCTGAGGGCCGAGTGATGTGAGGAATACACATGTGAGTAGGGAGGGAATTACCTGCAGCAGTAGTGGACTCCCCGCGAATCTAGTTGTCTCCCAACAATGGAAGGCATCTAAACCCATCAGTGTCTCAGCTAGTGTCATGGTAATGCAGCTCTTGCCCTCCTTCAACCCTTGGGCAACCTCAATTAAACGGACATTGGACCCTCCGAAGCTTGGGGCAAGCAAGAAGTGAGACAACATGCATAAACAGAGGGCGTGTCGCCGAAAACTCTGCAAAAAGATAGTCGCCGCGGTCACTGGTGTCAGAAAACCGATGTATCAGTCTCAGAATGTCCAGTTCTCCGTCGCGAATCAAAGATTGAGCGTCATGCAATGTAAGCCCATACATCCGTCCTAAGGCTTGGATGTGGCCAAAGCGGAACTGGGGCAATATCTCTTCATTGCGCTGAGATTCCATTAAAGCTTGGAAATCTTCAAAAGTGGGACATATCTCTTGTCTACCAAAGCTAAAAACATGAGTTACCGGATTCTAACACCTGGCCGCGACATGGAGGAACGGAAAACGTAGCGGGGTGCGGCTCAGCGTGAATAGTACGTTTATTCTAAAACCCCATAAATTTAACTTTTTCGAGCCATTTAAGCTTGCAATCCAATTTGTGAGGTTTTGGGCAAGAAATACTTCCATTTGGGGCCAAATGGAGTTGGAATGAGGAACTCATGAAGTTGGAGCCTTTATAGAAGATAGAGCATTGAGTGGAGGACAGATGGCAGAAATCTAGAGATTCCCAGAATTACTGGCCGGTCGACCAGTTCAAGTAGCCGACCGACCACCTTAACTGGCCGGCCGGCCACTTAAGTGGTCCACAGAAGCAAAAAGTGGCCGGCAATGGCTATAAGTGGTCGGCAGCCACTATTTGTCCCCAGCAAATTTGTCTTGGTCTGTCTATGTGCTAGGAGTGCTGAAAATCTGTGTTTTGTTCCACTCTGGATGCGTTCTGCTGTGGTTTTGTCAACTTATCCTCAAGTTTGTCGCCTTTGCTTATCGAGTTGTTGAACTTTGCTTATCAAGTTATTGCAATTTGTTTATCGAGTCGTTGTTTTGCTTATCGAGTTGTTCTTTAAGTTGTTTTGTTTTGTTTGTTGTGTCAGTTCACTACCTGACTGTGCAATAAACAAATGTTCAATTTCCATCAATCTCATTTTTTTTGTGCAAAATGGTGCGATGCGATGCTTAGAATACAAATGCAACACTTTTTGATCAAAAAGCTGTTTTCATTCCATCATGGTTTCTCTTTACAAAAAGTACAAAGTTTTAAAGAAAATAAAACTCCCTAAGGCTGTACAATGTGCAATACTAAAGCAAAAAGAAAACAAAGCAAAAAGCATATGAATCGGTGACATCCAACTCAGGACTGAGAGGCCCTCTTCATCCTCTTCCTTGACTGAGAGGACTCTGGAGCATTGTCGCCATCAGCACCGCTGTCTGAACCAGTGTCATCTCCGCTCTCATCCTCGGAGCCCCCCTTGGCTGACTCTGATTGAGGACTCGCTGCCTCCTCGTCCTCACTAGACTCGTCGTCATCCCCGCCTCTGGTAGGCCTTCTACGTCTCCCTCGGCTATGTGCTGCTGGAGGTGGTACTGAAGGTCCTGCCACCACTCCTGCTGGGGCACCTGATGGAGCTGACGTCTCGAAAGGGATCTGAAAAAAGGGAGCTTGTCAGAATGTATTAATTGCGATATATAGCAGATGCAGTATACTAGATGCAAGAGATGATGTGCTGTGAGCAGTGTATGGGAACAGTGTGTTAATGCAGTGTTTTAGTGCAAAGTATCAGATCAGCGTAGTATGGAACGGTGTAAATGCTAATGCATTGGCAGAGAGTTTCATGGCATGAAATGCAAGTTGAAGAAAGATTACCGAGATCCCGTAAAGGCTGAATAGGTCCAAGCTCGTCTGCATCATCTCTGTCAAGGACGCTACTAAGTCAAGAGCCTGTCCTGGGTACTCAATAGGTGCCTACCAGTGCATTGAAGAGATTAGTATTCCATAAGGCATAATTGAAATGAAGTAAATATGCGGAATGTAAAGGTTGGTACATACCGGGGTCCGGCCTCGAACTCCAGCAAGCGCACGCCCGGCCGGTGCAGGCTCGATGGGGATCTGGCAAGTCTCCCAAGAACGTCTCCGGTAAGTCAGCGAGGTAGGCAAGTCTGGCCATCTGACACTCTGTCTGGTGGTGGACATCTCCTCAGCTCTGCCTCTCTGTGCTCGAGACCTGCTCATCAAGGGGGCACCCGCGCTCTAGCCCTACTTGACGAAGCAGTAGCAGCTGTCCTCCACGCAGGAACGCGAGCACCTGCCAACGGAGGCATGAGGTATGTCTCGATGTAAGCTGTGTAGTCCCCCTCCCCAATGAATCGATCTGCATCCGCGCCCTGCATAACATCAGTGAGCTCCTGAGGGGAGATGCTCTCCGTGTCCCGCATAGATGGTGGAGGTGGCAAAGGGATCAACTGTAACTGCAAGCCTAATGTCTGGCACCTAAAGTGCTCACCTAAGAACCAGGCTCGGCCCACTGGTCCCTTGAACAAGATCCAGTATCGAGAAGCGCCTTGAGCCTCGGCAAAGTGAAATCGGACAAACTCTGGCAGTGCCTCCCAGGGCTGCCATGTAATCTGTAGACAACAAATGCATTAGTTGGCAGTAGATATGTAAAGTGAAGTAAAGCTGAAAATAGGAAAAACTGTGAGCTTTGACTTACCTCAGTCACATGCACGGTGTCAAAATACTAGCGTAAGTATGTAAGAGTCTCCTGGGCCCTCGGTCGGCACTGACCATCGTAGCGAGATGAGTAGGGTACATCAGGGGTGTCTCAACCTCTAGCTCAGGTGTAAGCGCTGGGAAATAGGCGTATGCCCATAGCTGTGAAAAGTAAGACAATGGCAGTGAGAATACAGAATACAGAAAATGCAGAAAGTAGAGTATGGCACAGCGTATAGAAAGTACAAGTGCAGAGCAGAGTATAGACTATGTATGTGCAGTGCGTAGTGTGTGTAGTGTACAGAAAGTGCAAAGCAGAAAGCGCGGTAGAGAATGTAAAGCAAAAATGTAAAGCATACCTCCCAGGCTTGCCAGTACCGCCTACTCTATTCCGCTCCTGCGAGAGGTCGAGCTCATGTAACAATAAAGGGTAGCAGGGCCTGCGCCGCCCCAGTCATAGTGCTGCACCTGAGACAGGTCCACTAATGCGCTCAGCAAGTATAGCCCCACTGTGTTCTCTTTGTCGGCGAACAGGGTAGTGTCGAAGAGGAACATAAGGAAGCCTCGAGTGTACTGCTCTGTCTCCTCTACCGTTGTAGGCTTTCTCCCTCTGAAATGGTCGGCGAACCAGGTATATCGGACTGAGCCCGATGATCGGTAGACGGGTGGGTGTGCTCCCAGTAGATGCGTCCAAGCTGCCTTCCACTCACCCATATCAGCATCATATGGGATCGGCTGGCCTCCCACCTCCAGGCCCGTCAGCATAGCGAAGTCGTATGGGATCATGGTCAGGTCTCCAGTGGCAGAGAAATGGAAAGAGTTGGTGGTGTCTCACCATCTCTCTACCAATACGCCCAAGACAGTCCGATTCGCAAAGAGACGCGAAAGCCCCAAACAGAACAGGCCAAACCCTGCCTCGTCGATATTTTACTGGACACCGTCAGGGAGCTCCAAGTACCGCTCCCTCTCCATGGTCGACCCGTACCCACGGGTGAAACGGGAGTCAACCTGTGTGAATGAGCAGAGATGCAGTGTGTATGAGTGTTCAGAATGAGCAGAGATACAGTGTGTGTGAGTGTTCAGAATGAGCAGAAATACAGTGTTGGGAATGTTTAGAATGAACAGATGAAATACAGTGCAAAAAGTGTGAGCCTATGCAAGAAATGTAAAGTACATCGCAGAAATGTAAAAGTACAGTGTGTACCCCTAGTGCGTCGTGGGATAAATGGGACCCCAGCTCCCGTAACAATAGATCCGCAAGTGCACGCCGTGCAAAGTCAGTGAAATGAAGAACTGTGCTAGGTGGTAGCACATGTACCTCGGGATGGTACGTTGTAGGGTCGAATGGCCGGACTCGGGGTGGCAATGGGATGTGCTCCGACTCCTCCTCCATCCTTGGAGGATCCCCACCGTGTGGCACGTCATCTGCCATCTGAAAAGAGGGTGAAAGATAGAAAAAATGAGCAAAATGGGACGAAAATGCAAAGCAGTCAACAAAAAGTCAACTCTCGAGAAGAGAAAAAGTCAAAAAGTCAAAGCTCGAGAAAAGGGGGGCAAAACTCAAGTCAAAGTTGGGGGAAACAAACCTCAAATGGTGGAAATTGAGGAAAAGGCTCCGAAAACAACTTTTGTTCGGTTCAAAACGAAGAGAATCGAAAGTTTTTCTCGAAGCAACTTCGCGGGGGCATTGGAACACGCGTATAAAGTGCAGATCTGAGGGGAAAAAAAGGTCTAGGGATGAAGAACAAGGGTTTTCAACAATGGGTGTGTGAGAAAAAGTGTTTGGGGTTTGAGTTTTTAAAGACTCGTGTGCAAAAGGTCAAAACTGCCTCGATTTTCTTAAACTGGCCAGCCGGCCAGTTTTTGTGGTCGGCCGTCCACTCAAGTAGCCGGCAGTTGAGAAAAGTGGCCGGCAATATTTTAAAGTGGCCGGCAGGTGCCCAATGTACTCTCTAAGTGTTTTCAGACTGTTATGTGCCCTTGGGTTCCAAGAAGTGCAAGGAATTCTTAAAGTTTGATTCAAAACGCCTTTGCAGAAGTCAGAATTGTGTTCTTTGTACGCGGTGATCATCGCTTTTCAACACATATAAGGTGTATCCTTTTTTTTTTAACATGGTGTAACTCTCCGAGAGGTAAATCGGGAGTTACCTTTGAATTGTCTCTATCATATGTTTTTGTCGTTGCATAGAATGAACGTTGCTTTCATCGTTGCATTTTGAATTGTTACATTGAACTTGCATTACCCTGTTGCATCGAATATGCATTTCCATGTTTGCTAAGGCATGTATCTTGCATTGAATATGCACTGTTGTTTATCTTGCATTGCATATGCATCGTTGTCTTTCGTCTCGCATGAGACATGCATTGTATTGTATTGTATCTATCAAGTTTCTTTTTCAGAGGCACGATATTGTATGTACGGTTCATTCAGAGGAAGCCCGGGTAAAACCATTCCTCTCATTTATTCTGTCGGTTAGAAACACTCGGGTATGCCTGGTGTTTACACCAATACCTTGTTAGAAGCATTGGGACATATTCCGATGTTTATATCACTCTTCAGTGCTTGCACTGCTTGCTTTTCCCTCTCTCGCGTGTGATACGCTGAGAGGTGTTGCCTTTCCCTCTCTTGCGTGTGATACGTTGAGAGGTGTTTTCCTTCCCTCTCTCGCGTGTGATACGCTGAGAGGTGTTGCCTTTCCCTCTCTCGCGTGTGATACGTTGAGAGGTGTTGCTTTTCCCTCTTTCGCCTGTGATACGCTGAGAGGTGTTGCCTTTCCCTCTCTCGCGTGTGATACATTGAGAGGTGTTTTCCTTCCCTCTCTCACGTGTGATACGCTGAGAGGTGTTGCCTTTCCCTCTCTCATATGTGATACGCTGAGAGGTGTTTTCCTTTCCTCTCCCGCATGTGATACGCTGAGAGGTGTTGCCTTTCCCTCTCTCACGTGTGATACGCTGAGAGGTGTTTCCTTTCCCTCCTGCGTGTGATACGCTAAGAGGTGCTTTGTTTGAGACCTCGAGTTCGCCCGACAGTCGCTTTCAGTCTTTCCTGCGTGAGCCATAGTTAAGATTGCATAATTTTCTTACATCCTTTCTGCATGAGATGTGGTTTGGTTTGTATTTATTTTCTTGTGTGCGAGTTTGCTGTAACATTTCTTTGCATAACATTTGCATCTAGATGTTTCTTTACAGCCCTCTTTGCATAATCATAAGTTATGTTCTGCATTGTGCATGCCATTTGCATTTTGCCCTTGCCTACGGGCTGTAGACACCCCATTTTTGACCGTCCTCAAGACTTGGACGTCATCATTTGAACACTCGATGATCATCTATGCTCGTGTTCGTTTTGAGTTCTCGGAGGTCTCGGCTACGTGCCTTGCCTCAAGATCTCTCAACTTGTCTGTTTTGTGCTTGGTTGTGGACCAAACACTTCTGTTTTTTCTTCTAAGGGAAGAGGTTGGCTTGTTTGTCATCCCCTCAATCCACCGGCCAGGGCATGATGCCATCGGCCCCTTTTTCTTGCCATCGGCCAAGAGTGTTGGCCGATCGGCACTATATTTGGTCAGCCGGCATTTATGTTGGTCGATCGGCCATTTTTGGTAGCCGAACCCTGTTCATCTGCTTTATGCAGATATTTTGTGCCAGCTAGTGCAGCTGGCATCCACAATTCACCCCTCCATACACGTGTATGGAGGGATTTGCCCTTTGCTTAGCTTCTCTTGGAAGCTTTAGAATTTGAACTTCTATAAAGAGGGAGCCCCTTCTCCCTCCTCCAGGGTTCAGAAAAATTAGGTTAGGAGAGTTAGATATAGTTTTGTATCTATACTCCCTTGTTTGATCCTATTTTTGTGCTCAAAAGTGTAGTATTGTCTTACTATTGTACACAAACACACACTAGAACACCATCCTTGGTTGCTGAGGTGCTAAGAGGTTGATTTCAGTGTTCTTGGGTTGGTTTGAACTCAGAAAACCTGCTGGAGCTTTCTTCTTGAAGATGTTCTACAAGGGTGAGTTCCTTGCTTTAGATACCCCTTTATTGCTTAAGCCTTTAGCCCTTCTTGCTTATTGTTTTAAGCTTAACTTATAACTGATAAAAGTTCTAATTTGTCTTGCTTTAGAACTTTGTTTAAGGTCATTTTGAGGTTTGGGGTTGTTCCCCCCCTTTTAGGCCTTGTTAGGCCTCGTTTTAGGCCATCCCTTTTGGCCATTGTTCTTAGCTTTGCATGACCTCTCTACCACTGAAATCCAGAGGATTTTCAGTGGTGGGGAGGTGGTTTTGGTATCCTAAATAGGAGAGGGTTATCCCCTCTCCATGTTATCTTTAATCCTTGCATAAATGGCTTATGTTAGTATCATGTTTTCTTAGCTTGTTTTAGCTTCATTTCAGTATATATTAGGCTTTGTTTTGCCATGATATAGCACTGTTTTGACTTGGTTTAGACATACCATGCATGCTTTGTATACTTGTCTTGTAATCTCATGATTTGCCTTAACATGTACCTAGCATTTAGACTACTATGCTTGCATGTTTTGGCCTAACTCCATGAAGCTTTTAGCCATGTTGTGACATGCTTAAGCTCTGATTTTGGTCTTCTTGGTCATGCTTGCATTGTTTTGTATAGTTACCATGCAATCTAGCTTGTTAGCTTTGGGTGCTCAAGTCATTAGCATGCTCTATTTCGACCATTTTAGTGGTTTGGCATCACTTGTTATGCTATTTCAGTCCATATAGTATGCTCATATGCTTGCACTTGTAACTTCTTTAATGCTTTAAAGAGTCGGTATGTTATGCCTCATGAATGTATCATTGTGTGTGCCATTATGCTTAGGCGTTTGGGATGCCATCTAAGTGGGTTTTTGGGCTCATTTTGACATGCCATAACTCTGTTTTTGGTTGCTTAAATCATGCCATGTTTGGTTTTGATAGGTGTAGTGTAATACCCTCTTTGGTAGCCTTGCATGCCTCATGTTTTGGCGTTGTGTTCTAGCTTGTGTTGGCTAGTTTCGAGCTTGCTTTCGGTCTTGTTTAGACCTGCCTTGGGACTGTTTTAGGTCCTCTTGGCCCTTTGGGGCTTGCTTTGTATAGCCATGGTTTGAACCCTTTGGTTAGTTTCAAGCTTTAAGCTTTCTTGCATGCTTTGCTTATGTACTTTGGTCGGTTTGGCACCTCTCCTAACATGATTTCAGAGCTTAACATGTTTGTCACATGTCCATGTTTATCCTCTCCTAAGTGTGCTTAAGAGTTGTTCTACTATGCTTAAGTGTTAGGCCAATTGGCATGCATGTTTGTATGTGTTTTTGTCCTCATTTCCATTGCATTTTTTGGCCACTGATTTGGACCTATTTGAGAGCTGTCCATTTTGGTTTAAGTCCATCCCTGCATGTTGTTGCATGCTTGCTTTGCATGTTGTCATATGCTTGTTGCATATTTGGTAAATTGCATGTTGAAACATGCTAGTTTAATTGTGCCATGTTACTTAGTCCATAACATGTTGTTGCATGTTTAAGTGGTATTGCATTCGGCATGCTTTTGTTAAGTAGCTTTGCACGTTTTCATATCTCGTCCCTTTACATGTTGTCACATGTTTGCCTTGCATGCTTGAAATGTCCATGTTGCATTTTGCATGTTTGTCTAAGTTAAATTGTATTTGGCATGCCTTGTATGGCATTGTCGTTAACATGCTCATGTTGTATTAGTCTTGCTTGCATGCATGCATCCTTTGCCTCTTGATCAATCATGATAGAGTTTTGGGGGCTCATTATGTGTTATGTGCATTTCACTTGATATTGAATTGCACATTCGGCACCTTTGGCCATCATGCATTGAAATGCGTGATTGATGGCCCGAGGGTTGAGAACCATATTTTCTTGAGTTCCTGACATGATAGGAAAGGTGGTTGTGCACATATTGCTTTGAAAATGCATTGCCATGCTCTGTTTGTCCTCTGCTGCAGCAAAATAGCATTCTGCACGAAGAGATGGCCGGCCGGCCATCTCCAGTGCCGGTCGGCTAAACATTGTTGGCCGAGATCCTTTCAAATGGTCGATGACCACTATGCCTTGGCCGATGGCCATATCTCTTGGCCGATGGACTCCCAGCATGTCCCCAAGGTGATTCAGAAGTGTCACAGAAGTTGGCACAATTTTCAGAGGTATAGAGCAATGCAAACAGAGGCAACATGAAGCATGGCAATGGATTTCCGAGCGAAACCGATCAAGCATGCATCTATCCCTCTTCCCGAGGCTGCTTTACTTGCTTTCGTAGCTTAGTTAATTTGTTAATTAGTCAAGTGCTGTGTAATTAATTAATTAGCTTGTTAGTTAGTTAATTTGTATTATTCTTTCGGTCCCTCCGTCGAGAGAGGCATAATTGTGTAATAAGCGTGCGTGAGTGTGATGCATGTCTTCCAACCTCCACTTCTTTCTCCCTTTTACTTAACCGCTTACGATGGTTAGTTCTAGGGCACGTTTCAATTAGCATCCTTATGCTATGCATGTTTGCATCATTCATCCGTATTGCATGCACCAGGCTCGGCGCATCATACTAATTGCATTGTATTTCAATTCTAAGTTGAATACATGTATCGAATTGTCCCATCTCACATGTCATTTTAGACTAGCCGAGCCTATTCTAGTTGCATTTTGTATGTGATGCATTAGCCATCTTAACATGGACTTGGATCATACATTGATTACTAACATGTTCTTTGTTTTGGTTCGGAGTGCACTGTGAGTGTTTATGCTTTAGCATCTTGCATGTGTGTGAATGTTAACATGAAAGCATGCTTGCCATGAGGCTAATTGCTTATGTGACATAACTGCCTGAATGCCTGTGGGTGAAGGTTGGATTACTTGAATTGGAACGATTCATTGAAATTCGTGTTTTAGCCTACTTGCGAGTAGCAAACTTCAAACCATTTCCAAACAAACGGATATGCAATATACTTGTGTGTTGTGCGCATCACATAGTAATTCTAGCTAATTAACTAGAATAAGAACGCATGTGTTTTCAAAAACAAAGATATCATGCTTAGTACAGGCCGATCTTTGATCGGGCGAGCGGGGGTGCTCATAGATGACCTTTTCCAATCGTACCCAAGTTCCCGAGCCGAGGTAACTTTGGTGATGACGAACACGTGGCCTTAGGCATGAGTCAGGGTTTCCTAAATTCCCCCAAAATAAATATTTAGGTGGCGACTCTATATCTGGCAAAGCAGTCCATGTTTGGCACTTCTTTCTTAAAAATCAGTTTTCCAAAACAATTTGCCGGATTTGGACTCTTTGGTGATTTATCGGTCTCGCATTGCACTTTGCAGGATTAGATTTAGAACCATGACATTTGAGTCCGAACTGTGGTAAGCAAAGCCAAGGGCGCGTCCACACGGGCGCATCTGTTTTATTGTCTTGCCTGTTTGTCTAAGTCTTCGGCCTTGTCAAAAATGGGTCGTCTCTAGGCTTTGACATTCACTCCCATCATTTTATGACTTCCGAGTACTGTCAAAGAGGGGATACTGTAGACACCCCATTTTTGATTGACTTTAAGACTCAGACATCATCGCTTGTGCACGCGATGATTGCACATGTTCGTGCATGTTTCGAGCGCCCGAAGGTCTCGGCTGAGTGCCTTGTCTTTGAACCTCTTAACCCTTTGTATTTTGGCCTTGGTTATTGGGCCAAACCTCGATGCCTCTTGCCTAGGGGGGGAGAGGGCCTTGCCGGTCACTTGTGGCACTTGCCGGCCACTTTTCTCCCTTGTAGGCCGCTTGGAGTGGCTGATCGGCTAGGGAAGGTGGCCGGCCGGCCACCTTAACTGGCCGGTAACCACTTTTTCTCCTTTTTAGATATTTTCAGATCTTTTGAGCCAGCTGTGGCTCACTGAAACTTATCCTCCATACACGTGTATGGAGGGATGAAGTAAGCCTGTTGCTTGTCTCCTCTATTAAGGGGAGCTTCCTCCCCTATTTGAGGGTTCAGATTTTCCAGAGCAAAAATCTTCCTCTCTCTCTAGAATTTTCACTCTCTCTCTATATTGTGCTATTTTGAGCCTTAAAGTGTATTTTCTTCACACATTTGCACTCAGACACCTAGTTAAACACCTTCACTTTGGAGCTGAGGTTCATTGGAGCTTCATTTGAGGTCTTTGGATTGCTTTTGGTTCAAAATTGTTGCTGAAGTTGCCTCCTTGCTGCTGTGCTTCAAGGGTAAGGCACTTGTCCCTTTTAAGGCTTTGTTTTGATTAATAGCTTGACCATCTTTGCATGCTACTTTGAAGTTGTTTTTAGCCTCTCAAAAACTCTGATTTTAAGGCTTGAAAATGTTGGTTTGAGCCTTGTGTGGTTAGGGGGGTGGTTCCCCTCTTTTACTCTTTGGCTTGTTAAGTCTCTTGAGCCAACTCTCTAAGCTTTTGAATCACCCCTTGTTTGGTCTTTTAACCACTGAAACTCAGAGGAATTTCAGTGGTAAAAAGTTGGTTTTGTGGCCCAAAATGGGAGAGGGTGGTCCCCTCTCCTTTTGTCTTGCTTGCATGTCTTGTTGGCTTACTAAGTGAGCATGTATTTCTCCTTTATTTAAGCTGAGCTCAAGCATGTTTTTGTGACTTTTTGGACCTACCATAACTCTGTTTTTGGTTGGTTTGGTCATTGGTTGCTTGCATCTTATACTTGTAGTGTAATCCTACTTGTTGGCCTAACATGCTTCATGCTTCATGCCTATCATCCTAGCTTGTGTTAGCTTTATCTCAACATGTTTTTGCCATTATTTTAGCATGCCTTAGCTCTGTTTTGAGTGGTCTTGGCCATGTGAGACTTGTAGTGCATAGTTGTAGTGTGAATGCCTTGACTAGCTTTGAGTTTCAAGGCCTCTTGCATGTTTTACTTGTGGTGTTTGCATGCCTTAGCCTCATTTCTCACATGATTTCAGTGTCTATAGTGTAGTCACATTCTCACATGTTCTACGCTTTCAATGCTTTTGGAGGGTTGTGCCTTATGCCTTGTTCATGAGCCAATACGTATGTATGCTTGTCTAAGCTTTTGGGCTACCATTTCAGCATGTTTTAACCTTTGTTTTGGCATAATTGAGCTCTGTCCAAAGTTGGTTTGGTTGCTTAGGCTATGCATTACATGCTTCTTGTGTAGTGCTCTTTACTAGTCTTGTGCTTTAGGCCTTCTAGTATGCCTTATTTGTGTTGTTTGCATGATATTTCATCATCTAACACATAATTTCAGAGCATATAGCCTTGTCATACTCTCATAGATATCACTCTTTCAATGTGTTTGAAAGTTAAGCTTTGTGCCTTGCTTGCGAGCAAATGAATGAGCATGCATTTCTTGCTTTTTGTGCCTAAGTTTTAGTGTGATTTGGCCACTATTTTGGAGTATCTTAGGTCTGTCCATAGCTGGTTTGACCATTTGAGATTGATAGTGCATGCCTCATGTGTAATGTTCTTCACTTGCTTTAGTGCTCTTGGCCCCTTAACATGTCTTGCATGCATTGCTTACATGATAGAGTCTTGTGAATACCACTTTAGCATTGAAAGGTAAGCATGTTTTTTGTATTGCATTGTGTTTGGATCGGACGTTAATTCAAACACAAGGAATGTGACATGTTTCATACTCGAAGTGATGAAACGTGTTGCGTTTCTCAGTCACCGACACCCTTGATCATGCATGATAGGGTGGAGGCTCTTCGAGCCTTGTTTGCGCATTCACTAACATTGTGCAAGCTTGACTCTTTGGCTATCATGCATTGAGATGCGTGATTGGTGGCTTGAGAGCCGAGTACTATGCTCCTTTGAGCTTGAGAAATGATAAGGAGAGTAGTTGCACATACATTTCCATGCAAATGCATTGCTGTGCCTTTGTTGATCTCTGTTGCAGCAAAATTGGGATTCTGGAAAGGGAAGTGGCCGGCCGGCCACTTGCACTAGCCTGCCGACCACTTGAACTGGCCGGCTGGCCAGTTGAGGTAGCCTATCGACCAGTTGAGGTGGCCAGCCGGCCACTTGTGGCAAAATTTTCCAAAATGCTCCTGTTTTGGGGCAGATGCAACCTGGAAGTGTGTTTGATGCTCTAAGGTCACCGCGAGTGCAAACAGAGGCAACTCATAGCAAAGCAGTGCATTTTCGGGCGAAGCAAACCGAGCATGCATGTCTCCCTCCCCTGGAGGCCATTTTACTGCTTTATTTAACTAGTTAATTTGCCGGTTTTGTAATTAATTAGTTAATGTGCTTAGCTAATTTGTTTGATCTTTGTAAAATTCTAATTAGCTTAGAATAGCTAGTTTCAATACGGTTTGTAATTAATTAGCTAGAGTTAGTTAATTAGTTGGTTTGCAATAAGTAGCTTAGCTTAGCTCTTATTCATTCGGACCGTCCTTGGAGAGGACATATTGTTGTAATAAGGGTGCGTGTGTGTGTGCATGTCTTCCAACCCCTCTTTTTTCTCCCTTTTACTTAACCGCTTACGATGGTTAGTTTAGGGCATATTTTGATTAGCATACCTTATGCTTGCATGCGTGCATCATACATTTGTCTTGCCTGCACCGAGCTCGGCGCATCATTCAAACTGCATTTATTTCAATACACTTACTTGAATACGTGTTTCAAAGCATGTTATCAAGTGTTGCATTCATATGTTATCTTAGATAGCCGAGCCTATTTAGTTGCATTTTGCGTGTGTTGCATTAGGCATTGTTGACATAGTTAGGATCATGCATATTTCTAACTAGCTTCCTGTTTTGGCTCGGAGTACACTGTAAGTGTTTACGCTTTAGTATACTTGTATGAGTGTGCGTGTTGCCATGATAGCATGCTTGCCATGAGGCTATTTGCTTAAGTGATTAACTGAATGAATGCCTGTGGATGAAGGCTTCATTGCTTGAATTGGAACAATTCATCAAAATGTGAGTTTTAAGCCCACTTGGAGTGGCAAATCATAATGTTTTAAGCCCACTTGAGGGTGGCAAATCCGTGCTTTAGCCTACTTGCGAGTAGCACTTTCAAACCATTTTCAAAAACAAACATTGAATTGTTTTGTTCCAATTCTCATGATTGAGTCTATACTTGTATACTGTGCGCATCACATAGTAAGTTAGATTAATAACCGGAATAAGAACACACGTGTTTATGAAAACAACATATCATGCTTAGTAGAGGCCGATCCCTCGATCGGGCGAGTGGGGGTGCTCATGTTATGACCTTCCCCTCTCGTACCCAAGTTCCCGAGCCGAGGCAACTTTGGTGATAACGGACACTGGCCTTTGGCACGAGTCAGGGTTTTCTAAATTTCCCCAAAATAAAATATTTAGGTGGCGACTCTGTAATCTAGCAAAGCAGTCCATGTTTGGCGTTTTTTTGATTAAAATCAATTTTCCAAAACGATTTGCTGGATTTGGACTTTTTGGTGATTTATCAGTCTTACATTGCACTTTGTGAGATTAGATTCAAAACCGTGATAGGAGTCTGAACTGTAGTAGCTAGAACCCAATTCGTGCCCTCTCCAAAAAGGGGGCGCGCAGAGGAAGTTCGGGCGGTCTACACTACCTCTAAGGTGTTTTTTCGAAAGGCATAACCAAATGAGAAGGTGACATGTGGCAGGGGTGACCCATGAAAGTGGAGGTGCTTGGTAATTTTATCAAGTATATCTATCGTCAGATAATGGGGTGGTAGTTTCCTAATACATAGGAATTAGTTTAAAGATATTATTCTATCAATATTTCCAGCAGAAGATTTTCATACATTTTAGGAGATTGTTGTTGACAATTATCCCCATTTGAACCACTATATAACTACAATCTTGGGATTGGGCATGGTGGTTACAACACATGCCAATCATCCATCACACTTGGAGTCCAACTACCTATGATTCAATGGCCAGAAAAATGTGACAGAATTCAGCATATTTATTCGGGCATCAAGACTTGGTCATGGGAGGCAATCATCTAAAATAGAAGGTTTCCATTATCTATATCATCTAACGACAAGAATTTGAAGGCCTTAACAACTCCTAAAATGAAGGCTTCTCTTTGACCAAGCATGATGTAAAGCCCCAAAATAAATAGACATGCGAAAGCCACCATTCTATATAAACATATGACATTATAACATCAGAGTCACTTAATTCCATCCAAGAATATACAACATGCTCGACATATACATTGATACAACAACATTAACCTTAACACATGATCAAGAATAATACTTGAATCATTGCAAAACAATGCCTTAGAGGCTACAAATTTCCAAGGCTTAGCATGGTTACATAAAAAGAGTTAAAACTCAATACAAAGAAGCCTTTGTCTTTAACATAAAACAAAACCACAACCAATTGAGCCTCAAGCTCCAAGATCCTCACGGAGGCATGCCAATCCACCTAAAAATGGTTTTCCATGTAGGGTGAATATAAAGCCCAGTAGAGACAATCTTAAAAACATGTATGATGCTTAACAATGTCACAAGGTGAATGCATATGCAATGCCATGATAATATATTGGTTTTCTTGTTTGAAACAATGCTATGCAAGAGTTTCAAAATCACATTTCTAAGACTTTCTATTAAAAACTACACAATCGTAGATACAATGGATAAATCTCCAGGGCTAGCAGTTAAAGAAATAGTAAGCTGTACAAGCTAACTATGCCATTTTACTAGGATTATTCGGATGGAATCGGCACCTACCATGCGGGTTTTTGGTCTTACACCATGGACACACAAGACAAATTAATTACTAAACCCCCTTACAACTTTACCATTTTATTTACCCTTTCCAAAGACACAGTACATGTATTTCCAATCGAATAATTCAAAACATTAAAATCTCTAGTTTACAAATCCATGATATACACAATGCTGACTGTAAACAATTCCATTTCCTAATCAACATGCAATTTTTAACACACGACAATTCTATCATTCACCGATAGGAAAAACAGTTATCTCTAATGCAATTATTAAAACATAACAACAATAACAACAATAATAATAATAATATCCAAAATGATATCAAAGCCGGAATCTAAATGATTTATACAAAATCTCCATGATTCCCAAAAGCAACATTCACACTTCAAAACCAATCATATAGTTTTCCAACAAAACCATTTCAAAAGGAGTAACCAATACTCGATATTTCCTAATAGTTCAAAACATTTTGCAACCAAGCTTCCATTAATCAAAATCTCACAACATTTACAATTCATTCATTTTCCAACAAAACATCCAACACCCTGGGTTTTGATAAACTTTTGGAGATTCCTTTCCAAAATATAATTTTTGTCCAAAAACCTCCTTACACAACAACTACTAGCGTACCAATTTCAATCATAATCGAAAATAAGAGTTTTTTCCCCTAAATTGTGCATTAATACATATATAATCCAAAACCTAGTTTTTTTTGAAATCTCATTACTAACAAAGATAGCATATAACAAGGCTAAGAAACATACACACTATTAAGCAAATCCCTACCTCAAAGCTAGAAGAGAAGAAAGCCTAAATCCCGACGAAAATGCAAACTCTCTAGATCAAAACAAAGCCCTCAACACCCTCTACATTAAAGTCTTAAGTACTAGGGGTAAGAAATGGGTAGAAGTAGATGAAAACCAAGGTTTTGTGGATAAGAAACTCGAAAATGGCGGAACAGAAAAGAGAGAAAGAAAAAGATGAACTCCAAAAAGACATTTTCTACTTTTCGTGGGTATATATAGAATCAGTACATTGCTGGTGCGAACATAAGATCGGGCATGCGAACAACCCCTTATGGGCACGAGCTACAAATCGTGGCCCCTCATGGGCCATGCACTTTCCTTCTATACACTGACCTGAAGACGCAATTTGGTCATAACCCATCGCGGGCGCAACCATTAACAAACCACATTGTGGACGCGATCAGGACCATCACGACCACCACTAGCTAAACTAGACTAACTGCTCTTAGGTTTCAAGGTTCTACACTAAGGTTCCCGGCAACAAAAAAGACCCAACACAAAGAAGACAACCCATAATAGGTGTTAACTCAAAACAAATGAATATGAAAGGTCGAGTTGTAACTCGGATTGTCATACATGGGAGACTTGGCAACCATCTAAGACCCCACCTACCATCCAACGACTCATATTTTTAGGAGGATCTAGTCAACCCTATTCATGAGGAACAAACACCCACTTGCATGAAAGGCAGAGGCTATTGGGACAGATGTCATTACAGGATGTAATCCAGCACCCCACTTTCAGGAGATTTGAGGGATTTTCAAGAGGTTATTGCGGATTTCTAGGGGCAACCATGATTTTCAAGAGGCTCCAGTACATATAAATACAAGAATTGAAGATGGAACAAACCCCAATCAATCTAACATTCAACACAACTTAGTACATAGTTGTAGACACCCCATTTTTGACTAAGCCTTAAGAATTGGGTGCTCCCATTTGAGTTCTCAATGACGAAGATGAGATGTATTAATCTTACAAAGTTTTACAATAAAAAAACCTAAAGATTGAGCTTTAAACCATCCAAATGCCTGTTTTGGACAAAATATTGTCTGACCAAAATAGAAAACTCTTTCAAAATGAGTTTAGTGGTTCAATTCCGGATACTACCACAATGTTTTGAGGCTTTATTTTCAAAATCAAAGTATTGTATTCTTTCAAACAAACGGACCAAAGAATATAGTGAAAATGAATAAAAGGGATGAAATCCTCTGAAATACCTGTTTCTTCTTTCAAATCAAGCTAACCTTTTCTTGTTGATCTGACAATGTGCTTTTGATTGGCCGGACACCATATGTTGGCCGGTCAAAAATACGCTTAACCGATTACCAAGTCAAATGGCAAGCTGAATGTTCTAGGTACAGAGCATTTTTAGGAATTTCAACTTGTCCAGTACACTTTCCACAAATATCTTAGATATTTACACCCTGAGCTCTATAAGTAAAACTTGGCAGCTCATTTCAAAGGGTTGAAAAGTTTTGCCCAAAGTTGATATGAGCCTCTTGATCGTTCCTCTCTTAGCCACATTTTCTACTTACCACCCTTTGGCTTTGGACATCAAAACTCCATTGAAGCTTGATCCTAAGCTCCTTTCTAAGACTCTTGGACAAGTGGCTTGAGGGAATAAAAAGGGAGTTTGTGAATAAAAAGGACTTATCCTCCGAGGAGGTGATATTCTCACATCCGTAATCATCTTTCTCTCTTTTCTTCTTTATTTCAAGCTTTGTTTTCACTATGTAATTGTTGTAGAGATGTAATAAGTCCTCGTGGATGTGGAGAGAGTAGATTTAGCCACCTATCCATTGAGTTGATAACTTTTTCTTTACTTTCTTGCTTTCATTGGTTTCAACTTCTAGTTTTTATGTACCTTGGACCCTTGTGAATGTGTTTGGGAGTAGCTATTAGCCATCCATTCACAGGTTCAATAAGTAGAGTAGTTTTTCTTGTTGTTACACTCCTCATCTTCACCTATCCTATCTCTCAAGTGTATCAATCCATGTGTTTCAACTCCTTACTCAATGTCAATGAGTGCTAGGGGTTGTTTCATAGGATTGCTTGGGTGATCCATGGGATTTGATGTTAAGAAGTGGTGTCCTTACCTTTTCATTGAGTATTTTGAGAAGTAAAACGAGAGATTTTAGGTCAAAGGAACTTGAAACCTCCCTTCTCAATCATTTGTGAACATAGAAAAGGGTATAACCACCCTTATTCTATGACTAGATGAGGAGTTTTTAATAAATTTGATGAATCCCTTGTTTTAATAAGTAAAGCTTCCACCAAGAAATGATTTGCATTAATCAACACTCTCCACTTGATAGCATGGATTTGAGTATTAATTTTCCCTTATTTACAATGAGAAGATGTAGGTTCCTATCTATTTTTAAGGCTTGGATTTGTTCTTATTTTTGATTTATGTAGATATTGATTTATTTCAAAATATCTATTGTGTATATTTGTTTATATCATTGTTGAGGGTTTTAGCCTATTTATCTCTTCCTCAAGTAATCCATGTGAATATAAAGGATACATGGGATGAGCACTCTTCACAAAGTGTCTTTTGGTTTATGTTCTGGAACTTTTGCACTTACCTAAACCCTAATCGGAAGAAAAATTCAGCCGGCCACTTTCCTGTTCAACCAACCCATTTTGTGTTTGACTGGACATCTGCTCCCAAGAGCAGAGAAAACAGTTTATGGGGAGTGTTCTCCTGGGTGGTTCTAGAGCTCCTGGATGGTTTATTGGATTTATGTAACATGATTTGTTAGATTCAACAGTAGTTTAGCTAAATCCATTCATTATTGTAATAATCTCCCTCTCTCTTCCCTCCTTTTTTATTCGAATTGTTGTAATAACTTCCAACCCCACGTCTTTCTAACTCTTTTATTTATTTGCTTTCCGTGTATATTGTACAGTATCATGTTTTATTTATCATACCTATATATTGCATCCATTTTTCATACATCCAAGTCTGGTTCATCTGTATCTATGAAATTTGTTATTTTTAAAAATGAGTACATGCGTTGCCTCATGTCTTGAGATGATATCCATGTCATATCTTCGTATCCAGACTCCTAGGCGCATGTCGTATATGTATGGCATTAGTTGATTGTATGTAGGATCATGCATATGTACATACCAAAACGTTTCTTGGGACTCACCTCAGAGTACTATGTGAGAATTTTTGGCTTTGGTTTTAGCATATTACATGCGCATGTTCCTTATTACATCTGTTGCTATATCATGAGGCTAAGTGCTTAGATGAGATATCTGTTTGAATGTTAGTGGATGGTAGTTGTGTTGCTAGTATTGGAATGTAATTGATTCGAATGCTTCTGAGTTTGAGTGCAAAGGCTTTTTAAAAAATGCATGAAACCAAAGTATAACCAAAATTAGTGACACAATCTATATTTGATTACCTCAGATAGTAATGATAGCATTATTAATAACCGAAACATAAATACATATTGATTATAAAAATCACGTCATGACTTAGTAGAGGCTGATCTTCTGATCGGGTGAGGGGGTGGTCAATTAATGATGTTCTCCTTTCCTACCTAAGTTCCAAAGCTGAGACACTTTGGTTATAATGGGCGGTGGCCTTTGGCACGAGTCATAGGTTTTCTAATTTTCTCAAAAGCTTAGGTGGCGACTCTGACATATGGTAATGTAGTCCATTTATAACAAATGTTTTTGTAATAAAATAGATTTTCTATAAAGGTTGCTAAATCCGGACTCTCATTTTCTATTTCACATTGCACTAGTGATATCAGATTAGAAATCAGCAGTCTGAACTTTTGGGTGCGCTTGGTAACTCCAAAGGCATCCCACAGTTTCTGGCGACTTTGCTAGGAAGCTTAGGAGAACTTGACTCCTTCATGATGTGGATTATATTTTCATATATGCACACATATATATATATATATATATATGTAGACACCTCATTTTTTACCATCCTCAAGACTCAGACGTCATCGCTTGCACACTCAATGATTATGATTGAATGTTTTCGTTTAGAGTGCTCGAAGTTCTCGGCGGAGTGCCCTGCCTTTAAGCCTTGAAACCTTATCTGTTTTGTGCCTTGTTTTAGACCAAAACCTTGTTTTTGCTTGCTTGGAACTTTTGGTGACCTATCGGCCACCACCATAGGCTGTCAGCCATCGATAATGGTTGTCGGCCAGGGGTGTGGCCGATCGGCTACCAGTGATGGCCGATGACCACTAATGCCTTTTTCCAGATATTTGTTGACAACTGTGCCAGTTGTTAGCACAATAAGCTGCATCTCCCTACACGTGTACGGTGGGATGTTTCTAAGCTTAAGAGTGTTTTTCTATAAATATGGGGGTTCCACCCTCATTTTGAGAGGTTAGCAATTTTGGAGCAAAATTCTCCCTCTCTCTCTAGATTTCTCTCTCTCTCTCTCTCTCTCTCTCTCTCTCTCTTACAAATTTGTGTGTGTATGCTTGGTTTCTCTACACTTTAGCCTACATCCCCTAAACCAAATTCTCTCACCTTTGAGCTGAGATTACTTGGGGCCTTCTTTGAGTTCTTAAAGGAGGTTTTGGCTTGAATTTGTGCCTAAAGGTGTTCTTTGCTTCAAGAGGTAGAAAACTAATCTTGTTAGCTTGCTTTTAATACTCGTTTTACCATCTATTTCAATTGTTTTTGGTCTGGTTTTGACCCATAAGAAGCTCTGTTTTTGTGACTTAAAAGTGGTGGTTTGAGCCCTTTTTTAAGTTAAGGGTGATCCACTCTTCTTGCTTCTTTGCTTGTATAGCTTTTGTGCTTTTCATTCATCACTTTCAAACCAACTTTTTTGGGCCTTTTAACCACTGAATTTTAGAGTATTTTCAGTGCCAAAAACTTGTTTTGAAGTCCAAAATTGGAGGGGTTAGCCTCCCCTTCTCATGTCTTGTTTGCATGCCTAGTTAGCTTCAAATGTTAGCATGTTTTTCTAGCTTAACTTAGCTCAAGTCCAGCATGATTTAGTCTCTAAAATAACCTATTTTAGCTCTATTTTGGGCTGGTTAGTTTGTTTGAGTCTTGTTTTGCATAGCTGTAGTGTTAATTCCTTCACTAGTTTGGTGTTTTAAGGCTTTAACCATCATTGGTGTGAGTTGGTTGCATGTTTTTAGTGCTTTTATCATTCAATTTCAGCACATACAATCTCTGCAATCTCCCTCATTTCTTCATTTTTTCATTTGTTTTGAGGGCTGTTTCAACCTTAGGGTTGTTTAAGCTTGAGGTTGAGGCTCATGCTTAATGATTTAATCCTCCTTTGAGGGTTCATTACCAACGACATGAAGCTTCTCTCATGCCTTAAACTACCCCTTGGTTGACACTTCTTTCACTTTAGAAGACACTCACCAATGGACTAATTTACTAAAGAATGGTTTGGAAATTAAAATGAGTAAACAAAATTGGCAAGTAAAAGTGTGCAAGATAAGCATTCTTTGTGTTGCATTGTATGTGTGCAAATCGGACGTTAATTTGAACACAAGGAAAATGGAACATTTCATACTCAAAGTGATGAAATGTGTCATTTTCCTAGGTCATTATTGCCCTTGATCATGCATGATAAGGTGGTGGTCATGTTGGTCTTGTTTGTGCATTTATTGAACTTGTACAAACTTGGTTCCTTAGCCATCATGCTTGGAAATTGCTTGATTGATGGTTTGAGGGAGAAGAGTTTATCTCCTTTGAGCTTGTGTGATGATAAGGAGGGTAAACAGTACAAACAATCTGTGAGAATACACTATTTTGCTCTCTGTTGCAGCATAGAAGTGTAAACCAGCAGTGGCCGACCGGCCCCTTGTCCCTCTTGTCGTCCATCAGTGATTTTTGCATAATGTGATGGCAAGATGAAGTAGAGGTGTTCTGGAAGTTGGCAAAATTTTCATTGATCAAATGTGCAAACAGAAGCAGCAGCAAGGCAGTGGCTTTTTGGGTGTAGAATTGAGCATGCGCATGCATATCCATCACTTCCCGAGGCTAAGTAGTTGATTACTTAGTTTACTTGCAATTGACTTGTAATCCTTTAATTAGCTAAGTAGTTAATTAGATGTGATGTAATTATTTAATTAGTTAACTAGAATAGTTAATTAGTTTCGGTTTGTAATTAGTTTTGGTTTGTAAAAATTAGTTAGCTTATTCAGTCGGACCCTCCTCCATGATGGCGTAATGTTGTAATAAGTGTGCGTGCGTGTGTGTATGTCTTCCAACCCCACGTATTTCTCCCTTTTATTTAATCGCTTTCGATGGTTGGATTAGGGACATATTTTAATTAGCATATCGCATGCTTGCATCCATTCATTTGTCTTGCATGCACCGAGCCTCAGCGCATCATTCAAACTGCATTGCAATTTCAAATATTTCTTTGAATATGTGTTTAATCGCATGTTGTTCAAATCGATTCATATGCCATATTAGTAGCCGAGCCTATTAATTGCATTCTTCGCATACGTTGCGTTAGACACTTAACATAGTTAGGATCATGCATCTTTCTAACTAGTTTCTATTTTGGCTTGGAGTACTCAATGAGTCTTTACGCTTTAGCATACTTGCATGAGTGTGATTGCCATATTGCCATGATTAGCATGTTTGCCATGAGGCTATGTGCTTAAATGATTAATTGCATGAATGCCTGTAGATGAAGGCTTGTTGTTTGAATTGTAACAATTCAACAAATGTATGTTTTAAGCCCACTTTGTTGAGTGGCAAATCATGTTTTAAGCCCACTATGTTTCTTGGCAAACCCTCATCTTTAAGCCCACTTGAGGTGGCAAATTCAAACTATTTTCGAAAACAAACATGAGTTGAATTGTTCCAAATTGAGCAAACTAGTCTATACTTGCTTGTGCACATTACATAGTAAAGCTAGTTTAATAAATCGGAACAAGAGCACATAATGTTTATAAAAATGCATATCATGATTAGTAGACGCCGATCTTTGACCGGGCGAGCGGGGGTGCTCAATTCATGACCTTCCCCTCTCGTACCTAAGTTCCCGAGCCGACGCAACTTTGGTGATGATGGACATGTGGCCTTTGGCACGAGTCAGGGTTTCCTAAATTTCTCCAAAACAAAAAATATTTAGGTGGCGACTCTGTATTTGGAAAAGCAGTCTAATTTTGGCATTATTTGATTTAAAATCGATTTTCCAAAAAGGTTTGTCGGATTTGGACTCTTTGGTGTTTATCAGTTTCACATTGCACTTGTGAGACTAGATTCAGAATCGTGGGAGTCCGAACTGTGAGGCCTTTGTTTTCAAACCTTTTTGAAAGGCAGGGTGCGGAAAAAGGTGAGTCCATAATATATTCATTGTATTTCATGCATGGTGTGTTTAAGTCACTGTATTTTCCATCTAACATCCCGGACGACTTGCCGGACGTGGGTTCTGTTACGATGGGAATATAAGCCTTGGATATGGATCACCAATGTATTTCTTGATCCTTCCTTCACTTATAGGTGTTGGGAAGAGTAGGTATATCAAGTGTCTTGTTGAGGTACCCTTTTTGACCAAATTGACTTAGTACATATATTCATCTCTAGTAACTTCCACAATTAGGATAGGATAACCCAAGCCCCCATAAGGTGTTTTGTTCACCTTACCTGCTATGTGATGTGTATGAGGATCAGATACAAGGGTTTGTTATCTCATATCAGTGGCTCAGATACATTAGTGGTTGGGTTAAGAACAAGTTTAGTGGGGGTATACAGTGGTTAGTGGTACAGATGTAATGATTAAGTTGAAATGCTACCGGATTCATGTCTGATATATGTGTTGTGACCCGAGTTACTGTCAAATTTGTGTTTGATGTATGTTTTGCTTTCTTTGTTTGTTTTTGTTTTTCTAGGTAGTTGGTTTAGCATAGCTTCGAAAAATTCTGACACCCTTAAAACCCTATGGACTCGTACTGGTAGGCTTTGCAAAACTACAGATCTAGTTCAAGGTCAACCAGTGTTAATGTCACTTCCATCAGTATCCAGAAGAAAAGTCAGGCAGGCACAGTTGATTCAGAGTCCGTGTTAGTCACCTCTCAGATCTCCACAAATTTTACATTAGTTACCCCTCAAATTTCTTTTGTTTAGTGCCCAGTAAACCATTTTCTAGTCTCTGCAATGACTTAGAATCTATTGGACATTACAGAAATGATCGCTAATCTCCAGCGATCCATGGATGCTATTAATCACACAGTAGCCGCTCAAGGCGATGTCATCGTTGGGATGCAATAACTAGCTGGGGCAGTTGCTACCCATCCACTGTCAGTTAATCAACCGGATCTAGACCCATCTCCGCCAATCTAGAATTTCCCAGGTTTTGGCCAACCAAAAGAACTGGCCCAGGTTCCCATTGTCAGAGCTCCGGTACATCCAGCCGAAGGGCTTTTTCCCTTTGATATTACCAAATTTGATCCTGCCATATTGAAGATAGCCAAGTTAGATAAGTTGTTCAAGAAATCCCAAGGGATCAATTTTATTCCTGATATTGAGGACGAGTATACAGAAGCAATTATCAAATTATCGGAAAGATTCAAGATGCCATATGTTGATTGATTTGATGAATCAGGGGACCCTATGGTGTATATCCGCTTATTCTCAGATATTTTGAATGGGTTTGACCCGTCCTCAGAAATTGTCTCTATTTGGGAGAACTTTGCCGGGAATTGTTGTTACCTGGTATGCCAAGCTGGAGGACAAAGTGAAGCAAAGTTGGGAGGCATAGGCTGAGGCATTCATCACCCACTACTCCTATAACATATAGATTGAAGTAACTACTTGGGATTTAGAAGCAACTCGCTAAGAACAAAAGGAAAGCTTTGTTGAATTTATTACAAGATGGAGGGTCAAGGCAGCTATGATGGCTAATAAACCCTCAAAAAAAGATCAGATTCAGGTGGTGGTGAGAAATCTTCAAAGCAAGATGCTATATAAGATGATAGTCACCCCGCTCTTGACCTTCAAAGATTTGCACGAGATAGGAGTCTAGATTAAAGATGATATGAAACATGGGATCATTGTAGATGAGAAAGAACCTGTAAAAAAGACTTTCGTTTGCAGTTCCAATGTTACTAGCAGTAATAACACAGCTGCAAAGCCATTAGAAGTCAGTACTGTCACTACATCAGCTAAAACAACCACCCCTTTGCTAATGCCACCCTACAACCCTAACCGTGATTTTCATCCACTCTATATGACCCCAACCCGAGTAATAAAAATGCTGGTAGAAAAAGGCCATCTTAAACTTCCTGATCCTCGACCTCTTCCTGATCCACTTCCACCCAAGCATGATGCATCCAAGTACTGCACTTTCCACCGGCAATAAGGACATGAAATCAACCGATGCATTCGTCTTCGATATTAGATCCATGATCTCATAAATTGCAAAATAATAGCTCCACCACAAGCTCCACCACAAAGGCCAAATGTCACCACCAACCCGTTGCCTACCCATAACCACATTCTGCTACCTCCCTGTCTTAACCTTATCAATACATTACTTCCACCTTTAAACCTAGCATATACATTACTCTTTCTCATTTAACCAAACCCTAAGGTCGGCATTCCTGAGAGCATTGATATGTGCATGATGGATGCACTTCAATCTCAGTTGGAACCCAAAGACCCTGTGGTGGCAACATCTAAAGAATGGGAGACAATGATAGAAAAAGAAGAAGAGAAGGGCATGAAGGAAGAAACAAAGCTAGAAACAAAAACAATAGATATGCCAGTAATAGAAACCAAGAAATTGCCAAAAGAAAGATACGATCCTAGCAAATACATTGTGCTAATTGACCATCCAAAACTAAAAGTCATTTTACCTAATGCATTCTCTATTAATGTCATTAGGAAGATGTGCTTGAGCAAGGATTGGATAAATTGGTTGACTTGGATAGCCTCCAGCTATTTGAAGAACAAGACCATAGAGTGGTACAGATTGAATGGTGGGGCTCAAATGAGCTAGCCAATGTTCATGGATAGACAAGCAGTGAGGGGGATTCAAAAATAGAAGGAAGTGATGAAGGTGCAAGAAAAAAGACATAAGCTTGTAGAAAAGCAAAATGGAAGAAAAAGGTAGGCGAAGGTAGTAAAACTAGAGAAAGTAATGAGCCAGAAAAATCCAAAGCGGGAGAGATTGAGAAAGAACTAAGGGTTGAGAAATAGGAGATTGGAGAAAAACACCAAGACTAGAGAGAACTGGACCAATTGACCCAACCGTAGAAGAAAATAGAAGGAGATCCAATCTGGCATGAGCGCACTTAAGAAGAAGGGAAATCTTTGTAGAAATTCAGTCAACATTGCCTTACTAACCAAAAGGAGATGATTACAATGTAAAAATGATAAATGTTGAGCCAAATGACTGTCTCTCTATAAAAGAAGGATAGTGTTGGGAAGACAATGATCTACACTTTGCCCACATTGATAAAGGTTGGGGAAACAATGTGCCAGATGACACCTGGTATTATGAGAAAATTGATCATCTAACTAGGAGCGGGTGTTTCTTGAAGGCATCACACCTAGATCAAGGCGAGCAAACGGGAAAATATGTGGAAAAAGGAAAAGAGAAGAAGAAAGAAAAAGATGAAGATCTGGTCCTTAAACAGCTGAAGAAGATTCAAGCTAACATCTCAATCTAGAAGTTGCTTATGGCATCGCGAGAACACTAGCAGACTATGCTCGCAACATTAAGCAAAGCTAAGTTGTCAATCGATACCACACCAGATCAGCTGGTATCATTGATCACACTAACTAGGCCAATTTCATCTATGTCTTTCTCAAATAAAAAACTTCCCCTAGAAGGATCAGAGCCCAACAAGCCTTTGTATATGTCTCTGGAATGTAGGAAAAAGTGGGTTCCTGTGGTCCTAATTGACATTGGATCGGCCATAAATGTGTGCCCTTTGCGCTCTGCTTATGCCATAGGGTTAAAACTGACAAACTTTGTGCCGACAAATTAGTTGATCTGAGCATATGATAACACTAGTCAGGAGGTTATGGGTACCATTAAAGAACATATTTTGGTAGGACCATCTGAGCATGAAACTGAGTTCTACATCATGAATGTGCCGGCGACATTCAACTTATTGCTGGGTAGGCCATGGCTACACCAAATGGAAGTCGTTTCCTCCATGATGTATCAATTAGTAAAATACCCACATGTTGAAGGAATCACTACTGTGTTCGGATTTCATCAATCCACCATTTGCCCGAGGTTACAACCCTAGTATTAGAGATAAATCATGGGAAGGAGATGTTTTTCTTTCTGGATTCACTTTAGCCGAAGCCTAGTTAGTCTATACAATCATGGCTGATGAATAAGGGGTATACTTGAGTGCTCAGTCAATCTATTTCATGAGCAAGTTAGGACATATCCAGTGGATGGGACTGGGAAAGAGTGGTAGAAAAGGAGTTGTTCTGGTTGGAGAAGTTATCCACAATCCCTACTCATTTAGGTTAGGATACAAACCTACGAAGAAAGATTGGAAAATGAAGGAGAATGAGGTGAGAGAAACGGTTAGCTAAGAGGGTTGGCAAGTAGTATGAATTGAAATATAAACCGATCTGGGGAACCTTGAATGGGCATTTTATTAGAGAGGGAGATGATTTTTCCTTTTACGGTTTTCCGAAACCATGGGTTAATCCCGAGACAAAGGAGCCTCTCTCCGGATTTGAGGTTTTGTTTGATCACCAGCTATCTGAGAGTAAGGATGAGGAAGTGAACTTTGGTAATTGCGTGGACCAGGATGGGAGCAACCATCTAGGCAAAGCAAAAGAGGACCAAGTGGAGTTGACACTGGTTGACTATGAACTAGCATTGAATTATAGTGTTTTGAGGATGTCAGTATTTTTTGTGATCAGGGAAGGATCATTTATGGACTGTAGTGACCTTATTTTGGATGCGTCTGAAGCACCTTGTTGGACTTAACAACTTGAGAAGGGTTGCATTATGGGGTCTGAATCTAATAGTGAGTCCAAGTCTGATTCTACTGAGTCTGTGGAGTTAGAGTCAGACTTGAGTTCTTCCAACGCGTCTGAGTCAGGTGGTTCTGGGAGTGATGACCCAGATGCCACTATGTTGTTGTTCCAGTCGTCCTTTTTTTTTTTTTTTTTTGAGTCCACTATAACTATTGAACTAGGCGTAGTAAATGAAAATGATGTGGATTGTGCTTACTTTTCTTTGCCTTTAATTTATTGCATTGACCAAGATTTTTAAAACTTAGATGAAAATAAAGAGGAAAAAATTCCTCGGGCTTTGAAAAGTTTGATTAATTAGGGGGAAGAGAGGCATGCGAAACCCCTGGTTGACGAGATTGTTCCAATTAATGTGGGTGCTGAGAAGGATCCTTGCTTGGTTTAAATTGGTTTTACAGTGTCTTTGGAGGAACGTGAGTGATTAGTTGCTTTATTAATAGAATTTGAAGATGTTTTTACATGGTCCTATGAAGACATGCTTAGAATTGATCCTGAGATTGTTTATCACAGGATCCCTCTCGGTCTCGAGGCCCGACCTATCAAGTAGAAGCTTTGTAGAATTCAGCCAGACTAGGGTGCTGAAGATTAAGGAGGAGGTCACCAAATAGATTAATGCACGATTCTTGATTATGGCAGAATATTTGACATGGTTGGTAAACATTGTGCCAGTTCTGAAGAAGAATGGCAGGATCCGAGTTTGTGTCGACTTCAGAGATTTGAATAAGGCTAACCCTAAAGACTTTCTGCTGCCACACATTAATGAGTTGGTAGATTTCGCTGTGGGTCACGCTCTACTTTCATTCATGGATAGGTTTTGAGGGTATAATCAGATTTCCATAACACCTGAAGACAGAGAGAAGACCACTGTTACGACCCAAACCCGCCTCTATAGGTTTAGCATCGTAACCAGCTAGTAATCCTGGGATTACCAAGGGCCTCAAACAAATTAACAAAATTAAAGGGGCTAGCAGAAGCAAATATCAAAATACAATGTCCATAGAGCTGTGCAGATGTATATGGGACAGGAAATTTAAACTTAATTTACATATACATGTGACATCATAAATACATTCGTCTTACGTCACCCTTACACAGACAAAACAAAAACAGGTCTTAGTCTTTAACATGGTTCACCAAACTTGACCATTTCTTAAGTCGGGAACCTCCTCGGGAGGCACAGTGGTTGGCTTGACAAAATAGAACTCCAGGCTAGCAATTTAGGCTTGGTCTCGCGCCTAATCACCTACATACATAAATAATACAGTCAGCTAGAGCTCAGTGAATAGCAACAAAATAAAGGGTTTATGAATGATGTCTATCACAGATTCGAAAATTAGAGTTCATATCAGAAACATATTTACATACTTATACAGAATTCATAAAGAATTATATGTGGTACATCCATTAGCTAACAGATCAGATTGGTCATAAGACCCACATGCATAGTCGGTACCGAAGACCATAAGGTCAACATCTTTGTGCACATATAGCCATGGTATTGTATCTCCCAGGCGAGAGCCACATGAACATAGACCTCGGTATTGTTACCCCTAGGCGAAGGCCACAAGAATATAGGACACGATATTGTTTCCCCCGGGCAAGGGCCACATGAACATAAGCCACAGTATTGTTTCTCCTGGGCGAGGGCCACGTGAACTAAGGATGCCACAAATACATTTTAGAAATAGGACAATCATTCATCTATACAGAAAATATCATTTCAGAAAACAAAGCTTATCATATCATTTTTTTCAGAAAATACTTATAGTCAAACATAGTTTTACAGAGTTGTTACTCATAGATTGCTCCAGAGGCTGAACAGATCACTTGAACAAAATAGATCGATCAGGTGGGTGTTAACGCTTGACCTACACAAACACGTGACGGATACATATTGAACACACGCCCTAAAGGTGCTTAACTTATAATTTCTCTTTCTTGGTGCGTTTCTATCTCTTATCCTCATTATTGTAGCTTAAACATGGCCTAGGAATGCCTTAGATGCAATGAGGATGCAAAAATGCACTTTGAAACACTTAGCCAAATTTCTAAAAATAGGGCAGTTCGCTCGAGCGAAGCTTTGGTCGCTCGAGCGATCTGCAAAGTCTGTAAAAGTACTGGATGCTCTCATTTCATGCTCGAGCCAACTTTTGGTCACTCAAGCCAAGGTACAAAACAAAAGGTGGTCGCTCGAGTGCAACTTTGGTTGCTCGAGTCAACCCCCAAACTCTGCAAAACTTCTGAAAGCTCAAATTTTACACTTGAGCGGTGTGACCAAATGTTGGAATTTTCATATTACTGTTCAAGAAGCACAACTCAAATTCAAAACTTCAAAACATATTCTTTGGGCCCAAAACTTGAGAAAACATATAGAAAATCATAGAACTTCATGAATTGAAAGTCGTTTCGCAAAATCAAAGCCCAAAAACAAGTCAATTATTCAAAACCAAACTCAAAATGTATATGTATATAACATGCCTGTATTAACATGGTTTCTTTCTTTCAAAACATGATTCAAGACATGATCAATTGAGATAAAATGGTATGGAATATAATGAATTCTCAAAACAAAGTTAAAACAATAACATGCATGGAAGAATTCTTAGAAAACAAACTCAAATTATAATGGAATGAGCATGCATGCATGATTTGCTACACAATTATAAATTCTTAGCTAAAATTATGCATCAATTCCTATATCCTCTTGAGATCTCATGTAAACTAACTTGAGCTCGTAGAGTATGAATTGAATTCTTACCTAAAGTCCACAATTCTTTGAATCTTAGTGAGTTCTTGGGTAATTTCACCAATTTCCTTCAATCCTCTAGCAATTTCTCTTTTCCCTCTTCTAGGATTTCAAAACTCTTCTTTTCTCTCTCTCACTTTTTGAAGGCTCCAAGGATGATGAAATGGATGAATAGTAATAATTATAGAACTTAATTAGCCTTATATAGGCCTAGTTAGAGAAACTTAATTAATTCTTGTTCAAGCTAAGCAATTAATATTATTTTATTCTAATTATTTGATTCCAAATCAGTTTTCAATTAAACCTATCATAAAATTCCAAAAAATCCCAAATAACACATAAACCTAAGCAATTTTGTGTTCGAACGCCAATAAGGCCTTCAATTTGTATATTGAAATAGAAATTTAGACAGATATTCCTATGTTAGATAGATATAAGCACAATTAACACAAAACACATGGAATTAACTCATAATTTCTTCTCAATTACTCATTAGGCATTCTTAATCATGGATTATAGACTAATCACAGGTCGAGGTTATTACAACGACATTTACTACTCAGTGGGGGACTTACTGTTATCGGGTCATGTCATTTGGGTTGAAAAATGCTGGAGCCACTTAGTATAGAGCAGCAACCACCATATTGCATGACATGATCCATAAAGAGGTTGAAGTATATGTGGATGATATGATTGTTAAATCCAAGGAGCAAGAGGCTCATTATGATGCATTTAGAAGGTTTTTCGAAAGGATTCAGGAGTACAGGTTAAGGCTGAATCCATAAAAATGTACTTTTGGGGTGACTGCAGGAAAGATGTTGGGGTTTCTAATCACGCAACGTGGAATAGAGGTTGACCGGTCCAAAATCAAAGCTATCTTAGAAATACACCCACCAATGATTGAAAAGGAGGTGCGGGGATTTCTAGAAAAAGTGCAATTCATAAGAAGGTTTATCTCAAAATTTGCCTTGACTTGTGAAACATTATTCGGCTTGTTGAAGAAATGGAAGAAATTCCAATAGGATGAACGATGCAATTTTGCCTTTGAACAAATCAACCAGTACCTGCAGAATTCACCTGTGTTGTCACCCCCTCGAGCCAGGGAAACCATTGATTCTATACCTTTCAGTGACTGAGTCTACTATGGGCTGCATGCTAGCACAAGAATCAGAAGAGAGAGTGGAAAAGACCCGTTACACCCCTTTGGGAAAAGGCTTGTCTAGCCTTGGTCTGGGCTACTACAAAGTTGAGGCACTACTTGTTAGCAAACTCAGTAATCCTGGCTTCAAGATTAGATCCCATTAAATATCTCTTTGAGGAACCAACACTTATCGGTAGGCTGGCTCGATGGTTGCTTTTGTTTCCCAAGTATGATCTTCGATGTCACTTGCAAATTTGTCAAGGGAAGAGCTATAGCAGAGTTCTTGGCTAATCACTTGGTTAAAAGAGAGGAAGATGTAGAATATGTGTTCGCAGATAAGGAAATTTTGCAGTTGGAAGAGGACACCTGGAGATTATATTTTGACAGAGTTGACAATCAGCATGGGTACGGCATAAGAGTGTTGCTTATAGCACCCGATGACTCCTATGTACCCTTAGCTTTCAAGCTTCGATTTAAAGTGTCCAACAACCAAGCAGAATACGAGGCGTGTATAGTTGGACTGGAAACAACTCTGGAACTAGGGGCAATAAGATTGGATGTAATCGGGGATTCAAACTTAGTTGTGTCTCAAGCCAACAAAGATTAGAAAGTAAAGGAAGAGAAAATGAAAATTTATCATCAAACCTTGGACATGCTGATCCCAAGATTTGAACAATTGACATTTACATACTTGGTGAGAGAAAACAATAGGTTTGCTGATACTTTGGCAACCCTAGCTTCAATGGTGGACATACCAATTGGGGTGAGGATGCGTCCAATTATCATAGAGCAAAGTATTCACCTGCATACGAGATGATAACTGTAACAGAAGAAACCCAAGATGAGGGTCCTTGGTATTTTGACATTTTAAATCTTTTAGAGAAAGAGATATACCCACAAGGGGCAAATACTAAGGACAAAAGAGTGATACGAGGCCTGGCCGTTCAATTCATCATCTATGGAGATAAATTGTATAAGAGAGGTCATCTAGGAATGCATACGTTATGTGTGGAGGAAAAAGAAGTGAATCGCATCATGAAAGCTATCCATAGAGGAGAGTGTGGGGCTCATATGAATGATATAATGCTGGCAAGGAAAATCCTCAAACAAGGGTACTGCTGGTTAACTATGAAAAGTGATTATGTCAGTTTTGTCCGGTAATGCCATAAATGTCAATTGATGCCAATCGCATGAACATTCCCCATCAAAATTGTATAACATGACTTCACCATGGCCTTTTTTAGTCTGGGAAATTGATGTAATTGAGGAAGGAACGCCAAAAGAATCAAATTGATATGAGTTCATATTAATAGCAGTCGATTACTTTACCAAGTGGCTGGAAGCACAGTTGTATTCAATGTTGAAGGTGTCGCATATGGCCAAGTTTATCATAAACAACATCATCTATAGGTATAGGGTTCAAATGAGATTTTTTCAGACAACGGTTCGCACTTCAAAGAGAAGAAATATAATGTGGCCTCCCACAAAACATCACCCTATAGGTCACAAACCAATGGAGCCGTTGAAGCAGCAAACGAGAATATAGAGAATATCCTACAAAAGATAGTGGAAACTTACAAAGATTGGCCAGATAAACTACCTTTCGCATTGTAGGGCTATAGGACAACGATCTGAACATTTACTGGGGCAACTCCTTACTCTTTGGTATATAGGATGGAGGCAGTGCTACCGATTGAGATAGAGGTGCCTTCACTGAGGAATATGGCTGAATGTCAGATAACAGAAGCTGATTAGAAATATAATCGATTTGAAGAGCTGATGTTATTTGATGAGTGTAGACACCTCATTTTTGACCGTCCTCAAGACTTGGAAGTGCTTGCAAGTACATCCGATTATAAGTTTGATTGCTCGCTGAGTGCTCAAATTTTGCGGCGGAACATCACAGGTTTGAGCTTTCCAAACCCTGTATCCTTTCTGCCCCATTTTTGGACCATGCATTGGTCCTTTCAGCATGCTTCTTGTAATGGCCTGCCGGCCACGCATTTAGCCCTGCCGACCATTGATGAGGCCTGCCGGCCATCAATGAGGCACTGTCGGCCACCACTGATGGTCAGCAGGACACCTTGTTTCAACAGATTTTATGCTAGATCTTTTGAGCCAGCTGTTTTTCACTGAGCCATCCTCCATACACGTGTATGGAGGGATGGAGGCCATTTCAAGCTTGTTAAACAAGCTTTGCATTGCATTGCTCTATAGAAGGGGAGGCTCCTCTCCCTTTCCAGAGGTTCAACAATTTTAGAGACAACATATCCCTCTTTCTTTATATTTCTCCCTCTCTCTCTATATTTTGTAATAGTTTGTGCCTTAAAGTGTGTTTCTCTTCACTTTTGCACTACAACACCTAGTAAAGCATCATCACTTTGTTGCTGAGGTGCTTGAGGATCTTGTTTGGAGCCTAAAAGTTTATTTTTGCCTCAGAAGTTGCTAGTTTTGAAGTTGTTCTTCAAGGGTGAGTTAGTTACCTTCTTTAAGCTTTGTTTTGCTTAAGTGTTTAGCCATCTTTGCATGCTTCTTTTGGCTTAGCTTTCAACTACAAAAAGCTTTATTTTCAAGTGTTTAAAATGATTGTTTGAGGTCTCTTTGGTGTTGGGGGTGTTTCACCCCCGTGTGTGCCTTATTTGCTTGAGCTAGGTGCTATCTCTTAAGGCCTTTAAGATCATCTTTGTTTGGCCTTTTAACCACTGAAATCCAGTGGATTTGGATTTCAGTGGTAGAAATGTGGTTTTGAGGTCCAAAATGAGAGGGGGTGGTCCCCTCTCCTATTGTCTTGGTTGCATGCCTTGTTGGCCTAATGATTGAGCATGTTTTTCTAGCATGTGTTGGCTTATTCTCAGCTTATTTTTGGCCTTATTTTAGCATGGCATAACACTGTTTTGGCCTGGTTGGGTCACCTCATGCATGCTTTTTACACTTGTAGTGTAATCTTGCCACTTAGCCTTGTGTGCTCAATGCTTTGATCCATCATGCTAGCCTATTTTGGCTCTATCTCAGCATGTTTTTGGTGTTATTTTGGTATGTTATAACTCTGATTTTGGTTGGTAGAGTCACCTCTTGCATGCTTCTTACACTTGTAGTGTAAACCTTACTCACTAGCCTAGTATCCTTGGTGTTTTGGCCCATTATTCTAGCATGTTTTGGCTCCACTCCAACAAGTTTTTACTCATGTTTTAACATGCTTTAGCTCTGTTTTGAGTCTTCTTGGTCGTATGATGCTTGTTATGCATGCTTGTAGTGCAATAGCCTTGAATAGCTTTGAGTTTTGAGGTATCTTACATGCTTGGCTTGAGGTATTTGCATGTTTTGGCATCATTTGGCATGTTATTTCAGAGCATATAGTGTTGTCACACTTCCATGTTTTTCACTCTTTAAGTGCTCTTGAGAGTTATACATTTATGCCTTGTTTGTGAGTCATTGCATGAGCATCATTTTCTTGCTTTTCAAGCCATCATCTCAGTTCATTTTGGCCACTGTTTTGGCATGCATAAGGTCTGTTTGGGGCTGGTTTGGCCATTTGAGCATTGTCTTGCATGCCTCTAGTGTAATACACTTCACTAGCTTTGATGCTTAAGTCTTTCAACATGCATTACATGGGTTGTTTGCATGATTTTAAGTCATTTAGCATAATGTTTCAGTGTTGGAACATATGTCATTGCACTCCATGTTTCACTCTTTCAACGCTTTTGGAGAGTTGTGTCTTGTGCCTTAATCTTGGGCTAATATGTATGCATGTTTGTCTAGTCCTTTGAGCTTCAATTCCAACATGTTTAGGTCTTTGTTTTGGCATGCATGGGGTCTGTTTGGTGTTGGTTTAGTCCATCGAGCATTGCTTTGCATGATTCTAGTGTTGTGTCCTTCACTAGCTTTTAATGCTTAAGTATTCTAGCATGTTGAGCATGAGTGTTTGCATGATTAGAGTCTTGCATTTCATGCCAAGATTAGAATGTTGTTGCATGTCATGTTGCTCGCTTTGCATTGTGTTCAATCGGATGTCGTATTGAACACGAGGAAGATTGGTTCATTTCATACTTGAAGTGATGAAATGAGCCAATCTCCCTTGGTCTCCATTGCCTTTGATCTTCCATGATAAGGAAATGGTCTAAGTGTCTTGTTTGTCATGCATTTATTGAGTTTGTACAAATTGGATCTTTGGCCATTACGCATTGCGATGCTTGATTGATGGTCTTGGATCCAATTATGCCTCTCCCTTGATGTTTTGAGATGATATGGAAGGGCATAGTACATACATATTCTAGGGAGACCCTTCATTTTCTCTATTTTGTGCTCTATTGCAGCTTGGTATCACAGCACACCAGTGGCCGGCACCCTCTCATTGATGGCCGGCACCCTTTCATCTGTGGTCGGCAGTGTTCATCCTTGGCTGGCAGAGGGGTTGGCAGCCACCATTCATGGCCGGCAGGCCACTGGTGCACTCCCCAGCACTGTTTTAGTAAGTTTCAGCAGCAAGCACTAGAAGACACCCTACAAGCAGAGCCTCTTGAGAGCAAACCGGAGAGCTTTTTGGGGCGGAAACGAGCATGCATCATTCATTATTCCGAGGCAGAGCTGTGGCAACCTAATTTAGCTTCTTTTTCTTACTTAGTTGGTTTTGTAACTTAATTGATTTGTTTAATTAGTTAAAGTTTTGTAATAATTAATTAGCTTAGCATAGTTAATTAGTTGGTTTGTAATAATTAGTTTAATTAGCGTAGCTAGTTAGCTTATTATTCGGACCCTCCGTCGAGAGGGAAAATGTTGTAATAAGGGTGCGTGTGTATGTGCATGTCTCCCAACCCCCATTTCTTTCTCCCTTTTACTTATCAGCTTTTGATGGTTAGTTTAGGGCATATTCCGATTAGCATACTTATGCTTTGCATGCGTGCATCATTCATTCGTATTGCATGCACCGGGCTCGGCGCATCATTCAAACTGCATTGTATTTTAATTCCTATTTGAATACATGTATCAAGTGTAGCATTCATATGCCATCTTAGATAGCTGAGCCTATTTTAGTTGCATTTTTGCATGTGTTGCATTAGGCATTGTTGACATAGCTAGGATCATGCATGATTACTAACTAGCTTTTGTTTTGGCTCGGAGTACACTGTGAGTGTTTATGCTTTAGCATCCTTGCACGTATGTAAGTGATTGCCATGATAGCACGCTTGCCATGAGGCTAACTGCTTAAGTGTTTAACTGCATGAATGCCTGTGGATGAAGGCTTCATTGCTTGAATTGGAACAATTCATCAAAATGTGCATTTTAAGCCCACTTGAAGTGGCAAATCATCATGTTTTAAGCCCACTTTGTTTGGTGGCAAATCTACGTTTTAGCCTACTTGTGAGTAGCATCTTCAAACCACTTTTGCAAAAAAAACATGAGATGTTTTGTTTAAATTCTTGCGATTTAGTCTATACTTGTATGTTGTGCGCATCACATAGTAAGTTAGCCAATAAACCAGAATAAGAACGTATGTGTTTTCAAAAACAACATATCATGTTAGTAGAGGCCGATCCTTTGATCGGGCGAGTAGGGGTGCTCATTTCAGGACCTTCCCCTCTCATACCCAAGTTCCCAAGCCGAGGCAACTTTGGTGATGACGGACACGTGGCCTTAGGCATGAGTCAGGGTTTCCTAAATTTCCCAAAATAAAATATTTAGGTGGCGACTCTGAAATCTGGCAAAGCAGTCCATGTTTGGTGCTTTTTTATTAAAATCAATTTTCCAAAACGATTTGCCGGATTTCGACTCTTTGGTGATTTATCAGTCTTACATTGCACTTTGTGAGATTGGATTCAGAATCGTGACAGGAGTCCGAACTGTAGTAGCTATGAACACAATTCGCGCCCTTGCGCGCGGAGCGAGTTCCGGGCAGTCTACAATGAGAAAGATTGAAGGCATTATACCATGTACAAGGGTACCAGCTCAGGATTGTCCGAGCATTCAACAAGAAGTTTAAGTCCATAAATCTGGATGAGGGAGATCTGGTATTGAAGGATAACCGGGCTCTAATTTATGATCCTAGGGGCAAATTTAAATCCAATTGGACTAGTCCCTACATCATAAAGTCAATTTGGTCGAGATGAGCGGTCTAATGGACCTAGATGAACTGGAGTTTTCATAACGGATCAACATGGACAAGTTAAAAAAATACTATCCTTGAGAGGCTTTCTAGGCCGAAAACCCGAAAGGGTGACCCATGCAAAAGTTAGAGCAAGAAAAAGAGAAAATGAATAAAATGGAGCTCGTAAGGTTGAAAACCCGAAAGGGTAGCTTTAGAAAAAGGTAAAGCGCAAAAGGAGAGTAAATACCTGAGTGGACCCTAATCATGAACTACGTAAGGCTTGATTCCCATTCTTTCATTCTAAAGTTCGGCTCCACCTTTTTCCAATTGAGTTGTCTTGTCTATGATCAATTGGTTCATTTAGTTCATATTCAAATCTGGTGGTCTAGACCTTCTTTTCTGTGATAAATATGGTTGCAAGATAAATCCAATTGGCGATACAATAATAAGAGAAAGTGCAGAGAGTTCATGTCAGGAATGATGATTTGGGGATGTGCATTTTAAAGATTGATTTTAGGTATGTTAGGTAGTGACCGTTTGCGAAAATGTGTTTTGGTGTTTTTAACAAAATTGATTGACTTTTTCTCAAACATATTTTGCAAACTAGACCTTTCAATAGGATCTGAGAGGAAACTTTTCAATACCCACCATCTTTGGTTACATGATTTTAAAACAAAAGTGGAACAAACATGCTTATCCAAGTCCCATGTAATTAAAGCATTTTATATCATAAAGCTAAGGTCAAAGTAATAAACTAGGGTATAGTCAAGTCAAGCCCATGGCCCTCTCCCTACTGTCTCAGAAGACTCCGCTAGTAAGGATGTGCCTACATATGCCTCCTCCTCAAGCCAAAGCAGGCACTCACTAGAAAGAACATGACTAAAGGCATCAGCAGGAGCCAGGAGCTCACTCATCCTCTAGGCAGTTGCATACTAAGAAAGGTGCCTAGCCTGGAACAAAAATGAAGCTGGATACTCGATTCCATCAGTAGGGCGAGTCTAATTATGTCCAAATTGTCGCCTAAATCGAAAAGAGAAGTAGGCCAATCAATTGCACACTTGACTGGTGGAATTTATTGTATTTCATTTGAGGCAAGTTTAGCCAAGGGCAATGCCAAGCAATGTCTGTTGTAGACCTACTGCACATCTAGTAGCACAATAGACCCTTTGAAGAAAAATCTACTATCTAGGCTCGGAAGAAGCAATTCCTAGCTGAGTATCGAGCATAAGAAGTCATTACTTTCAGTTTATCCATCAACCATACCTGGAGAGGGATGAAAAATAAGAGAGATTAAAGAATAGAGAGATGCACGTGGAGTGAGAGAAAGTAAAAAAGGGTTTTGAGAGAAAGAATTGAGTGATAGGGGCCAAAGTGATATAAGAAATATAAAGTAAGGAATGATGGGAAACAGTGCTTGAAGGGGTAGTGGACTCCCAACAAATCGAGAGGTCTTCCATTTGCGAAATGCGTCCAAGCCCCTTAAAGTCTCGGCTAACACTAAGCCTATGCAACTCTAACCCTTTTGAAGTCGTTGAACCACCTCAATGAGCCTAATGCTTGCCTTAGTACCGCTGTGGGCAAGAAAGAAGTGTGAAAGTAAACATATGCAAAGCGTATGCTGACGATACCCTCGCCAAATAGGGTCACTCCTATCTCCAATAGTATAAAATCGATGAATCAATTTGAACATGTCTAGATCCTCACTGTAAGCCAGGGATCGAGCCTCATTTGGAGTTAGTCCATACATCTGGGCTTAGGCTTGAGCATTACCAAAATTAGGTTGAGGCATGATTTCTTCATCTTGGGAAAGTTCCATTAATGCCCGAAAATCCTCCATGGTTGGGCATAGCTCTTGCACACCAACATGGAATACATGTGTGATCGGATCCCAGAAATGACCTGTCGCCTGGAGGAAAAAAAGATGGAGTGGGGTCCAACTCTGGAGCCTAGCTATAGTTGGGGCTTTCATTTTTAGAAGGAACTCCTCAGTTTTTCCACTTCTGGGCGAAAAGGAAGTCGTGGACCAACTTTTAAAGGGATAAGGTCACATGAGTGCTTGATAGTTATATCTAATTGTCTGGCTGGAACCATTGATCGGCTGGTCACTTTTGGCTTGGTTGGGTAAATTTATGGCTGACCAATCCCTAGAGTTGCAGAAATAGTGTGGTTTTACAATCTAACTTATAGATTTGTTTTAGGTCTTGTTTTGAGTCCTTTTCATTCGAATAAGTGTAAATAGGTGTGTTTAGGTTATTTTTGATGTGTTATGAGTTTATCGAGTTGTATTTTATGTTTTGGTCAGTTATAGACTTAATGTCATATTCAGAACTCATCCAAATATAACCATTTTCAATTTCAATTTCAAAATAAAAGGCGTTATGTGCTCGAGTGCGATGCCTTGCATGTTTAGACATCCAAGGTGGTCCAAAAACAAAACTATTTCATTACTTACCGATCAAAAAGTGTTACAAAGTTTTTAAAAAACCTATCTGAAGCTATACATGATTTTTTAACTACAAAGCAAAAAAGATGTACAAAAAAGAGAAATGAAAAAAAAAGAGAATCAGGGTCGACTCACCTTCTTTGTCCTCTTTGCTGGTGAAATCCCAATTTCGTCTCCATCAGCACCACTACTCTCACCCTATCTACCTCACCTCCAGTCTCATCACCACCTTTTCCATCATCACTACCAGAGCCACTAACGCTCCCGTTGTTGCTAGCGTTATCTCCACTGCCATCATCTCTGGAGCCACTGCCCTTCTCATCATCATCACTATCATCATCGTCATCAGCATCGCTACCCTCTAAGTGCTCGATGTTAATACTCGCATCTCTGTCCTCCTCGTTATCTTTAGAGGTCTCATCAGTAGTGAGGTTTTCCTCCCTAGAAGCGATGGGAGTCCTCTTTGAGAAGGAATAACTCACTACTACCTAGGTACCTCTACCTTTGCCTCGACCAAGGACGCCTCTGCCATGGCCTCTGTCATCGCTTCTCCCCCAAGCTGGAGGATGTCCTACTCTTCTCTCGACCATTACTGGTACCGCATCAAGCTGAAATGAGGGGTTGATAAGAAACAAAATGTCAGACTAGAAGAGTGTAAGAGCGAAGACAATCTATCAGAGCATATCAGGACAGAAGTATGTGGCAAACAATATAGAATGAATTGAAATAGGATACCTGAACTCTAGCTGCGGTAAGGGCATGCTCCATCATCTACACCATATAGACTAAGGACTTAATCACCTCTAGGCATCACTTGGTGTAGGCTGTAGGAGGCTACAAATAGAAATGAAAGCATGAGTAAATCAAAGTAAAGCAATGGAAACATGAGTAAAGCAGAGTAAAGTAATGAAAAACATGAGTATAGTAGGGTAAAGTAGTGTAAAGCATGAATAAAGCAGAATAGAGCGAAATGAATTAGTGTGCAGGTATCTAAGAAAGCTATGGAAGAAATAAGATATACCTGTCTTATATCTGGAGCGAGGATGAGCACCCGATCCTCAGGAAGCTCCGGAGGAACCTCCCTAAGGGCACCACTCGGCCACATATATGTGAACGAGAATGAAAGTGTTGGAAAACTAGTGGCAGGGTCAATCTCTAGAATAGCAACTATAGGAGCAACACCTATTGGGGCAGGGGTACTAGCAGGAAAAAGAGCAACAGCTGCAGCATCTCCTAATACTTAGGCAGTGTCTAGAGTGATGGGAGGCATAATATGGGATTGCAAGAAGGTGGTATAATCCCTAGGCACATGGTATAGATCCGCATTTTGATTGTCTATCATGGCCTTGAGCTTAACCATGTCAATAATCAAGTCAGCAGTCCTCATACGGATGAGAGGTGGAGATGAAATATCTAGAACTGCATAGTCTAAGGTCTGGCTCAGGAATAACTCTCCCAAGTACAAGCACATCTAAAGGGGCCCTCAAAGAGTATTTTCACCCTGGAGGCTACCTAAGATTCGGCGTACCGCTTCCTCTCAGTTTGAGGCATAACAATCCAAGGGTGCTAGTCAACCTGCATGCTTGAGAGAATGAGTTGCAATTAGAAGTCCAAGTGAAGAAATGAAAAAAGATATGGTGGATTGAAATTAGTAGGAGTTCAAAATGCTTACCTGGGCACGGGTCACGATATGAAAGAAGTATAAAAAATGGGTAAAGCTGCGGGACTGGTAGTCTCACGGCCTGAGGGCCACATCAAAGTACAGAGATCGGGGCTTCGGTCTCACGGCTTGGGACTAGAGCTAACTCGGGGAAGTAGGAGTACGCCCATATCTGTATAGAAAAAAGAGAAATGACATCAAATATTAGTCAGAAACAAAATCATGAATGAGATAGAATATGCAAGCTAGAAAATACAGCAAAGTGAACTAAAAGGGATAGAGTGTACCTCCTATGCCCGCCAGTATCCTCCAAGTAGCCTTGCCATCTTACGAGAGGATGAGCTCGCATAATTGAATAAGGTAGCTAGGCCGGTGCCTCCCCAATCATAGTCTATCATCTAGAAAATGTCCATCATTGTGCTCAAGAAATACAGTCCAATGGTATTCTCCCTATTCATAAACAGGGTAGTATTGAGGATGTATAGAAGAAATCTACGAGCATACTGGGCAGTGGCCTCCGGAGTGTCTGAATACATGTCATGGAACATCCGGTATAACCAACTATAACGTATAATCCCCAAGTTATCCTATGGGGGAATGACCAGCATCCTAGGAACTCACATATGAATCAAAAGGGATAAGGGCTCATCGTCATCTCCCCCATAGAAGAAAAGTGGAAGGAGTTGGTGGTATCTCACCACCTCTCTATGAGAGCTGCAACGGTTGAGCTGGCGGCCTGTACCTGGGTAATCTCTATGCAAAATGTGTTGAAGTTGACCTACTCTACTAAAGCCCGAACTTTGGCGATGAGAACCCTGTACCAACGATGAGGGAATAGGATCGTCCTATACCCTTTTATCTGCTGATCGTCATCCTGTTGCAAGAGAATTGATTAGTACAGTGCAAATATGAATAAATGTAAAGAAACACATGTGTTTGATATTAATTCTTACTAGTCGTGCACTGTGGGATAGGTGCAACTATCGCTTTTGAAGTAGCACATCCGAAGCAACTCTCGATCTAAAATCGGTAAATTTGAGCATGCTACCGTGAATCAAACGGTGAACATCGGACTGGTAAGTGGTCGGATTAAATGGTCTGAGGTGTAGCGATGGTAGCTCTGGACCAAATACAGGAGGGATGATATCCTCTGCCTCCAAGTCCAGATCATTTACCTAGATACCTACATTTTCGGCAAGTATGTGAACATCGGTCTTGAGGGCCAGAAAAGGCATGTCAGTCTTTAGGATGGCGAGAAGAGTGTCCCCATGAGGAATATCAACATCTATCAAGAGGAATAAGTGTGAATGAACCGAAAATGTGGGGGAATGAGGAAGAAATACCACAAGTCTAACCTAGGGCACCCAAAAAACCCAAAAAAAACAAAGAGAAAAGTGAAAAACAAAGGGGAATAGGTGGGAAGCTTCATTGAGATGTACGAAACATGTAATAATAGGTAGGAAACTCAAAGTCAATCGAATCACAAACCAATCGATTCAAAATGTGGAGAAAGATGGTGGTTTTAAAGGAAAATGAGCGTGGGTTATTAGGTAAAATAAGGGAGTGAGAAAATCTAGAGAGAGAGTAGAGAAGAGAAAGAGTGTGTTTCGAGAGGTGTCGAAATAAAGGAAACGTTAGTTTATATTTATAAACTTTTCAGAAGTAGAAAGGTCGAAACTATCCCTGGAAAACCTGAAACAGTCGGCCGATCCCTCATATGTTTGGCCAGTTGCTTTTTTGACTTGCAGCCAAAATAAGTAGCCAGCGTAGGTCTTTTGTATGGGTAGAGTCCTATTATTGTTTGAATGAGTTGTGTTTGTGACTGAAAGGAAGGGTTGCTACTAATCAGGTTTAGTACAGAGTTCATATGTCAATATGTGCCTAGAAAATCAAACCGCACAACAAAGGAATCCGATCGATGCATACGAAGGCTTCTATTAAACAAAAGAGGATTACAAAAGAGTTTCGACTAGGGAAAGGGTCTTAAATCCATTACAAGCAAACCATATTTCACAACAGGATAGTCTTAGGACACATAAGTCCTAAACGTCATTATTTTATATGCGTCGAATGCCTCGTATACATGAAGATGTGTTTCTTGTTCTTTGAAGACCAAAATGAATAAAAGTTGTGCCCGAAGTTGGCCTACTCTATAGGAGAAATGCTATAATGATGCAAGAGGTGTGAAAGGCGTCTCGGTGTATCATCGTCATTGCCAAGAATCGCCGTGGTCACTGAAGTTTCCCTCGACATCGGAAACAACTGCCATGTTATCCTTATCATTGTTACTTACTGTTGGAGAGTCCGGAGTTAGTAGTCGGAGTAACTCCAAGTCTTCATCCTAAAACCAAGAGTAGATCAGGGATCGGTTATAAATCTCCTCGTGGCCACAAACTGTCCTCCTGTTGTTGATGGTAGGTTCCTCTGAAATAACCCATGGTTTCTCTTTTCTTTTACGAGTGAGTCTTCTCTCGGCACTACGGCCTCTAGAGGGAGTTCTTGAATGTACTACCTCTAAATCAGGAACCATGGCATCGCCAGAGTTTTCATCAGACTAACCAGATATAACGCTCCAAATTTCTAGCCCAAATGATAATACAACAATCATGGCTCTTTCAAGGAAAACCGAATATAAATCTCCAAACTTACATTACATGATACAATAGTTCTTCATGTAACAATACATTAATCCAACAACAAGTAAATAAACAAATAAATACCCCCAAGGGTTTACAAGTTTCCAAGGGTTGAGCCTAGTTACACAAAACGGTTATTCAAACCTACACACATACAGCCCTTGGCTTACACACAAAGTCACAGCAAAATGAGAGTCTCATACTCTCAACACACATTTCCTTGCCTTTAGTTAGGCGGCATCACCACATCTTTTCCTGTACAAAAATCCCGTGGGGTGAGCATAAAGCCCAGTAGGAAATCCTTAACAAAGTATATACATATTATACAAGTCTCAAGAGATGAAATGCACATGCCATGTTATGCTCTTTTGAAAGCAAATCACAATCTTCATCTTTGAAAACCATCATGCTCAATGATGTCATGCAATTTCAATTCTTCAAAACTTAACAATTCATTTCAACAGCGGTAAATACGATTTTGATAATTCCTAGGTCGGTGTCTGCAAGTAGACTATACAAGTACTACCAAATTGTCATTTTTACTAGTATTAACCGGAAGGCTCGACACCTATCCGAGGGGGTTTTCAGTCTTTCACCCCAGGCTCTCAGGCCAACTTATTCAATATTGTTTACACCACCTATCAAGACTTACCAACGTATTTACCTCAAAACCATTCCATGAAAACTTGTTTCTCAACATTCTTTTCTCAATGCAAGTTTTCAAATCAACTTTCAAAGTTTAATGTAATCAAATGAATTGATATGACAATAACACAAGATGAATATAAATACTGTCATTCCAATTCATCATCCAAGGAATAACACAATTCCCTCTTCTCAAGTATCTTCAATAATTAGTCATTTCAAGACTATTTCAACGTTTTGAACAATAATTTCCAAAATGAACAACAATTCTCATATTCCATGAAATTCATCATTTATATAAATATAAATAAGAAATTTTCCAAGTATCTATTTATTTTTCCACACAAAATAATATAACAATATCATTTATGGATTTTCAATCTCTTTTAAAAATCCCCAATTTCTAGGTTTTCTCACCAAAACTATACAACCCAAATCTTTTGAAAGAAAACTTTCCAAAATCATCTTTTCTTCAATCAACGAAGATCAAGACCCATAAGATCATTTTAAAAGAACAAGAGACAAACCCACTTTCAAAATCGTTCAACTTCTTAAATCAACAATCAATTTTCAAAAGCTATCAAAGGATGATTTTGAAAATCATCTAGATCTTGCAAAAATATATATATATATATATAACTTAAAGAACATTCCTACCTCAAGTTTGAAGAAGAATAGAGATGAAACCCCAAAATCAACGATGCCTAAACTAGATCTTCACCGCACACAACGAAACCCTTGAGATGATAACCCACTTTGATAAAGAAGCAATGGAAAAACTCAAATGGATCTTGAGAAATCAAGGTTTTTGATCTAGTTTGTGTAGAGAAATGTAGAGAGAAGGGAGAGGAAATGTTTTTACAGAGAGATATACAAAAATGATCTGAAATATCAGATTTACAAACTGATATAACATGGTTCGCTCGAGTGTGGAAAGCCCCACTCGAGCGTCGAATACACCTTCTCAGTACTTTTGCAGACATGTCAAACTTCTAGAACCAAACATTCTCCGCTCGAGCACATAAACGACCACTCGAGCGGACAAGCAACTTCGAATGCATTTTGTATTTTTGCTTCGGGGACGCTGCCTATAGACGCGCCCTTGGGCTTTGCTACAGTTCGGACTCAATTGTCACGGTTCTGAATCTAATCCCGCAAAGTGCAATGCGAGATCGATAAATCACCAAAGAGTCCAAATCCGACAAATCGTTTTGGAAAACTGATTTTTAAGAAAGAAGTGTCAAACATGAACTGCTTTGCCAGATACAGAGTCGCCACCTAAATATTTTGTTTTGGGGGAATTTAGGAAACCCTAACTCGTTGCCTAAGGCCACGTGTCCATCATCACCAAAGTTGCATTGGCTCAGGAACTTGGGTACGATTGGGGAAGGTCATCTATGAGCACCCCCGCTCGCCCGATCAAAGATCGGCCTGTACTAAACATGATATCTTGTTTTTGAAAACACATGTGTTCTTATTCTGGTTATTAGCTAGAATTACTATGTGATGCGCACAACACACAAGTATAGACTAGATCGCCTCATTTGGAACAAAGCATCGCATATCTGCTTGTTTGGAAACGGTTTGAAGTTTGCTACTCGCAAGTAGGCTAAAACACGGATTTCAATGAATCGCTCCAATTCAAGTAATCCAACCTTCACCCGCAAGCATTCAGGCAGTTATATCACATAAGCAATTAGCCTCATGGCAAGCATGCTGTCATGGCAAAACTCACACTCATGCAAGATGCTAAAGCATAAACACTTACAGTGTACTCCGAGCCAAAACAAGAAACTAGTTAGAAATCAATGCATGATCCTAGTTCATGTTAAAATGGCTAATGCATCGCATGCAAAGTGCAACTAGAATAGGCTCGGCTAATCTAAAATGGCATGTGAGATGCGACAATTCGATACATGTATTCAACTTAGAATTGAAATACAATGCAATTAGTATGATGCGTCAAGCCCGATGCATGCAGGACAAATGAATGAATGCACGCATGCAAAGCATAAGGATGCTAATTGAAAATGACCTAAAACTAACCATCGTAAGCAGGTAAGTAAAAAGGAGAAAGAAATGGGGGTTGGAAGACATGCATCGCACACACGCACGCTTATTACAAAATTCGCTCTCTCGACGGAGGGTCCGAAAGAATAATACAAATTAACTAATTAACTAACTAACAAGCTAATTAATAAATTACACAACCAAATCGAAATAAACAACTATTCTAAGTTATTTAAAGCACTGAAATGGCCTCGAGACGAGGGATGAATGCATGCTCGGACGGCTTTGCTCGGAAATCCATCGTCATGCTACATGTTGCCTCTGTTTGCATGCTCTATGCCTCTGGAAACTGTGCCAACTTTTGTAACACTTCTGAACTACCTTGGGGACATGCTGAGAGTCCATCGGCCAAGAGATAGGGCCATCAGCCAAGGAAAACTGGTTATCGACCAAAAATTAAGCTCTCAGCCAACAATTTGTAGCCGGCCAGCACTGAAGATGGCCGACCGGCCATCTCTTCCTGCTGACTACTTCTTTTACTGCAACAGAGGACAGACATAGCATGGCAATACATTTGCAAGGCAATGTGTGCACAACCACCCTCCCTATCATGTCGTGAGCTCAAGGGAGTATGGTTCTCGACCCTCGGACCATCAATCACGCATTTCAATGCATGATGGCCTAAGGAGTAGAATGTACAATTAATATCAAATGAAATGCACACCAAAACACATAAGGGGCCCCAACCTCTATCACGCTTGATCAAGAGGCAATGGATGCACATACAATGCTATGCAACCTAAGCATGCAAGCAACTCAGGCATGATGCAAATCCAATGCAACATAAGCATGTTAATGACAATGCCATACAAGGCTAATGGTGACAAGCATGCCAAATGCAATGTAACCTAAACAAGTATGCAAGATGCAACATGAACATTCAAGCATGCAAGGCATGCAAAGGTGGACAAGTATGCAATAACATACAAGATAAAACAAGCATGTGACAACATGATAAAGGGATAAGCATGCAACATACTAGCATGCAACAACCTGCAAGGTAACTAAATATGCAATAAGCATGCGACAACATGCAAGGAAAGCATGCAACAACATACAAAGGATGGACTTAAACCAAAATGGACAGCTCTCAAATAGGCCCAAATCAATGGCCATAATGCTATGGAAATGGAGACAAAAGCTCATACAAACATGCATACTAATTGGCCTAATGACTAAGGCATAAAAGGGTAATTTTTAAGCACACTTAAAAGAGGTGAAAAGCATGCAAATGTGACAACATTACATGCTCTGAAATGATGCTAGGGGTGATGCCAAATCACATAAACAAATCAAGCATAGCATGCATAAGGCTCAAAGCCTAAGGCTCATAAAGGGACTTGAACCAAAGCTACACAAAACAAGGAGCACATGGCAAACGTAACCCAAAGCAGTCCTAAATCATGTCAAGATAATCCTAAAACATGCAAGGAATGAAGCCAAAACATGCTAGAACAAAGGACCAAAAGCATGAAGCAAACAAGGCCACAAAAGAGGTGTTACACTACACCTATCAAAGTCAAACATGGCATGACTTAAGCAACCAAAAATAGAGTTATGGCATGTCAAAATGAGCCCAAAAACCCACTTAGATGGCATCCCAAATGCCTAAGCATGATGGCACACACAATGATACATTCATGAGGCATAACATACCGACTCTTTAAAGCATTAAAGTAGTTACAAGTGCAAGCATATGAGCATATTATATGGACTGAAATAGCATAACAAGTGATGCCAAACCACTGAAATGGTCGAAATAGAGCATGCTAATGACTTGAGCACCCAAAGCTAACAACCTAGATTGCATGGTAGCTATACAAAACAATGCAAGCATGACCAAGAAGACCAAAATCAGAGCTTAAGCATGTCACAACATGGCTAAAAGCTTCATGGAGTTAGGCCAAAACATGCAAGCATAGTACTCTAAATGCTAGGTACATGTTAAGGCAAATCATGAGATTACAAGTCAAGTATAACAAGCATGCATGGTATGTCTAAACCAAGTCAAAAGTGCTATATCATGGCAAAACAAAGCCTAATATATACTGAAATGAAGCTAAAACAAGCTAAGCAAACATGATACTAACATAAGCCATATATGCAAGCATTAAAGACAACAAGGAGAGGGGATAACGCTCTCCTATTTAGGATACCAAAACCACCTCCCACCACTGAAAATCCTCTAGATTTCAGTGGTAGAGAGGTCATGCAAAGCTAAGAACAATGGCCAAAAGGGATGGCCTAAAACGAGGCCTAACAAGGCTAAAAGGGGGGAAACAACCCCAAACCTCAAAATGACCTTAAACAAAGTTCTAAAGCAAGAAAAATCAGAACTTTTATCAGTTATAAGTTAAGCTTAAAACAATAAGCAAGAAGGGCTAAAGGCTTAAGCAATAAAGGGGTATCTAAAGGAAGGAACTCACCCTTGTAGAATCTCTTCAAGAAGAAAGCTCCAGCAGGTTTTCTGAGTTCAAACCAACCAAAGAACACTGAAATCAACCTCCTAGCACCTCAGCAACCAAGGATGGTGTTCTAGTGTGTGTTTGTGTACAATAGTAAGACAATACTACACTTTTGAGCACAAAATAGGATCAAACAAGGGAGTATAGATACAAAACTATATCTAACTCTCCTAAACTAATTTTTTTTTTGAACCCTGGAGGAGGGAGGATGGGCTCCCTCTTTATAGAAGTTCAAATTCTAAAGCTTTCAAGAGAAGCTAAGCAAAGGGCAAATCCCTCCATACACGTGTATGGAAGGGGTGAATTGTGGATGCCAGCTGCACCAGCTGGCACAAAATATCTGCATAAAGTAGATGAACAGGGTTCGACCACCAAAAATGGCCGATCGACCAACATAAGTGCCGGCTGACCAAATATAGTGCCGATCGGCCAACACTATTGGCCGATGGCAAGAAAAAGGGGCCGATGGCATCATGCCCTGGCCGGTGGATTGAGGGGATGGCAAACAAGCCACCCTCTTCCCTTAGAAGCAAAAACACAAGTGTTTGGTCCACAACCAAGCACAAAACAGACAAGTTGAGAGATCTTGAGGCAAGACGCGCAGCCGAGACCTCCGAGAACTCAAAACGAACACGAGCATGGATGATCATCGAGTGTTCAAACGATGACGTCCAAGTCTTGAGGACGGTCAAAAATGGGGTGTCTACACTGCCCTTCGTCCCCGCCTTGGCGCTACCCCGGACTTGCCAAGGGGCGCTGCCCCCTAGACCCCCGCGAGCTGACCGGGTAGCTCGATCCCCAACATAGTCAGCGAAGTGGCAAAACATAAAAGATACACTACAACCCGATACAAACATGAGACATTACCTGTTCCAAACACACCGCTATAACTCGATAACCAAAATAAGGGGAATATAGGGAACTAAGATACGTAACACCAGTCAAAACCATACCAACCCGAGCCCAGAACAACACAAAGAGACGGGTCAAAATCGGGATCGCTACACCAGAAAAGTCTAAATAGTGAGGCAGGTCCATATCTTGATGAGCACTAGGAGAGAGAGATGAAGAGGAATGTTATGAGCCACTTGAAGTAAGAGAATACATATAAGGTCACATAAATAGCAAATTCGGGTGGTTGTAAATGACTTGCAGACAATGTACTGCCTTTTCACAAAATGTTAGAAGTTGAAAAGTCAAGACAGCCTCAGAAATGGCCCGAATAGGCTGATCGAACTCATATTTTGCCGGCCGGTCCAGGTAACACCCGGCGAGACCTTGGAAAGCTACTCCATCTAATCTGGTGAGTCTTAGTGTGTCAGAACAGAAGCAAGGATGCATTTTTAGAATTTGAGAGAGAAAATGGTGCTCAGAAGTGTGCATAAATACTCAGATATAAAACAAATAAAAGAATTGGAAGTCATCCACAAACAAAAAATATTTATATATATGTGGGCCATGAATGACAAAGTTGTTTACAAACAAGTAGTTACAAAAAGTTTCCTTGGCACTCGAATAATTGCATTTGAGGGTCTAACAAGCTATACAAAGGAAGAATAAAGTAAATACAAGAGAAGATCACCAAAATGTGGAATATGAACTAAATAGCTAGAACAATTGTCTTCAGAGGTAGCATAATACCAACTCCAACGAATTTGTCGTTGCCACCGCTAGCATCACTGCCAAAAATACTACTCCCATCAAAGGAGTCATTCGGGGGCCCACCCAGCTCGTCATCTTCCTCATCATTATCATTGTTGATGATGATCACCTCAGGAGGGGTAACCTTGTCCTGTAAAGAAGAAGTGTGAGTTAGAAAATGGGAAAGTTGTATGCAACCATTCAGAGGAAATGATCAATTTTAGGTGACTAACCTCATGATGAAAAGCTAGAAGGGAGTGGTTCGAGGGCCCACCCAGCTCGTCATCTTCCTCATCATTATCACTGTTGATGATGATCACCTCAGGAGGGGTAACCTTGTCCTGTAAAGAAGAAGTGTGAGTTAGAAAATGGGAAAGTTGTATGCAACCATTCAGAGGAAATGATCAATTTTAGGTGACTAACCTCATGATGAAAAGCTAGAAGGTATGGAGGTAGTAAGTCCTGTGACAAAGGGCTGCATGCCCGTCATTGCCGCCCTCGGATTTCCATACCTTGTCACTCATAGGGAGCATGTCCTAGACCATAATAGCATTCCCACCCATGAGCCCAAGTCTGTCTAGGCTCACCATCTGCTACCTGCCCACAACCACTGGTACCACCATGGGGTTGTCCTAAACCGTACTTCCTCACATGTGTCATGATGTAAGTAAGCTCTGGGTCAATACCGTTAGTGATGGCCATGGCAAGAGCCTCTGCCACAATGTTCCTCGAGGACGTGTCACTGTTCTCTAGTATGTTTGGGTAATTGAAATTGATTGGAGAGTTAGAAAGAAATCATCATTGGCCATGGGTGACAATCTGAAGAAGTTCCAAAGAGTTAGGAGAGTGTTTTCGGACGAAAATGAAGAGAAGACGGATGGTCGCGCCTTTTTATAAACTTTCAAAGATATGAAAATACTGTTATGACCCTATAAATACCCGATAGGGCCGGCTAACTACCTTTTAATTCAGCCAGCCAAATTTCCAGTTTGCCAAATAATCATCAACATATGTTGGAATAAAGGTGTTCAGAAATGTGCAGTAGTTATCCATAGGTGTATGGATGACATCCTTGTAGCATTTTGAGGTACCATCATTTAGCAGCACCAGCGGAAAGGAAGGTTTGTCCCTATTTTGTTGTGTTTTTCTTGCATTTGCCTTAGCGGCATAATGCTTCTATTGTTGAAATCGCTCTCCACACGTGCGAAGTGTGTAAGGTGTCGAAACCTCAGTTAATACCGCCCTCTGTGCAGCTTGGCGGTTAACACCACCCTCGATTAATACCATCCCTTGCGCGGGTTGGCGGTTAACACCATCTTTTCTCCTTTTATGTTGTGATATGTTGGGAGTGTATTGGGGAGTTCCTTGTTGCTATGAGTTTTAGTCATATATAGGGCTGCAAACGAATCGAGCTAAGCCGAGCTTTGCTGAGCTCAAGCTCGACTCGTTTACTTATCGATATTGAGCTCGAGCTCAGCTCATTAATATTAATGAAACTCGAGCTCGGCTCGGCTTGATAATTTTTTTTAATATTATTTAAATAAAAAGTATTATTTATGCTATTATTTATATATATTTATATATTATTGAATATATAAATAATATATTTATTAAATAATTTAAATAAAGATAAACGAGCTGAGCTTGACAAACCGAGCTTATACGAGCTCAAGCTCGGCTCATTTAGTAAACGAGCCTAATATTCGAGCTTGAGCTTGACTCGTTTACTAAACAAACCGAGCCGAGCTAAGCCCTTAACGAGCCGAGCTTGTTCATGAACAGTTCGGTTTCTTTGCAGCCCTAGTCATATGTGACTTTGGATATTGCCATCCTTGTTTATTTCCCTTTTGTGTTGTGGCACGTATGGGTTTTGCATTTCTTTCATTCGTGTAGAGCATGCTTGTATGTGTTGTGCGCCATTCTTCATACTTTTCGTGGTTATTAGCTTGCTTTGTGTCATTTGCTTGAGGTCCTCCTCTTTCTTTTGCCATCTTTGCAGCTTTATCTTTGTTCCACCTTGTCACTTTCCGTGGCGTTCACATCACGAAGTTTTTCAAAACTCCAGCAGTGTGGTACACGTAAGCCCAATTATCAAACCATGGCAGCGCGTGGTACGTTAGCCCAACTTTTCAAATGTTTTGAGCATGGCATTTGCATTCTAGCCCTAAACTACGTTAGTTTGATTCCTTACAAAGGGATACGTAGGCAACCCTCGGGTTCAACCAAACTTTATTTGCATTTTGTTTGTTTGCCCAAATCTTACGGCCTTATCAAAAAAGTCGTCTTCGAGCTCTGACATTCACTCCCGTCATGAAATGATGCATTGAGCTCTGTCAAAGAATGATAACTGTAGACATACCATTTTTTACTAAGCCTTAAGACTTGGGCGCTTCCTTTTGAGTTCCAATGATGAAGATGAGATGTATTAATCTTACAAAATTCTACAACAAGAAACCTAAAGATTGAGTTTTAAACCATCCAAATGCCTGTTTTGGACAAAATATTTTTTTGACCAAAATGTAAACCTCTTTCAAAATGAGTTTAGTAGTGCAATTCCAAACACTACCACAATGTTTTGAAGCTTATATTTTCAAAGTCAAAGTGTTGTATTCTTTCAAACTAACTAAGCGAAGAATATAGTAGAAATGAATGGAAGGGATGAAATCCTCTAAAATACCTGTTTCTCCTTTCAAATCAGGCTAACCTTCTCTTATTGATCTGATGATGTTCTTTCTGACTGACCGGACACCATATGTTGGCCGGTCAAAAATACACTCGGCCGATCACCAAGTAGAATGGTCGGTTGAATGTTCCAAGTACAGAGCATTTTCGGAAATTTTCCCTTGTCCAGCACACTTTCCACAAATATCTCAACATTTACTCCCTAAGCTCTATAAATAGAGCTTGGCAATTCATTTCAAAGGGTTGAAAAGTTTTTCCTAAAGCTCATAAGAGCCTCTTGACCATTCCCTCTCTTGGCCACATCTCCTACGTACCACCCTTGGCTTTGGACATCAAAACTCCATTGAAGCTTGATCCTAAGCTCCTTGCCAAGACTCTTGGACATTAAACAATACATCTAAAGTGGCTTGAAGGAATAAAAAGGGAGTTTGTGAATCAAAAGGACTTATTCTCTTAGGAGGTGATATTCTCATACCTTTAATCATCTTTCTTTCTTCCTTTCTTTATTTCAAGTTTTTTTTTTTTTTTTCACTATGTAATTGTTGTAGAGATGTAACAAGTCCTTATGGATGCGAAGAGAGTAGATTTAGCCACCCATCTATTGAATTGATAGCTTTTTTCTTTACTTTCTTGCTTTTTTTGGTTTTAATTTCAAGTTCTTATGTACCTTGGACCCTTGTGAGTGTCTTTAGTGGTAGCTATTAGCCATCCATTCACAAGTTCAATAAGTAGGGTAGCTTTTCTTCTTGTTACACTCATCCTCTTCACCTGTCATATCTCTCAAGTGTATAATTCATGTGTTTCAACTCCTTACTCAATGTCAATGAGTGCTAGGGTTTGTTTTATAGGATTGCTTAGGTGATCCATAGGATTTGATGTTGAGAAGTGATGTCCTTACCTTTTCATGGAGTATTTTGGGAAGTAAAACAAGAGATTTTGGGTCAAAGAAAGTTGAAACCTTTCTTCTCAATCATTTGTGAACATAGAAAGGGGTGTAACCATCCTTGTTCTATGACTAGATGAGGAGTTTTTAATAAATTGGATGAATCCCTTGTTTTAATAAGTAAAGCTTCCACCAAGAAATAATTTGCATTAATCTACGCTCTCCACTTGAAAGCATGGATATGGGTATTGATTTGCCCTTGTTCACAAAGAGAAGATGTAGGTTCCTATCTATTTCTTGAGCTTGGATTTGTTCTTATTTTTGATTCAGTTAATTATTGGTTTATTGCAAAATATCAGTTGTATATATCTGTTTATATCATTGTTGAGGGTTATAGCCTACCTACCTCTTTTCCAATTGATCCATGTAAACAGATGGGGTAGAAGAGATGAACACCTCTCAGAAAGTGTCTTTTGGCTTATGTTCTAGGACTTTTGCACTTACCTAAATCCCAGCCGGAAGAAGAATTCGGCCGACCACTTTCCTGTTCGGTTTGCTCATTTTGTGTTTAGCCGGACATCTCCTCCCAAGAACAGAGCAAACAGTTTCTGGGAGTGCTTTCCTGGGTAGTTCTAGAGCTTCTGATGGTTTATTGGATTTATTTAACATAATTGGTTAGATTCAGCAATAGTTTGGCTGAATCCATTCATTATTGTAATAATCTCTCTCTCTCTCTCTCTCTCTCTCTCTCTCTTTTATCATTTCTTATTCGAATTGTTGTAATAACTTTCAACCCTATATCTTTCTAACCCTTTTATTTACCTGCTTCTCGTGTATGTTGTATAACATCATGTTTTATTCATCATACCTATATATTGCATCCATTTTTCATGCATCTGGGTCCGGTTCATCTGTATTTGTGAAATTTGTTATTTTTCAAAACGAGTATGTGTGTGGTCCCATGTCTTGAGATGATATCCATGTCATATCTTAGCATTCGGACTTCTAGGCGCATGTCGTGTATGTATTGCATTGGTTGATTGTATATAGGATCATGCATATGTACATACTGAAACATTTCTTGGGACTCACCTCGGAATACTATGTGAGAATTTTTGGCTTTGGTTTTAGCATATTGTATGCACATGTTCCTTATTACATCTGTTGTTAAGTGTTTAGATGAGATATCTGTTTCAATGCCAGTGGATAAAGCTTGTGTTGCTAATATTTGAATGTAATTGATTTGTATGCTTTTGAGTTTGTACAAAAAGGCTTTTTCAAAAATGCATGAAATCAAAGCATAACCAAAATTAGTGACACAGTCTATATTTGATTAACTCAAATAGTAATGGTATCATTATTAATAACCAGAACATGAATATATATTAATTACAAAAATCACATCATAACTTAGTAGAGGCTGATTTTCTGATCGGGCGAGGGGTACTCAATTAATGACCTTCACCTTTCATATCTAAATTCCTAAATTGAGACACTTTGGTTATGACGATGGTGACCTTTAGCATGAGTCATGGGTTTTTTAATTTCCCCAAAAGATTAGGTGGTGACTTTAAAATATAGTGATGTAAGTCCATTAATTTCTGGCAAATGTTTTTGTAATAAAATGAATTTTCTATAAAGGCTGCCAGATTTGGACTCTCATTTTCTGTTTCACATTGCACTAGTGATATATGTTGAATTTATAAAAGTATGTGTTTTGGTATTCATTTCCCTTTATTGACCTCTCTTTTTGACATTAAAAACTCATAGAGATTTTAAGTTCTCTTAATTGAAGCAAAACAAGAATCATGAGGTTTTTTAATCCATTTGAGTTTCACACAACCTCCTATTTTAGAAGTCAAATTTTTCCAATTACATTTCCACAACTTAGGCACTGTTGACTTGACACCTGCAAATCATGCAAAACTTTATGATTTTAGTCAAAACTTAAGTTTTAATCAAAAAAATATATATATTTTTATATTTTTTTGCACGAACACTGATATAATTAGTTTTCAAGTTTTAATCAGATCTAATTAAGCATGTAAGGAAAATGTCCTCTGCTCTTATAACGGGTAAGCTATGAGTTTGGTTGGAAGAAAATAAGGGAAAATGACTCTGACGGACCCCATTGAAATATAATTGAATCTAGAATGCTACTACTAGAATACACTAGAACTAGTAGTGGAAGAAAAGGATAAAAAGGAGAAAGAATATATGCATACATGCTTCTTTATAGTACTTTGATTTTATGCTGAGAATACTGCCCATGATTGTAATTTATATGCACAATAGTTTCTCTAAAACTTTTTTTCCATTTTTTTTTTTTTTTGATTTGGGTACAAATTTAAAAAGATTATAAAAAAAAAAAATTTGAGTAAAACGTAAATGAAATATAATTACATTTCACATGTTTTTTTGCATAATTTTTTTCTTTATCATTTTTAAATCTCTACTTAAATCTATAAACTAAACACTTTGGAAAAGTAATTTAGTGCTTTTTGATTTCACACGAAAGATAACTGTTTGAGATATTCTAAAACAGATGTTGTTAAAATTTTGTAACAACTTAAAACTTTGGGATAACTAATGATCTAGCATTGTATACTAGCCCAATTTAAGAGGAGCCTTGGTCAAATCTCTCTGTTTGTATTTTTGTTTTGGGTTAGGTTTTTCCATATTTACATCTCAATACAAGAGAATTTAAGAGATCCATAGTGTCCACTACAAGTCCGTTTTGATGATCCAAACCGTTTATTTTTTACGACTCGTTGAATAAAATATTCATGTAAAAAATTAAGATGATTGGATATTGATAGCTATATGTTTGAATTAAAAGTGTATTACAAAAAATGCATAGTTATTCTTGAAATTATATTTATCATCTATTTTTTAAAATAAATATGATTCAAACATATAGTTACTGATATACAATCATCTTAATTTTTTGCATGAATATTATATTCAACAAATCTAAAAAATATAAACGGTTCAGATTATCAAAATCAATTCCAAAATGGACCTATCACCCAAACACTTTTTCAAATTAAGATGACTATTCAAGAGAAGCCAAACCTTTTGTTTTTATTTATTTACATTCTATTTCTCTTTATAAGATGTTTGAATATGAGGAAAGGTATTAAAAAGCTTGATATGCATTAATTATTGAGCTCTTTTTTTTTTTTCTCCAATAGAGAACATATTCTCTTTTAGTCCAAAATTTGGATATGAGAGTGTTTTCTTGTGCCATACGGCTCATCATAGGTCCATTTCAATGATCCACATAGTTCATTTAGTAGGATCTTTCCGTATATCATTCATACAAAAAATTAGATTGATCTGATAACTATAACATGTTCAATTTATCGTATTTGGGTCTTCAAAAATGGAATTTTTTAATTAATTAATTTATTTATTTTTTATGATAAATGCAATAAATTAAACATGTTCCAATTACTGAATCGATCTAATTTTTTTGGTGGATGATATATATAAATGGACTTTACAAAATGAACAATTTGAATTATTGAAACAAAATCCGTCATCTATCCCATGAAGCTCGGATAACATATTCCAATTCAGATTTAGACAGGAGGGAAGCCAGCCGGATAAGTAATTGGGATCTCACATGAACACAGCTAAAGTTGTAGTGAGGCTTCATTTTAGGGCAGTTGATGTTAGAATACAATACAAGACAAATTTTGTCTGTCCAATTTCATGAGAGATCAGCAGCAACCGTCACAAGCAGCAGATTCAGCTCAATTTTGCTCCAACTCATAGTGGATAAAAAGGAATAATAAATCCACAAAGCATAAGAATTTAAGAATCTGACTTTCATGCCTTTTACTTTAAGTCGACACAAAGGACCAGTGGTGTAGTAAATTGTGCTTCCCTCTTTTTTCCCTCTATATAATGCAAGAGATGAGATAACATTTTTGCAAATATTTGCTTTGTATTACTGAAAAAAATTAAAAAAAGATTTGAACTTGAATGGCTCAACTGGGTTCTCTCTCTGCTGAAACTGAGACACTGAGTCATGTCTCCAGACTGGTGGAGGCGTTCAGGGCCTTTGACTCCGACAACGATGGCTCCATCACTGCTGCAGAGCTTCGTGGGATCATGAGCTCACTTGGGTACTGTTCTAGAATTTTAATAAAAATAAAATCAGTGTGGAATTATTTAGTTGTTTGGCCATTATAGAACTAATATTTGTTTTAAATGATTCTGTTACAAATTTGATATGGTGTATTCAAGTGTGCCATTATTCAAAAATGTTAACAGGTTAATCTAAGCATTTGTGTGTGCTAAACTCTGACGACACAACTAAACTTTGATTTTTCTCTTGTAATTATGGGAACGGAGCCGTAGAGCATATGTACATCTAACCCGGTTGCCCTTCAACCCTCTCAAAAATAATTTGATAGAGTAATAATCAACTCAAATAATAAATTGCATAACTTACACCTACGGATGGGATATGATGTTACTTTTGTGCTTGATGCATAGTGATGACTGTTGTGTGGTCCGTAAGACTTGTTTCGGGTCTTATTTTGATTATATAAATCATTCAAATTTTAGAGAATATCAAGAAGAATATACCTGTAGAAAACAAGTTAATTGAATATCGATAACCCTTTCATCAAAACACATATGTATATATATATATATAAAGAATATGTATGTATCAAACTGAATACAAATGTGATTTGATGAACGTGTTGCCAATATCCAATTAACTTGATTTTTTATAAATATATTCTTCTCGATATTTTTTAAAATTTGAACGGTTCATACCATCAAAATAAAATTCAAAATGAGTGTCATAGGCTATACAATAGTCATCGTTGAGCATGAAGCACAACAGTGACCCCAAATCCCCACCGGTGCCTAGAGTGTGCCTTGCTTCCTTGTAGTCATCATGTTTGTAACAAACTCTTAGAGCATGTTTGGTATAATGGAATGAAATGAAGTGAGAAGTGAATGAGAATGAGAATGGAATATAAGGTTGAATAGAATGGAATGTATATTCCCATTCCATTATTTGGCTGCCAATATGGAATGACATAGGAATAGTATGATAACTCTCATTCTCATATTTGGTTATGCATATTAAACTCATGGAATGGAATAAATTATTATTATTATTATTATTATTATTATTATTATTATTATTATATTATTATTATTATTATTATTATTATTATTATTAACAAGCATGGATCATGATAATGTTGATAGCTGTAGTGGTGGCAGCACCGGTGACGACATCAGTGGTCGTGATAGCAATGATAGTAGGATGGTGGCAGTGGTGGTAGTAGGTTATTGTGGCCTTAGTGGTGGCGGTAAGGTGGTGTTGTGGTTGCGATGGTAGCGACGATGGTGGTGGTGGTAGTGGGCAATGGTAGTAGAGTGGTGGTTCTCGCAATGATGATGGTAGTGGTATAATGTTTATGAAGGCGGTAGTAGCAGTAGTAAGGTAGTGGTTGTGGCAGCGGAAGCACTGGTGATAGTGGGAACGGTGGTAGTAGGGTAATGGTTCTAACGATGTTGATAGTGGTGGTTTTATGGTTGTAGATGTGGTGATAGTGGTTGTGGCAGTAATGGTGGTAGTATTGGCAACATCGGTAATATAGTGGTGATGGTATGGCAGTTGTGGCGGCAACTATGGTAGTGATTGTGGTGGTGGCAATAGGGGGGTGGTGGTGGTAGTTGTGGTGGAATATGTGGTAGGAGAATGGAATGGTGGTAGTGACTAAATAATAATATATTTTTTAAGTGTCAATAAAAATAATGATAATAATATGTTACGGTAATTACATGATAGAATGAAATAACCATTCCTTAAATTTGAGGAAGGAATAAGTATTCTCACATTTGGTTGGAATAGCCATTCAAATGACATGACTATTCCTACTTAGATATGGCGCACCAAACAAGGGAAAATGAATGCAAAGTTAGAATAGACATTTCATTTCAGCACATTCTATCATACCAAACGTACTCTTATCTTCTTTATGAATAATAAATCACCTAAGGTTCACCTCTTTTAGTTGGATTAGGATTAACCCTTCTAATGATTCCCATCATATCCAACATAGGAGTCAACATTCAACATTTTTATCATCGTACCAACATTATCATTATCATAATTTTCATCTTGTCTACATGACTTGGCCGTCGAGGTGCATTAAAAATTTATATAGATCATTATAATGTTGATAGTTATGGTGGTAGCAGCGGCGGTGACGACATCGGTGGTCGTGATAACAATGATAGTAGGATTGTAGTAGTGGTGGTGGTAGGTTATTGTGGCCTTAGTGGTGGCAGTAAGGTGGTGTTGTGGTTGCGATGGTGGTGATGGTGATGGCAACGGGCATGGCTACTTGTAGTAGAGTGGTGTTTCTCGCAATGGTGATGGTAGTGGTGTAATGTTTATGAAGATAGTAGTAGCAATGGTAAGGTAGTGGTTGTGGCGACGGAAGCAATGATGGTAGTGAGAGCAGTAGTAGTAAGGTAGTGGTTCTAATGATGCTGATAGTGGTGGTTTTATGGTTGTAGATATGATGATAGTAGTTGTGGCTGTAGTGGTGATAGTAGTGACAACATCGGTAATACGGTAGTTGTGGTATGGCAGTTATGGCAACAACCATGGTGGTGGTGGTGGTAGTGATCATAGTGGTGGCAATAGGGTGAGGGTGGGGGTGGGGGTGGGGGTGGGGGTGGGGGTGGGGGTGGAATATGTGGCAGGAGAATGGAATGGTGGTAGTGGCTAAATAAAAATATATTTTTTTAAGTGTCCAAAAAAAAGAAAAAAGTAATAATAAAATTTTATGGTAATCCTATGATAGAATGAAATGGCCATTTCTCAAATTTGAGGAAAGAATAGACATTTACACATTTTGTTGGAATAATCATTCAAATGGCATGACTATTTCAACTTAGATATGGCGTACTAAACTAGGGAAAATGAATGCAAAGTTAGAATGGGCATTCAATTCTAACCTATTCTATCATTACAAATGTGCTCTTATCTTTATGAATAATAAATCACCTAAGGCTCACCTCAATTAGATGGATTAAGATTACAAAAATATTTTAGAGCTTTAATCTAGAAGCGCTAGGGGAGCACTAACTAATGGGTCCCACATCATAATGTGATGTCTTAATTTTTCTTTTTCTTTTTTTTTCTCCACTGCGGATTTATTAGAGCTCGCTTTAGAATTGCTGATTTAGAACTCCGAATCAAAACTGTTAAGATTAACCCTTCTAATGATTCCCATCTGATCCAACATAGGAGTCAGCATTCAACGAGGACTCCTGTCCTTTTTTGTACATCTCAGATCTGGTGTGAATCTTTTCCACACCTCGGCGGCCAATTCACGTAGAGAAGACAAAAATTGTATCCCCACAGATTTCAAATTATTTTAGCATAATTTAGTGGTTAATAATTTAGATATGTGTTTAATATTTTATACATTTATATGATTCAGTCTTTAAGTTGCCCAGGATCTTTGCCTACGTCAACAGGTGAGAAGGTGCCTGGGCTAATAGGTGAACTGCAGCAGCTTATCCTTGTCAATGGTAGTGTTTGGGAACTTGGGTTTGGGATTTTTTTTTTGATTTTTTTTACTAAAAGACAAATTTTTTGCAAAACTAAAAAAATACATCCAAACAAAATATCACATCCAATCCCATAATCATTTCATTTTTTCTCTCACAAACATCATATCCAACCACAAAAAAACTCAATTATCTTCCCAAACACCAAAATTTTTTTATCCAATAATATCCTACAACTAAAAAAACTAACATAAAAACCAACTTCCCAAACACCAACATTGTTTTGGTTTATAATTTGGTTTACCTGTCAGTGCCACAGTCCTGGGTCTTGGTTTTGCTTCATTTGGCTCATAATCTGTTGGGTTAATCTGTCTGTTTTTTTTGTATTGATTGAAGTGTTGGGTGAACTCTGGTTTGTCTGCTATGAAGTTTTGTGGCTGCATAGTCTTCATTATAGTTTTTGTTCAGCTTTTGTCAAGTATCATGTGAAACCATTAAGGTGAGAAGGTGACTGAGCTAGTAGGTGAACTGCAGCAGCTTATCCTTGTCATTGTTTTTGGTTTATAATTTGGTTTACCTGTCAGTGCCACAGACCTGGGTCTTGGTTTTGCTTCATTTGGTTCATAATCTGTTGGGTTCATCTGGCTTCTATCTGCTCTGCTGCTGGCCCTACACTTGGAGTCCTGTACTTGGAGCTTATTGTTGAGGAGTTTGGTTCTGGCATTGATTGAAGTTTTGTGGACAACATTTGTCTTGGTTTGTCTGCTATGAAGTTTTGTGGCTGCATAGTCTTCATTATAGTTGATACATCTGCTTTTGCTCTTTGTTGGTTTCTTACCAGCTAGGAGCTTCAAGCTTCCGCTAGCTCTACCTCCTCTTTGTTGATATAAATTTTCAAACTTTGTATGTTTTATTAATAAAGTTTTCTTTTGCCGATCAAAAAAGAAAAAAAAAAAAAAATGATTTGACCTCCTGAATTTCTACCCAATTCAGCATGGAATTAAAAAATATGTTCAAACTTTAAAATTTTCATTTGTTTTGTATTGGTATATTTACATGGGAAGAAACAATAACTTTAGAATAATAACTTCACGCCTCTCATTTTTAATGCCAGATCTTTCGCCTTTATTTTCTGTTTATGCTTGTTGATTTTTGCAATTTTTATATTAATCTATATCATTACATAAATTGATTCTAACAGGTACAACCCAAGCGAAGAAGATGTGGAGGCAATGATGCAGAAAGGTGACAAAAACAAGGATGGTGTGCTGAGCATTGAGGAGTTCTTGGAGATGAACACAAATGAGTTGGGACTTGGTGGCCTCCAAATTCATCTTACAATCGCTCTCCAAGCTCTGGATGTCGCAGACGATGAGGACTTGACGGCCAAGGAGTTGCATGAGGTTCTTGGGAACATGCAAGGTGGTGACTTGTCTCTCAAGTTTTGTGAGGAAGTTATCGCTTCCATGGATAGGGATGATGATGGTGCTATTAGTTTTGAGGACTTCAAACTTATAGTTACTGCCCTCCTCTAGTCCTCTAATTTACAAGCCATAGCCTTGGATTGCATGGTTAAGGTAAAACAAATATGTATTGCAATAATCTCCAAGAGTCTGTATGGAGCTTTGTTCTTCTGTCAGATATTATGATAAAAGTTTTTCATAATGGTATGTGATAAAAAAAGTCAGATGATAGTGAAATGATGAACTTCTGTCCTTGTTCTTCAATTTGTGTCGTATAATCATAAGCCGGCACTGGAATTAGCTATGTGGAGATCTTGTTATTCTAATTCATGAATGAGCTGAGAAACAATGAAATTAGATTATAACATTTATGAACGATTTTATAGCCTAAATTGAAACTCCATTAATAAAGCTCCAATCAATTATAATATATATGTGTGGGAGGTGAAATTTGAACTACCATTTTGTCACGCCAAGCATTGGCGGAGCAGAACATGTGACAAGATTCCCGAGTTGTTTGGACAATTAAGCAGCCAAGCTCCTTCCTAGGTCGAACAACTTAGTCCTAGCAATGAGTGGATGAGGTCGAATGGGAAGTCCACTTCGTGTGAAAACGTATCATCCATTCCAAGAGCATCGCAAACGTGGGATATAACCCCACAAAAAGTGAAACAATGAGGGAAGTGCCAAACATTTCTCAACTAACCACTACGGTCAGTGAAGCTCAATTATGAGTAAGTGCATACACATCAAGCCAGATAAACAATCAGAAGCATTAGAGAGTCCCTGGCTACTGACTCTAGTCATAGTATTTTTCATTTGAATTTAAAGGAAGCAACTTGGGGAGAGATTTTCCGACACTGTCTAAACAATGTGGTAAGCTTTTTTCCCAACAGAATGAACAAATTGATATAAAATAATATTTATAATGTATAAAATAATGTGATTTTCACTTCTGAACCCTGATTTAAGTTTAGAAACTAACTGGAGCTTGATAATATTTACAGAGCCAAGCTCCTGCATGAATTTGTGCACCAATAATAAACAAATTGAGCTCCAACACAGCCCTTTACTTAACTCAGCTCGATTCATTTGTAGGCACTACTCGTCACAATTTTTTTTATTACATAAAAAAATATCACACAACATATCATAGCTAAATTTTTTTTTGTCACGACAATTAAACTCCGTGGATGCAAAGGCACTCAAGGCGACAAAGTTGCCAGTTGCTCTACTCATCAAATTTTCATGCATAAGTTAGTTCATTAACAATACGTTACACAGCTCCTCAATTCCTTCTCATTCTTATAACATGAACGAACCAAATCACAACTTCCCAAATTTTTAAAACTCTCATGTGTGCAAAAGTTTCCCTAGATCAACATATTCCCTAAGAATGACAAAAATAATTGCATTACCAATAGTTCACTATCACACAACACCCAAACATGAAAACACCAAAATATTTAACTTATAGTGACTTTTTTATTAATCGATGAAAATAATGATAATTTTTTAATAAGTGTTTTTTTTTTTTTGGTGATCGTAATGCCAATAAAAGAGTAATTTATACATTGACATATTTTTTTAAACAAAAAATGTTTAAGAATTTAAAAAAAATTATTTCTAAATTTATACCTATTAAGTTGCATGTAAATTATTAATTGAGAAAAATATTTTAAAAATAATGTTTTTATGGGTGTCCTGCATTTGTTTTTTAAAAATGAAAAAATGCACCAAACCAAAGTTGTCACCAAGTTCACACCCAACCCAACCCACGTTAAGTGAGTGCAATGATGAAGCAACTTGCGGAGAGATTTTCCGACACTGTCTAAACAATGTGGTTAAGTTTTTTTCCCCACAGAATGAACAAATTGATATAAAATAATATTTATAATGAAGAAAACAGTAATCATATTTTCATTACATGAATGTATGAGCAAAGCTCATATATATATACAAAATACAAGAACTGATTATCTGTAACAAACTAACAAACTCACTAACTGTTCACTAACTGACTAACAGAGTTTCTGTTACACTTCACTAACTGTCTAACAGATTTTTTGTTACACGTGCATCAGTAGAAGGTGCTTTAACATACCCCTGCAAACCCATGGGGGAAGACACCATGAGTTTGTCTTTAAGGTACTGAAAGCGAGAGACAGACAATGGTTTGGTGAAAATGTCGGCCAATTGGGAACATACTGAAGAGAAAGACGTTTAGCAAGCACCTGTTCCCGAACAAAATGGCAATCAACCTCAATATGCTGGGACCGGGAATGAAATACCGGATTAGAGGCCAAAGCAAGAGCAGACAGATTATCACACCAGATCACAGGCACAGTAGGAGAAGGGATAAACAAGTCAGCAAGTAACATACGAAGCCAACTAACTTCAGCAGCAGCATGGGCTAAAGCCCGATATTCAGCTTCGGTGGAGGAACGAGAGACAGTGGGCTGTTTCTTGGCAGACCAAGAAACAAGATTGGAACCCAAAAACACACAATACCCAGATGTAGACTTATGATCAATAGTGTCGCCTGCCCAATTAGAATCAGAAAAAACATGAAGATCAAAGGTGCTGGGTGTATAGGAGAGACCATGAGAGAGTGTACCCTTAACGAAGCGAAGCAAACGTTTAACAGCAGAAAAATCACCATTAGTAGGTGCATGCATGTGCTGGCAAGCTTGATTGACAGCCAAAGAGAGATCAGAACGAGTGATTGTCAAGTATTGTAAAGCCCCAACAAGAGTACGATAGAGAGACGGATTAGAAAAAGGAAGAGCAGAAGTAGGGGAGAGACCAGGTTAAACTGAAATGGGAGATGGACAAGGCTTACAATCATCGAGCCCAGCTTTGTGAATGATCTCCTGAGCATATTTTTGTTGAGAAAGGAAATAATGTGTATTAGAGGTTTGAATAGAGATCCCAAGAAAATAAGACAAATGGCCTAACTCTTTCATAGAGAAAGCAAGATGCATGTGAGCAACCAAGGTTTGAATATGAGAAGGATCACTGCCAGTGAGCAAGATGTCATCAACATAAACCACTAAAATGGTAATGGAATGAGAGGTTTTGTGAATAAAAAGAGAGGAATCACAGTGACTATTATGAAAACCTTGAGAAAGTAAGAAGGTAGAAAAGGTAGAATACCAAGTGCGTGGGGCTTGTTTAAGCCCATACAAGGCCTTATGAAGCTTACACACATGGGTAGGAGAGGAAGAATCAATAAAACCAGGAGGTTGGGTCATGAAAACCTCTTCTTCAAGCTTACCATGAAGGAAAGCATTGGATATATCCAACTGTTTGAGGGGCCAGGAATTATGTAAGGCAAGGCAAAGAATAATCCGGATTGTAGGAAGCTTAGCAACGGGGCTGAACGTCTCCTGAAAATCAATACCTTCCTGTTGGAGGTACCCTTTAGCAACAAGACGAGCCTTCTAGCGAGCAATTGAACCATCAGAGTTGCGTTTGATCTTAAAGATCCATTTACACCCAATTTGATTTTTATGAGAAGGCAAGGGAACTAAGGACCAGGTATGCTGCTTTTGCAAGGCTCCAAACTCTTCTTGCATAGCCTTAAACCAAACAGGAGAGGTTAGGGTTGCTTGGTAAGTAGGAGGTTCAAAATCAGTGTATAAAGAAGAAAAGAGACTGAGAGAAGCAGAGGGACCAGAAGATTTAGATCGAGTGATCATATGATGAACATTTGTAGAAGAAGAAGAAGAAAGAGGTGGAAGGTCAATATGGAGAGAGTGAATATGATAGGTATGTGTAGTAGATGTAGAAGGTTGAGCTGAGGAAAATACAGCAGCAGAAGGCAACACTAGAGGCACAGCAGCAGAGGGTAAATCTGATGGAAGCAGAGCAGCAGTAGGTGAGAGCACTGGAAGCTGAGATTGAGCAGACACAGTAGTAGATGGGAGAACTGGTTGCAGCACTAGAAGCTAAGAAGAATGAGGCACAGCAGCAGAAGGTAGAAGGGAAGCTGGAGACTGAGACAACTGTAAAGGAGATAGTACACCAAATTGAGGCAGAGCAGCAGTAGAGGGCAGTGCTAGAAACTAAGATGGAGCAACAGTTAGTGAGGACAGAGCTGGCAACACAGGCAGCTGAGGCTGAGCAAAAGGCTGGGAAAAGAGAGCTGGAACTGGGGCACAAGAAGTAGTTGGTGCACAAGAAGACTGACGAACAGAGGGAGAAGCCCAAAAGAAGGTCTGAATATCTCCCAAGGAGAAAGTCTGAGATAAAGCAGAAACAGAAGAAGAAACAGAAGACAGAGAGAAAGGAAAAATATGCTCATGAAAAATCACATGTCTAGACAAATAAAGTTTACCAGATTTAGGATCAAAACATCGATAGCCCTTAGCAAATGGATGATATCCCAAAAACACACACGACACAGATCGAGGATGCAGTTTAGATGAACTATATGGTTGAAGCCAAGGAAAACATTGTCAGCCAAATACTCTAAAGAAAGAATAATCGGGTATAGCATGAAAAAGCACTTCATAAGGAGATTTATTAGCAAGAATAGAAGAAGGCATTCTATTAATAAGAAAAGTAGCAGTAGCAACTGCATCAAACCAAAAATGTAAGGGAAGAGAAGCATGATGAATCAAAGCAATAGAAGTTTCAATAATGTGTCTATGCTTGCGCTCAGCCACCCCATTTTGAGCGGAAGTGTAAGGATAGGAATGTTGATAAACAATCCCATTGTTTAAGAGAAAAGCATGCATTTTATTATTGAAATATTCTGTACCACCATCAGTGCGAAGAACTTGAAGAGAAGTAGTGAATTACATCTCAACATAAGATTTGAATTCAACAAATTTAGCAAAGACCTCACTTTTGTAAGCTAAAGGATAGAGCCAAGTAAAGCGACTAAAATCATCTACAAAAATCACATAAAACTTGAAGCCAGATGTAGATTTATTAAAAGGACCCCAAACATCACTATGAATCAAAGACAAAGGTTGTTTGACAGTTGAATTTGACAATTGAAATGGCAATATGTGACTTTTAGAAATGCAACAGTCTGAACAATCAATAGCAGTAGTCTTAGTAGGTTTACAAGAAAATTGCTTTTGTTGAACAGAAAATTTCTGAGAAGAAGGGTGGCCTAATCTATGATGCCACATTTCTGCAGAAACAGTCTTATTGGAAGCATGAAAATTAGCTTGAGGCACAGCAGGTGAATGTAGAGAAGATTGAAAATGATATAAGCCATTAGTGTGGGAACCTTGGTGAAGAATTCTCTTCGATTTCTTGTCCTGAATCACAAAAGTAGAAGCATCAAAAATAATGTTGCAGTCATTGTCTTTGGCAAGTTGATGAACTAAGAGAAGATTAGAGGAAATAGCAGGAGAATGCAAGATATGATTGAGACGAAAAGAGAAATGAGGAGTAGGTAAAATACCTTGACCAGTGTGATGAATAGAAACAGACTGGCCATTACCAATGGTAATACGATCAGTACCTGGATAGGCTTGATAGAGATTGAAATTGTTCAAATCATTGGTCATGTGATCAATGGCAGCCGAATCCAAATACCAAGGCATAGCAGAGGAAGAGGAGGAAGAGATGGACGGAGGTGGAGAAGAAGAAGAAGCCACAAAAGCTTTAGAATTAGACATAGACTGGGACAAAGATTGACTAGGAGGGTGATATTGTGCATCCAACCGATGCCAGCAATCAAACGCTATGTGACCAAAAACACCACAAATTTGACAAACAGGTCCATGACGCCCTCGGCCTCTGGAAAAGAATCGACCACGGGATTGAGGAGAAAATCGACCTCCTCTGCCTCCTTTAGAGAAGGAGCGACCTGGTGAACCACGGGAATATCCAGATGAACCACGGGAATATCCAAATGAACCAGACTGATTTGAACGGAAGCCGCGAGTAGCAGAGAAAGTAACATTTGGTTGCTCAAGAGGAGATGATTTTTGTGTTTTCAATTCAACATGAATTGCTTCAGAACAAAGCAAGGCACACAATTCATCCATGGATATGCCTTCGGATCGTGCTCGAATTGCAGTCTTGAAGGAGTCATACTCGTCAGGAAGGCCATTCAATGTGATTAACACAAGATCTTCATCTTCAACTATCGCAGATGCAAGTGCTAATTGATTTGATAATTCCTTAATCTGAGTCAAATACTCCTCCATGAATGCACCTCTCTTGGACACAGCATTCAACTTATTTTTAAGTTGATGAATATGTGAACGAGAGAGAATGGTGAATCTCTTGATCAAAGCATTCCAAACTTCATAACAGTGTTGAAACTGTACAACAGTAGAATAGATTGGAGAAGATAGAGTTGCCGTAAGACAACTGAGCAAATGTGCATCTATGAGATCCCACTGAACTCGTGTGGGATTAGATACTTCAGATCCAGATGAGTCCTCAATCTGTGCTGGTGGACACGGAATCGATCTATCGACATATCCCAGCAAAGCAGTAGCGCATAACATATTGTGGATTTGGTTTCTCCAAATCAGAAAATTTGAAGCATCAAGCTTCACTGTTACAAATGAGGACAAATTGGAGATGAGAAGTGTCAAATTTTGAGGCAAGATAGTTGAAGAAGACGAAGAAACTGAGACTGCAGGAGTTGCAAGAGGATCTGCCATGGAAGCCAAGAATCGAAGCTCGTTGGAGCTTATTCTAGCTCTGATACCATGAAGAAAACAGTAATCATATTTTCATTACACGAATGTATGAACAAAGCTCATATATATATACAAAATACAAGAACTGATTATCTGTAACAAACTAACAAACTCACTAACTGTTCACTAATTGACTAACAGAGTTTCTGTTACACTTCACTAACTGTCTAACAGATTTTCTGTTACACGTGCATCAGTAGAAGGTGCTTTAACAATAATGTATATAATAATGTGATTTTCACTTCTGAATCCTGATTTAAGTTTAGAAACTAACTGGAGCTTGATAATATTTACAGAGCCAAGCTCCTGCATGAATTTGTGCACCAATAATAAACAAATTGAGCTCCAACACAGCCCTTTACTTAACTCAGCTCGATTCATTTGTAGGCACTACTCGTCACAATTTTTTTTATTACATAAAAAAATATCACACAACATATCATAGCTAAATTTTTTTTTGTCACGACAATTAAACTCCGTGGATGCAAAGGCACTCAAGGCGACAAAGTTGCCACTTGCTCTACTCATCAAATTTTCATGTCATAAGTTAGTTCATTAACAATACGTTACAGAGCTCCTCAATTCCTTCTCATTCTTATAACATGAACGAACCAAATCACAACTTCCCAAATTTTTAAAACTCTCATGTGTGCAAAATGTTTCCCTAGATCAACATATTCCCTAAGAATGACAAAAATAATTGAGAAAAATATTTAAAAAATAATGAGTAAGTTTGTTTTCATTTTTCAGAAAATACTTTTTAAAAAATCTACATTCTTATTTTTCGTATTTTTTTGTTTTTATTGAATTTTTTTAATATTGTAAGTAATTTTTTTACTTTTTGGACACACCTAACATAATACACCTAAAAAGTAAAAAAATTGTAAAAAAAATCTTTTAAAAATTCACTAAATACCAAAAATACAAAAAAAATACAAGAATTCAGTACATTTTTTATATTTTTATGTATTTATTAATTTTTTAAAATATTTTTTCATAAATTTTTTACTTTTTAGATACATCTAACTAAGGTGCATCTAAAAAAATAAAAAAAATGTTTAAAAAATATTCACTAAAAATAAAAGAATACAAAAATTAAAAAATTTAATTTTTAAAAAATTTAATCCAAAAAACTCAAATCAAACTCTGAATGTTTTTATGGGTGTCCTGCATTTGTTTTTTAAAAATGAAAAAATGCACCAAACCAAAGTTGTCACCAAGTTCACACCCAACCCAACCCACGTTAAGTGAGTGCAATGATGGATCTAGGGGTAGATGGGAGTGACCGTATCTCAAAAAAACTTGAAAAATATAAAATATTATATTAAAAAATTTTAACAACAATGATTCAGATCATTAATTTTTGTGTTCTAATAAAACACTAATGACAAGACAATAAATAAAAAAAATAAAACAAAAACAAACTAAGATCAAAACATCATATCACTGTGTGTGGAGCCCACTGCCAACTCATTAGAGTTACATTTGGAGTTCAAAAATTAAAACTCCAAAACATTTTTCAAATTTTAAATAATTAAAAATGATAAATACTTGTACTAGCAAATATATTTTCGCACCCCAAATGATGAGTGCTTATAGATAGAATGACAAATCTTTCGTCCCAACCAGATTATTGACTTACCCACTTTGACAAGACCTCAAAAAAACAAACAAATAACAATGAAGTTAGACAAATGGGTGGTGGTGGGATTGTTAGTTGTTCCACTCTTTATACTTATCTCCCCAACTACTAGTAGTTGTTGTTGTTCAAGAATCAAAACCAATACTCACAAGGCAATAACAGCAATGCCAATCAAGTCCATGGATGGTCAATGGAGCGGCAGTGGTTCCGGCCAACAGGGAGGGTGGAACTTCTGGTGCGGCAGCGGAGCATCGCCTGACGGTAGGTGGGATTACCGGTGGGGTGTGGGTTCGGGCCCTGGTGGTAGCACTTGGGCTTTTGGCTCGAGTTCCGGTCAGAGTGGTGGTGGTGGTGGTGGGTTCGGAGTCGGATGGGGCAGCTCCAGTCCAAACGGTGGCGGCGGCGGGGGTTTTGGATTTTATGACGGTGGCAGCCGTAGCGATGGCAGCTTTGGGTCTGGGCATAGTGGCGGTGGCGGCTGTGCTGGTTTGAATTTTAATGCGAGATTTGGTGATGGTGGCGGTGGCAGTGGTTGTCATAATCCTCCTAGCCAACCGGGGTCCAATGTTAATAACAATCGTGCTGCTGGCACCAGACCTAGCATGAATTAATGTGTCTGTTCTATTGTTTATATAAATATATATAGTTGATTATGTATTTCACTTTACTTTCTATGTACTTTAAGCTTTGTTATTTGCCAAGCTAATAAATTAGCATTATAATAAAATTTTATAGATCTTTATACATAGAATATTGTTATTGAAATCTAAAAATTATATTTAATTTTCAATTTTAATCATGTGACAATCAGGATATTTAAATTAATATTTTCTCTTATATCTTTTCTAATAATTAACCAATCATATCACTTACACATAATTAGGTTTAGGTCTAAAAAGTAGATTTATATATCATTTTACTTGAATATATATTATAAGCATCAATAGTTCTAAATTCTATGTATATATAAAATGTGATTGACTAAGAAAAACCTCGACTAAGTTTACGGAATAGGAAAAACTTGATTAAAAAGTTGTTCATAATTCATAAAAAGTTGTCCAGCAGATGGTGTTTAGCAGCATAGAAGCTTGGTTTAGTTTTTTAGGTCTCTCTCTCGTTGGTTCCTCACCAACTTCGGGGTGCTAGCAAATGATAGAATGGTTTTTTGGTGCCAACCTAGTTGGGATCAAATAGGTCATTGTGATGCTCCTGCACTCCTCTCTTCTTTATTGGTGTAATTTCTTCGTACCTTGTACTAGTTTTTTATATCAATAAAGTTTTCCTTTTGCTGATCAAAAAAAAAAAATTCATATGTAGAGTGTAGATCTGATTATCGTGTTTTTTTTTTTTTTTGATCAACAAAAGAAACTTTTATTGACGAAGAGAATAACATACAAACTTACATCAACAAAGAGTGAAGAGCAAAAAGCACAAGACCCTATATTGGTGAGAAACCAATAGAGGGACCAAAGAGAAAAGAGAAGAAACAAGCACAAGACCCTATATCCTAAAGCACAAGACCCTATTATCGTGTTGTTAAATTACTTTATGAATAAATCTTAATCTTAAATTTTAAATTATGAGTAATTTTTTTATTCTTCATTTTCTTGGTTTGAAATTAGCAAGTCTAATGGATATACAGAGTTTGGTCTAAAATTAGCCATTTTTAACTAGTCTCAAAAACTATTATTAAGTTTGGACAATTTTCTTGTGGAAAAACCAGCAATAGCAAACGAGATTAGCACCACATCCTTTTTCTACCTCCATTACTAATGATCATCCCAAATATAGTTGAGCTTGACTCTATTACGAGATCAGAATTTTCACGAATTAAGTTGCCTCATTTATTTGGTCGTCACACAAAGGTGAGATAGCGTTTGGTATAATTTTTAAATAATGATTTGGATTTCAAATTTTTTTAAAAAATAATAACTAAACAAAATTTTCAAAACTCAATTCAAAAATATTTTTCAAAATTTATAACCAAACTCTTTTCAAAACTCTATTTAAAAAAATAAATTCAAAAATTATTTTTTTAGTTTGATCTATAAAATTATATTTCATTTTTTATATTTTTTCAAAAAATATTTTATTTTCTTTTGTTTCTTCCAAAAAAATATTTTTTTTTAATTTTTTAAAGTATTGGCAAAATAATTTGTTATGATTTAAGTATATATGGGTGATCCAAAATCTTTTAAAATTGAATTTCTTTTTTAAAAAAATCAATATTTAAAAATAATAATTTTAAAAAAAACTTTAAAATTTTTTTCAAATAAAATAATAATAATATTTAAAATAAAATTTTTATATTTAAAATAAAAAAAAATTTAAAAAAATATTTAAATATTAAAAAATATATTTAAAATATTTAAAATAAAATACAACGCACAAATGTAGTACATACAATGCACATTAAAAAAATAAATAAATATTTAAAATAAAAAATAGGGATTTTTTTTTAAGATCCCTGATATTAAGATTTTATACGATAAATAACATATAATATTTTTATAGTAGTTAAGGTCCTTCAACATTTTCACAAAGAAAATTAGACTCAGAGAAATTTGGCCTGACTGAGAGAAATTTCTCTAATTTCATATTACACAGAAATTTTTACAAAGAAATTTCTTTAAGTGGGGTAAAATTTTTCTGAGTTTGGCAAAATTTCTCTGAGTCAAATTTTCTCTGCAAAAATGTTGAGGGACCTTAGCTAATAAAAAAAAATCTTGGACCTCTCATATTACACAAAGTTAGAGAGGAATGTTTCACTAATTTTTCCTAAAAAACATTTAACCTGAAAAAATAAAAATAAGAAAATTTTTAAATATTACAAAAAAAAAAATACCCAAAACAATTTTAAAATACAACTCAAAACTTTTTTCAAAACTCATAACCAAACAGGTTTTCTCTTTTCAAATCTCATTTCAAAAACTTATTTTTCAAAACTCATCTCAAAACTCAAATCTCATTTCAAAAACTAAACCAAATAGAAATCAAAATAACTTTTTTTAAATAAAAAAAAAATGTAGCATTTGGTTAAATTTTGGAATCATGATTTCAATAAAAAAAAATTCAAAACTCTTTTTAAAATTCATAACAAAACTCTATTTTTAAAACCAAAAATAAAAATAAAATAAAAATAAAAAAATTCAAAGAAAATATTTTTTATTTTGTTCTTTAAAAATATTTTTTTATTATTTTTGAATTTTTTGAAAAAAATATTTTTTTTTATTTTTGAAAAATTTATTTTTTTTATTTTTTTGAAAAAAATATTTTTTATTTTTTTAAGTATTAACCAAATAATTTGTTATGATTTAGATATGGGCAATCCATTTTTTTTTTAAATTTAAAAAAGCAATTATAAAAAAATTAAATATTTTAAAAAATAAAAAATATATTTAGAATATTAAAAAATAAAAATAAAATATTTAAAATAAAAATAAGAAAATATTTAAAATTAAATTATATATTTAAAATAAAAAAATAATTTTTTATAAATAAAATGTGTTTAAAATATTTTAAAAAAATATAGTGCACAAATGTATTAAATACAATGCACATTAAAAAAAAACATATTTTAACTAAAAAAATATGGGAGACTTATTAGAAAATTCTTTTTTAAATATTTGTATCCCAATTAATTCATAAAATATTCTTATATTCCAATAAATCCTATTATTTGAACATTTGATCTGCCAAATCATAATTCTCATATTTAAAGTATTTTATCGACATTTTTACCTTTATAAATATTTTTTGAACAGTTAGCAATTTGGTAATGTAAACATTCATATTTTACAATGTGAATATTCACATTGACGGTGTGAATATTCACATTATGGAACATTCATACTGTAAATATGAATATTATGAGGAATATTTTTGTAACTATGTCATTCACATGACTTATTGAAATATAAGAAAATAATGTGGACTAAATGGAACATAAGTAAGTGAAAAATGATTTATGAAAAAATGTCCCAAAAGATATTTAGGAAGCTTTCTTGATAAATCCCATTTCTAAGAATTTTATACCATAAAACCTAAACCCTTTTTGATTATCCCATTAGGTCCCATTAGTATAGTAAGAGCAAACTACCCTCAATATCTTCCACAGCTATTCCATTCTGAAATCAAAACCGATCTTATTCTATGATCCTTCCAGATTTCACTCCAGAAATCACTCATTCCCAAAACCGTCATCGTTGCTCCCAAAACTTCCAAATTGTAACCCTAGGTTTCACATCGGTTTACTACCATTCTACCATCATCCACCGTCGCCCATCATTGCTGGCCACTGGTATTCCAAATTGACTCACCATTGCAAACATTTACATCGATTCAACTATGATTTGTTCTTTCTATCTAACCGTGTTTCGTTTGTTGATGGTTGACTGTCTTTTGACTTTTTCGACGATTTCGAGAACCCCCCACAATGAGGAGCTAACGTAAGTACCATAATTTCATCCTGTCTTTTTCGTTCAATATGAATATAAGCAACCGATGTAAACATTTACGTGTCCTTGTTATTATTGTTTCTTTTTATTGTAATTTTGTAATGAACTCCCTATTTTTTCTCCCTCTGTGAATGTTGGTGTTATTGATTGTTAATGGTGATATAATAATTAGAATGCCCAATTTCTTATGTTTTTTTCCTCATCTTTTGGTTCAATGTAAATGGTTACATAGATGATGTAAATATTTACATCATATTGTAATCCTTGTTATTGGGAAACAACCGATGTCAGCATTGACATAATGTGCCTAACTAATGTAAACGTTTGCACCATTTATTGTTGTTGTTGGTTTTTTGTTGTCATGTGCTATTGTTTTGTGATAAACACCTTATTTCCCCCTTATGTCAATGTTAGACTTGTTGGTGTTGTTGATTGCTGATGGTGATAAAATAATTAGAACCCCCCAATTTCTGATGTTTTTCCCTCATCTTTTGGTTCAATGTGAATTCCTACACAAATGATGTAAATATTTACATCATATTGTTATCCTTGTTATTGAGTGACAACTGATGTCAGCATTAACGTCGTGAACATAACTGTTGTTAACATTTACATCATCTGTTATTTGTTGTTGGTCTTTTGTTGTCATGTGCTATTATTTTGTAGTAAACTTCTTATTTCCTCCCTTTATGTCAATGTTGGACTTGTTGGTGTTTTTGATTGTTGAAAATGATCAAATAATTGTAGCCCCCCAATTTCTGATTATTTTCCTCTCTCTTTTTGTTCAATGTGAATTCATACACAAATGATGAGTAACAACCTATGTAAACTTTCACGTTAGGGGTGTGTAGCTCGGCTTTTTCACGCCCCCTTTCGGAAGCTCGAAAGAAAGCCTTACAGTTTGGACTCCTGCGGTTCTGAATCTAATCTCACAAGTGCAATGTGAAATTGATAAAAAACAAAGAGTTCAAATCCGGCAAATCTTTTGAAAAATCAATTTTGAATCAAAAATGCCAAAATTGGACTGCTTTGCCAAATACAGAGTCGCCATCTAAATATTTTATTTTAGAAAAATTTAGGAAACCAATGACTCGTGCCAAAGGCCACGTGTTCGTCATCACCAAAGTTGCCTTGGCTCGGGAACTTAGGTACGAGAGGAGAAGGTCATGAATTGAGCACCCCTACTCGCCCGATCAAAGATCGACCTCTACTAATCATGATATGTTTTTTTATAAACATTATGTGCTCTTGTTTTGGTTATTAGGTTAGCTTTACTATGTGATGCACACATACAAGTATAGACTAGTTTGCTCAATATTGGTAAAATTCAATTTCATGTTTGCTTTTCGAAAAGGGTTTGAATTTGCCACCTCTAGTGGGCTTAAAGTTTGCGAATTTGCCACTCAACAAAGTGGTCTTAAACATACATCGTTGAATCATTCCAATTCAAACAACAAACCTTCAACCACAGGCATTCAAGCAGTTTAGCCTCATGGCAAGCATGCTAATCATAGCAATCACTCACACTCATGCTAAAGCATTAAAAACTCACCTAGTACTCTAAGCTAAGAAGATATGAGTTAGAAAAATATGTATGATTCCTAACTATACAAGATGCCTAATGCAATACAAGCAATATGCAATTAATAGGCTCGGCTACTAATATGGCATATGAATCAATTAAGACATGCGGTCTAAGTACGTATTCAATGAAGTATTTAAACAACAATGCAGTTTGAATGATGCACTGAGCCTCAGTGCATGCAAGACAGGATGAATGGATGCAAGCATAAGGTATGCTAATTGAAACATGTCCCTAATCTAACCATCAAAAACGGATAAATAAAAGGGAGAAAGACGTTGGGTTGGAAGACATACACATTATTTACATTTTGCTCTCACGAATGAGAGTCCGAATGAATAGAGCTAACTAGCTAACTAAGCTAAGCTAAGCTAATTAGGCTAATTAGACTAATTATTACAAACCAAAATGAACTAAATAACTAAACTAATTAACTAATTATTACATCACTTGAATGAACTAACTAGTAAGCTAACTAATTAAATTACAATACGAATGTAAGCATAATGAATAATTGAAGCCTCTAACTACGCTGCCACTACTCCGTTTCAGGAAATGGAAGATGCAGATGCTCGGATACTGCCCGAAAAGACCTCCGTACTGCTCTCGAAAGCCTCTATTTACAGAGTTGAACACTTCCAGAACCATTTTACTCCATCTTACCAAAATTCTACTGAGGTTTACATCAGTGGCCAACCGGCCACTGGTAAGTACTGCCAGCCATGGAAGTGGCCTGCCGGCCATCTATGGTGCTCTGTCGGCCATGGATAATGGCCTGCCAGCCATTGATGCACTATTTCACCTGCTGCAACAGAGGACAAACAGAGCAAAAAGAAGGCATTCTCACAGATTGTTTGCATAACTCACCTCTCCTTTTCATGAACAAATCCAAGGAAATGTGAACTTAAACCACAAACCACCAATTCAAGCAATTTCATTGCATGATGGCTTGTGACTCAAGGGGTGCAAGTTCAATAAATGCAAAATGAAACACAAACCTCCTTCATTTCATGAAAGATCAAGGGAAGAAGTTGACCTTGGAGATTTGGATCATTTCATCACTAATAAGTATGAAATGGTCCAAGTTCCACATGTTCAATTAACGTCCGATTGAACACATCAAAAACACAACCAAATTCTTATCTTGGCTCACTTTTAGTTTCAATTGCTCATTTTAACTTTACCAACCATTCCTTAATCCAATTAAGTCCAAAAGGTGAATTAAGGTCCTCTAAAGGGAAGGAAATGTCAAACAAGGGGTAGTTTAAGGCATGAGAGAAGTTTCATGTCGTTGGTAATGAACCCTCAAAAGAGGATTAAACCATTAAGCAAGGACCTCAATCTCAAGCTTAAAGAATCCCAAGTTTGAAACAACCCTCAAAGTAAATTTTAAAAAGTTAAGAAATGAGGGAGGTTGCAGAGATTATAAGTGTTGAAATGAAGTGCAAAAACAACACCAAAGCATGCAATCAACTCCAACAAGAGGTGCCTAATGGCCTAAAACACCATTCTTGTCACATTGACACTACAACAATGCAAAAGAAGACTCAATTGACCCAAACATCCCAAAAAAAAGCTAAAGCAGTCTAAAACAAAGGCAAAAACATACTGGAATATAGCTACAAAAAGCTAAAAAATCATGCTAACATATAGAGCTAACTAGGCTAGCAAACAAGACACAAAGAGGGAAAGCTAACCCCTCCAATTCTAGACTTCAAAACTTGTTTTTTGCCACTGAAAATACTCTGAAATTCAGTGGTTAAAGCCCAAAAAAGGTTGGTTTGAAAGTGGGAAACAAAGGTGCAAAAGTCTAAGAAGTAAGGAATAAAGAAGGGTGAGACACCACTCTAACCTTAAATGGCTTAAAACACTAATTTCAGCCCATTAAAATAGAGATTTTTGCAGCGCAAAAATGGCCCAAAAACAGTGAGAAAAAATGGCGAAAAAAGTATGCAAAACAAAGTGTACAAGACAAGTGCTATGCCTCTTGAAGGGAAGAGTAGTTCTAGGCAACAAACCAAACCAAGCCAAACCAAAACCCACTGAAGAAGCTCCAAGATAGCTTCAAGCAACCTTAGCTCTAAGACAAACCACTTTGGTCAAGGGTTGATAGGCAAGAGTATAGTGTATCTAAGCAACTAAGTACAAAATTTCAAGAGAGAGAAAGAAATGTAGATAGTGAAAGAGAGAGAATTTTTGTTCCAATTTTTCTAACCCCCAAACATGGGGGATGAGACCCCCTATATATAGAAAACATGAAATCTATACAAGGAGATGTAGCCCTCCACGTGTGGACAAATGCAAGCATCTATGCAACCAGCTGGCACAGCTGGCATAAAATATCTGCAGAAAACACTGGTGGCCGGCAAGGCATCATTGATGGCAAGCAAGGCACATCAATGGCTAACAAGAAAGAAGTATTGGCCGGCAGCCTCCAAGGATGGCTAGCAGGCCACCAGAGATTGCATGATAGAAATACCAAGGCATGGTCCAAAACTGAGACAAAATGAATGTTGGGTTTGCAAGGGCTATGGCGCTCCGCTAAAGACTTCGAGCGCTCGGCGAGCAAACAGACTCGTCATCGGATGTACCTGCAAGAACATCCAAGTCTTGAAGGGCCGTCAAAATGGGGTGTCTACAGTTACCCCTCTTTGACAGAACTCGGAGTCGTCAAATAACGTGAGTGAATGTCAAAGCCCAGAGACGACCCATTTTGACAAGGCCGTAAGATTTGGACAAACAATCAAAACAGAAATAAATAGGTGCGCCCGCAGGCTACCTACATATCCCTTTGCAAGGAATCAAACCAACGTAGTTCTGGGGCAAAATGCAAATGATATGCATGATGCAAGAACATAACTTATGATCATGCAATGAGGCTGTTCAATGAAACATTTTAAATGCAAATGCCATGCCAAGAAAATGCCACATAACTGAAACAAGGTACAACAATTCCAATTACGAAAAGAAGTAAGTAAATAAACACACCATGCGTGACAATCAGGAGTCAAACCACATTTCATGCAGAAAGGAAGAAAGAAAATTATGCAAGTTTAACTATGTGCCACCCAGGAAAGGTAAAGGGCGATGTACCTGTCGAGCACACCTGAGGTCTCAACCAAGATTCTAACGCAATGTACGCGGAAGGAAAAAAGGATGATGTGAACACGGGGACGCACCCAAATGTTTTTTAACTGATGTAACAATCCTAACGCGTCTCACGCAAGAGAAGGAAGAGTGGTGTGAACACTGGGACGCACTCGAATGTTTTTAACCAAAGGGGGTGGTGTGAACATCAGGATGCACCCGAATGTTTTTAACCGAAGGGGTGGTGTGAACACCGAGATGCACCCAAATGTTTTTAACCGAAGAGGGGGTGGTGTGAACACCAGGACGCACCCCAATGTTTTTAACCAAATGGGTGGTGTGAACACCGGGATGCACCCGAATATTTTTAACCGAAGGGGTAATGTGAACACCAGGACTCACCCGAATGTTTTTAACCGAAGGGGTAAAAGGATGCGATTCGAAGGGTACGAAATATTTTACCTGGAACTCCTCTGAATGAACTGTACATACAATATCATGCACGTGTAGGAAAAAGACTTAACAAGTACGATACATAAATTGTCATAAGATAAACCAAACACAGTCTTAACGAAAACCAAGGCTATATACAAACTTGGTCACACAAGACCACAAAAGAAAACAAAGAGAAAATCAAAAGCCTCATATGTGAGGCAACCTGGGCTAACTTCAAAAACTCGGTACTCTTTCACAATTTCACTAGGGCTGGGGCTAGGCATCCCATTGCTCACCTACATACATACGCCTAGTGAATAATACTTGAATAAAGAGGTTAATGAATGAGTGTAGCTTGACTTTTTTGCCCCCCTCCCTTTCAGAAGACGAAAAAGCTGTACAGTATCGGACTCCCGCGGTTCTAAATCTAATCTCACAAGTGCAATACAAAATAGATAATTACCAAAGAGTCCAAATCCGGCAAATCTTTTAGAAAATCAATTTTAAATCAAATTGCCCAAAAAAAATGGACTGCTTTGCCAGATACAGAGTCGCCACCTAAATATTTTGAGAAATTTAGAAAACACATGACTCGTGCCAAAGGCCACGTGTCCGTCATCACCAAGATTGTCTCGGCTCGGGAACTTAGGTACGAGAGGAGTAGGTCATGAATTGAGCACCCCTGCTCGCCCGATCAAAGATCGGCCTCTACTAATCATGATATAAATTTATTTATATTATATGCTCTTGTTCCGGTTTAGTAGGCTAGCATTTACTATGTGATGCGAACACACACAAGTATAGACTAACTTTGCAAGAATTGGAACACTTGATTCATGTTTGTTTTGAAAATTGTTTCGAATATGCACCACTTGAAAAAGTGATCGCATATGAACATTAGTCAAATTATTCCAATTCAAGCAACTAGCCTTCATCCACATGCATTCAAACAGTTTATCATCTAAGCACTTAGCCTCATGGTGAGCATGCTTGACATGGCAACGTCACACTCATGCAATATGCTAAAGCGAGTAAAGGCTCACCTAGTACTCCAAGCCAAAAAAGATAAGAGAGTTCGAAAAATACATGATCCTAACTATGCAATATGACTAATGCAACACATGCGATATGCAATTAATAGTCTCGGCTACTAATGTGGCAAATGAAGCAATTTGATAACATGCGATCTAAGCATGTATTCAAAGAAGTATTTAAACGGCAATGCAAGTTAGAATGATGAGTCGAGCCTTGGTGCATGCAATACGAGTGGATGCAAACATGAAATATACTAAACAAATCATGATGTCCCTAATCTAACCATCGTAAGCTAGTAAATAAAATGGAGAAAGACGTGGAGTTGGAAGACATACACATTACTACAACATTGTGCTCTCACGAAGGAGAGTCCGAATGGATCAACTAACCACCTAACTAGCTAAGCTAAGCTAATTATTACGAAACAAATTAAATTAACTAAACTACTTGACTAATTATTACAATAAATGAATTAACTATTCTAGTTAACTAACTAATTATTACAACACTTTACAAAATTAACTAGCTACAACTAATTAATTACAACAAATGCTTAAACTAAATATTTAAACTTAAACATGTTCGGTATGCGAGGAATGCTTATGCACGTGCTCGGTTTCCACCCGAAAAGGCCACTGTTTTGCTTCCAGAAGGTCTCTGTTGCACAGTCACTTACACTTCTGTCCACTTCCAGAATAGCTATGCTCTGCTCAAAAAACACACTGCTAGATTTTGTATTGGTGGCCGGCCGGCCGGCCAGGAGTGAGGCCTGCCGGCCACTGCTGCAAAGAACAAACAAAGCATACACAGGGCATTCTCAAGGGTTTGTTTGCACAATTCACCCCTCCTTATCATGAACCAATCAAAGGAGAGACAATTTGGTCCACAAACCACCAGCTCAAGCAATTTTATTGCATGATGGCTTATGAACCAAAGCGGGCAATTTCAATAAATGCAACAAAATAAGACTCTAACCGCCTCCCTTTCATGAAATGATCAAGGGAAGTGGTGACCTTGGAAACTTGAACCATTTCATCACTAATGAGTATGAAATGCCTCAAGCTTCCATGTGTTCAATTAATGTCCGATTGAACACAACCAAATTCTTATCTTGCACCAATTTTAGCTTCAATTTTAATACTCCATTTTAGATTACCATCCATTCTTTAATTCATTGAGTCCAAAGGGTAAATTTAAGTCCTCTGATGGAAAGAGGGCTCAAACCAAGAGTTGATTTGGGCATGAAAGAGATATCATACCGTTGGTAATGAACCCCCAAAGGGATTAAACCATTAAGCATGACATCTCAATCTCATGCTTAAACAAACAAGTAGTTTGAACCACTTTCAAAGAAGAAAAAAAAAAAGCTAAGAAAGGAGGGAGGTTGCAGAGATGATTAAGAGTGATTACAAGTATGGAAAACCGTAAATAAATGCAATCGACTTAAATAAGGTGGTGTCTATGGCCTAGAACACCAAACTCATAAGGACAATTACACTACAAGCATGCAAAACAAAGCTCAAATGCAACTATCAACCAAAAACAGTGCTAAAATAGTCTAAAAACAACCCTCAAACATGCTGGAATTGAGCTAAAAAATGCTAGATTAATAAACTAAAACATAGCTCAAGTTAGGCTAGTAAACAAGACACAAGGAAGGGAGGCTAACCCCTCCAAATTTGGACTTCAAAACTTGATTTTGGCACTGTAACAACGTCCGCGGGGGACCTCGCTACAGTTCGGACTCCCCTTTTGTTTTGTGTTGCGGTTCTAAATCTGAACCAAAGAGTCCAACTCTGGCAAATCGTTTTGAAGAAAAACAGATTTTTGAAAAGTAGTGCCAAACATGGACTGCTTTGCCAGATTACAGAGTCGCCACCTAAATATTTTTTAATGGGGGAATTTAGGAAACCCTGACTCGGTGCCGAAGGCCACGTGTCCGTCATCACCAAATGTCTTGGCTCGGGAGGGTACGATCGGGGAAGGTCAGCTATGAGCACCCCCTTTCGCCCGGTCCGAAGACTGGCCTCTACTAACCGTGATATCCGATTTTGAAAACATTACATGTTCTTATTCCAATTATTAGCCTAGAATTACTATGTTATGCGCGCAGCAAACAAGTATAGACTAGATTGCCTAATTTGGAAAAAGCATTGCATATCCGTTTGTTTTTGAAAAACTTTGGAATTTGCTACTCGCAAGTAGGCTAAAACACGGATTTCAATGAGTTTTCCCAACTCAAGCAATCCAACCTCCACCCACAGGCAGTCAAGCAGTTATATCATATAAGCATTTAGCCGCATGGTAAGCATACTGTCATGGCAACATTCACACGCATGTGGTATGCTAAAGCGTAAAATACTTACATCGTACTCCGTGCCAAAACAAGGAACTAGTTAGCAAATATGCGTGTCCTAGTTCATGTTAGAGTGACTAATGCAACACAGGCAAGGATGCAATTTAAAGTAGGCTCAGCTAACCCTAAAATGGCATGTGGAATGCTACAATTATCACGTATTCATTTTGGAATTGAAAGTACGATGCAGTTTGTATGATGTACCGAGCCCGGTGCATGTTAACAAATGCATGGATGCACGCATGCATTGCATAAGGTATGCCAAAATAAACGTGCCCTAATCAACCATCGTAAGCAGGTAAATAAAAGGGAAGAAAGAAGTGGGGGTTGGAAGACATACAAACACTCACCCACACTTATTACAATTATGCCCTCGCTCGGGGGACCGAAAGAATAATACAGATAATTAACTACGCAAGCTAATTAAATATTACAAATTAATTAAATTAACAAATTAATTTATCTAAGGAAAACAGTAAACGCCTCGGGAGGAGAGCCAAATGCAGCACGTGCTCGGGTCCTGCTCGGAATTACACTGCCATGCCTAGCCTGCCTCTGTTTCCCCTGCTATACTCCTCTGAAGACTGCCAAAGTCTCAGGAATACTTCCTTGGGAACTGGAGATCATCACCGGTTGCACAGAACTTCCACCGGCAGTGGATTGAGCTCATCGGCACTGAATTGATCCATCGGCTGCAAATTGACTGCCGGTCGGCACTAAACACTGCCGGCCGGCACAAAATACCTGCAGAACCTGCAACTCACAGCAGCAGAGGGCAAAACTTGCATGGCAATGTAATTCAAGCAATTTTGCACCAAACACATTCCTTATCATGTTTATGACTCAAAGGAGGATGTGCCTCGATTCTCGGGCCACCAATCACGCATTTCCATGCATGATGGCCCAAAGAACCAAGTATGCAACTTTCAATTTCAAATGCATGCAAACCATATAAACAAACAAGGGTGCCAAACCTCTATCATGTTTATCTCAAGAGGCCTAGCATGCACGTGAATGCAATGAAATCCTAAACATATTGGCTAGCATGCAACATGGACAATGTAATGTAAGGATGTTAATATGCAAACATGCTTACAAGACAAACATATAAACCAAACAATGGGGTGGACTTAAACATGATCTAGGCAACTCAAACTAGGCCTAAAATCAGTAGCCAAAATGCTAAGTATGAGAGCTAAACACACATGCACATACACACATGTTAAGGCACACAACTTAGGTATTAAACAAACTACTCTCAAGCACACTTGAAAGGAGATAACATGGATGATTAGCACGCAACATGAGCTCTAAAATCATGTCAAAGCGTGGTACCAACTCAAGGTAGGCCAAACAAAGCATGCAAATGGCCCAAGACTTAAAGCAAGTCAATGAGGCATTGAACTATACTTATGCAAGACAATTATGGCACGCATTAAACAACTAAAAACAGGTTTTTAGCATGTTAAAACAAAGCCAAAAGGCTACTTAGATGACATCTAAGAGGCTTTAAACCAAAGACATGCACAATGACCAAAACATGGGGCATTCAATACATGCTTTTAAAGCATTAAAGAGGCAACTAAGACAAGCATACAAGCGCACCAAAGGGACTGAAATGACATGCCAAATGGTTCCAAACCATCAAAATGAGGTAAGCAACACGTGCTACATATACATGCTCAAAGACTAGCAAGCCTAAAATGCAAAGGGGCCATATAATGCATGCCAAGATCAACCCAAATGACTATGGACAGAGCTAAAACATGTCAAAATAAGCACAAAACATTCATGAGTCTAAGCCTAAAGCATGCTCAAATTAGGGCTAACAACCTAAGGCATGTTAAGGCAATACAAGGCATTACATGGCAACTATGCTAAGCATGCATAAGGGACCAAAACCAACTTAAAATCATGTTATATCATGGTATAATAAGCATGAAAAACAGTCATGACATGCTCAACACACACTTGAACATAGGCTTCCTCAAGAGGCCAAAACTTGTCTTTTTCAAGAACAATAAGGAGAGGGGGTGACCCTCTCCTTCTTAGGACTTTAAGGCATCATCTACACCACTGAAATCCCTCAAGATTTCAGTGGTGAAGAGACCCAAACACCAAAATCCCGGATCTCACCAAAATAGGCACAAAACAAGGGCCTTACAAGGCCTAAGGGTGGTCAAACCCTTCCAAACCACAAAACACTCTTAATAAACTATCAAGAGGACTAAAAAATAGAACTTTTTTGTATTAAACACTAAGCACAAAAACAGTTCAAAGATAGGTAAAAATGGAGTGCAAGAATGGGGTAAATAAAGTAAGTTTCTTACCCTTGGAGCTTTTCTTCAACAATGGTGACCTTGATGTCTCCTTAAGCCTCAAACCAGTCAAGAACACCAAGAATAAGCTCTTAGAACCTCAACTCCAAGAGGAGGGTGAAACACTAGGTGCTTGTGTGCAATAGTGTGAACTAAAGCACCTAGTGTACAAAATGAGCAAGGAAAAGAGAGATAGGATAGATATAGGATTTCTAACCTAAAACCAGACCTTCTTCTCTGTGTTTTCTCTCTAAAATGTCTAACTTCTTCAACCCTTGAGCCAAGAGAAGAGAGTCTTCTCTTATAGGAATCAAAGCTTACAAGCTAAGTAAACCAAAGGCTCATCCCTCCATACACGTGTATGGAGGAGAAACAAATGCTATACAGCTGCTTCAAAATATCTCATAAAGCAACTGCACAGTAGTCGGCAGGGCAAAATGGTCATTTTGCCAAAATTGACTGCCGACCGGCACAATTTAGTGCCGATGGCAACACCAAACAGCCGGTGGCCTCTAGCCACTGCCGGTGGTGTGTGGGGATGTCTCCCAAGGCATCCTCTGCCCCTCCAAGGCAAAGCACAAGTGTTTGGTGCAAAACCAGACACAAAACGGTCAAGTTCGGAGGTCCTGAGGCAAGGCGCGTAGCCGAGAACTCCGGGAACTCCAAACGAACACGAACATGGATAATCACCGAGTGTTTAAGCGGTGACGTCCAGGTCTTGAGGACGGTCAAAAATGGGGTGTCTACAGCCACTGAAATAACTCTGAAAAACAGTTTTTAGAAGCTCAAAAACAGATAGTGCAAAGGTAGGAAACACAAGGAAAAAGGCCTTCAAAACAAGGTGCAAAGAAGGGTGAACCACCCATCAACCTTTAATGGCCATAAACCCAAGTTTCAACCCAAAAATATAGAGTTTTTACAGCCTAAAAATAGTTAGAAAATAGCAAGGAAAATAGTGAATAAAGCAAGTAAATAGGCAAAGCCTTATACCTCTTGAAAGCAAACACACCCTCAAGAGCTCAAACAAGACTCAAAGACACCTCAGCTCAAAGATGGAGAGGTTTGGTTAAGAGTGTATAGGCAAAGGTTAAGGATATGTAGGCAAAAGTGTATAAATTTACTAGAGAGAGAGAGAGAATTGTAGAGAGAGGAAAAATTTTGCTCCAAAATTTTTTTAACCTTAAAACATGAGAGGGAGGCGCTCTATATATAGAAAATATGAATTTTTCTCAAGAACATCCAGCCCTACACATGGGAGTAGATGCATGCATCTGTGCAAACAGTTGGCATAGCTGTCACAAAATATCTGCAAAAGACATTGGTAATCGACCGACCATCACTGGTGGCGAGCAGGCCACATCAGTGGCCGGCAACCAAGAGTGATGGCCAGCAGCCTAAAGAGGTGGCCGGCAGGCTACCAGAGGCTACAGGCTTGAAACACAGTGAGTTTGGTCCAAAAATGAAGCAACAGGGGTGCAAGGGTTGAAAGGCTCAAAGCTATGGCTTTCTACTAAGGACTTCAAGCACTTGACGAGCGTACAGACTCATCATCAGGTGCGCAAGCGATAATGTCCCAAGTCATAAGGGCCGTCCAAAATGGGGTGTCTATAGTTGCCCCTCTTTGATAGAACTCGGAGTCATAAAATGACGTGAGTGAATGTCAAAGCCCAGAGACGACCCATTTTGATAAGCTGTAAGACTTGGACAAACAATCAAGACAAAAATAAATGGTTGCGCCCGCATACTGCGTATGTATCCCTTTGCAAGGAATCAAACCAACGTAGTTCTGGGGCAAGGTGCAAATGATATGTACAATGCAACTTTGAAAGCTGGACTCACATACTTTGCGAAGCCAACCATGTTGAAAACTCGTGATCATGCAAGATGATGCAATAAGCAAAAATTCGATAAGCAATATAACAAGACATGAATGAGCAACTTCAAGCTTAAAACCAACACAGGTTTCATGCAAAAAGATCTGAAACACACTCTAACCATGCCAAAACACAAGATGAGGAAAGAAAACAACGCTCAGGGCTATGTTTCACGCATCTTGAGAAACTTAAGAACAAAAATCGGTCGGGGTCGCGTTTCACACGTCCCAAGAAACTGAAGAACAAAAACCGCTTGGGGTCACATTTTACGCGTCCCAAGAAAAAGCAAAACCACCCAGGGCCGCGCGTCACGCACCCTGAGATACAAGAGAAACTGCTTGGGTTCACGTTTCACACAACTCGAGAAACAAGAAAAACCACTCAAGCTCGTGTTTCATGCATCTCAAGAACAACATGCCCAGGGCCATGCTTCACGTGTCCTAAGATAAGAGAAAAATCGCTCGAGCTTGCACTTCACGCGTCCCGAGATAAACCACACCCAGGGCCACGCATCACGCTTCCTGAGATACTCTAATCGCGCTGAAATCACGAGAAGAGGGAAAAAAAAATAGCTCGGGCTCACGCTTCACGCGTCCCGAGATAAAACACGCCCAGGGTCGCACGTCGCGTGTCTTGAGATACTCTAATCGCACTGAAATCGCAAAAAAAAAAAGAGAAAAAATACTCGGGCTCGGGCTTCACGCACCCCGAGATAAAACAGAGATGTGTGCGATAAATGCACAAAGGTGAACAAATGCGATAGATACACAAAGTAAACAAGTCAATTCAGTGACAATGCATATTCTATGCCTGATAGAGAACCGATGCACGATGTTAAGTGAAGGCATGTTCTATGCAAGATACAAAAACATATTCTATGCATGAATCATAAATGATGCAAGACACACATGCAACATACGTAGATGTGAAATGCATATTCTAAGCAGCAAAAGAGAACGAAGGCATAAAACAAATAAAAGCGACATTCGATGGCACCTTCCAATTACCTCTAGGAGAAATTGTAATATGTTCAAAAATGAGTCATTCATGTTGACAAGTGATGAACATCGTGCGCCAAAACACAATTTTGAGCTTCCGTAGAGACAATCTGGACCCGACAATGAACCTTCCCTACACTTCTCAGGAAACAAAGACATAAAACAGTATCAAGACATAAAGGAGGGCTACCGGCCTCTTGCCGGCCACATTGAGAGGCTAGCGGCCACCAGCCAACCACCAGATAGCCTTGCCAGCCACCAATGTGGCCGGCCACCGATGGTAGATTTGGGGCTTTTTGATCTTTTCACCCAAGGGTCTTTAAATACAAGCCTCAAGGGTTCATGTCCTTATAACCCTAGGTCCAAAATTCTTCCCCCTCTCTCTCTAGACACTTCTTCTCTCTAGATTTGCACTTTTTACGCATTTTCCAATGCCCCATGCACACTTTCTTCGCAAAACCCTCTTAGTTCTCTTCCTTTTGAACCGATTAGATTTTGATTTCGACGCATTTTCTTAGATTTTCACCACTTTAGGCTTGTTCTCCTCAAGTTTCTCTCGGGTTTCATGCACTTCTCCCAGCTTTGACTTTTTCTCCCATTTTCTCTCTCCTAGGGTTGACTTTTCCAGGTTTATCCTATTTTCTCCATTTTTCTTCACTTTTTACCTACTTTTCACCCATTTTCCAAATAGCAGATGAGATACCACACGACGGGGCTCCTCCGAAGGTTCCACCTACATTTCTACCCGTTCTCGAGGTAGAGGAGCCGGTAGTTGTCGAGTCTGGCGAGGCGGTTGAAGGCATTGAGGCTGACCTCGAGGCAGAGTTTGAGCCAAAGCCGCAACCGTTGAGGATACAACCTTTGATCCGGCGAGATATCATCCCCTCATGCATATATTGCCACCGGGAGGCATTAGTTATTTTAGCGACTTTGTTCGTAGTGCACCAGAGGACCTCCTGTTGAGGGAGTCGGCCTCCCACCTGTCAGCTAGCGCCGCTGAGGTACGAACTCTGTTTTCATACATTCCTACCTACATTTTCATTGTATTTCTTGCATTGCCTTTTATCCGATTCATCTGTTCTTTACCATAAAGAGAGTCTCGTGCCTACAGGGGGTACAGAGCTACGACAGCGAGAGATTGGTATGACGAGCTCCCTTCCAGAGTTCGTGACATCATCGATGAGACCAGCTTCGGCCTTTTATGCTCCAACTTGACACGGGTCATTGCGAGCTGTCCTTTTCTAGGAGCACTTGTGGAGAGATAGTGGGACACCACCAACTCCTTACACTTCTCTACTGCCGAGGAGATGACGATGACTCCCTACGACTTTGCCATGATCACAGGCTTAGGAGTAGGGGTGGTCCGATCCCTTTCGACACCGACATGTGGGAGTAGGAGGCGGCCTGGATCGAGCTATTGGGAGCACGCCCACCTCTGTACCGGCCAGCCATGGTCAAATATAGTTGGTTCGCTGAGCCGTTTCGAGGGAGCGAGCCCGAGACATTAGAAGAGATGGAGCAGTATGCTAGAGGCTTCCTGATGTTTGTCCTTGGTACCACCTTGTTTTCGAACAGGTGGAATATCGTGGGCTTATATCTATTAAGCGCCCTGGTGACTCTTCCCCGGGTACGCTTCTATGACTGAGGCAGAGCTACCCTCGCCACCCTGTATGGCTATATGAGCTCTACCTCCCACCTGAGGGGGGAGCTGATCGAAGGCTACAGGCGAGACTGAGAGGTATGCCTTTCAGTTCCATCTTGGCACTGTACACTTTCTGATTTATATCTACTCAACACCTGTGCTTTTTGCTTTGCACTTTCTACATCTGTTCATGCATTGTGCTTTCTACTTTGCGCTTTCTATATCTGTTCTATATCTATTCATACCCTGATGACCACTTACCACTGCATTTTCCTTGCAGCTATGGGTTTATGCATATTTTCCAACTCTTACTGCAGAGCCTATGGAGGAGCTCTCCCCGATGGTCCCTTACTCGAGGGACATGATGGCCGATGTCAGCGTAGGACTCGCGAGACCTTTGCTTTCTTCTGCCACTACTTTGACACTGTGGCTACCCACGAGGTAACCCAAAACACAGTCATTTTTTCTTTAACACTGCTCTGATTTACACTTTAGCAACTGACAACAACTGAAAATCTGTATACTCTCTGTTTGCAGATCATGTGGCAGCCTTGGGCCATGATGCCGGCTGGGGTGCAGAACCAGTATGCCAGGGCTTGGGCCACGTCGCACTTTCACATCCTACTAGAGGGCCCAGTCTACTGGGCCTGGTTCTTGAGTGAGCGGTTCGTCCACCAGACTATGGGATTGCCGGATCCAGTTGTTCCGATGCCACCGCCAGAGTCTATGAGGTTAGCAGATAGCCTATTCATTGATACAGTCACCCAGTTCATGGTGGGCATAGATGCTGATTTCTTCAGGGGTGAGGGCGACTATGCGACCTTTACTCAGACCCACCTTATGCCACCTCTGATAGGCGCTCGAGGAGGCGAGGCGTTGAGGGCTCCTACGGTGAGAGCGGCAACTAAGGCCCATGCTAGAGGGGCTCCCCCTACAGAGCAGAGCACCCGTTGGCCAGAGCTTCCCACTGCGCTCACATGTTGGTGATATACTAGGGCTGCTTACCAGATCCCGATTGAGCCGGCAGAGGCTGGACACGAGCTTGTCGGAGTCCGGGGTTCGTCTCAGGTATGGACTATTCTTTACCATTTGCACCCCACATTTCATTTCAGATACATTTATTGCGAACACTAATCATCCAAATGCATTTGTAGGCATCCATAGAGTACATAAGGAGTTGTCTCGAGCTGATAGCCTCGTTGATGGGGATGGTACAAAGGAGGGAGACGCTGCTCAATCTCCACAGTATTTCCTTCAGGTTGCAGTTCATACTATCAAATTTCCACTGATGCACTGGCATTTCAGCCATAGTCTTTCCCAAGCTGCACTGATACACTACATTGGCACGCTACATTCACACATTGTACTCATACTGTGTCTAATTTCTGCATACACTCATTCTGCATACTATGCTTGCATCTGATACACACACTGTAATTGATAAGTTGGCAACTGTCTTTTTCAAATCCCATCTATACTGATGGCTTTGGCGGTAGCAGCAGTGACAGCACCAGTAGTACCTCCTCCAGTAACAGAGAGGAGAGACAGAGATAGGGGTTCCCAAGGCCAAAGCAGTCCTCCTGAGCCCATCTTGAACGATGATGATGCTGAGACTAGTGACTCTAAGGAGGCGGCGAGTAGGCATTTTGAGTCATCTGAGAGCGAAGATGATGATACTGGCTCAGGTTCTGAAAGTGGAGGCGTTGCCGAGGAGGGATTTGGGACAGAGAGCGGAGATGATGCCAGCTCTGGTTCTGGCTCACAAATTGATTCAGACAGAGGCGCTGATGGAGATAGTGCCTAGAGTCCTGTCCTCTGAGAAAGAGGACGGAGAGGGCCTCTCGGGCCTGAGGTGGCTGGCGCTGATTTTTTGTACTTTTGCTTAGTTTCTTTGGTTGGTAGCATTAGCACGTGTATAGTTTCAGATAGATTTTATTTTTTCTTTGAAACTTATACTCCTCTTTTGTAAAAAAAAACCATGATCGGAATTGTCATTTTTGCATCATGAGCACCATATTTGCATGAAATGGACATAGAATTGAATTGGCCAAGAGCACTTGCTTGAAATAATATTCTTAATTGGGTAATGAGCCGACCAACAACCGAAATACAAAATACAATATACAACTCGATAAACAAAGCAAAAACAACTTAAATACAAATAAACAAACTTGCTAAAATCAAGAAGACTCAAAACAAGACCTTAAAATACCCGAAGATCAAAACAAAACGCAAGCCTCCAGCATTATTCAGCACAAATGTGGATGGCAGGCCTGAAAGGAAAGCTGTCTGCCAGAGATAGAGCTTGCCGGCCATAGAGGGTGGCTTGCAATGTGGCTTGCCGGCCACCTGTCGGCCACAAATGTGAGAATCACCATATTGCTGATAGTTGGCTTCCACTCACAGCCTTATTTTCTATAAAAGGTTCAGCTTCATGAATTCTTCTCTAGAACTTCATTTCAACTGCAATTCCTTCTACAAATGGAGCCTTTTTTTGTCGAAAAGCTCTCGGACTGGATAGCTGCTTTGGCGTAAATGCACTTTTTCTGTTCAGTCGTTCTCCACTTTGTTTTTCATTCCTCCATACCGCAACTCGATGCTGGGACCTGATTACAAATGTCTTTCGCTTCGGGGGACAAGAAATATGCTCGACAATTGAAGAATTTCAGGCACTAACGGAATCCCGCGCGCGATGAGAAAATCATGCCTCAGCCCCATTTTGGCTACGCCCAAGCTTTGGGACGAATGTGTGGGATCACTTTGCACGAGGCTCGATCTTTGGCCCACAACGGAGAGTTGGACATTCCCAGCTTAATTCATCGATTTTCTGACGTCAATGATAGAGACGACCTTTTCTAGCAAGATTTTCGGCAACATGCCCTCTGCTTGTGCATGCTTGCATATTTCCTTCTTACCCCTAGTTTTGGCGGATCTAGCATTCAATTGATCGAACTAGCGCAAGCCTTAAAATAAGGCAAGAGTTGTATTAGTTTAGCACTGGCCGAGACCTTGATGGGCTTGGGATGAATTTCATAGGAGAGAGACTACCAGGTGTGGCTTATATGTGTTTCCCACATCACTCGGCACTCATGCTCTATTTTTCTCTTAAAGCCCTTTTCTCACTTTTCCCTCAACATACATCTCTCTATTCTTTATTCTCTCTTTTCTTCCATCCCTTCCCAGGTGTGGCTTATAGATAAACTGAAGGTACTCTTGCCTTGAGTACTTAGCTCAAGTCTACTTCTTTCGCCATCGACTAGTGGATTTTCCTAACGAGGGGTAGTGGTGCGACTGGATGTGCAACAGGTCTGCTGCTAACATAGCTTGGTGCTGCCCCTAGCTTAATCTGACCGAGATGAGTTACAGCATGGCTCAGCAGCCTGGCATCCAATTGATCGGCCTCATGCACTGTGTGTTCTACTTCCCTTTCTGGTTTAGACGTCAGTTCAGGCACGATCAAACCTGTCTAGAGGAGGGGGTAGAGTACCTGGTTTCATTCCCCATCCGTGGTTCACACTTGGCTAGGTACCTCACTGCTTGGAGGACAAGAGAGCTTCTAGCCCCTGCCCCTAGTTTCAGTTACACCCTTTTTGGCAAGTGTTTGGCTTGGCTCGAGGATAAGGCACAAACTGGGCCCACTTTGGCTTCAGAAGCTTCCGCAAGTGCGAGCAAAGGACGTAGGAGTACCTGACTCACCTATGCCCCTAGTTTATTGCTTTGACCTTTCTTTTCTAACCGAGATAAGTTACAGCATGGCTCGGCAGCCTGACATCCAATTGATCGACCTCATGCACTGTGTGTTCTACTTCCCTTTATGGTTCAGACATCAGTTCGGGCACGATCAGACCTGTCCAGAGGAGGGGGTAGAGTACCTGGTTTCATTCCCCATCCATGGTTCACACTTGGCTAGGTACCTCACTGCTTGGAGGACAAGAGAGCTTCTAGCCCCTGCCCCTAGTTTCAGTTACACCCTTTTTGGCAAGTGTTTGGCTTGGCTCGAGGATAAGGCACAAATCGGGCCCACTTTGGCTTCAGAAGCTTCCGCAAGTGCAAGCAAAGGACGTAGGAGTACCTGACTCACCTATGCCCCTAGTTTATTGCTTTGACCTTTCTTTTAAGTTTTTCAATGTAATAAAAGCAACTTTGATTTGTGTCGGAGAGGTGGAGAACTTTATGTTGAAATCAATGAAATTAAAATTATGAGCACTGAAAATTTTCCTTTTGGTTCAAAAATGGTCTAAGTTGTAAAAGGTAAAATTTTGAACAAAATCAATTTTTATCAAAACCTTTCAAAACCATTTTCAAGAGGATCACCACCTGATAGGCACAGAATCTATCCTCAAAATGTACCACCCTGAATCAAAAGATCATAATTGCCTCTTGATTACACACACTGCTGCTTTGCATTGTAACCGGCTATTCTCCTCAGAATGAAGATCGCAACCGAACTCTCAAGTAAAGAACGGACAAAGATGACCTAATCAAACACATGGATAGGACAATTGAGCTGGAGATGATTACGGCCGGACTTTAGGATGAAGTTGCCTACGTATCCCAAAGATGGGAATCAGGCCTTACGTAGTTCGGTTCAGGTTCAGTCGAGTATTAACACTCTCCTTTTGCGCTCTAACTTTTGCCAAAGTTGTCCTTTAGGGTTTTCAACCTTGCGAGCTCAATTTTCTTTATTTCTAATTTTTCATGCTCTAACTTTTGCCTAGGTCGCCCTTCAAGGTTTTTGGCCTAGCAAGCCTCTCAGGGATAGTATTTCTTCAACTTGTCCATGTTGATCGATTGTGAAAATTCCAGGCTATCCAGGTCCATGAGAATAACAACTCCACCTAACCAGATAGTTTTGATAATGTAAGGACCAGTCCAATTGGGTCTGAACTTGCCCCTAGGGTCATTAATGGGAGCTCGGTTGACTTTTAACACCATATCCCCTTCCTTGAGATTTCGGGACTTAACCTTCTTGTTAAAAGCCCTAACAATCCTGCGTTGATAGCCCTGAACATGATACAATGCTTTCAGCCTTCTCTCATCAAACAACATCAACTCCTTAAACATGTTATGTTACCAGTCCGCCTCTGCTATTTGACACTCAGCCATAACTCACAACAACGGGGCTTCTATTTCAATTAGCAGAACAGCTTCCATCCCATAGACGAGTCAATAAGGAGTTGCCTCTGTGGACGTCCGGATTGAAGTTCTATAGCCCCAGAGGGCGAATGACAATTTATCTGGCCAGTCCCTGTAGGTTTCAACCATCATCTGCAAAATATTCTTGATGTTCTTGTTGGCGGCCTCAACAGCTCCATTGGTTTGCGGCCTATATGTAGATGACTTATGAAAAGCCACATTGTATTTCTCTAACAAGTCTATCACCTCTTCTTGAAGTGGGAGCCATTATCTGATATAATCTCGTTTGGAACTCCGTACCGGCAAATGATATTGTTTCTGATGAACTTGGCCACGTGCGATGCTTTCAACACTGCATAGGACTAAGCTTCCACCCACTTTGTAAAGTAATTAATTGCCACCAAAATGTATTCATGCCCATTCGACCCTTTTGGTGTGACTGTGCCGATGACATAAATTCCCCAGACTGAGAAAGGCCATGGTGAAGTCACGTTGTACAGTTTTGATGGCGGGATATTCATGCGATTAGCATGAATTTGGCATTTGTGGTATCGCCGAACAAAACCAATACAATCCTCCTCCATGGTGGACCAGTATTAACCTTGCCTGAGAATCTTCCGGGCTAACATCACTCCGTTCATTGCGCTTCGCACTCTCCTCCATGGATGGCCTCCATTAGGCGCTTTGATTCCTCTTCTTCGACACACCACTTGTGCATTCCCAGACAACCTCTTTTGTACAGTTTACCTCCGCAGATGATAAATTGGACGGCTATTCGCCGTATTTCCCTTTTGTCATTGGCATTTGCCCCTGGTGGATAAACTTGCTTTTCCAAGAAGTTCCAAATATCATAGTACCAAGGGTTTTTGTCTTGCATTTCATCTATTGCGGCGATAGTTTCATAGGTTGACGTGTATTTCTGCTCAATGATGATCAGACACATCCGGACTTCAAGTGGGATGTCTACCATGGATGATAGAGTTGCTAAAGCATCAGGGAACTTGTTGTTCTCTCTCAGTAGATGCGTGAGTGTCAGCTTTTCAAACCTAGGAATCAAAACATCCAGAGTCTAGTGATAAACCTTCATTTTTTCTTCTTTCACTTTCCAGTCTCCATTTGCTTGAGAGACAACTAGGTTCGAGTCCTCGATAACATCCAACCTTTTTGTCCCTAATTCCAGGGCTGCTTTTAAACCAGCAATACACGCTTTATATTCTGCTTCATTACTGGACACCTTGAACCGGAGTTTGAAGGCTAAAGGGATATGGGAATTGTTAGGTGCTATCAGCAACACACCTATCCCATAACCTTACTGATTGGATGCTCCGTCAAAGTACATCGTCCAAGTTTCCTCTTCAACTTGCAGAATGGCTTCATCTGAGAACATATATTCCACCGCTTCATCCCCTTCTACCGGGTGGTCTGCCAAGAACTCCACTACAGCTCTCCCCTTGACCGACTTGTGGGTGACGTACTTGAGATCAAATTCGGAGAAGAGAAGAAACCAACGGGCTAGCCTACTCGTAAGCGCATGTTTCTCAAAGATATATTTGATGGGATCTAATCTCAAAACCAAGATTACAGAGTGGGCTAACAAGTAGTGTCTCAACTTCCTTGTAGCCCATACCAAGGCTAGGCAAGCTTTCTCAGCAAGGTATAGCTGGTCTCATATTCCAGCATTTTCTTGCTCAAATAGTAGATGGCTTTCTCCACCCTATCTTCAGATTCCTAAGCTAGCATGCATCTCATAGTTGTGTCTGTTACTGACAGATACAGAATCAAAGGCTTCTCTGGCTTTGGCGGCGACAACACAGGCGGGTTCTAGAGATACTACTTAATCTGTCAAAAGCGAATTGACATCGATCATCCCATCGGAATTTCTTTCCTTTCTTCAGGATCCTAAAAAGTGGTTCACAAGTCAATGTTAATTTGAAAATAAACTGTCTTATGAATTGCACTTTACCTAGAAAACCTCGCACCTCCTTTTTAGTCCTTGGTGGTGGCATTTCTAGGATGGCCTTGATTTTTGAAGGATCTACTTCGATGCCCCTTTGTGTGATCAAAAAGACCAGCATTTTCCCTACTGTCAAGCCGAAAGTGCATTTCTATGAATTCAACCTGAATTTGTATTCTCTAATCCGTTAAAAGAATTTCTTCAAGGTGGTGTATTGGCCCTCTCTTTCTTTGGACTTGACAATCATGTCGTCCACGTACACATCGACCTTTTTGTGGATCATATCATGTAGAATAGTGGTTGCAGCCCTCTGATAGGCAGCCCCAGCATTCTTTAGCCTAAACGGCATAACATTGTAGCAGTAGGTCCCCCACGGCGTAGTAAATGCAATTTTCTCTCTGTCTTCGGGCACCATCAAAATCTGGTTATACCCAGAAAATCCATCCATGAATAAGAGCAATGCATGGTCCCTGGTGAAGTCTACCAACTTATCAATATGTGGCAGGGGAAAATCATCCTTCGGACTAGCCTTATTTAGATCCCTAAAGTCGACACAGACTCTGATTCTGCCATCCTTCTTTGGGACTACAACAATGTTGGCCAACCACATTGGATACTTAGACACAAGCAAGAACCCTGCCTCAATCTGTTTGGTAACTTCTTCCTTAATCTTCAAAGCCCAATCCGAACATATTCTCCACAACTTCTGCTTGACAGGTTGGGCCTCGGGGTCAAAAGGGATCCGACGCTGTACAATCTCAAGATCGATTCCAAGCATGTCTTCATAGGACCACGCGAAAACATCTTTGAAATCTTTTAATAAAGCAACTAAGCGCTTGCGCTCCTCCGTAGACAACGTGGACCCGATCTGGACCAGACACGGATCCTTATCAGTACCCACATTAATAACAATGATTTCATCGACACAGGGTTTTGCAAACCTCTCATCCTCTCGATTAATCAAGTTTTTCAAAACCAGAGGAATTCTTTCATCATCGTTTTCATTAAAATTCTAAAAATCTTGGTCAATGCAATAAACAAGTGGCACAGAGAAATACTCAGAATCGGCAGCATTCTCATTCATAAGATCCAGCTCTTCAGTTACAATCGACTCAAAAGCAAAAGAAAAAGAGGACCTAGAAAAGACCTTGGCATCCAGGTTATCACCCCCAGGAATATCGGACTCAGACTCAGAAGAACCAAAATCTGATTCCGACTCCACAGGCTCAGTGGAATCAAATTCTAGCTCATCACCCAACTCAGAACTAGACAGGTAGCCCTTCTCCAACTGCCAGATAAGAGATGGTGCCTCCAATGCATCCAAAATACTGCTAGATGGGTTCACACCCGGTTAGTCCCTGATCATGGAGATGGTCAGGTTATCCCCCAAGTTCTTCGAGTCAATCGTAGGATCCACAAGAAGACATGCCAGTGCTGCCCCTACTTCAAGCTCGCTGTTGTCCGCGTCACCTTCTATGCTCTGTTCAACTTCAGCACTCAGTTCAACCTTTTCCTTGGTGTCGCTATCTTGTAGCTGCAAGTCAAAAAAGATTTTGAATCCACAGACACGTTGCTTCGCAGAATTCATCCAGGGCTCAGGAAAGCCGCAAAAGGGGAAATCTTCTCCATTCTGAACAAAGTGGCCATTCAGCATTCCCCAGATTGGCCTATGAACGAGCTCATAGTGTTTCCCGGCTTGCTTGGCTCTGACTCCACCTCTGATTTCTTCTCTTTTCCTGACCCAGTCCTCTTTGGTAGGCACATAGCCCAGACCAAAGGCATGCAGGTTGTGTGGCACGTCTGCCAATGTTGTGATGCCTTTCCGACCACTTCTTCCAAGTTCTATTCTTGGCACATGCTGCAGCTTGTTCATGAAATAGATAGATTGGGTGCTGACATACATGCTCTCATCAGCGGCCAAAATGGTCTGCACTACCTGGGCCTCAGCCAAAGTGAACCCTGAGAGGAATATATCCTCTTCGCCATGAGCGACTTCCAGCACTAGTGTAGTTACCTCTGGCAGTGGGTGAATTGATGAATTCCTGAAAAAAATAGCCACTCCTGCCCTGTAAGGATACTTCAGCATTTGGTGGAGGGTAAAGGAGACAGCTTTTACATGATGCAGCCAGGGTCGCCCTAACAATAAGTTGAAAGTGGCCAGCACATCCAGGACATAGAACTCGACATCCTGCTGAGCTGGGCCCACCTAAACACTGATTTGTATCGTGCCCATAACCTCCTTGCTCGTATTATCATATGCCCGAATTACTTGGGTCGTGGGCACGAAGTTTGCTGGTCTAAGGCCGATGGCAAAAGCTGTGCGGGAAGGACATACATTGATAGCTGACTCGGTATTGACCAACACCACCAGCACCCATTTTTCCTTACACTCAACAGATATATACAAGGGTTTGTTATGTGCTGAGCTTTCCAATGGCAGTTTTTTATCAGAAAAGGTTAGGGTTGGCCTGGCGCCACCTGGGAAGACCAATCCGACAAGCTATTCAGGGTAGTGTCAATGGACAATTTAGCCTTGTCCATTGCCGACTGTACAGCCTGTCGATGTACCCGTGAGGCCATGAGAAGACCCCAAATTGAGATGTTAGCTTGGATCTTCTTAAGCTGCTTCAACACTGCCTCTTGCTCCAACTGCTTCTCTTTCTATTTCTCAACCTCTCTATCCTTCCCAGATGCCTCAGTTTGATCTAAGGGCGGTGGCTTGAAATACCGCCCACTTCTTGTCATGTGATCTATCTCTTCCGCATACCACTTATTGTCCGGAAGGCACTCACCCCAATGTTCGTCAGTGTGAGCCAGATGTAGATCATCATCATCCCACCATACACCTTTGGCAGCCGACAAATAGTTGTCCGGCTCCGTTTGAATCACTTTCACATCACAAGTATCCCCCGCAAGGTGTTGGGCCAATACTGCTTTCTATTTGTCTTCAACCCTCTCTTGTTCAAACTGCTTCAACGCAGCTTCCTGTTATGTGTCCATAGTGCTCACAGTGCTCAGTTTCTGAGCTGAATTTTCCACACCGGTGCTCTCCAGCAGTTTTCCTTTTTCATCGGCCATTCTGGCCACCACAGCAATTCCTGCTTCCTTTTTCTCCAATTTCATTTCAGTTCCTTCCTCCCTATCTGGTTCATCACTTAGCCACCTGGAGTTGTCGGCTGATCCATTAAAATCAAACCTGTCAATCTGCACATCTCCTTAATCTTGTTCATCAAAGAACTGCAAGTTGTCTAGATCCTCCTCAAGCTCTGCCAAATCATCCAAACCTTGGCTCGGGCCATCTTCCCTAACCACATTAACCTCCACTACAGTTGGCAACACCAATTCTTGCTTGACTTGCCCAGTCAGCACAATGTAGCAGCTTGGATCATATCCCCCCTTAGGCAAGTCCTCAGAGCTCTTCGGCAACGGACTCATATTTCCCTCTAAGACAGGCCTTCCTTCTACTGCAACTGTCACCACCATAGGTTTAGGTTGAAGTGTGAACGTGTCCATCATGCACAAATCTGTGCTTTCAAGAATGAACACCATCGGTCTTGGTAGGTAGAAAGGAGTAATATATACGCTAGGGTCGTAGGGGATGGCCAGTGTATGGATTAGGTTTAGATTCTGAGGTAGGGGAACTTGATTGTGGGCCGAGAGAGGGTTTATGGTTACATTTTGTTTCTTGGGTGGTGCGATCACCTTGTTGTCAATGAGGTCTTGAATCTCATGACGTCGTCTGAAGCATTGGTCAGTATCGTAACCATGTTGTTGGTGAAATGCACAGTACTTGGTTGGGTTGTGTTTCGGTGGGAGAGGATCAAGTAGTAGACGAGGCTCTAATGGTTTGAGGTGCCCTTTTTAATCAACACCTTCATGGCTTGAGATAAGGGCATGTAGATTTGGGTAAAGGTCCTCTGGGATCGGGCAGGGTTGTTCGAAGTTTATGGAGTTGTATTGGCAAAGGGATTGGCGGTCTTAGTTGTGGTGGTGACAACGTTCACATCCGATGGTCATGCAGCTGTGCTACCACTGATGGTTGCATTGGGACTATGCACAAAAGGCCTTTTTGCCTGCTCTTTCTCATCAGTAATCAGTCCTTGTTTCATGGCGTCTTCAATCTGAACCCCTATCTCATGAAGCTCAGTGAATATGAACAGAGGTAGGACGATCATTTTCTGCAACAACTTCCCATACAATTGCAGACTACAATCCTTATTTGGTCTTTCTCGAAAGGCCTTGTGGTCATCATTGAAGTTTTGGCCCTCCACCTCGTCACAAATTCTGAAAAGCCCTCCTTTGGCTCTTCGCGCGTTGCCTTAAGATCACGAGTTGTGACCTCGATTTGTGTGTTATATGAGTACTGAGCAATAAAGGCCTCGGCCATTTCCTCTCAACTCTGCTTAACAGAATTGTTCAGCTTCGCATACCATATAGCTGCTATACTAGACAGGGTCTGGCCAAAGAGACACAGTTTCTGCAATCTGGTTAGGCCCATCGGCCGCAAGATGTCTGAAAATAGTCGAAGATGAACCATGGGATCTTCGAAGCCATCAAATCTATCAATATGCGGCATTTTGAACCGATCTGGCAATGTCACTGCAAAGTCAGTATACCCGTCCTCTATGTCGGGGACGGAGTTAACACCTTGTGCTCGCTTGAATAGCTTCTCCAACTTGTTAACCTTAAGCACAATTGGGTCTACCTCAAACTCAAACGAAGCATCGATTTGATACATAGGTGCCTTGGAGGATTGCAGTGGGATCGGCTTTGCTGGATTGCCCTGATTCTCTTGGACATTAGATGTATGGGTAGTGGCTCCAGGTGCCGAGATGCCCGTAGGAGGTGGATGAGATGAATAAGCCGCTACCAGCTGTGGTTGTTGTTGTTGCAGCCTGTTTATTACCTCAGCATGACGTGCTGTGACCTCGGCCTGACAAGCAGCGTTTTGTTGCAGGGTTTCAACTGTTTGCTGAAGATGGTGGATCAATTCCTCCATACTGACTAGGGGATACTGTGCCATCGGAATAGGCGAGTGATCTCGTATTGGACTAGATATAGAAGACTATCCCTGAGCTTGACTAGATGCAGGTGAAGTGAGGGGTGATTGTTGTAGAAACTGGACCGGTGAACTCTACCTAACTGGAGTGAAGTAAACACGGGTTGTCCCCTAACAAGATCTCCGACTTTGCAAAGCCTTCAAACTCGGGTCCAGAACACTTGGGGGATATCCAAACTTTCCAAAGCTATGGTGTTAAACTACCTAGCAAAAAGAAATAAAGCAAAAAGAAAGCAATAATTAGAAACTGCACAGCACCTTAGCTACTGATGTTAACAACACACAGATGTAATCAAAGCTGTAGGACTGCATTGAACACTGAATTATGCCCCTCAAAATGGATACCAAACTTGCAACTGATACGCACATTCCTGTACAGTTTCACTATAAAGCACATACCAATTAAGTAAGATCCAAAACACCCCTATGAGGGGGAAGGGTTACCCTGTCCTAGTTTTGTCAGGAACAAGGGTTCATTATTCAAACAAAGTGGTTTCACGCAATCCTGTATTCGGGTAAGCATCCTGTCCTAGGTTGGAACAGTCTCTATGGCTTTTCAATATGCAACTAGGCCAAATGGTCAGAAGGGTACCTCAACAAGACTACCTAATATACCTCTCACACCTAACACTAAGAAGTCCAAAGAGGATCAAACGGTACAGCGGTAGTCCAGATCCAAGGGTTGTGTTCCCATCATGGCAGAGCCTGTGACCAGCCAGCCTTTTAGCAAGCTTTTCAGGCAAGCCTCCGGCAAACCGTCCAGGAATAGCAGATGGCAAATACAGTGACTTAAATGCACCAATGCAAATACAATGCAAAGATACATATAAGTGTAAATAAAATTTCATATCATGAATTTCGAGTCAAGTTCTCTAATTTCCCCAGCAGAGTCACCAGAAACTGTAGCTCGACTTTTTCGCGCCTCCTTTCGAAAGACAAATAAGCCCTACAGTATCGAACTCCCACGGTTCTAAATCTGATCTCACAAGTGCAATGTGAAATAATAATCACCAAATAGTCCAAATCCGGCAAATCTTTTAGAAAATCAATTTTGAATCAAATTGCCCAAAAAAGTGGACTGCTTTGCCAGATACAGAGTCGCCACCTAAATATTTTAGGAAATTTAGGAAACCCATGACTCATTCCAAAGGCCACGTGTCCGTCATCACCAAGATTGTCTCGGCTCGAGAACTTAGGTATGAGAGGGAAAGGTCATAAATTGAGCACCCCCGCTCACCCGATCAAAGATCGGCCTCTACTAATCATGATATGAATTTTATTTACATTATATGCTCTTGTTCTAGTTTATTAGACTAGCATTTATTATGTGATGCGCACACACACAAGTATAGACTAACTTTGCAAGAATTGGAACACTTGATTCATGTTTGTTTTGAAAATTGTTTCGAATATGTACCACTTGAAAAAGTGATCGCATATGAACATTACTCAAATTATTCCAATTCAAGCAACTAGCCTTCATCCACATGCATTCAAACAGTTTATCATCTAAGCACTTAGCCTCATGGTGAGCGTGCTTGAAATGACAACATCACACTCATGCCATATGCTAAAGCGAGTAAAGGCTCACCTAGTACTCCAAGCCAAAAAAGATAAGAGAGTTAGAAAAATGCATGATCCTAACTATGCAATATGACTAATGCAACACATGTGATATGCAATTAATAGGCTCGGCTACTAATATGGCAAATGAAGCAATTTGATAACATGCGATTTAAGCACGTATTCAAAGAAGTATTTAAACAGCAATGCAAGTTAGAATGATGAACCGAGCCTCGGTGCATGCAATATGAGTGGATGCAAACATGAAGTATGCTAAACAAAACACGATGCCCCTAATCTAACCATCATAAACTAGTAAATAGAAGGGAGAAAGACGTGGGGTTGGAAGACATACACATTATTACAACTTTGCGCTCTCACGAAGGAGAGTCCGAATGGATCAACTAACTACCTAACTAGCTAAGCTAAGCTAATTATTACGAAACAAATTAAATTAACTAAACTACTTAACTAATTATTACAACAAATGAATTAACTATTCTAGTTAACTAAAATAATTACAAGACGAAATCGAACAACTAGTTAACTAACTAATTATTACAACATTTTACAAAATTAACTAGGTACAACTAATTAATTACAACAAATACTTAAACTAAATATTTAAACTTAAACATGCTCGGTATGCGAGGAATGCTCATGCACGTGCTCAGTTTCCACCCGAAAAGGCCACTGTTTTGCTTCCAGAAGGTCTCTGTTGCACAGTAGAACACTTACACTTCTGTCCACTTCCAGAATAGCTCTGCTCTGCTCAACTCAAAAAAAACACTGCTGGATTTTGCATTGGTGGCCGACCGGCCAAGAGTAAGGGCCTGCTGGCCACTGCTGCAGGGTTCATCTTGCTGCAATAGAGAACAAACAGAGCATACACAGGGCATTCTCAAGGGTTTGTTTGCACAATTCACCCCTCCTTATCATGAACCAATCAATGGAGAGACAAAATTTGGTCCACAAACCACCAACTCAAGCAATTTCATTGCATGATGGCTTATGAACCAAAGCGTGCAATTTCAATAAATGCAACAAAATAAGACTCTAAACATCCTCCCTTTCATGAAATGATCAAGGGAAGTGGTAAACTTGGAAACTTGAACCATTTCATCACTAATGAGTATGAAATGCTTCAAGCTTCCATGTGTTCAATTAACGTCCAATTGAACACAACCAAATTCTTATCTTGCACCAATTTTAGCTTCAATTTTCATACTCCATTTTAGATTACCATCCATTCTTTAATTCATTGAGTCCAAAGGGTGAATTTAAGTCCTCTAATGGAAAGAGGGCTCAAAGCAAGAGTTGCTTTGGACATGAAAGAGACATCATATCGTTGGTAATGAACCTCCAAATGGATTAAACCATTAAGCATGACATCTCAATCTCATGCTTAAACAAACAAGTAGTTTGAACCACTTTCAAAGGAAAACAAAGCCAAGAAAGAAGGGAGGTTGCAGAGATAATTAAGAGTGATTACAAGTATGGAAAGCCATAAATAAATGCAATCGACTCAAATAAGGTGGTGTCTAAGACCTAGAACACCAAACTCATGAGGACAATTACACTAAAAGCATGCAAAACAAAGCTCAAATACAACTATCAACCAAAAATAGTGCTAAAACAGTCTAATAACCGCCCTCAAACATGATGGAATTGAGCTAAAAAAATCCAAGATTAATAAGCTAAAACATAGCATAAGCTAGGCTAGTAAACAAGACACAAGGAGAGGAGGCTAACCCCTCCAAATTTGGACTTCAAACCATGATTTTGGCCACTGAAATAACTCTGAAAAAACAATTTTTAAAAGCTCAAAAACAAATAGTGCAAAAGTGGAAAACACAAGAGAAAAGGCCTTTAAAACAAGGTGCAAAGAAGGGTGAACCACCCCTCAACCTTTAATGGCCTTAAAACCCAAGTTTCAGCCCAAAAATATAGAGTTTTTACAGCGTAAAAGCAGTTGGAAAACATCAAGGAAAATAATGAATAAAGCAAGTAAATAGGCAAAGCCTTATACCTCTTGAAGAGAAGATTCAATTCCAAGCAATAAAACCAAGCAAACACACCCTCAAGAGCTCAAACAAGGCTCAAAGACACCTCAGCTCAAAGACACCTCAGCTCAAAGATATAGAGGTTTGATTAAGAGTGTATAGGCAAAGGTTAAGGATGTGTGGGCAAAAGTGTATAAATTTGCTAGAGAGAGAGAGAATTGTAGAGAGAAAGGAAAAATTTTGCTCCAAAATTTTTCTAACCTTAAAACCTGAGAAGGAGGCCCTCTATATATAGAAAACATGAATTTTCCTCAAGAACATTCGGCCCTACACGTGGGAGCAAATGCATGCATCTGTGCAAAAAGATGGCACGACTGTCACAAAATATCTGCAAAAGACAATGGTAACCGACCGGCCATCTCTGGTAGCCGACAACCAAGAGTCATGGCAGGCAATCCAAAGAGGTGGCCGGCAGGCTACCAGAGGCTACAGGCTTGAAAAATAATGAGTTTGGTCCAAAAATGAGGAAATATGGGTGCAAGGATTAAAAGGCTCAAAGTTATGGCTTTCCGCTGAGGACTTTGAGCACTTGACGAGCATATAGACTCATCATCGGGTGTGTAAGAGATGATGTCCAAGTCGTAAGGGCCGTCAAAAATGGGTTGTTTATAATGAGATTCGTGTATAAATAAATCATACTTGTACTTAATATATAAGAAACCCAATTCTCATTCACAACAGACTTAAGCACATCGTAACGGAATGACTTGGGGTCCAATCAATTATAATCGAAACGACATTCGGTCTAACCTATTCATTCATAATCAAAACAACCTTTGGTCTAACATATTCATACGCGCATTGATAATTATGATCATATTCACATTTGTATTCACATTCAAAACGACCTTCGGTCCACTCAATTCCTTGTTCGAAATGACCTTTGGTCCACAATCATGATCATGTTTTCATGCATATTCATAGTCAAAACGACCTTTGGTCCAATTAATTCCATATTCAATATGACCTTTGGTCCATTTAGCAAACATACAAAATGACCTTTGGTCCAATTCATAGATAAGAAAACCATAGGTCTATCTTGTCAAACATTCTAAACGACCTTAGGCCCATCCCGCGTCCTTATCAAATATACCAAACGACCTTACCCCCAATTCATATTCTCATCAAACATACCAAACGGCCTTGGGCCCATTCTGCCTTCGTACAAAATGACCTTTGGTCCATCCTTACAATTTCGTGCTTATCAATCATGTTTCAAGTCTTTTACAAATCAGATAAGTAGAATACTCATTCATTATACAAATTCATGAGTTCGAAAAACTTACCACATAGGTAGTATTTAGAAAATAACATACATGAAAATATATTTACTAAGATATTACTCACAGTGTTTAGTCGGCTGATTCGTCCTCAGAGTTGACCCTACATAATTCATAACACATACAGAAATTGGGTCACAATACAATTCAATCCGTTCTCAAATTCATTTGTCTTTATTAGGCTTCTTTCTAACTCTTTAGTTTATTAAGGATGGTCAATGTATGCCTAAGAATGCTAAAAAATGAAAAAGAACGGAAATCGAAACATAATACAACTTTTTTAAGTTTCCTGAAATAGGGTACTTTGCTTGAGTGCAACATTGGTCACTCGAGCGAACCGCTTGATCTACAAAAGTATTAGATGCTCTTATTTTACGCTCGAGCCAACTTCTTGGTCGTTTGAGCCAAGACTGAAAGTAAAGAATGGTCGCTCGAGCAGTCTTTTGGTCGCTCGAGCCAACCTCCAATGTCTGTAAAAGTACTGGAAGCTCAAAATATACGCTCAAGTGACAATTTCATCACTCGAGCAAACTGGTCGAATTCTGGAATTTCCAGAATTCTATTTGAGCTTCAAAACACAATTCTAAAGCTCCAAAGTCAAACATGACATACTCTTGACTTCATATACTCATTACTAAACATAAATATTAGCTCAAACTACACAAATCAATGTCCAACTTGTGGAATTCACCATGCATGTCCCAAATCATTTCAAATTCTTTTTCATAACTTCAAAACTCATGCAATCAAGTTCCATAACTTCATGAGTTATGCATGCATGTGAAATGTAGTCTCTAATAAAATGGTATAAATGATACTCATATTAAGTTCATATCTTGCACTAAGTAGTCTCTAGTTAGTCTCTAAATGTAGTCTCTAGTTATGCATGCGTCTGTTATTTGATACCAAATTCTTCCTGTTAAGTTCATATCTTGCACTAAGTCACCAATTCTTCTTGAATTCTCACATTATATGATTTCAATTTACAATTTGAGGTTCAAGTACTCACCTGGAGCCTTCAACTCTTCCAATTTTAGCTTGAACTTGAGTGAATCTTCCTAATCTCCAAGCTTTGAGTTCAATCCCTCAAGCTTTCCCATTCTCTCCCTTGATTTCTCTCTCTCTCTCTCTCTCTCTCTCTATAGTGTATAATCTCAACCAAGACTTGTAGATGAGCTCAAATATGTGAGCGTAAACATTAATTAGTCCTATATATAGTGGGTGATTAGCTTAGACTAATCAATCTTGATTAAGGTTAAGCAATTACACTTATTTTAATCAATTTATTCTAATTATTTTGATCTAAATTAATTTTTAATTTAATTTCACAGTGGGCTCCAAAAATTATGCCAATCATAATAATATAGTCAATTTCGGTTTATGTCACCTCTATGGCCCTTAATTACAGATTATAGCAGAATACTCCACAGATTTTCCTACAATGAACATATATGAATTCAAAAGTGCATATAATCACATGCTTAGAATCCAAAATCATATTTAGCATATAATCACATGTATAATTAAAGTATAACAGCATAACACAGAATGGGTTATCACATTTTTCCCCCTTTTAGGAATTTTGGTCCTCCAAACTTATATTACCTTCCGTTCAAAACAAATGTGGGTAGTGTTGTCGCATCTCATCTTCTTTCTCCCACATGGTTTCCCTTCCATAATGCTCTTTCCATTTCATTTTCACCATTGGAATAGATTTGTTTCTCAGTTGTTTTACTTGTCGGTCAATGATTTTTTCTGGCCATTCTTTATGTTTTATATTCTCCTCAACAACTATCTGGTGGTAATCTATACATGAAACGGATCTCAGAGATAACCCCTCAACATCAATACATAGAACACATTATGCATTTGTTCCATGCCCGACAGTAAAGCAACTCTGTAGGCAACTAGGCCAAGTCTTTCCAGAATTTGAAACGACCCAATGTAACGGGGTGACAACTTACCCTTCTTACCAAATCTTGACTGGCCCATCATTGGAATTACACGGATGAATACACGGTCGCCAACTTCATATTCAAGTGGCCTTTTTCTAGCATCTGCATATCTCTTTTGTCTGCTCTGTGCTGTCTTCAGCCTTTGTTGAATAAATTTGATCTTTTCGGTGGTGGTTTGCACAATTTTAGGCCCAAGCAAGATTCCATCCCCGACTTCTGTCCAACACTATGATCTACATTTTCTACCATATAAGGTTGCATACGGTGCCATGCCAATGCTGGAGTGGTAGCTATTATTATATGCAAATCTTGCCAATGGTAAGTAATCTTCCCAACTCCCTTAAAAATCTAAGGCACACATTCTGAGCATATCTTTCAAAGTCTGTATAGTCCGTTCCGACTGTCCATCAGTTTTCGGATGGAATGCAGTACTAAGTCTCAATTCTGTTCTCATTGCTCTCTGTAGGCTTCTCCAAAATCTAGACACAAATTTTGAATCTCTATCCGACACAATAGACATCGGTACTCCATATAAATGGACAATTTCATCAACATGTATAGTGGCAAGTCTATAAGCATCATAAGTAGTTCGAACAGGAAGAAAATGTGTAAATTTACTCAGTTTATCAACTATAACCTAGATAGAATTCATACCTCTCAGGGTTCAAGGTAGACCAACAATAAAATCCATGGTTATATGCTCTCATTTCCATTCCGGAATAGGGAGAGGTTAAAGTAGACCTGCCGGTTTCTTGTGTTCAGCTTTAACTTGCTGACACTGAAGACATTTAGACACATATTCTGCAATTTCTCATTTCATATTAGGCCACCAATAATTTTGTTTCAAATCCCGATACATCTTGTTGTTGCTTGGATGCATTGCAACCATTGACTTGTGGGCTTCATCCAGAATTATCTTCTTTAAATCAGAGATGTTCCAAACACACAATTTGTTTTGTAATTTGAACGCTTTATTCTCCACATTAAACCCCAGTCTTGGATTCCTTTCAAACTCATCAATTATCTTCTTAAGGAACTCATCCTCTCTTTATTTCTGTTTGATCTCATCAATTATTGTCGGTTCAGCTAGAATGGCGGCTATCAATCTACCCTATTCATGTAATATTACTTCAATCTTAGATTTCTCAAAATCTTTTAGTACTTCTTCTTGTTTAGTAAGCAAACAAGCTAAGTTTCCAGTCGACTTTCAGCTCATAGCATCGGCTACGGTGTTGGCTTTACACAGGTGATACTGAATTTGGAGATCATAATCTTTTATCAATTCAAGTTATCTTCTCTGTCGCATTTTGTAGCTAGATTTTCGTGCTCCTCGGAGGGGTTTAGTCTTCTCGGGTATGATAGCCTTACAGTTCGAACTCTCGTGGTTCTGAATCTGGTTTCACAAGTGCAATGTGAAACAAGACAAAAGAATGAGAATCCAAATCCGGCAAATCCTAGAAAAATCCAATAATCATCAAAGATGCCAAAAATAGACTGCACAGCCAAATTTTAGAGTCGCCACCTAAATATTTTTAGAAAATTTAGGAAACCCGTGACTCATGCCAAAGGCCACTTGTCTGTCGTAACCAAAGTTGTCTCAGATCGAGAACTTAGGTATGAGAAGGAAAGGTCATGAATTGAGCACCCTCTTACCCGATCAAAGATCGACCTCTACAAATTATGATGTGAATTTTTTCAACATTATATGCTCTTCTTCTGATTTTATTATGCTAACTTACTATGTGAGTGTAGCTCGACTATTTCGCGGTTCTGAATCTAGTCTCACAAGTGCAATGTGAAACTGATAATCACCAAAGAGTCCAATCCGACAAACCATTTTGGAAAAATCGAGTTTTAAATCAAATAATGCCAAAACTGGACTGCTTTTCCAGATTACAGAGTTGCCACCTAAATATTTTGTTTTTGGGAAATTTAGGAAACCCTAACTCATGCCAAAGGCCATGTGTCCATCATCACCAAAGTTGCCACAGCTCGGGAACTTGGGTACAAGAGGGGAAGGTCCTGAAGTGAGCACCCCCGCTCGCCCGATCAAAGATCGGCCTCTACTATCATGATATGTTGTTTGATAAGCCTCATGTGTTCTTATTCTGATTATTAGCTAACTTTACTATGTGACGCACACAAGCAAGTATAGACTAAAATTGCAATAATTGGAACGAATCAATTCATATGGTTTGAATTTGCCACCCTCAAGTAGGCTAAAACGCAGATTTGCCACCTTAAGTGGGCTTAAAACATGATTTGCCACTTCGCAAAGTAGGCTTAAAATGTACAATCATTGAATTGTTCCAATTCAAACAACAAGCCTTCATCCACAGGCATTCATGTTGTTAATCATTTAAGCAAATAGCCTCATGGCAAGCATACGAAACATGGCAATATGGCAATCACACTCATGCCAGTATGCTAAAGCATAAAACTTACCGAGTACTCCAAGCCAAAACAAAAAACTAGTTAGAAAAATGCATGATCCTAACTATACAAGATGCCTAATGCAACACATGCAATAATGCAATTAATAGGCTCGGCTACTAATATGGCATATGATCGATTTGATAACATGTGATAAACACGTATTCAAATAAGATATTGAAATTGCGATGCAGTTTGAATGATGCGCCGAGCCTCGGTGCATGCAAGACAAATGAATGGATGCAAACATGCAAGCATAAAGTATGCTAAGTGAAAATGTCCCTAATCGAACCATCGAAAGCGGTTAAATAAAAAGGAGAAAGACGCGGGGTTAGAAGACATGCACACACACACGCACGCTTATTACAACATTGTGCCCTCGCGAAGGAGGGTCCGAATGAATAAGAGCTAAGCTAATTAATCTAAGCTAGGCTAACTAATCTAATTAAACTAATTAGACTAATTATTACAAATCAATCAATAACTAGAAAATTAATTACTAATTATTACAACACTTAACCAATTAGCAAACTAGTTAATTAAAGCAAATGCGCACCAACTAATCATGTGAAATATCTAAACTACACTGCCACAGCTCTGCTTCGGGAAGTGGAGGATGCATGAGCTCAGTTTTCGCCCCGAAAAGCCCTCGTTTTGCTCTTGAGAGGCTCTGTTTGCACGGTTGAACATAATCCAGAATCTTTCTGCTCCACCTTACCAAAAACTTTATGAGGATTGCACCAGTGGCCTGCCAGCGATGGTTGTTTGCTGCCGGCCCCCTGCCGGCCAAAAATGTGCCTTGCCGGCCAAGAGTGAACCACTGCCGGCCACCAATGAGCCACAACTGGCCACTAGTGTTCTGAATCACCACACTGCAACAAAGCACAAACAGAGGAAAATAAGGGTTTTCCAAAGGTATGTTTGTACTATACCCCTCCTTATCATCTCAAAACATCAAAGGAGTGACGCTCTTGGATCCAAAACCACCAATCAAGCATTTTCAATGCATGATGGCCAAAGATCCAAGGACTACAATTTCAATAAATGTAATAAACAAGACTCGAGGCCATCACCTTATCATGTGTGATCAATGGCAATGGAGACCAAGGAGATTGGCTCATTTCATCACTTTGAGTATGAAATGCTCCAATCTTCCTTGTGTTCAATATAACGTCCAATTGAACACATGCAATGCAACACAACACAACATGCTTAACTTGCTTAAGTTTTACTTGTCAAATTTCGTTTACACATTTTAAGTTACCAAACCATTCTTTAGTCAATTTGTCCAAGGTGAGTGCCCTTTAATGAGAGAGGTGTCAACCAAGGGATGATTTAAGGCATGAGAGAGATCATGCCGTTTGTTAGTAGAAACCCTCAAAAGAGGATTAAAACCATTAAGTACAAATCTCAATCTCAAGCTTAAACACAACCCTAAGGTCAACCAACCCTCAAAGAAAATAAAAAAAGTGATGAAATGAGGAGGTTGCAGAGATTGTATGTGCTGAAATTACATGCAAAATGACACTACAACATGTAAGCAACTCATGCAAACCATGTTTAAAAGCCAAAAACACCAAACTAGTGAAGATTACTACACTTTAGGCATGTAATACAAAGCTCACAAGGTACAAACACTTCAAAATAGTCCTAAAACAGCTTAAAAGGAGTCCTAAAACATGCTTGAAGTAAGCTAAAAACCGCTAGCATAAGAGACCAACACATAGCACAAACTAGACTATTAAGCGCAATTGCACTACAAGCCTACAAAGCAAGCATCAAGTGACTTACCCAGCCCCAAACAGAGGTAAAACAAGTCAAAATAGTAGCAAAAGCATGCTGAGATCAAGTCACAAAATGCTAGAAAAACATGGTCACATGTTAAGCTATCTACACATGCAAACATGACACAAGGAGTGGAGGCTAGCCCCTCCACTTTTGGACTTAAAAATAGAGTTTTTGCCACTCAAATAACTCTAATTTTCAGTGGTTAGAAAGGCCAAAAATTTTGATTTAAAAAACTTTGAAGATGGCACAACAACTTAGCAAGCAAGCTACAAGAAGGTGGACCACCCCTAACTCTAATCAAACCTCAAACCACCATTTTAGACCATAAAAATAGAGATTTTCAGAGGTTGAAACTAGCCACAAAATAGTATGAAAAGATGGCAAAACAAGTATTTAACTTAAGCTTAAAACACAAGTATTCTACCTCTTGAAGACAAGATGCAATTTAGGCAACAAAATCAAGCCAAACCAAGCCAGTATCCTCTTCTAAAGGTCAAAGAGGGCCTCAAGTAGCCTCAACTCAATGGTGATCAAGTTTAATCAAGGGCTTATATGCAAAAGTGTAGAGAATTTAGGCTTTAAGGCACAAAATATCAAGAGAGAGAATTCTAGAGAGAGAGAGAAATTTTTTGTCTTCAAAATTTTCTAATCCCTTCACATGTAAGAGGGGGCTTCTATATATAGAGAATGCAAAATCCCCTCAAAGAGATCCAACCATACACGTGCAAGCAGATGGCTCAATCTGTGCAAATAGCTGGCAGAAAATATCAGAAAATATCTATTGATACACTGGTGGCCGGCCAACCATCAGTGATGGCCTGCAAGAGCTCATTGATGGCCGGCAGGGCACATCAATGGCCGGCAGCCAAGATCCATGGCTGGCAGGGCCCAAGGATGGCCGGCAGGCCATGAACAACAACATGCTGAAAGGACCTACACATGTCCAAAGATGAGACAGAATGGATGTAGGGTTTGGAAAACTCAAACCTGTGGCATTCCGTTGCAGACTTCGAGCGCTCGACGAGCAACCAAACTCATCATCGGATGTACCTAGAAGAACATCCAAGTCTTGAGGACGGTCAAAAATGGGGTGTCTACAGTGAGGCACACAAGTATAGACTGTTTCGCTTGCTTTGGAAATGACTTAATTTTATGTGATGATTTTAAAAGAGTTTTAAGTGCACACAACTCAAAAAGAAAGAAATAAGCTCGTACATACATTTGATCAAAATCATCCCCAATACAAGTAAAATTACCTTCATCCACAGGCATTCGAACAGTTCATTTTGAGTAAACACGTAGCCTCATGGTAAGGTGCTAAGCATGGCAACAATCACATTCATAAATATGCTAAAGCTAGAAATACTCACCTAATACTCCGAGGTAAGCCAAAGAAAAAGAAAGCAATTAGAAAAATGCATGACCCTAATAATGCACATGACTAATGCAACACATACAAGAATGCAACTATTAGGTTCAGCTTATTATATCATATGGATTAACTCAAAGCATGCGGTAACGCACGTATTCAAGCAAGTAAGAAACGACAACAATATATAAAAATGATGAACCGAACCTTAATGCATACAAAAATAGATGCAAAGCATGGCAATGATATGAAACGAAAACCTAATACTACATACAACCACGGTAAGCATGTAAATAAAAAAGAGAAAGAAATGGAAGTTGGAAGACATACATCACATATTACAAATTTGCCCTCGCACAAGAAGGTCTGAATGGCCTGCTTAACTAATTATTACAAAATACTAATGAATGAACTAATTAATTAACAAATTATTACAAAATAAATATCAAAGCTACTAATCTAATGGACTTGAATGAGCGGCGAATTACATGCGCACAAGCGAGAACATCCTCCGGAAACCTCTGCTTGCTGGCAGAAATTGTCTTATTAGCAATCAGAAAATAGTTCTGTTTCGGCTTCAAAATCTGCTCTATTTTGCTGGAAAATTACGTTGTCATATAACATTCTTGGCCGGCTAACCACTGTTTCTGAGGAAAACCATACTGCAATAGAACTGGAACGAAGCAAAACAGAGTGTTTCCAAAAGCTGTTCATCCTCCCTACTCCCTCATTTCATGAAGATTTTCAAGGAAAGAGTAGGTTTGCTTCCCAAGTCAATCATTGCAAATTTGTTGCATGATGATCTGTAAAAGCAAAAGGAAAAGGCTTGGCTAAACACACAAAAAAGTGCTATGCTCCTTACCTCCTTCCTATCATGGAACTACTTCAAGGAAGAGGTGGAAATGCTTCACAAATCATCAAACATCACAAGATAGTATGTGATGATTATAGTGCAAGTAAAATAGCAACTCAAAAAATGTTGTCAACTCATCTCCCTACTCGTAGAATAAGGATGAAACATCCATTTCCATGCTTCAAAGTGAAACTAGGAGAGAGTTTTCAACACTTCTCAAGAAAGAGTTCTCTAGGAGCAACAAAGCAAGTAAGGACAAAAAAGACAAAAGGCAATCTATCTATCAAAGCTTAAACACATAACTTGCCAAAGTTGTTGACAACTCCTCTTTTTCATGGAACATGGATGAGACATCCATTTCCATGTTTTGAAAATGATCGTTAAGAGAGATTTTCAACACTTTGAACACGGAAACTACTACGTAGCTTCAAGGTGGACAACAATAATATGATAGTAAGAAATTTACACTAGTTAAGCAAACTTGTGGCGGGGTGGCTAAGCCTAAGCTCTAATCCTCCCATGACCACAAGGTTCCAAGTTACATAAGGAAAGCTATAACAAAGTAAAAACGATCAACTCAAATGGATTGGCCACAATATCCTAAACACGCCAAATCCGAGAGGATTTATAACAACACAAATACGATATTTAAAGCATAGGAAGTAAGAGCACATGTAGCGGGCAGGACTAGGACCCTTTTATAAACCCATATTCAATTCATATCACACAAAAACAATATAAAATAGTGTTTAGAGGTACTGAAATTTAACCAAATGAAGTGAAAAGAAAGCAAAAAAATGAAAGAAAACAAAGGGGTGCACAACTAATAAGCTAGCCAATGAAAAGGTGGCTAGCTCACTCACTTTGAACAAAGTTTTAATCACATTTTAAGCTTAAAATAGCTCTGAAATCAGTATGTAAAGAAAAATAAAAAAGAGAGGAAAGATGGTGAAAGAGTTCAAAATTCACCTCTTGAAAGAGAGGATGAGCTTCTTTGCTAACAAACCTCATTCTCAACACTCTCAAGTATCTGAAATTATGTTCAAGAACCTCAGCAAAAGCTTCAAGTTTAATCTTGTATGGTGTATCTATTGTGTATGTATATTGCAAGAGATGAGAGAAGTGTATTCGACAAGCTATAGGCTCTTGGAGATTTTTTCTAACCCCAAACCATAGGGGGGTGTTGTTTTTATAGAAAAATAGCTTCTCACGTCGAAAATATCTATAAAAGAGATGGTTGATCCAAAGCATGTGCATGGGAGCAACTGACAGTTGTCAAAATATCTGTTATGCTGAACATAGTCGGCTGGCTTTAAGGGTGTACGGCCGGCCCAATGAAAATGGCCGGCAGCCAGCTATTTTCTAAGTAGCCAGGCTAGAAAAAATAAGGTTTTGGTCAAAATAGGGTGCAAGGTTTAGGTTTTAAAGCTCAAAACTGAATCCTTTTGCTAAAGATGTGAACGATTGCACAGCGAAAAATTTCATCATCAGGGTGTTCAGAGTGAAGCGCCCAAGTCTTAAAGGTGGTCAAAATAGGTGTCTACACATGTTCAGTTTTTTTGGGTAAAGAAGTACTTTAGACTTTTATGATCCGTATAAACCTCGCATTTTTCCCTATACAAGTAATGCCACCAAATTTTCAATGCAAACACAATTGTGGCCAACTCCAGGTCATGCATCGGGTAGTTCTTTTCATGTGGTCTCAATTGTCAGGAAGCATAAACAATTACCCTTTTGTTCTGCATTAACACACAACCCAGACCCTTGTAAGATGCATCACTAAATATCATAAAATTTTCTATACCTGAAGGCAATGTTAACATTGGTGCAGTAGTCAATCTCGTTTTCAGTTCTTGGAAGGAAGATTCCCTTTCATCATTTCATTCAAACAGTTGTCCCTTGCGTGTAAGTTGGGTGAACGGTACAACTATCTTGGAGAATTCTTTCACAAACCGTTTATAATACCCAGCTAAGCACATGAAGCCGCAGACTTCCGTTATGTTAGTCGGTGTAGGCCAATTCACAATTGCCTCTATCTTCTATGGGTCTACAAAAATCCCATCTCTGTTGATAACAGGCCCTAATAAGATAACCTCATCCGACCAAAATTCACATTTCTTCAGTTTAGCAAATAATTTCTTTTCTCTAAGTGTTCGCAAGACAATTCTCAGATGTTGTTCATGTTTAGTTCTACTCTTTGAATATATCAGAATATCATTGATAAAGACCACAACAACCTCATCAAGGTAGGATTTAAAAATGCGGTTCATAAAATCCATAAATGTTGCAAGTGCAATAGTCACTCCAAATGGCATTATAAGAAATTTGTATTGACCATACCTTGTTCGAAATGCAGTCTTTTCAACATCCTATGTCTTTACCTTTAACTGGTGGTATCCGGATCTTAAATCAATTTTTGAAAATACTTGTGATCCCTACCGCTGATCAAACAATCATCAATACAGGGCAAAGGGTATTGATTTTTGATCGTTACCTTGTTCAATTCTCGGTAGTCAATGCACAAACATAAAGTCCCGTCTTTCTTCTTTACAAATAAAACCGGTGCGCCCCGTGGCGAAGTGCTCAGTCGGATAAACCCTTTATCAAGCAAGTCTTGTAACTGTTCTTTCAATTCTTTCATTGCAACAGTTGACATTCTGTAAGGAGTTTTTGAGATGGGCTGGGTGCGTGGCGCAATATCGATAGTAAACTCTATTTCTCTGTCAACCAATTCTCCTAGTAGTTCATCAGGAAATAAATCTACAAATTCTCTAACAATAGGAATACTATCCATTTCAACATTAATAGATTGCTCAGTCAAGATACTACACAAGTAACCTCGACACCCCTTCCTAAGCAGTTTACATGCTTTCATTGCTGAAATTAGATATGGTGGAGGCACTACACCATTACAACAAATTCAAATTCATCATGCCCTAGCAATCTAAACATAACTCGTTTTGTTACACAATCAATGATGGCACAGTATTTAGACAACCAATCTATACCCAAAATTACACCAAAGTGTCTAATGTCCAAGGGTAACAAATCCACATATAAAGTAGCACTGCCAATACACATATCACAAATACGATACACAAATGTACATAAAACAGATTCCCCCGATGGAGCAGACACACACAGTAGATATGGTAATGATTCTAGGAGTCTATTCAATCTAGATGCAAATGTAGTAGACACAAACGAATGTGTTGATTCGGAATCAATTAACACAAAAGCATCTTGATTACATATAGAAATAGTACCTGAGACAATGGCTTCTGTGTTTCACGTGTCACCTAGAACAAGTGCAAAGACTCTTCCTTGTCTCATTGTGTCTCTGGTAGCAGCAGGCCTTGTGGTATTCCCCATTTTTGGGATGGATCTGATCGAACTAGCATCAGATTTTCCATTTCTTTGTTGCTCAGTTTAGGTACAATCCCTTGCCATATGTCCCATTTTACCACATTTCAAGCAAACCCCGGAGATGCAGTAACAAACCCCATGATGTTTCTTACTACACTGATTACACGTTGGTATCGTATCTCTGGTGGAGCCTAAAGTTCTTGAGGATCTCGTATTTCACTTTTTCGATGATTCCTTCCTTGAGAAAAAGCCATGTCTCTTACTTTTCTAGTCAATTGGTGGTTTACTCTGATTGGCCATATCAGTTTCTGACATTAAAGCCTAATCCAACACATCAACGTAAGTAGGCAGTTTTAATACGTTCACTCTTTCTTGCCGTCTTATAGTCAATGTCAACCATATGCGGTGTGAACCTGGCCAATTCTGTAAACTTTGCCTCATATTGTGCCGCAGTCATATTGCCTTGTTTACGTCCCTCAAATTCAAACACTTTTCTATCACGGGCGCATTGCGGAAAGTATTTGTCGTAGAAGATCTCCAAAAATCGTGCCCAATCAATACCTTTATTATTCTCACAGATTAACATCCACCACCTCCTCGCTTCGTCTTCAAGCGTAAATGTTACCAACTATAGTTTCTGTGCTTTGAGGCATGGAAATACATCAAATAGCTTTTCTATGCTAAGGACCCAAGCCTCTGCCTTCAATGGATCCACTCCCCCGTGGAATGTCGGTGGTTTCATCTTCTTAAACTTCTTGGTAAGAGCTATTGTTCAGCCATCATTTTGAAAATCTTGCATAAGTTGTACCAGGGATGGGGGTGGTGATTGTTGCCACTTCTATTGCCATTGTTGTTGTTGCCTCAATGTTTCTGCAATGTCTTGTATCAACCTTTCCATTCTATTTAGTCTGACAGTAGAGGATTCCTCTATCTCATTGGCTTTTGTTCTCATCATTATCTGATAAGACTTGTATTATATTTCATACAAAACCATGTACACAATATCTATAGACAGAAAGAGCACACATATAGATAGGCAACAACTCATATATCATGTAGTCACATACTTTAGAACACAATATCATCTAGTCACATATTTCTGAACACTTTAGCATATTCTTAATGCACTTAAGCATATATTTATCATATAAATGCAACTTAAGTCTTTTCTAGACACTATTTCGCTCATTTGGACAAGTGTGTGAGTTATTACTTGTGCTCTGATACCACTCTGTCATGACCCGAACCCACCCTAAAAAGTTAGGATCATAATTGGCCAATAATCATGAGATTACCTACGGCCTTAGACAGAAAATCAAACATATTTATCGATAGGAGGCCAAAAGCGGAAGCAAAAACACAAAGATTGTCCAATGAGCTGTGCATATGTGGCAAAATAAAAACCTTTCACACATATATAATAACTCACACATCACATATCTAAGCAATTTATACATATCTAGGATCATTCAGAAATTGTCATATGATAAACCAAAAACAGTTTTAACGAAAACCAAGGTTATAAACAAACTTGGTCACACATGACCACAAAAGAAAACAAAGAGGAAAATCAAAAGCCTCATACATGAGGCAACCTTAGCTGACTTCAAAAACTTGGTACTCTTTCATAATTTCACTAGGGTTGGGGCTGGACATCCTTCTGCTCACCTACATACATATAGATAAAGAGTGAGCTAACGCTAGTGAATAATACCAGAGTAAAAAGGTTAATGAATGAGATTAGTGTATAAATAAATTATACTTGTATTTACGACATATGAAACCCAATTCTGACATTAAAGCCTAATCCAACACATCAACGTAAGTAGGCAGTTTTAATACGTTCACTCTTTCTTGCCGTCTTATAGTCAATGTCAACCATATGCGGTGTGAACCTGGCCAATTCTGTAAACTTTGCCTCATATTGTGCCGCAGTCATATTGCCTTGTTTACGTCCCTCAAATTCAAACACTTTTCTATCACGGGCGCATTGCGGAAAGTATTTGTCGTAGAAGATCTCCAAAAATCGTGCCCAATCAATACCTTTATTATTCTCACAGATTAACATCCACCACCTCCTCGCTTCGTCTTCAAGCGTAAATGTTACCAACTATAGTTTCTGTGCTTTGAGGCATGGAAATACATCAAATAGCTTTTCTATGCTAAGGACCCAAGCCTCTGCCTTCAATGGATCCACTCCCCCGTGGAATGTCGGTGGTTTCATCTTCTTAAACTTCTTGGTAAGAGCTATTGTTCAGCCATCATTTTGAAAATCTTGCATAAGTTGTACCAGGGATGGGGGTGGTGATTGTTGCCACTTCTATTGCCATTGTTGTTGTTGCCTCAATGTTTCTGCAATGTCTTGTATCAACCTTTCCATTCTATTTAGTCTGACAGTAGAGGATTCCTCTATCTCATTGGCTTTTGTTCTCATCATTATCTGATAAGACTTGTATTATATTTCATACAAAACCATGTACACAATATCTATAGACAGAAAGAGCACACATATAGATAGGCAACAACTCATATATCATGTAGTCACATACTTTAGAACACAATATCATCTAGTCACATATTTCTGAACACTTTAGCATATTCTTAATGCACTTAAGCATATATTTATCATATAAATGCAACTTAAGTCTTTTCTAGACACTATTTCGCTCATTTGGACAAGTGTGTGAGTTATTACTTGTGCTCTGATACCACTCTGTCATGACCCGAACCCACCCTAAAAAGTTAGGATCATAATTGGCCAATAATCATGAGATTACCTACGGCCTTAGACAGAAAATCAAACATATTTATCGATAGGAGGCCAAAAGCGGAAGCAAAAACACAAAGATTGTCCAATGAGCTGTGCATATGTGGCAAAATAAAAACCTTTCACACATATATAATAACTCACACATCACATATCTAAGCAATTTATACATATCTAGGATCATTCAGAAATTGTCATATGATAAACCAAAAACAGTTTTAACGAAAACCAAGGTTATAAACAAACTTGGTCACACATGACCACAAAAGAAAACAAAGAGGAAAATCAAAAGCCTCATACATGAGGCAACCTTAGCTGACTTCAAAAACTTGGTACTCTTTCATAATTTCACTAGGGTTGGGGCTGGACATCCTTCTGCTCACCTACATACATATAGATAAAGAGTGAGCTAACGCTAGTGAATAATACCAGAGTAAAAAGGTTAATGAATGAGATTAGTGTATAAATAAATTATACTTGTATTTACGACATATGAAACCCAATTCTCATTCATAACAGACTTAAGCACATTGTAAAAGATCGATTTCAGGTCCAATCAATTATAATTGAAATGACCTTCGGTCCAACAGATTCATTCATAATGGAAATGACCTTTAGTCCAACATATTCACACGCACGTTGATAATCATGATCATATTCACATTCAAAACAACCTTTGGTCTACTCAATTCCTTGTTCGAAATGATCTTTGGTCCATAGTCATAATCATGTTTTCATGCATATTCATAGTCAGAATGACCTTTAGTCCAAACAATTCCTTATTCAATATGACCTTTGGTCCATTTAGCAAACATACAAAATGACCTTCAGTCCAATTCATAGATAAGATGACCTTAGGTCTATCTTGTCACACATTTTAAATAGCCTTAGGCCCATACCATGTCCTTATCAAATATACCAAACGGCCTTGGGCCCATTTTATATTCTCATCAAACATACCAAACGGCATTGTGCCCATTCTGTATTCGTACAAAACAACCTTTGGTCCAATCTTATAATTTCATGTTTATCAATCACGTTTCAAGTCTTTTACGAATCAGACAGGTTAGGATAATCATTCATCATACAAATTCATGAGTTCGAAAAACTTACCACATAGGTAGTACTTAAAAAATAACGTACATGAAAATACCTTTTCTAAAATATTACTCACAGTGTTCAGTTGGCTAATTCGTCCTCAGAGTTGACCTTACACAATTCCTAACACATACAGAAATTGGGACACAATACGATTCAATCCGTTCTCAAATTTGTTTATCTTTCTTAGGCTTCTTTATAACTCTTTAGTTCATTTAGGATGCTCAATGTATGCCTAAGAATGCTCAGAAATGAAAAAGGACGAAAATCGGAACACAATACAACTTTTTAAAGTTTCCTGAAAACAAGGTACTTCGCTTAAGCGTAACATTTGTTGCTCGAGCGAACCCCTTGGTCTGCAAAAGTACTAGATGCTCTCATTTTATGCTCGAACCAACTTCTTGGTCGCTCGAGCCAAGACTGAAAGTAAATGGTGATCACTCAAGCCAACCTCCAATGTCTGTAAAAGTACTAGAAGCTCAAAATGTACGCTCGAGTGATAATTCCATCACTCAAGCGAACTGCTCGAATTCTGGAATTTCCAAAATTCTGTTTGAGCTTCAAAACACAATTCCAAGGCTCCAAATTCAAACATGACATACTCTTGACTTCATATACTCATTAATAAACATAAATATTAGCTCAAACTACACAAATCAAAGTCCAACTTGTGGAATTAACCATGCATGTCCCAAATCATTTCAAATTCTTTTTCATAACTTCAAACTCATGCAATCAGGTTCCATAACTTCATGAATTATGCATGCATGTGAAATGTAGTCTCTAATTTCATAAAATGGTATAAATGATACTCATATTCATGAGACTCACCAAAATTATGCATGCATGCGTGATTCGATACCAAATTCTTCATGTTAAGTTCATATCTTACACTAAGTCGCCAATTCTTCTTGAATTCTCACATTATATGATTTTAATTTACAATTTGAGGTTCATGTACTCACCTAAAGCCTTCAACTCTTCCAAATTTAGCTAGAACTTGAGTGAATCTTCCTAATCTCCAAGCTTTGAGTTCAATCCCTCAAGCTTTCCCCTTCTCTACCTTGATCTCTCTCTCTCTCTCTCTCTCTCTCTCTCTCTCTCTCTCTCTATAGTGTATAATCTCAGCCAAGACTTGAAGATGAACTCAAATATATGAGCTTAAACATTAATTAGTCCTATATATAGTGGGTGATTAGCTTAGACTAATCAATCTTGATTAAGGTTAAGCAATTACACTTATTTTAATCAATTTAATCTAATTATTTTGATCCGAATCAATTTCTAATTAAAATTCACAGTGGGCTCCAAAAATTATGCTAATCATAATGATACAGTCAATTTTGGTTTCTATCGCCTCTACGGCCCTCAATTGCAGATTATAGCAGAATATCAAACAAATTTTCCTACGATGAACAAATATGAATTCAAAAGTGTATTTAATCACATGCTTAGCATCCAAAATCATATTAAGCACATAATCACAAGTATAATTAAAACATAACACAAAACGAGGTTACCACACATTTAGCACCGCCTATCATCCACAGACTGATGGGCAGTCCGAGCAAACTATTCAGATCTTAGAGGATATGCTTCGGGGTTGTGTTCTTGATTTTAAGAGATTTTGGGAGGGGCATTTACCTTTGGTGGAGTTTGCCTATAATAATAGTTTTTAGACGAGTATTGGTATGGCGCCGTTTGAGACTTTGTATGGCCAACCGTATAGATCTCTAGTGTGTTGGGCCGAGATGGGTAACGTACCTATCTTAGGTCCTGAATTAGTTAGGGAAACATCAAAGAAGGCCGCGCTTATTTGTAGAAGGTTGGTATCGGCTCAGAGTCGTCAAAAGAGCTATGCCGACCGTAAGAGAAGACCTCTATCTTTTGAGGTAAGAGATCATGTATTCTTGAAAATATCACCGAGACGGGGTTTAATGAGATTTGGGAAGAGTGGGAAGTTGTCTCTAGATTTATTGGGCCTTTTGAGATTCTAGAGCAAATTAAGGAGGTAGCTTATCATTTGGTCTTGCCATCCCAGCTTTCCAAGGTTCATGACATGTTTCATATTTGTATGTTTCGGAAGTATGAGCTTGATCCTTCACACATGTTGGATTAGACCGAGTTAGAGGTAGATGAGGATGCATCGTACAAGGAGAGACGGGTATGGGTTAGATACTCGGGGCCAAGTCTTGCGAGGGAAGACCATTCCATTGGTTAACGTGTTGTGGCAACACCATAAGATTGAGGAGGCGACTTGGGAGCATGAGGCGGAAGTCCGTGAGAAGTATCCGGACCTATTGGTTAATGTTTGAGACTTATATTGAAAATCTCATTCATGTTGTAATATGTAAACATTGTATATGTTTTGGAAAGCTGAACTGTAATATTCCGTGTTGATAGACTTTGTGTTATCATCGTTGCTGGTATGAATGGTTACAAGTTTGATCTAAATCCGGTGATTATTGGTTTAAGTTAAATTTCAGGAACAAAATTCCTTAAGGGATGAGATTATAACGATTATGGTTTAGACCTGACCCATTTCTTACTTTTGAATCCTTAACTATTTTTCATTTCATTTTCATTTGGTTGCTAGTTGAGTTTGGTTATTTGGGAGTTATTGTTGTGTTTGAAATAGGTCTAGAGTTAGTTTTTCAAAAGAGTTGTTGTCCAGATTTTTGCCTGTTCGGTCGAGCTGTCTTTTATAGTCTGTAAAACTTTTGGAAGTAGAGTATCTTCACTCGAGCATTATTTCTTTCGCTCGAGCGATCTTTTGCAGGTTTGAGTTTCTAGGAGCGAGCATTGTGTGCTCGAGCAGTGTTTTTGGTCGCTCGAGCGGTGTCACTTTTTTTGGTTTGATGCTCAAGCGGTGTTTTGGTCACTCGAGCAATTTGCGTGTAGTTCGGAAAGAGGGCTTTCTGAGCCACTTTTCATTTCTCTCTCTCTAAACATTTCAAAACTCTAGATCTTCACACTCTCTCTCTCTAGTTCTTGCATTCAAGTCCCAAATACTCCCAAACTATTGATTTCTTCACCCTAGTCCTTTGGAGAAAAAGGTCAAGCACGTCAAGAGCTTCGTTTTAATCAAAGGAGACATCGTATTCGGCTCCACCAAACTTCAACTCTTGCTCTCTCTTGTCTTCTAATCTTGAGGTAGCGATTTCTTCAACCTTTGGTATGATTTTTACCTTAATTATTTGTCTATCAAAAAAATCTAGTGATTTAGGGATTTTGGATTAAACCTAGGGTTTGATTTTGAATTGAAGATGAGGGGTCTTCAAATGGGTTCTTGAGAAAGGTTGTGGAGAAGTGTTCACGGTTGAGATATGTTAAAATGATAGATTTCTTTACTTAAAATTGATTTTGAAATTAAAAGGGGTTTTGTTCTAAAATCATGAATATTTGGTTTGTGAAAGAAAATAGAAAGTGATGTTGGATTTTGCAATAATGGAACGAATGTGTATATTGATGATGATGGTGGAGTTGGATATGTAATATCACTCCTGTTTTGAAAATGATGAGATTGTATCTTTTGTTGGAAATTATTTGTTGAATAGAAATATCTGTTTTGGGCTATCGGTAGAGGATAGTTTTGATAGTTGTAGAAATTGCATGAGGATTAGGTGAATTGAAACCAATTACTCATATATCATGCATTGTGCATTGTTTCATACTTAAACATTGAAAATGTCCTATTTTTCTATGTGCTATTTTGAGAAAAATAGGTGAATACTTTGGTGAATCTGGTTATGGGGTGTGGTTGTGATTATTATGTTGGCATGTGTGTCATTGGTGAAAGTTCAGAAACCCACGCGGTTAGGTGCTGATCCTTCCAGTTAGTACCAGTGTTTTGTATCTACTGCCCTATTTTCTGATAATAAAGGTAATTTTTGAATTTATATATATATATAATCTAGCATTGCATTGTTTTGAGATGGAAATGGGAAACGTTTGATAAATGGCATGCATATGCATTCAATTTATGACTTCGTTAAGATTCATATATTGTGTTAAAATATATCTGCTGGGTTTTGGCTCACCTTATGTAGAAAACAACTTTCAAGTGCTGATGATATGCCTCCACCAAAGACATAACTTGGGAGGACTTGAAGCCAAGAGCTTCCTTTTGTTTATTTGATGTAATTATTTTTGTTCACGCATTGAGTTTTAATTGTATTAAGTTAAACTCATCTTGATATCCCAAGTACCGACTTCGAAAAAAATGTAGTCATTAGGGCATATAATTACTTGGGTTTTCTTTTATTCCAATGTCGTACACATGTCATATGCTAGAGATTCAGAATCTAGGATTTATGAATGTATACTCACATATGTCATCTTTGTATGATCAAGGATTATAAATGGAATATAAAATATGTCATTTTTGATCAATTGTAATGAATATTATGTGATGGCTTATTGTTATTGTTTCAAGGCATTACAACCTCAATGTATATATTGGCGTTTATTCAACCACCAAATGGGAATCTCACCCCAATCAAATACGTGATTCCCTCAATGTGATCCCACGAAACAATATTTGTCTCTCCAACATTTCTTCTGCAACGAATTGATCAATTCAAATATATGTGGAACAAGGCCATAAATGTAAAATCCCACACATGATAATATATTAAAACTACCTTATCGAAATCAATGGAACTAATTGGTTCATAAGAAATCAAAAAATACTAAATGGATCACAATTCCTCCAAAGGAATTTACAGGTAAATTTTCCTAATATGGGTTCAAGAAGATTTACAGGTAGATTTACAGGTCCTCAGGAAAGACATCGGTGTATTCACAAACCACCATTCGCAACTCAACCCGGATTTCATCACACTCACTACTCAGAAAGCTAGCAAGAAGACAACTAAGTTCACTCCGCCCATGCGGATCATACACCAATGATAAGACTCTATCCACCCGATCCCCTAAGAAATAAAAACAGTCACCGCTCAAGGTACACACAGTAACCCTCTGACGGTAGCAATCTATAATAGCCCGGTATGACGATAACCAGTCCATACCCAAAATAACATCAAAACTAATCATGTCAAGCAAAACAAATGCAAAAGGTAATCAACGACCTGCAACCTCGATGTCACAACCCCGACACCCCTATTTCAGAATAACTTCACCACCAATAGGCGACTCTACACAAATAGGATATGCTAACTGTGCCAACTCCAACCCCAAAACCGATGCAAATGCAGACGAAATAAAAGAATGGGATGCACCCGTATCAATCAACACATTAGCAACTAAATTGCAAAACAAGAAGGTACCTCTCACTACAGAAGGAGCAGATACAAGATCTGGCGCTGTAACAACATACACACTTCCAGTAGGTCTCTGGTCTACTTGCTCACCCCTCAGACCATAAGTCTGATGCACTAACTGAGCCAAAAAGACTCCCTGATTGGCCCTCGAGACCTGTGTTGACTGTGCAAGCTGCTGACTCTGTGTCTACCTCGAACAAGACGCACCAGATGTGCCACCCAACTGTGGGCAAGACCTCTTCAGGTACCCCACCTGCCCACACTGATAACAAGTGGGCGGTTGCCCTCTACCCTGACTCTGGCCCTAAGAACGAGCTGAAGACGAAGCTGCTCACTGCCCTCCTCCTCTCTGCCAGCAAGCTGGAGACTTGTGGCCCAACTGACCACATTTAAAACAAGTCATATCTCCTTGACCACCTCTCCCAGAACCCGAACTCGGCACTGGAAAAGTAGACCTCGACTGTGCTCCCTAGACTGCTGAGGGTTAGAACCCCTCTACCTCTTACCGTCCCCCTGACTGTCCTGACTCCTCCTGGAACCCCTCATCCTTTCCTCCTCAACCTGCATGATGGTATCAAGATGGGTTGCGGCCTCCACAAGGCGCCCATAGTCTCCAATCATGGATCCGGCCACTCTAAACATGAGCCCGGTCCTTAACCGCTTCTCAAACTCCAGACAACAGCGCTCCTCAGTCACCACAAGCTCAAGTGCAAACCTAGACAGGCTAGTGAAGGTAGCCTCAAACTCAGCCACCGGTGTGTTCAACTGCACTAGCTTAGAAAACTGGTCTTGTAACTTCTCCCTAACAGTGGGAGGCAAAAACTTCTCCTGGAAGGCGTCAACGAAGGCCTCCCAAGTCCCTCCAATGCGTTCCCGCACATACTTCCACCATTGACCTGCGTCTCCCTTCAACTGGAAGGACGCCAAGGTCATTCTCAAGCCTCCATCGTCGATGCCGAGCATCTCAAAGGTCTTCACCATCTGCTCTAGCCACTCATCTGCTTTCAATGGCTCCTTGGGATCACCCAAAAACTCATCAAGATTCGACCGGAAGAACTCTCTCTTTAGAAAAGATGGCCCCGCTTCAGCTACCTGGGCCTGGACTTGATTCTCTGCTCTGAGAATGTCCATAGATTCCCGCAAAACTCCGACCATTTCACAGGCTAAGGCGCTCATGGCCTACTGACCCAATGGTTCGGCCATATTGGCCTGACCAACTCCCTCTTCCTATGCCGCAATCTCATCCGGTATAGCTATCTGGTGCCTCCTAAGCCTACCACGCCTGCCACCACCACGTCCAAGTCTTAACATCCTAATAAAGGCAACACAAAAGATTAACAAATTCATAAATGTGCTGAAGCTAACTCACTCACGTCCTAATACGTTGGACAACAATAATTCACTCCACATAAGCACATAGTCACGTAAACACATACGAATTTCCTTCCTAGATAATGATCATCCCGTGGCATTGCTAGAGTTCCAATTAGAAACAGCAGTGATCAAGTGCTCTTTTAATAGGACTTCCAGAAACCCGTAGACCCAATCAACATCTGAGGAACTAAATCCCATACCCATATAATCACATAAGCATATATCGTCCATACTTAAGTCTCTAACAAGCGAGACAAACCCATTGTGGTACTAACCACTTCCCACGTACCCAAAGTATTCACACCCGGTACGCTCTGATACCAAGTTGTAACGCCCCCAAAACAATATAGTAAATACAACCCAATCACATGCTAATAACTGCATAAATCGGAGTAAATAGTCCTTTCATTACATGAAAGCTAAGGATACAAAAGTATTTAACATAAATAAATGCCCTATTGGCTTATATCTTTCCAAGCATTAGCTTGGTTACAACAAAAGTGAGCTTCGCTCATTACATCTTAAGCCGTTAGCTTTACAAAAATATACAATCAAAATAAGAAGCTCTTGCTCTTGAAAATCTCTTCAATGCTATTACCTTGGTGAAGGCATTCTATCATTACCTCAAAATGATTTTCCCAAATAGGGTGAGTCACAGCCGAGTAGAAATCATCTAACACAATATATGAAGTTTAGTAGAGATATAAGTACAAAGTGCATCAACAATGCTTGTGATAAAAATTTTCACAACATTATATACTCATAAGATATCAATTTCAAGTCTTAATCCATTTCCTTCCAATTCATATTCTGTTCACTTATCTATCTCAATTCATGAGTCAATTTCGTTATTTCTCAACAACCGAATTGAGGCTACAACTCAAAAAATTTCAAATCATACAACACATATGCATAAACACTTCAAACTTTCATTTCACGGATATTTCGTCCGTGAGCAACCGTCAAACGGGACCCATGTAAAAGTAGGCTATACAAGCACTACAGTTGCCATTTTACAGATATTTCGTCCGCGGTCTAGGCACCCATGTATAATTTCGGGACTTTCACCTAGGACGCTCCAACCAACTTAATTATAATGGAATCCATCCCCTTTCTCCTCCCAATCAATCATTCATACATATGCAATGTATTTAAACACATAATCAAACACTAGAGTACATCCTCTTTCTCTCTCAAGTAATCATACTGATACAATGTATTGAAACATAGTCATATTCAATGACAACCAACAATAGATTAGTTTCAATTTACCTAATCATCATACAATTTCTACAAAACTCATAGCTATCCTCCACCGATAGCCCAATACAGATATTTCTAAACAGATATACAATCTCAAGACAGATAATTTGTCCGAATTTCCAAAGATGAGACATATCATCTACTCAATTTCTCCATCCATTTTGATACTTGCCCAATTTCATTTTTTTACAACACCAATTTCATTTTTTTACACAAAATAAATATCATAACAATTTGAGGGCAAACTCCCTCTTTTCCCAAATATCAACCTAGTGCCCAAAATTAACAATTTTGGCATCATACAACATCATTTTCAAAACCCATATTCCTCTATTTCATTTTTACAAAAAAAAAAACCCTCTTTTCCATTTACACCCAAACCCTAGGTTTGTTTCAAAAGTTCCCAAAACCCACCATTGTTACACAATAACAAATAGTGAAGCTAAAAACCATATGAGAGTGTAGAAGAATCCCTACCTCAAAGAGTGAAGACGAGTCAAGCAAGAGTGAAACATCAAGGACACCGAAACCCACTTCTATTCGGATCAAAATGAAGATCTTGAAACACTCTACCTTTTTCTCAAAGGCACTAGGGTGAAGAGATCAATGGATCTAGATGAAATCGAAGAGAGAATGTGAGTTTTAGAGAGAGAAACTCAAGATCTAGATATTTGGGGAGTTTTAGAGAGAGAGAGAGAGAGAGAGAGAGAGAAAAAAAAAAGTCATTCAAAATGTCATCTTCACAGACTGTTATACACGCAGTCCACTTAAGTATGGAAAGTGATGCTTGAGCATCAGACACAAATTTTCACTCGAGCGTGAAAAGTGTCGCTCGAGCGTGAAAAGTGTCGCTCGAGCGTAGGATATGCTCTTTTAAAAGTTTTGCAGACGAAAGACCCCGCTCAAGTGTGAGATTGGACGCTCGATTGTCCAATGCATTCTCCCAGTATTTGCAGACCTGCAAAAATACTAAGAATTGACAATTCCCACTCGAGCGCAAGAATGGCCACTCGAGCGTAGGAGCAAAATTTGTGAAGCCCGCTCGAGGGCAAGAATGCCCGCTCGAGCGGAAGAGCCAAAATCTGGGCATCACAGGTTTAGAAAAAACACGCAACCAACCTGTTCCAAACGCCTAACTGCATTCTAATAACCAAAATAAAAGGAAAGACAAGGGAAAGAGATACGAATAACCATTCGAAACCATACCAACCCGAGTTCGGAATACATTAAGTTATGGTTCAAAACCGGAATCGCTATAACCTCTCCCCCTTAAGGAATTTCGTCCCCGAAATTACAAATCAAGTTCAAAATCAAAATTAAACCATTCGCAACACGTTAATCTCACAAGTTCAATACCATGACTCATTCCCCGGTCATCCACTCTCATCAACTCGATACACAAGTCCCATATCAAAATGAAATTTACAATTTCTCAAAAACATTTACAATGTTAAAATCCTCATTTTCAAAATTTCACATAGCATATACAATGCTTCCAAAAGTGATGCAATACATAAGATATTCCATATCCTCAAACATATACAATGTTTATATAAAATCCATGTTTCCAAAATGCTCATAACATATACAATGTCATACTTAGCTTGCATTTTCAAAACATTCTCAACATATACAATTTTTTCATATTGAAACATATACAACGTCTTTACATTTCATTTACATAATGAAATCCCCAATGTAAAATTAAACATCAACAAATAAATCCGGATATTTTTCACGGACTTCCAATTCGCGTTCCCAAGTTGCTTCCTCAACTCCGTGATGTTTCTACAATACTTTAACCAAGGGAATCATCTTGCCTCGCAAAACTTGATCCCATCTATCCAAGACTCTCACCGGTCTCTCCTCATAAGAGGCATCCTCATCTACCTCTAAGTCGGTCCAATCCAACACGTGCGATGGATCCGGCTCATACTTCCGAAGCATACTAATATAAAACACGTCATGCACTCTGAAAAGTTGTGGCGATAACGCCAAATGATAAGCAACCTCCCCAATCCGCTCAAGGATCTCAAAAGGGCCAATAAACCGAGGAGACAACTTCCCACTCTTCCCAAATCTCATCAAATCCCGCCTAGGTGATATTTTCAGGAAAACATGGTCTCCTACCTCAAAAGACAAGGGTCTTCTCCTACGGTCGGCGTAACTCTTTTAGCGACTCTGGGCTTTAACCAACCTCTTACGGATAAGTGCAACATTCTCTATCGTTTCCCGAACCAACTCTGGGCCCAACAAATGTGCGTCACCCACCTCAGCCCAACACACTGGAGATCTACACGGTCGGCCATACAAGGCCTGAAACGGTGCCATGCCAATACTCAATTGGAAGCTGTTATTGTAGGCAAACTCCACTAAGGGTAAGTGTCACTCCCACAACCCTTTAAAATAAAGGACACAATCTCAAAGCATATCCTCAAGGATTTGGATGGTACGCTCGGACTGCCCGTCAGTTTGAGGATGGTAAGCAGTGCTAAAGGTCAATCTAGTGCCCAAGGCACTTTGCAAGCTCTACCACAACCGAACTGTGAAATGTGGATCTCTATCCGAAACAATCGTCACAGGGATTCCATGCAACCTCACTATGTCCCTAATGTACAAGTCGGCAAGATAGTCTACCGAATCACTCACACGCATAGCTATAAAATGCGTGGACTTGGTCAACCGGTCAACTACCACCCAAATAGCATCACTACCCCGTTGAGTCCTCGGAAGGCCCACAACAAAATCCATCATGACATGCTCCCACTTCCACTCGGCTATAGGCAAGGGTTATAACAAACCAACTAGCCGCTGATGCTCGACCTTCAATTGTTGACAAGTAAGGCACTTCGATACAAGCACGACTACATCCTTTTTTATACCTCTCCACCAAAACTGGTGGCTAAGATCGTGATATATCTTTGTGCCTCCCGGATGCACCACAAGGCATGAATGGTGAAACTCTCGGAGTACTTCCTCTCAGCAAGACTCCAGTACGAACAAACGATCACTGTATCTCACACTCTGGTCAGGATACACATTCAAGCCCCTCTCCACTTTCCCACTGGAAATTTTCTCTCAGAGGGATTCTACCTCAAGGTCACCCTTCTGCGCTTCTAACACTCGATTCACAAGTGTAAGTTGTGCAACTACTGTAAACAAGGATGCAGACTCAATAGACTCACCAAGATGTAAATCAAACTCACCAAGAGTGCCCAACATTTCCCATTCTCGGATGGCGATACAAGCTACACTGCTAATTGATTTCCTACTCAAGGCATCAGCCACAACGTTGGTCTTTCTCGGATGATAATGCAACTCGAAATCGTAATCCTCTATGAACTCCATCCACCTCCTCTGTCTCAAATTCAAGTCTTTCTATGTAAACAAATACTTCAGACTCTTATGATAAGAAAACACCTCAAATTTCTCCCCATACAAATAGTGCCTCCAAATCTTTAAGGGAAAAATCACCGCTGCTACCTCTAGGTCATGGATAGGGTAATTCCTCTCATGTGTTTTCAACTGCCGTGAGCCATAGCCTTCCCCTCTTGCATCAACACACAACCCAAACCTTCCCATGAGACATCACAATATACTAAATAACCCAAACCCCTCTCCGAAAAAATCAAAATTGGAGTCGTGGTAAGTCTAACCTTAAGTTCCTGGAACGACTTCTCACAAGTCTCATCCCACACAAATTTGACTCCCTTCCTCGTCAGTCTAGTTAAAGGTGAAGCTAGTTTGGAGAAATCCTTCATAAATCTCCGATAATACCCGGCCAATCCCAGAAAACTACGAATCTCGAAGGCATTCTTAGTTTGTGTCCAATCTTGCATTGCCTCTATTTTAGATGAATCTACAGTCACCCATTCCCCAGATACTACATGGCCTAAGAATTTAACTTCTTTCAACCAGAACTTATACTTCCCAAACTTAGCATACAGCCTATGGGCTCTAAGCAATTCAAGCACCACTCGCAAGTGCTCCTCGTCTTCCTCCTCAAAAGGTGAGTAAATCAAAATGTTGTCCACAAAGACAACCACGAAAAGATCTAGGAACTCACAGAAAATCCAGTTCATCAGATACATAAATACAGCTGGAGCATTGGTTAGCCCAAAAGGCATCACTAGGAACTCGTAATGGCCATACCGCGTACAAAATGCCGTTTTCGGGATATCCTCCTCCCTTACCCTCAACTGATAGTAAACCGATCTCAGTCTATCTTAGAAAAACAACAAAACCCTTTCAACTGATCAAACAGATCATCTATACTAGGCATTGGGTACTTATTCTTAACAATGACTCGATTCAACTTCCAGTAATCGATACAAGGCTCCATCTTTCTTCTTAGCAAAGAGGGTCAGCACTCCCAAGGTGAAGTATTATGGCGGATAAAACCCTTATCTAACAACTCCTGGAGCTGAACCTTCAACTCACTCAACTTAGCAGGTGCAAACCGATACGGTGCCATAGAAATCAGTGTCGTGCCAGGCACTAAATCAATAGAGAACTCGATCTCTCGGTGAGGTGGTAAACTAGTTAGGTCCTCGGGAAAGACATCGGGGTATTCACAAACCACCCTTGGAAACTCAACTAGATTTTATCACACTCACTACTCAGAAAGCTAGCAAGAAGACAACTAAGTTCACTCCGTCTAAGCAGACCATACACTGCCGATAAGACTCTATCCACCCGGTCCCACAAGAAATAAAAACAGTCACCGCTCAAGGTACACACAGTAACCCTCTGACGGTAGCAATCTATAATAGCCCGGTATGACGATAACCAGTCCATACCCAAAATAACATCAAAACTAATCATGTCAAGCAAAACAAATGCAAAAGGTAATCAACGACCTGCAACCTCGATGTCACAACCCTGACACCCCTATTTCAGAATAACTTCACCACCAATAGTCGACTCTACACAAATAGGATATGCTAACTGTGCTAACTCCAACCCCAAAACCGATACAAATGCAGACGAAATAAAAGAATGGGATGCACCCGTATCAATCAACACATTAGCAACTAAATTGCAAAACAAGAAGATACCTCTCACTACAAAAGGAGCAGATACAAGATCTGGCGCTGTAACAACATACATACTTCCAGTAGGTCTTTGGTCTACTTGCTCACCTCTCGGAGCATAAGTCTGATGCACTGACTGAGCCGAAGAGGCTCCTTGATTGCCCTTGAGATATGTGCTAACTATGTAGGCTGGTGACTCTGTGTCTGTGTAGCTTGACTTTTTCAAGCCCCTTTTCGGAAGGTTTGAAAAGAAAGCCCTACAGTTCGGACTCCCACGGTTCTAAATCTAATCTCACAAGTGCAATGTGAAACTAATAAACACCAAAGAGTCCAAATCCGGCAAATCATTTTGAAAAATTGATTTTGAATCAAAAGTGCCAAAATTGGACTGCTTTGCCAGATTCAAAGTCGCCACCTAAATATTTTATTTTTGGGGAAATTTAGGAAACCCTGACTCGTGCCAAAGGCCACATGTCCATCATCACCAAAGTTGCCTCGGCTCGGGAACTTAGGTACGAAAGGGGGAGGTCATGAATTAAGCACCACCGCTCACCCAATTAAAGATCGGCCTCTACTAGTCATGATATGATTTTTATAAACATTATGTGCTCTTATTCTGGTTATTAAGCTAGCTTTACTACGTGATATGCACAAGCAAGTATAGACTAGTTTGCTCAATTTGGAACAATTCAACTCATGTTTGTTTGCGAAAATGGTTTGAATTTGCCACCCCAAGTGGGCTTAAAGTTTGCGGATTTTGCCACCAAACATAGTGGGCTTAAAACATGATTTGCCACTCAACAAAATGGTCTTAAAACTTCCATTCATTGAATCGTTCTAATTTAAACAACAAGCCTTCATCCATAGGCATTCAAGCAGTTTAGCATTTAAGCACATAGCCTCATGGCAACATTCACATTCATGCAAGTATGCTAAACTGTAAAAACTCACCTAGTACTCCAAGCCAAGAAAATATGAGTTAGAAAAATATGCATCATCCCTAACTATGTTAAGTGTCTAATGCAACGTATGCGATATGCAATTAATAGGCTCGGCTACTAATATGGCATATGATTCGATTTGATAACATGCGGTTAAACATGTATTCAAAGAAGTATTGAAATGACAGTGCAGTTTGAATGATGCGCCGAGCCTCGGTGCATGCAAGACAAGATGAATGGATGCAAGCATAAGGTATGCTAATTTGAAATATGTCCCTAATCTAACCATCAAAAGTGATTAAATAAAAGGGAGAAAGACGTGGAGTTAGAAGACATACACACGCACACACACTTATTACAACATTACACCCTCGAGAAGGAGGGTCCGAATGAATAAGCTAACCAACTAGCTATGCTAATTAAGCTAACTAATTATTACAACACTTGAATAAATTAACTATTCTAGTTAACTAATTACAAAACGAAATCAAATAACTAGTTAAACTAACTAATTATTTACAACACTTAATTAGCTACAACTAATTAATTACAACACGTATTTCATCTATTGCTTATTATACCAATTAGCTAATCTCGGGAAGCGAGGGATGCATGCTCATTTTTTCACCCAAAAAAGCCACTGCCTTGCTACTGAAAGCCTCTGTTGACACATATGAACACCAACAAAGCTGTCCACCTCCAGAGCACCTCTGCTCCACCTTACCAATACACTGTGCAAATTTCATTGGTGGCCGACAGGGGCCAGTCGGCTACCAATGATGGTCGGTCGGCTACCATTGGTGGCTGGTCAACCACTGGTGATGGCTGTCGGCCACTGCTGGTTTGAACTTCCTTGCGGCAACAGAGAGCAAAACAGTGTATGTCTCAAGGGTTGTTTGCACACTTTGCCTCTCATTTTCATGAGGAAATCAAAGAAGAGACAAGATTGGTTCACAAAACCACCAATCAAGCAATTTCATTGTATGATGACTTGTGAAACCAATTGTAAAAGTTTAATAAATGCAGAATGAGACCAAAATGACCATCACTCTATCATGCATGATAAAGGGCAATGGAGACCAAGAAAAATGGCACATTTCATCATTTTTTAGTATGAAATGTCCCATTTGCCTTGTGTTCAAATTAACATCCAATTTGAATGCATGCAATGCAACACAAAGGAATGCTTATCTTGCCTCTTTTACTTGCCAATTTTGTTTACTCATTTTAATTACCAAATCATCCTTTAATCAATTGAGTCCATTGGCGAGTGTCCTGTAATGGAAGGAGGGTTCAAACCACAAGTTGCTTTAGGCATGAAAGAGGCATTACACTATTGGTAATGAACCCCCTAAGAGATTAAACCATTAGGTGTAGCACACCTCCATTTCACACTTAGGCAAACAAGTGGTTTGAAACCACTTTCAAAGCAAAACCAAAAGGTGAAGAAATGAAGGAGATTGCAGAGATTATAAGTGCTAAAATGAAGTAGAAAAGGCACTAAAACATACAATCAACTCACACCAATGATAGTTAAGGCCTTAAAACACTAAGTTAGTGAAAGGGGTTACACTAAAACTATGCAAAACAAGACTCAAATGAGCTAACCAGCCCAAAACAGAGCTAAAATAGGTTATTTCAAAGGCTAAAACATGTTGGACTTGAGCTGGGCTAAGCTAGAAAAACATGCTAACATGTGAAGCTAACTAGGCATGCAAACAAGACATAAGGAGGGGAGGCTAACCCCTTCAAATTTGGACCTCAAAATACGTTTTTTGCCACTAAAAAACCTCTGAAATTTAGTGGTTAAAAGGCCCAAAAAAAGTTGATTTGAAAGTGATGAATAAAGGCACAAAAGCTTTACAAACTAAGAAGCAAGAAGTGTGAACCACCCCTTAACTAAAAATGGCCTCAAACCACCACATTTAGGCCACAAAAATAGAGTTTTTGACAGTTCAAAACCAGCCCCAAAACAGTTCAAAAACAATAGAAGAAGATGGCAAAGCAAGTGTGCAAAACAAGTATAAAAGGAGAGTGTTATACCTCTTGAAGGCAGACACAAATGAGGCAATAAACCAAGCCAAGACCACCTTCTAGACCTCAAAAAGGGTCTCAAGCAACCTCAGCCCAAAGATAAGCAACTTTGGTTAAGGGTTGATAGGCAAACTTGAAGTGTATCTACACTTGTATGCACAAAAGTTCAAGAGAGAGAGAGAGACTCCCAAAATTTTTCCAACCTTGAAAACAATAGAGAAGGTCCTCTATATATAGAAATATGTGGCTTCAGGTCGAAAATATCAATATAGGACAGCTAGAGTTGTGTGCAACAGATTGAGGAAAATATATGCACAAAAAACTAATTTTTGACACTAGTGGCTGACACATCCATGGCTGACATGCTTCACCTCTGGCCGACACATGGCCGTCAAACCTCTCTAATGGCCGGCAAACAAAAAATTGGTTTTTGGCCCCTACTTCAAACAGGCATATCTCCTTTGTCTGAACTCCTTTACAGGTCATTCTTAAGTCTAAATTGAAGCCCCGAAAGTCTTCTTTCCAATGGTGGCAGCCTCACATCAAAATTCCAAGTGTGCAAAATGATATGCCTATTTTAGTGAAGGCTGCTCAGTTTTGGTCCTACCAGATTGATGCCTAACTTCTCCCAAACTAGTTTTTCTTCTCTCTTCTCTAATTTTCTTCAACTCCAAACCTCTAAATAAGATATTTTAAAGATTTTTTCAAAGAGTTCACCTCTCTTCTATTTATTTCCACTTTGCCCTTGCTCGGTTTATCGAAAAGTGCAACATTTAACGAAATACGAGCCTCGGAACATCGTAGAAGAATTTTTAAAAATATTTTGAAAGAGAGGGTTTTAACGTCTAAAATTGTTTTGGTCAAAAATAGTTTTGGTCCAAAATGGGGTGTAAGGTTAGGATTTGAAGCTCTCCTTGCCGAAGAAAATGAACATTTGCACAATATAGCTTTTGTCATCGAGTGATCAATCAATGACACCCAAGTCTTAAGGGCGGTCGAAAATAGGGTGTCTACAGTTGCCCTTCTTTGACAGAGCTCGAAGTCATGAAATGACGTGAGTAAATGTCAAAGCCCCAAGATGACCCATTTTGACATCGCCGTAAGACTTGGCCAAACAAACAAAATACAAATGCAGTTGATTGAACTCGAAGGTTGCCTACGTATCCCTTTGCAAGGAATCAAACCAGCATAGTTCAGGGGCAGAATGCAAAATGATACACAATTGTAATGAAATCATGCAAATGATGTACAATGTGACAAAATCATCGAACCACAAGCAGTGCAAAACACACAAATATCATAAAGGATTGGCGATGCAAATCAAACTACGTTTTATATAGAAAAGGTACCGGAGCACTCTAACCACAATTCTTGCGGAATAGGCGCATGCACATGTAGAACTATGTTTTTCGTAGAAAGAGAAAGAGTACAAGTAATAGGATGGTATCATATAAGTGAGGAATGATCTGTTAGGAAAATATAATGATCCTAAATGCTGAATACAACAAGACAAAATATGATGCAATGGATACAGTGAATAAGGCGTAAGTCGAACCACATTTTACCTAGAAAAGGTATGGACACAAAACAAACCACGTCTAACACATTAAAGGTGCGGAAACCCTAAGACCACAATTCATGCAGAATAGGCGCGTACATATGCAGAGCTATGTTTTAACGTGAAAAGGTATGGGCACATGCCAAACCAAGCTTAACATGGAAAGGATGCAAGCAATAAAATAGATAATGCAGTAGACGAATAGGGTGACATACTCCAACCACGCTGGAATCATGAGAGGAGGGAGAGCAAATCCCAAACACGCTGAAATCGTGTAAGGAAAGGAACACTCAAACCACGCTGAAATCGTAAAAAGTGGGCAAGCAAATCCCAAACATACTAAAATCGTGTGAGGAAAGGAACACTCAAACAACGCTGGAATCGTGAGAAGAGGTCCTAAGAAAAACCAATTATGGGCGCATTCCATGCATCTTAAGATAAATTCCAAACACGCCAAAACACAAGATGAGGAAAGAAAACACCGCTCAAGGTAAACCGAGAATCGAAAACCGCTTGGGGTCGCATTTTATGCGTCCTGAGATAAATTCCAAACACGCTGAAATCGTGTGAGGAAAAGAACACTCTAACCACGCTGAAATTGTGAGAAGAGGTCAAAAGCCACTCGGGAGCACGTTCCATGCATCCTGAGATAAATTCCAAACACGCTGAAATCGTGTAAGGAATGGAACACTTAAACCACGCTAAAATCGTGAGATGAGGTCCTGAGAAAACCATTCAGGGGCGTGTTCCACGCGTCCTGAGATAAATTCCAAACACGCTGAAATCATGTGAGGAAAAGAACACTCTAACCACGCTGAAATCGTGAGAAGAAATCCCAAGAAAAACCAATCTAGAGCGCGTTCCACGCATCCTGAGATAAATTCCAAACACGCTAAAATCGTGTGAGGAAAGGGACACTCTAACCACACTGAAATCGTGAGAAGAGGTCCAAAGAAAACCAATCAGGAGCGCGTTCCACGCATCCTGAGATAAATTCCAAACATGCTGAAATCATGTGAGGAAAGAGACACTCTAACCACGCTGAAATCGTGAGAAGATGTCCAAAGAAAACCAATCAGGAGCGCGTTCCACGCATCCTGAGATAAATTCCAAACATGTTGAAATCGTGTGAGGAAATGGACACTCTAACCACGCTGAAATCGTGAGAAAAGGTCCAAAGAAAAGCCGATCAGGGACGCGTTCCACGAGTCCTAAAATAAATTCCAAACACGCTGAAAATCGTGTAAGGAAAGGAACACTCTAACCACGCTGAAATCGTGAGAAAAGGTCCAAAGAAAAGCTGTCAGGAGCGCGTTCCACGCATCCTAAGATAGCCCCGGGGGACAACGATCCTAAACACTGCTCAACGTAAAAGGATAAATGATACAAGATAACATAAGATGCAAATAAATGCAATAAGTGCAATGATATGATACATGTTACAAGCAATATAGTGCATGATGTTTAGGGAATGCAATAAACAAACAAAACGGTGCTTTAGAAAGCACCTCATAGGGCGAGTGGCAGTGAACCGCTCTACTCCGACGAGGATCCCCCTTTGTGTTCTTCAAACTCCTTCCTTCAACTCATAGTTCAAAGGCCCTCAAATGCTGACAAGGGGTAACCTCTGCATGTAGAAGCCACAGATGCCGCTTTTCTTCCTGATCATGTTCACAACTTTCCCTATTCTCCAACGGGGTGACAGACTAGGTTGGTTCAGTATCTATAATTAAGGCGCACACATGCTATCTCAATCTATGGGGCTGCCATATAGATTTCAAGCCAGGGATATACCCCTGGGTATTTAAACCAGACTTTAGTCTCAGAAATTCCAAACCTTTGTGTTCTAGGCATCGCTATTTGAACTCTAGTTTCCACCGTCGCAGTTGGTCTCCTAGGAACTCATTGCAAAAGACAGCCAAGACGCCTTTGGCAGGGAAATGGTGCTCAGGGAGAGCACTCCTGATTGCCATTCTAACTTGAAGCAGGCTTGAACTTGAACTTGAGGTAGAGGTACACTCATGCTCCGCAGAAAAGACAAGGCCTGAGAAGGTGCATTCGGAATGCAATCTCGGAATTTTCTGAAGTTGAAACACACTAAGACGCTCCAAATTTTCTCTTTTTTCTTTTGCTTTGCAGTCCGAAACCTATATAGCTTTAGATAGGTCCTTGTTCCATTGTTCTCACATGACCTGGGTTAAACCCTGTAGTTTTATGAAAGAACAAATCTGTTTTGTACAAATGTGGAGAATGTCACAGCACTCTGAGCACAAAATGATTTATTTTTTAAATTGAAACCAAGAATAAGTTCTTAACTGAGCATTGAGCCTACGACTGACTACAATACACCACGACTCAACAAAGAGAAAACGAAGGTAAAACAACCTAAACACATCTATTAACACTCGAAATGACTCAAAACAAGAATTGAGACAAACAAAAACAACAAACACAACACTCGGATATGTTCCAATGGCGAGAGACCTCTCGGTTCACGGGGAGCCTGTTTCTCCGGGTATTGTTTCCCACCCTTTCTCATCTGTGATTCTCACATTACTCTGGCACTCAATCTCTTTTTCTCTGACAAGCCCTTTCCTCACTTTTTCTCTCAACACACATCTCTCTATTCTTTAATCTCTCTTATTTTTATTATCCCTCTCCTGGGTGGTTAATGGATAAGCAGGAAGTCGTGGTCTCTTGCCCCTGGTATTCTACTAAATTCTCTTTTTTTCGCTCACAACTAGTGAGCTTCTCCCACAAAGGCGTTGTGGCGCGACTAGATGTGTAGCAAATCTGCAACTGACATCAGTTGACGATGCCCTTGGCTAGTTTGGATGTGACCAGACCTGTCCAGATGAGGGAGTGGAATATCCTGCTCCATTCCAGCTCGTGCTTCGCACTTGGCTTGATACCTTACTGTTTGGAGGATGAGAAAGCGCTTGGTCCCCTGCTACTAACTTCAGCTGTGCCCTTTCTGGCGAGTACATCAATAATGGGGAAAATAAAGAAAACCTTACTCAACTGTGTCCCTAGTTCATCACTTTGACCATTTTTTGTTTTTGGCTTTCTGCTAAAACAATTTTGACCAACATGAGAGTTAGATTAACATACTTGTTCAATTTTCTGATTTGAAATCATGTAAGTCAGGTTGTGAGCACTGAAAATTTTCCTTTTTTGGGTCCAAGATATGGTCCAGTTTTGGAAAAAAATAGAATAATTTTCAAGAAAATTGGTCAACCTCACTAAAAATCTTCAAAACTGTTTTTGCAAATGGCCATTGCTCAACCAACACAGAATCTAATCTCAAGATGCACAATCTCAAATCTGAACTTGATTTGTCTTGCAGTTGAATCTTGTAACGGAATAGGACAACTGAATTTGAACGAAGACGAGCCAATTTGCACATGGATAAGATAGCCAAGTTTGAATAAGGATAAGCCAATCAACATGGATGAAACCAGCAAGCTGAAAATGGTTAGGGCTGAACTTCAGGATGAAGTTGCCTACGTATCCCAAATATGGGAATCAGGCCATACGCAGTTCCGGGTTAAGGTACACTTGGGTGTTGACACTCTCCTTTTTGCGCTCTAACTTTTGCCAAGGTCGCCCTTCCGGGTTTTCAACCTTGCAAGCAATTTTTTCCTTTTCTTTTCTTCTTTCTTTTTTTCTTTCTTTTTTTGCTTTGTTTCCATTTTTTCATTTTTGTTCTTTTCTTTTCTCTGCTCCAACTTTTTCCTGGGTCGCCCTTCTGGGTTTTCGGCCCAGCGAGCCTTTCAAGGATAGAAAAGTTTAACTTGTCCATGTTAATCAATCATAGGATCTCTAGCCATCTAAATCCATGAGAATGGTTGTTGTTGCTGACTAAATAGTCTTGATGATGTAAGAGCCCATCCAATTGGGGTCTAAATTTGCCCCTAGTGTTGTGGATAGGAACTCGATTGTCCTTCAGCAAAACTTTTCTTTTCTCCATTCGTGGGATTTTGGCTTTCTTGCCGATTTCCATTGGTTTGCGGAATGACCCATCTTTTGAATCTTTGAGCACATCTGACATTTTGTTGCCCCTAGTTCAAGGGATGCTTCTCATCTAACTTTGCAAGCTTCCTTTGATGACATCTGACCTTCTTGCTCTGACCTTCTTGTCCCTAGTTCAAGTGTTGCTTCCGATCCGGCCATACAAGCCTTATATCATGATTGATCATTTGAAAACTCTGAGTCAAGGTTCAAGGTTTGAAAGCAAAAGGGGTCGAGTCTCGAGGCCGAGAGTGATCCTATGTTGTACAATCTTGAGAGCGATTCCACGCATGTCTTTGTAGGACCACTCAGAACATTTTTTGAAATCTTTTAAGAAAGCGACTAGTCACTCGGGTCGAAGACAATGTAGAACCAATCTGGATCAAGCCAGGATCCTTCTCAGTACTCATATTAACAAACATGATCTCATTCATTAAGGGCTTAGCATGCCTCTCTTTCTCTCAGTTGATCAAATTTTTACAAATCTCGAGGAATTCCACCCGCTTTGTTTTCATCACAGTGTTAGAAAAGTTTTGAAAAACTTAGGTCAATGCAATGATTTCAAAGCACAGAAAAGGCACAGTTTTGGTCAATTACTGCCATCACATTCAGAACTTCTGGCTCAACTGGCTCAATAGTAGAAACAAACTTAAAAAGAAAAAGTGAAAAGATAAAAAAAACAAACAGGAAAGTGATGTCCGAGTTAACACCCCCGAAATCACCAACCTCCGACACAACAAGACTGACTCAACTGACTCAGTACAAAAAGACTAACTCAATACAACACAACAAGACTAACCCAATACCCAAGTCAGAAAGTAAAATAAACAGCATTCATAAATTGTTCAAAATAGTGCACGCCATCCGCCGTATCTAGGATAAAATGAGCGCCATCGGCAAGTGGTTCATCCCCGATCACATAGTCACATTATCCCCCAAGTTCATCGATCCATTACCGATAGACTTTGCAGGACTTGGTGCAACGATGACCTCGTTGTCAATTAGATCTTGTATTTCATGGCGAATACGAAAACAAGTGTCAGTGTCATGACCGGTTTATTGATGGAAGGCACAGTACTTGGCAGCGTTATGCCTGGTTGGAAGGGGATCCGGAAGAGGCCAAGGCTCAAGGGGTTTGAGATGGCCTTGTCCTATAAGGATTTGGGGGGCTTTGGCCAAGGTCATGTAGAGGGGATTGAAGGTGCAGTTACCAGTTCTGACAGGGTTGACAGAGGGCATGGAAGGTGTTGACTGGGTTTGATGATCTCTTACGGGTGTAGGATTGAAGGTGAAAGGGGCGTTTCTGGTACGACATCCCTTTTCCCGGCTTGCCCCTTGATTCAGAATTCTCTCATCCTGAGCGGAAAAAGTGTCATCTATAGTCTTTGCAACAACTGCGAGCACTTGTTGTTTGTTTAGTCCTTTGGCTTTTCGGCTTTCAAAGCCTCAACAGCCCACTGAAGATGTTCATAGGGACCAATGCCTGCCCCTACCTTATTCTTGCCATTTGCCTCCACTTTGCCAAGGGATTGGCCTTCTTCCAATGCAGCCTGTCCCAAGATTGGGGAGCCTTTTGACATGAAATTCCTGGTATGTGATGTGGTCGATGACAGAGCCAATATCCCAAAGGCTAGATCTGTCACTGTTCTCTGAAGATCTTCAATCATGCTCATTAGCTCAGAAGTAGTGGGTTTGTGGGTTTGAGATGATTGGGGTTCAAGTGCATCCATCATACACAAATCCATGCTTTCTAGAATGAACACCTCAGGCTTGAGTAAATCGGTCGGGGTAATATATATGCTGGGGTTGTAGATAGATGGCAGTGTATGGATTAGATTGAGATGTGGAGGTGATAGTTAGGGGTGGCCTGAGGTCCTTTTGGTGGAGCCATGATCTCTTCGTCAATAAGATCCTAAATATTATGACGAAGGCGGATGCAACGGTTTGTATCATGACCATGTTGTTGATGATAGGCACAATATTTAGCTGGGTCATATCTTGGTGGAAGAGGATTTGGAAAGGGTCGGGGTTCTAGGAGTTCTAGGTACCCTTTTTCTCGCAGCATTTTCAAAGCTTGAGAGAGACTCATGTAAAGAGGATGGAAATTTTACGCTTGGGGCCGATTTGAAGTGGTTGGTTTTTGGCCATTGAGAGGAGTGGTGACCGTGTTTACTTCTGAACATTTCGCAGCTGTGCTACCATTAGTAGTAGCATTGGAACTGTGAACAGCATTCTCCTGCAAAGGCTCATTATCTTCCACAAAGATCCCTTGTCTGATGGCATCCTCGATTTGAACCCCCATTTCATGAAGCTCTGGAAAGGCAAACAGAGGTAGAACGATCATCTTTTGCAGTAACTTGCCATGCAGATTCCAAACAATCATCCTGATCTGATCTTTTTTGGAAGGCCTTGCAGTCATCATCAAGGCCTTCGCTCTCCATCTCGTTGCGAACTCTGAGAAATCCTCCTTTAGCTCTTGGCGGGTGGCTTCGAGATCATGAATTGTGACCTCGATTTGTGTGTTATAGGAGTATTGAGCAATAAAAGCCTCAGCCATCTCTTCCCAATTTTGTTTCATAGACTCCTCCAATTTCACATACCAGATTGCGGCTATCCCAGACATGATTTGGCCGAAGAGAAACAACTTCTGGGCTGAGGTCAGACCCATTGGCCTCAGTATATCAGAAAACAGGCAGAGGTGCACCATTGGGTCTCTAGAGCCATCAAAGCGGTCGATATGCGACATTTTACACCGCTCCGGTAAGGTAACTGTAAATTCAGTATACCCTTCCTCTAAATCCGGGATGGAGTTCACTCCTTGTGCTCATTTGAATAACTTCTCCAGTTTATTGACCTTGAATGCAGTTGGGTCAACCTCAAATTCAAACAGAGCTTTGGTTTGATAAATAGGAGCTTTAGAGGCCTGTGCTGGGATTGGCTCCGTTAGATTGCCCTGAGTTTCTTGGACATTAGCAGTATGGGCAGTGGCTCTGGGTGTCGCGTTACCCGTGGGAGGTGCATGAGATGCAGAAGCCGCGGCCGGCTATGGCTGTTGTTGTTGTTGTAGCCGAGTTATCACTTCGGCTTGACGAGCCGTGACTTCAGCCTGACGGACTACATCCTACTGCAGTGCCTCGACTGTCTGTTGCAGGTGCTGTATCAATTCTTCCACACTAGCTAGGATACTGAGCCATGGAAATGGGTGATTGAACTTGTGCTGAGCTGAATGCAAACAACTGTTCCCAGACCAGACTAGACCCCAGTGAACTGAGGGTGACTGCTGTAGAAACTGTACTGGTGAATTCTGCCTGAACCTCCTTCATCTTCTAACCGGTGGGAGTGAGGTAAATACAGGTTGCTTATGAACAATTTCCGACCTAACAAAGTCTATCGACACAAGTCTAGAGTACCTGGGGGATATTGGAGCCTTCTGAAGCTATGGTTCCAGAACTACCTTGCAAAAGAGAAAACAGACAGCATCTCAGCCCAATTTCACCAGAACGGATATGATCACAGCTGAATGATTGTACTCTCTATACTGAATTATGCCCCCAAAACAGAAACCAACTTGGCAACTGATATGCACATCCCTATACAGTTTCACTATAAAGCACATACCAATTAAGTGAGAGCCGAAACACCCCTATGAGGGGATAAGGTTACCCTGTCCTAGTTTTGTTAGGAACTAGGGTTTTCACTATGCATAACAAGTGGTTTCGCACAATCCTGCATTCGGGTAAGCAACATATCCTAGTTTGGAACAGTCTCTATGGTTTTCGATATGCAACTAGGCCGATTGGTCAAAAAGGGTACCTTAGCAAGACTACCTAATATACCTCTCAGACCTAACACCGAGAAGTGAAAGGAGGATCAAACGGTACAACGGTAGTCCAGATCCAAGGATTGTGTTCCCATCATGGCAGAGCCCGCAACCGGTCAGCCTTTTGGCAAGCTTTTCCAAACAAGCCTCCGGCAAACTGTTCAGGAATAGCAGATGGCAAACACAATAACTTAGGCACACCGATGCAAATGCAAATGCAAATGCAAAGAAGCATATAAGTGTAAATAAAATGTCATATCATGAGTTCGAGTCAAGTTCTCTAAATCCCCAGTGGAGTCGGCAGAAACTGTAGCTCGACTTTTTCGCTCCCCTTTCGGAAGGTTTGAAAAGAAAGCCCTACAATTCGGACTCCCGCGGTTCTGAATCTAATCTCACAAGTACAATGTGAAATTGATAAACACCAAAGAGTCCAAATCTGGCAAATCGTTTTGGAAAATTGATTTTGAATCAAAAGTGCCAAAATTGGACTGCTTTGCCAGATACAGAGTCGCCACCTAAATATTTTATTTTGGGGGAAATTTAGGAAACCCTGACTCGTGCCGAAGGCCACGTGTCCGTCATCACCAAAGTTGTATCAGCTCAAGAACTTAGGCACGAGAGGGGAAGGTCATGAATTGAGTACCCTCGCTCGCCCGATTAAAGATCGGCCTCTACTAATCATGATATGATTTTTTTATAAACATTATATGCTCTTATTCTGGTTATTAGGGTAGCTTTACTACATGATGCGCACAAGCAAGTATAGACTAGTTTGCTCAATTTGGAACAATTCAACTCATGTTTGTTTGCGAAAATGGTTTGAATTTGCCACCTCAAGTGGGCTTAAAGTTTGCGGATTTTGCCACCAAACATAGTGGGCTTAAAACATGATTTGCCACTCAACAAAGTGGTCTTAAAACTTACATTCATTGAATCGTTCCAATTCAAACAACAAGCCTTCATCCACAGGCATTCAAGCAGTTTAGCATTTAAGCACAAGCCTCATGGCAACATTCACATTCATGCAAGTATGTTAAAGCGTAAAAACTTACCTAGTACTCCAAGCCAAGAAAATATGAGTTAGAAAAATATGCCTGATTTCTAACTATGTTAAGTGTCTAATGCAACGCATGCGATATGCAATTAATAAGCTCAGTTACTAATATGGCATATGATTCGATTTGATAACATGCAGTTAAACACGTATTCAAAGAAGTATTGAAATGACAATGCAGTTTAAATGATGCGCCGAGCCTCGGTCCATGCAAGACTAGATGAATGGATGCAAGCATAAGGTATGCTAATTTGAAATATGTCCCTAATCTAACCATCAAAAGTGATTAAATAAAAGGGAGAAAGACATAGCGTTGGAAGACATACACACGCACACACACTTATTACAACATTACGCCCTCGCGAATGAGGGTCCGAATGAATAAGCTAACCAACTAGCTATGCTAATTAAGCTAACTAATTATTACAACACTTGAATAAATTAACTATTCTAGTTAACTAATTACAAAACGAAATCGAATAACTAGTTAAACTAACTAATTATTTACAACACTTAATTAGCTACAACTAATTAATTAAAACACGTATTTGGTCTATTGCTAATTAAACCAATTAGCTAATCCCGGGAAGCGAGGGATGCATGCATGCTCGATTCTTCACCCGAAAAAGACACTGCCTTGATGCTAAAAGCCTCTATTTGCACATATGAACACCAACAAAACTGTCCACCTCTAGAACACCTATGCTCCACCTTACCAATACACTGTGCAAACTTCACTGGTCGCCGACAGGGGGCCGGTCGGCTACCTATGGAGGCCGGTCGGCCACTGGTGATGGCTGTCAGCCATTGCTAGTTTGAACTTCCTTGCGGCAAAACAGAACAAAACAGTGTATTTCTCAAGGGTTGTTTGCATACTTTTCCTCTCCTTTTCATAAGGAAATCAAAGGAGGGACAAGATTTGGTTCACAAAACCACCAATCAACCAATTTCATTGCATGATGGCTTGTGAAACCAATTGTGCAAGTTTAATAAATGCAAAATGAGACCAAAATGACCATCACCCTATCATATGCATGATCAAGGGCAATGAAGACCAAGGAAAATGGCACATTTGATCACTTTTGAGTATGAAATGTCCCATTTACCTTGTGTTGAAATTAATGTCCGATTTGAACACATGCAATGCAGCACAAAGGAATGCTTATCTTGCCTCTTTTACTTGCCAATTTTGTTTACTCATTTTAATTACCAAATCATCCTTTAATCAATTGAGTCCATTGGCGAGTGTCCTCTAATGGAAGGAGGGTTCAAACCACAAGTTGCTTTGGGCATGAAAGAGGCATTACACTGTTGGTAATGAACCCCCTAAGGGATTAAACCATTAGGTGTAGCACCTCCATTTCATACTTAGGCAAACAAGTGGTTTGAAACCACTTTCAAAGCAAAACCAAAAGGTGAAGAAATGAGGGAGATTGCAGACATTATAAGTGCTGGAATGAAGTAGAAAAAGCACTAAAACATGCAATCAACTCACACCAATGATGGTTAAAGCCTTAAAACACTAAGCTAGTGAAAGGGGTTACACTACAACTATGCAAAACAAGACTCAAATGAGCTAACCAGCCCAATAAATAGCTAAAACATGTTATTTCAAAGGCTAAAAATACTGGACTTGAGCTAAGTTAAGTTGGAAAAACATGCTAACATGTGAAGCTAACTAGGTATGCAAACAAAACACAAGGAGGGGAGACTAACCCCTCCAAATTTGGACCTCAAAATAAGTTGTTTGCCACTGAAAAACCTCTAAAATTCAGTGGTTAAAAGACCGAAAAAAAGTTGATTTGAAAGTGATGAATAAAGGCACAAAAACTTTACAAACTAAGAAGCAAGAAGAGTGAACCACCCCTTAACTGAAAATGGCCTCAAACCACCACCTTTAGGCCACAAAAATAGAGTTTTTGACAGTTCAAAACTAGCCCCAAAATAGTTGAAAAACAATAGAAGAAGACGGCAAAACAAGTGTGCAAAATAAGTATAAAATGAGAGTTATACCTCTTGAAGGGAAGACACAAATGAGGCAATAAACCAAGCCAAGACCACCTTCTAGACCTCAAAGAGGGTCTCAAGCAACCTCAGCCCAAAGATAAGCAACTTTGGTTAAGGGTTGATAGGCAAACTTGAAGTGTATCTACACTTGTATGCACAAAAGTTCAAGAAACAGAGAGAAATCTAGAGAGAGAAAATTATAGAGAGGGAGACTCCGAAAATTTTTCCAACCCAGAAAACAATAGAGAAGGTCCTCTATATATAGAAATGTATGGCTTCAGGTTGAAGATATCAATATTGGACAGCGAAAGTAGTGTGGAACATCTTGAGGGAAAATATCTGCACAAAAAAACTGATTTTCGACACCAATGGCTGATAAACCTCATCCACGGCCGACACACTTCACCTCTGGCCGACACATGGCTGTCAAACCTCACTAATGGCTGGCAAACAAAAAACTGGTTTCTGGCCCCGATTTCAAACAGGCATATCTCCTTCGTCTGGACTCCTTTGTAGTCATTCTTGAGTCCAAATGGAAGCCCCGGAAGTCTTCTTTCCAATGGTGGCAGACTCACATCAAAATTCCAAGTGTGCAAAAAGATATGCCTATTTTAGTGAAGGCTGCTCAGTTTTGGTCCTACTAGATTGATGCCTAACTTCTCCCAAACTAGTTTTTCTTCTCTCTCCTCTAATTTTCTTCAACTCCAAACCTCTAAATAAGATGTTTTGAAGATTTTTTCAAAGAGTTAACCTCTCTTCCATTTATTTCCACTTTGCTCTTGCTCGGTTTACCGAAAAGCGCAACATTTAACGAAATGTGAACCTCGGAACATCGTAGAAGAATTTTCAAAAATATTTTGAAAGAGAGGGTTTTAAGGTCTAAAATTGTAAATGGGATGTAAGGTTGGAATTTGAAGCTCTCCTTGCTGAAGAAAATAAACATTTTCATAACATAGCTTTCGTCATTGAGTGATCAATCAATGGCACCCAAGTCTTAAGGGCGATCAAAAATAGGGTGTCTACAGTCTGCCTCGAACCAGATGCACCAGATGTGCCACCCAACTGTGGGCAAGACCTCTTCAGGTGCCCCGCCTGCCCACACTGATAACAAGTGTGCGGTTGCCCTCTACCTTGACTCTAGCCTTGAGAATGAGCCAAAGACGAAGCTGCTCGCTACCCTCCTCCTCTCTGCGGGCAAGCTGGAGACTTGTGGTCCAACTGGCCACATTTGAAACAAGTCACATCTCCTTGACCACCTCTCCTAGAACCCGAACTCGACATTGGAAAAGTAGACCTCGACTGTGCTCCCTCTGCCTCTTAACATCCCCCTAACTGTCCTGACTCCTCCTAGAACCCCTCATCCTTTCCCCCTCAGCCTGCGTGATGGTCTCAAGATGGGTCGCCGCCTCCACAAGGCCACCATAGTCTCTAATCATGGATCCGGCCACTTTAAACATGAGCCCGGTCCTTAACCACTTCTCAAACTCTAGATAATGGCGCTCCTCAGACGCCACAAGCTCGAGTGCAAACCTAGACTGTCATGACCCCAACCCGCCCCCGTGGGTTAAGGATATAACCGGCCAGTAATCATGAGATTACCTATGGCCTCAAACCAAACCAAACGTATTTTAACAGAGTTAACGGGGCCAAACGGAAGCAATTTAAAATTTTGTCCATAGAGCTGTGCTTACATGGCACATCATAACAAACCATACATATGTACATTAATAACTCACAATCGAAGTACAGTACCATAAAGTTCTGTACATACAGGATCATCCAAAACTAAGTCAACCAAAACAAAGCTATATACAGACGTACACCAAAGTCCTCGCCAACATGACAAAATAACATAGAATGGCAGAAGGGCGAAGACGTGTCTCGTGCATGAGACGCAAGGGCTGACTCTTCAAAACCTTAGTTGTTCCACACATACTTCACTGGGGCTGGGTTGGGACTTCTCTTGGCTCACCTACAAACACATGAATGAGCGTGAGCGATAGCCTAGTGAATAATATCAAATAAGGAAAATACATTGGAACAATATACATCAGACGGCCTTAGGCCCAATTCATATTTCTATCTAGCATATAAATAGATATAGATCATACTAGCCTCTGGCCCGTTCGTTCTATTATGTCAAACTGGCCTTTGGCCCATTCACACTTTCGTGTCAAACTGGCCTTCGGCCCATTCAAACTTTCATGTCAAACTGGCCTTTGGCCCATTCAAACTTTCAATCATGTCAGACTGGCCTTCGGCCCATTCATCCATCGTATCAAGCTGGCCTTTGGCCCATTTATACTTTCGTATCAAACTGGCCTTTGGCCCAATCATTCATGTCAAACTTTCATATCAAATTGGCCTTCAGGCCTTTCAAACTTTTGTATCAAACTGGCCTTTAGGCCTTTCAAACTTTCATATCAAACTGGCCTTTAGGCCTTTCAAACTTTCATATCAAACTGGCCTTTAGGCCTTTCATATCAAATTGTCCACCATTCAAATTAATGAACTTTACAAAACTTACATAGAAGTAAGCAATTGGACAAAAACATATTTCAGATATTACTCATAGTGATCGGCTGATTGACTTGCCCTGGAGCTTGCCCCTACACATCACATAACACATATTGGTCACAACCGATTCAATCCGTTCTTAATTCACATATTCCTCTTTAGGCTTAATTCTTATTCTTTTAACTCATTTACAATGCTCAATGTATGCCTAAGAGTACTTAGAAGTGAAAGGAATGGAAAACGGAACACATAATGCATTTTCAAAATTTTAGAAAACAGGGTCCCCGCTCGAGCGTAGACTTCCCCGCTCGAGCAGACCCTTAAGGCCTGCAAAAGTACTGGTTATGTCGAATTTACGCTCGAGCGTGCATTCTGACGCTCGAGCGGAAGGCCTCTCTACATGGCTTCCCGCTCGAGCGTGAACTTCCCTGCTCGAGCGGGAGTCATGTCTGCAAAATATGCTGGGAGCACGAATTTCACGCTCAAGCGGCGGTTTCCCCACTCGAGCAGACATCAAATTTCTGGGTTTTCCAGCTAAGTTCTTGAGCTCAAATCTAGCATTCAAACCAATCCAACTTACATTTTATGGCTCAAACTTCAAATATATTTATGCTATCATGATACAAACACCCATTTACAGCAATATGGAGCTCAACTTCATAAATCGAACACATACATGTCCCAATTGACACCAAACTCATTTCCAACATGCAAATTCATGCATTCAAGGCTCCTATTTTTATAATTTGTACATGCATGTGATGTATCACCCTTATTCTCATGAAACTTAACAAAAACATGCTTGCATGTATGATTTAACACTTATATTTCCATTATTCAACTTAATACATGCTTGATTATGCAAAATCATGGTGATCCTATACATGCGTGTGCATTTCAACTTCAAATCATCAATTAGAGCACAACTTTGTTCTCGATCACCAATTAATCTTTAATTCACAAAATCACAAGTTCAAACTCATGAATTCATAATCAATCACTTACCTAGAAGCTCAATCTTCCCAATCTATGGTTAATTCTTGAGTTAGGCTTCAAATTTCCAAGCCTTCAAGATCAATCTTCAATCTCCTACACTCTCTCTCTCTAACCGACCCTCTCTTCTCTCTCTCAAGGCACAAAATCTGATTTTGAGTTCAAGTCCCTCAATTAAGTGCATAGTGACTCTTTACATAAGTTCCCACTAGCACCAATTTAATAATAATTAATAATTGGGCACTAATTCATCAATTTAATCAATTTAATCTGATCCGAATCAATTTTCAATTAAATTTCACCGTAGGCTCTAAAAATTATGCCAATCACGATGGCGTAATCAATTTCGGGTTCTATGGCCGATAAGGCCTTCAATTTAATTTCCAAAGCAGATAATCAAACAGATATTCCTACGGTGAACAGATAGAAATTCAAAACCACATATTTTCACATAATGGCGCACAAAATCATAACAGACACATAATCAAATTCATAATAAGGACCAATTAGCATAATACGAAACAGGGTTATCACATAGACAGGCTAGTGAAGGTAGCCTCAAACTCAGCCACCGGTGTGTTCAACTACACTAGCTTAGAAAACCAGTCTCTTAACTTCTCCTTAATAGTGGGAGGCAAAAACTTCTCCTGAAAGGCATTGACGAAGACATCCCAAGTTCCTTCAATATGTCCCCGCGTATACTTCCACCATTGACTCGTGTCTTCCTTCAACTGGAAGGACGTCAAGGTCATTCTCAATCCTCCATCTTAGATGCCGATCACCTCAAAAGTCTTCACCATCTGCTCTAGCCACTCATCTGCTTCCAGTGGCTCCTGGGATCACCCAAAAACTTATCCAGATTCGACCGGAAGAACTCCCTCTTCAGAAAAGATGGCCCTGCTTTACCTTCCTGGACCTGGACTTAATTCTCTACTCTGAGAATGTCCATAGATTCCTGCAAAGCTCCGGCCATTTCACGGGCTAAGGCGTCCATGTCCTGTTGACCTACTGGTTCGGCCACATTGGCCTGACCAACTCCCTCTTCTTGTGCTGAAATCTCATTCGATATAGGCATCTCGTGCCTCCTAGGCCTACCACGCCAGCCACCACCACGTCCAAGTCCTGACATCCTAATAAAGGTAACACAAGAGATTAGCACATTCACAAATGTGCCGAAGCTAACTCACTCGTGTCCTAATACGTTGGACAATAGTAATTCACTCCACATAAGCACATAATCACGTAAACACATACGAATTTCCTTCTTAGATAATAATCGTCTCGCGGCGTTGCTAGAGTTCCAATTAGAAACATGAGTGATCAAGTGCCCTTCTAATAGGACTTCTAGAAACCCGTAGACCCAATCAACATCTTAGGAACTAAATCCCATACCCATATAATCATATAAGCATATATCGTCCATACTTGAATCTCTAACAAGCGAGACAAACCCATTGTGGGACTAACCACTTCCCACGTACCCAAAGTATTCAAACACGGTATGCTCTGATACCAAGTTGTAACGCCCCCAAATTAATATAGTAAATACAACCCAATCACATGCTAATAACTGCATAAATCAAAGTAATTAGTCCTTTCATTACATAAAAGCTAAGGATACAAAAGTATTTAACATAAACAAATGCCCTATTGGCTTACATCTTTCCAAGCATTGGCTTGGTTACAACAAAAGTGAGCTTCGCTCATTACATCTTAAGCCCTTGGCTTTACAAAAATATACAATCAAAATAAGAAGCTCTTGCTCTCAAAAATCTCTCCAACACTATTGGCTTGGTGGAGGCATTCCATCATTACTTGAAAATGATTTTCCCAAATAGGGTGAGCCACAGCCCAATAGAAATCATCTAACACAATATATGAAGTTTAGCAGAGATATAAGTACAAAGTGCATCAACAATGCTTGTGATAAAACTTTCACAACATTATATACTCATAAGATATCAATTTCAAGTCTTAATCCATTTCCTTTCAATTCATATTCCATTCACTTATCTGTCTCAATTCATGAGTCAATTTCGTTATTTCTCAACAATCGAATTGAGGCTACAACTCAAAAAATTTCAAATCATACAACACATATGCATAAACACTTCAAACTTCCATTTCACGGATATTTCGTCTGCGGGCAGCCATCAAAAGGGACCCATGTAAACGTAAGCTATACAAGCACTACAGTTGCCATTTTATAGATATTTCGTCTACAGGCTAGGCACCCATGTATAATTTTAGGACTTTCACCCAGCACGTTTCGGCCAACTTAATTATAATGGAGTCCATCCCCTTTCTCCTCCCAATCAATCATTCATACATATGTAATGTATTTAAACACATAATCAAACACTAGAGTACATCCCCTTTCTCCTCCCAAGTAATCATACATATACAATATATTTAAACATAGTCATATTCAATGACAACCAACAAGAGATTAGTTTCAATTTACCTAATCCTCATGCAATTTCTACAACACTCATACCTATCCTCCACCGATAGCCCAATACAGATATTTCTAAACAGATATACAATCTCAAGACAGATAATTTGTCCAAATTTCCAAAGATGAGACATATCATCTACTCAATTTCTTCATCCATTTCGATACTTCCCCAATGTCATTTTTTACAACACCAATTTCATTTATTTACACAAAATAAATATCATAACAATTTTAGGGCAAACTCCCTCTTTTCCCAAATATCAACCTAGTGTCCAAAATTAATAATTTTGGCATCATACAACATCATTTTCAAACCCCATATTCCTCTATTTCATTTTTACAAAAAAAAAAAACCCTCTTTTCCATTTACACCCAAACCCTAGGTTTGTTTCAAAAGTTCCCAAAACCCACCATTGTTACACAATAACAAATAACTAAGCTAAAAACCATATGAGAGTGTAGAAGAATCCCTACCTCAAAGAGTAAAGACGAGTCAAGCAATAGTGAAACACCAAGGACACCGAAACCCACTTCTATTCGGATCAAAATGAAGATCTTGAAACACTCTACCTTTTTCTCAAAGACACTAGGGTGAATAGATCAATGGATCTAGATGAAATCGAAGAGGGAATATGAGTTTTAGAGAGAGCAACTCAAGATCTAGATATTTGGGGAGTTTTAGAGAGAGAGAGGAAAGAGAGAGAGAAGAATAAAGTCATTCAAAATGTCATCTTCACGAACTGTTATACACGCAGTCCGCTCGAGTGTGGAAAGTAACGCTTGAGCGTCAGACACAAAGTTTCACTCAAGCATGAAAAATGGCGCTCGAGTGTGGGATACCCTCTTTCAGAAGTTTTGCAGACGAAGGACCCCGCTCGAGCGTGAGATTAGACGCTCGAGCGTTGTAGCGATCCCGATTTTAACTCATCTCTTGTGGTGTTCCGGGCTCGGGTTGGTATGGTTTTGAACGGTGTTACGTATCTTAGTTTTCCTTGTATTCCCCTTATTTTTGGTTATCGGGTTATAGTGGTGTGTTTGAAACAAGTAATGTCTCAAAATCTTTAGATGCGAATCCAACCCAAATTGTGCCTTGCAGAGTTGTATCAGAAGTTAATTCTTTTATGTTTTGCCACTTCACTGAGTATGTCGGGGGTTAAGTCACCCTATACAGCTTACGGGGGTCGAGCTCACCGAAGCAAAAATGCAAAATGCATTCAAAGTTGCTTGTCCGCTCGAGCGGAGAATGTTTGGTTTCAGAAGTTTGACCTGTCTGCAAAAGTACTGGGAAAGTGTATTCAACGCTCGAGTGGGGCTTTTCACGCTCGAGCGGACCATGTTATATCAGTTCGTAAATCTGATATTTCATATCACTTTTGTATATATCTCTCTCTCTCTAAAAACATTTCCTCTCCCTTCTCTCTACATTTCTCTACACAAACTAGATCAAAAACCTTGATTTCTCAAGATCTATTTGAGTTTGCCATTGTTCTTCATCAAAGTGGTTATCTCGAGGGCTTCGTTGTGTGCGGGAAGATCGAGTTTCGACACCGTTGATTTTGGAGTTTTTATCTCATTTCTTCTTCAAAACTTGAGGTAGGGATTTTCTTAGAATTATATATATATTTTTGCAAGATCTATATGATTTTTGAAATCATCTTTTGATAGCTTTGAAAATTGATTGTTGATTCAAGAAGCTGAGCGATTTTGAAAGTGGGTTTGTCTCTTGTTCTTTTAAAATGATCTTATGGGTTTTGATCTTCGTTGATTGAAGAAAATATGATTTTGAAAAGTTTTCTTTCAAAAGATTTGAGTTGTATAGTTTTGGTGAGAAAACCTAGAATTTGGAAATTTTTAAAAGAGATTGAAAATCCATGAATAATATTGTTATATTTATTTTGTGTGTCAAAATAAATGGATGTTTGGAAAAAAATTTATTTATATTTATATAAATGATGAATTTCAAGGAATATGAGAATTGTTGTTCATTTTGGAAATTATTGTTCAAAACGTTCAAATAGTCTTGAAATGACTAATTGTTGAGGATACTTGAGAAGATGGAATTGTGTTATTCCTTGGATGATGAATTGGAATAAAAGTATTTATATTCATCTTATGTTATTGGCATAACAATTCATTTGATTACATTAAACTTTGAAAGTTGATTTGAAAACCTGCATTGAAAAAAGAATGTTGAGAAACAGGTTTTCACGAAATGGTTTTGGGGTAAATACGTTGGTAAGTCTTGATAGGTGGTATAGATGATATCGAATAAGTTGACCTAAGAGTCCGGGGTAAAAGACCGAAAACCCACGCGGATAGGTGTCGAGCCTTCCAGTTAATACTAGTAAAAATGACAATTTGGTAGTACTTGTATAGTCTACTTGCAGACACCGACCTAGGGATTACCAGAGTCATATTTACCGCCCTTGAAATAAATTGTTAAGTTTTGAACAATTGAAATTGCATGACATCATTGAGCATGATGGTTTTCAAAAGATGAAAATGTGATTTATCTTCAAAAAGGGCATAGCATGGCATGTGCATTTCATCTCTTGAGACTTGTATAAAATGTATATACTTTGTCAAGGATTTCCTACTGGGCTTTATGCTCACCCTACAGGATTTTTGTGCAGGAAAAGATGTGGTAATGCCACCTAACTAAAGGCGAGGAAATGTGTGTTGAGAGTACAAGACTCTCATTTTGCTGTGACTCTGTGTGTAAGCCAAGGGCTGTATGTGTGTGGGTTTGAATAACCGTTTTGTGTAACCAGGCTCAAGCCTTGGAAACTTGTAAACCCTTGGGGGTATTTATTTGTTTATTTACTTATTGTTGGATTAATGTATTGTTGCATGAAGAACTATTGTATCATGTCATGTAAGTTTGGAGATTTATATTCGATTTTCCTTGAAAGAGCCATGATTGTTGTATTATCATTTGGGCTAGAAATTTGGGTCGTTACAAGCGTCCAATGTATTCTCCCAGTATTTGCAGACCTACAAAAATACTGAGAATTGACAATTCCCTCTCGAGCACAATAATGGTCGCTCGAGTGTAGGAGCAAAATTTGTGAAGCCCGCTCGAGCACAAGAATGTCCGCTCGAGCGGAAGAGCCAAAATCTGGGCATCACAGGTTTGAAAAAACACGCAACCAACCTTGTCCAAACGTCCAACTACAATCTGATAACCAAAATAAAAGGAAAGACAAGGGAAAGAGATATGAATAACCATTCAAAACCATACCAACCCGAGTCCGAAATACATTAAGTTATGGGTCAAAATCGAAATCGCTATATGAGGTCGTTTTATATATGAATATATGGACCTAAGGTCACTTTATATATGGATATATAGGATCCGAGGTCGTTTTGCTTTGATATGATCTACTTGAATTTGATATGAATGGGAAGAGTATTTCAAATGATTAAATTATAAGTATGTTTTTGTGTGATACGAATATGATTTTATTTAATACAAATCTCATTCATTAACCTCTTTACTCTGAAGTTATTCACTCGGCTTTAGCTCACTTCGTTTTATATATATATATATAGGTGAGCAGCGGGATGTCCAGCTCCAGCCCTAGGGAACCAATGAAAGAACACCAAGTTTTATGGAGTCAACACAGGATGCCTCACGAAAGAGGCTTTTATCTTTCGATTTTTTGTTTTCTTTTGTTGGTCATGTTTGGCCATATTTGTAAATAAGGCTTCGTTTGGGAACATGCTAATTTAGTAACTTTTTGGCTATTTGGCTAAAATATGAGCTAAAAAAAACTTGTATGTTTGGGATGACTTTTTGACTTTTTACGAAAAGATGTGCAAAAAGTAGAGAGAAAAGAGAATCTTTGACTTTTTGGTATGGGTGTTGGCTTTTTGGCTTTTTTAGTAACTTTTTGACTTTTTGGCTAAATCAGCCTGTTGCCAAACGAGGCCTAAGTTTTGAGCTTTGTATGATAATGATCTTTTGAATGGTCTTGGCTTTGTAATATCTTTTGTATATGAATGGATGTGAGTTATTAACTAAATGAGATGTCTTTGATACGCCATATATGCACAGCTCATTGGACAAAATCTGTTAGTCTGCTTCCACTTCTGGCCCCCCAACATTAATTAAATATTTTTTTTAATTCTATCTTTGAGGCCGAGTAATCCGAGATTACTGGCCGATCATAGCCTAAACATATAGGAGCGGGTTTAGATTGTGACACATCGTATGTTTAAAGATTGGTAAATCTACAGTTCCATCGACGACTAAAACTTTCTTCGTTGTTGTCTAACTTCTCATCAATTTCAAAATTAAAAACAAAAGGGTAAATCTTTCAATAAAAATACACCTATCCAATATTCTTGCTCTTCTCACAAGAAATTGTTAGTTTAATAGACTTGAGTCATTAAAAAATAAGGAGACTTACGTGTAAGTCCTAATAGGTGACTTTATTGGTCAATAGGTCCTATGATAATTAATGGCATTTTTCATTAAACACTATTAAAAAACCGTCACTAATTGTTAATTTTCAGTGACAGTTTGAAAATTGTCACAAAAATTGTCACTAATTATAAGTTTTAACGACAGTTTAAAAACATTGTCATAAAAAAAAAATCACTAATTTTTAACTTTCAGTGACTGTTTAAAATTCATCACAGAAAAGTATCACTAATTGTAAACTTTAACGACAATTTATAAAATCCGAAACCAAAAAAAAATCACTAATTGTCAATTTTTAGCGACATATATAAAAAATCGTCACAAAAAATTATTTATAGCTACGATTTTACGAAAACTTATTTTCAATAAGACTTGATGGATATTAAGTCCAACTATTAGGAACTATTGGTAGTTTACCCTAAAAAAGTATTAAGTTGTCCTTTTCCTATTAAAAAATTATCATGAAAAAAACTATTAGGACTTGATGGGTTTTAGCTAAATTTCTCAATATTTTAGTGTTTAAATTTTAATATAGTGAAAAAAAAGTTAAATTATATCTATTATATACATATAAATATATTTAATAAATATAATCAGAACAAAGTCAGATAGAACTAGACACGGGAAGTAAAACCTATCTCCACCCCCTACTTTCTCAACAGGACGGAAAAAAAACTCGGATGGGATAGGAGGTGCACACTAGACACATTGAACCACCAAGTGTGCGGTGATTTGTAAATTGACTTGCCAAAATAAAATTTATAACGGCCCAACTTTTATTACTCGAATCCATTACCAAATCTTTTATATTATTACCAATTTCAATGATGTCATACACGTGCCACACAGTCAAATAGATAAATAGTGGCATTCTCTCTCCGAAGTAATGATGATATACAAACAAAATCTCACATTGATTAACAATTAAATGAAAAGTGTCTACCCTTATTTAATACATGGCATCCAGCCAACAAATAAAAGGTCCCGTTGCCAACAATTAAATAAAAGATTTCAAGTCCAAACAATCCCTCCAGCCATGTACCTGAAAAGTTTGTCAACACATTGGATGAACACAAAGCCAGTAGAGATCCCAATATGATCCTAAACAATAACGACATACAAATATCTATTACCATCAATGCATCAAGACATAAGATATGGATAATGTGACAGTGTAATAATCAGAATATACTTATATAAGTATAGTTTCTCCCAAAAGCATTCATTTAACACCACAAGGTGTAAAACCACTTGTTCCCTTTCCAATTATTCCGTTTAGTTCCAAAAACACTTTTACACAACACAATCCTTCTCATTAAACGTCCACGCTAATATAAAAGAATTTCCATCTCCACACTTGTTTCGAAAACGCACTCTCATATACATACCACATCCCAAACTCATAGCTCAACCCACTTCACACACTTATACAATAACACATCTAATACTGTCCCTGGCCATAGGCCCAAGGGCAAGGAACACCGGTAATAGGATACTAATAAATAGATATTTCTAAATACAAATAACTTAACGTAATACCTATTTCTATTTCCACTGGCATACTGCGCGGATAGCAAATGAGACAACCCACATAACACATAACGCTTTACCAGCCTTACTCGGAGGGGAACGACCCCAGGGTCAAACTTTACTAGGCACAAACCGAAATGGAGAGCAACCTATCACAAGGTGCCACACTTTACTAGCTCAACCGAAGAGAAATGGGCCTCCATTCACACTTTACTGGGCACAAACTGGAAGGGAGAGGAACCTCAGTCAAGGCGCAACGCTTTATCGGCCTCACCCAATGGAAAATGGACCCGTAAACAGCATCACAAATGTTCAAAGGCATAACCAAAACACAAATGTAAACATCCACATAATCTATTCAACAACAACAATGTCATCCTTCACCTATAACTACGAACCCATCTCTTATAATATAAACCCATAACTAATTCTACCTTTTTAAATTAACCATTTCTCATTTTAATTGACAAAAGAGATACACTCATCATTTTATTTCCAAAACCAAATCCATTATATAAAATTCTCAACATCTCCAACCCTTAGCTAAAACCCCTTTTCCTAAAACAAATCCAATTCATAAAACACAACTACAACCCAACTCAACACAAAATTAATCAAAACAACTACTAAACCAAAATAGATTCTCATTTTAACGATTGAATCACTAATCTAATTGTTTAACACATGACTCGGTTAGTTCACATCTTTACCCCTTTAATATTTTCTTTAAGTTTTTGTCTTATGTTCTAAAGCTAAAATCTTTTTTTTTATTTTTTATTTTATGACACCCTTCCCTTCTTAAAATCGAAACTAGGGTATTTCATTCAATTGTTGTAGTATTCAACAATCAAAATCAACATATTGAAATATAGAGTTTTGGTTTCAAAACCACCATTGTTGGCTGAGGAAAAATCTGGTTTTGTGAGGTTCTAAAGCTAGTATTTTTTTTATTACTATTTATAATTTATGTTTTCTTTGAATTTTTTTCTCATGTTTTGAAACTACAATATGATTTTTTTTTTTTTTTCTTTCCATTTTTTGAAACCCTTCCCTTCTTGAAATCGAAATTAGGGCATTTGATTAAACTGTTGTAGTATTTGAAGATTAGGGCAACAATATATTTGAAGATCGCATTTCTTTTAGAAGGTTTCTTTGAATTATTTTCTCATGTTCTAAATCTACAATTTGATTTTTTTTTTTCCCCCTCATCTAAAACCGCTCTCATTTAAAATGAAAATTAGGGCTTTTGATTCAACTGTTTTAGTATTCGAAAATCAAAATAATCAATGATATCAAGATTGCATAAATTCAATTATTCAAGAGATGCCAATGGGGAACCAGTTGTGACATCTTTGAATTAAACTCATATTTTCTTAGTGTTGTGGCACAGGTATATAAGGTATTGTTGATTGTTGTGGCATCTCTCGATTGTTTAACAATTTGAACCAAGTATGGATTTGGAGTGCTTTATTGTTTCATGTAATTAATGGGTTCTGTTCACCTTTGATTTTTTTTCTTAAGCAACCTTTTTTTTGTTTCCATATAACACACCCCCATCTATATATTACTTATCTATACACATGTATAATAATCTATTGTCATAGAAAGTTAATCGGTCACTCAAAACTATGGCTCCCTTAATATAATCTGGAAATTTGAATCCAAGTTTATTACATTAAATTTTTAACTTTGTTTTGGTATGTATTGCTTGGTTCTTTTTAATTTCATTAGATAAACAAAATGTGCACTTCAAGACCATCAGTTGAAGGTTTGGGTCTATCATGCTTGGAGCTAGGAGTGTAAATTTGGCCCGACCCATGTCGGGCTTTGCAGGCTCCCGCCAAAATTCAGGTCGGGCCGGAGCAGCCCACAAGCCAAAAAATTAGGCCCAAACCCAGACCCAAGCCCAGGGGGTATTCAAGCCTTGGGTGGGCCAAACTCGGGCCAAGCCGGTGGGCCTGAGCCTAGGCTCGGGCTTGGGCAAGCCTGAACATTTTTTTTTTTTTTCTACCAAAATTTTATTATTTTCCATTAAAAAAGACATGGGGCCTTGGGCGGGGCGGGCCTTGAGGGGCCTTAAGTGGACCCATGGGTTGGGCTAAGCGGGCTAGGCCCACTGGTCGGACCGGGCTTAGCTTCAAAATGATGGCCCAGGCCCAGGGTCTCGAGCTGGGCTCAAGCCCAAGCCTAAATGGGCCGGGCCCACCCCTGGCCACGGGCGGGCTTCGAGTCGCAGGCCATTTTTGCACTCCTACTTGGAGCTCATAATACTATTTGGTGAGTTTTGAAAATAAAAAACTACTATCTTTATGAGTGACAGTATTGAAATAGGAAGCCCATTAACGAAATTGATAGCCTCAGTCAATTGGTATTGCACTGAACATTTAACATGTTGCATGTGTTGATACGAAAATATTTTGAAGACCTTATCAATCAGAAAATCTCATTTTTTTGCAAAGAATTCTATCTATGCAAACTTTGTGATTATAATATCTATGAAGACAAATTATGGATCAATTAAATTTTGTTATTGTGACATGGATGTGATTGTGTTTGATTTGAGATTGGATGTAAAAGCTAAATTTAGCATATGCAATATAATGTGTTGATTTGGGAGGGTGATTGATTTTAATTAAGATTAGATTGTGTTTTGAGTGCCTAAAGGCATGTATCCTTAGGTTAGATTGTGTTTAACTTCAATTTTTATTTTTTGAGATTACAGAGCATTAGATGCTGTATATTGTTTAGTGTTTAATTTTTATTTTTATTTTTATTTTTATTTTTATTTTTGGGGATTGCATAACATTGGTTGGTGTGCTTTATTTGGTAGTCAGTAATTTTTTTGGATTGCAAAGCATTGAAAAGTGTATAATAGACCTTGCTGGTGTGCTTTTTGACAGGTTATTCTTTTTCTCTTTTTTTTAATTTATTTATATATATATATATATATATATATTTGTTGATGTGGGGCCTATACTTTGGTGTTTGCTTAGAGTTTAAAGTTGGATTCTTTAAGTTTCCATAGCGCTTGGCATTTTCAATGCATAGAAACATATTTATATTGCATTTCCCAAACAGATCAGGGAAATTCACTCAAAGCGACCTATTAAAGAAGATACAATGCAAGTGAAATTCTACTTAACATAGGTTTAATGGTCGGAACTTTTCATGTATTTTTGGTTTCTATGGAATTATCATGATGGAGTAATAGGTTATATACATTTATCAATTAATCATTAGCTTGTATTTAGCTTCTTGTTTTTAATGCAGTTTTTTGTTCATAATTATAGTCTTATTTTCTATGGCTGATGGGAAAAATAAAATAAGGCATTTGCAGTTTCTAGCTAATTGTTTTTATTGGATAATGTACTCGTGTTTGTTCAATTTCATTACCATATTTGGTAGGACTAATCTGTGAGCTGAAAGCTTTTCAATGGAACTATGCTTATTAGTATTTGTATTCTTAATGATCACAGACATGGCTGGTTTAGCCCCAGAGGTTCTCAATTTGATACTTGTCAATATGATATGCTGAAATGAATGACGTGTAAGTTTCAGTCATTTGATTCCATAAACATTCATTGTTATTTTGCTAGCAAATTTGAAGGCTTGGCAAGTATACTTGTGAATTCAAATTTTCCCTAAATCTCTTCTTAGGATAAGGTTGACTTTAAATTTTCCCTAAATTTCTTCTTAGGATATGGAGGTAGCTAGAGTTCTTGTATTCTAAAAATGATAATGCTTCTCAGGTTGTGAGAGCTTTTGCATTCAACTGTTGTTGGGAATTAGTATACCCAAAGGCAGGTACCAAAATTTTCAACTCTTTAGTTTTTATGTAATTGTTGAATTCATATCAATTTTCTTTCTTTTCTTTTATGTAATTGCCGAAAAGCTCTGGATGAAGTTATTTTCATATATATTTTGAAAGAATTTAGAGAGCACACTGTGTACTTTCTTTGCGAAAATGACTTCTTTATAGTATTGCAAGTGCATGCATGACAAGATGTTTGAGGTGCGTCAGGATCGTCTGGAGTTTAAACCCTGAAGTCATCTCCTAAAGTGATTCATCGAACGGCTGAAATTAAATCTCACCAAAACGACGTCGTTTTGGTGAGTAATTTGAAGAAAAAAAAAAAAAAAATATCAGATCTACTTCTTCGTTCCTGTGATTGTGAAGCAGAGCATTAGAGAGACAGAAAGAGGGAAAGAGAAGGGTTGAGAGAAGAGGAGGATCCAAACAGGTATTGGTTTGTATGCATTGATTGAATACAAATAAACGATTGACAAACCTAACAAAAATTCAAACAGGTATTGGTTTGTATGCATTGATTGAATACCTTACTGGAAAAACTTGGTTTTCGATTCCATTGAGGGAATGCTTTTGTGTATACAAATATATATATATATATATATATTTTCTTCACTAGTACCTTTCTTGGTGGGAATGTAGCTCAGCTTTGAGAACGCACTTGGTTACCTACAAAGACAACAATAATGTTTCAGGAATTGAACTTGGGTAGATGGGTTTGAGATTGAGAGATCTCTCAGAGTCCCAAAGAAGAGAGAGAGAGAGAGAGAGACTCTCTGTAACTCAAACCTCACAACCCACACACAAGTGAGATAGAAAGGAATAATAAACCTTAAATAAAGTCAGGTACTTCACCTTCTTGCCCTGCTGTCTGGTTAGTCGATTCCGGTGCGAAATCGGATGGTTCGATCGAGAAAGAGAGAGAACAACGATGATTTCCGACGAAGAAATATTTTTTCTTTCTGTCTCTCTAATGCTCTGCTTCACAATCACAGGAACAAGAAATAGATCTGAATTTTATTTTATTTTTTTTCAAATTACGCACTAAAACGATGTTGTTTTGGATAGGTTTAATTTCGGCCGTCGGATAGATTATTTAGAAGATCACTTCAGAATTTAAACTTCAGACGATCCTGACGCGTTTGAGGTACCTCATTTTACATATATCCTTGAGGCCTTTTTAGGTGTTTGGATTTTTAGGTGTTTGGACAATTAGATCATTAATTTTAACTATTGCATTATCTTTTTTCTCGTGGTTGAAAAGAAAAAAATAGGCTAGATCTCTCGAGCCTTGGCTTGATAGTTGCTAGTGGAATATCTATTAATTTTTTATTTTTGTTTTAAATAACAAAAAAATGAGTAAGTTTATTTTTATGCTTTTAGCGGTATCTAAACTAATTTGTGTTATTTTTATTCAGGTTAGATTTACTTGGAGAGATGCAAAATGTGGTCAAAGACGACAGAACATTCAAGAACTTTGAGTTTTTCTTAAGTTTTTTCATTTTTAAATCTGATTTTTATTGTGTAATTATAGTTTAAAATAAAAAATAAAAAATAAAACCTTTTATTCCTTAACTTTCATTGTAAATATTTTTCCAACATTTGACTTTCATTTATGAAATAGATGAGGTTATTAGCTATTCATATGTGATCAATGTTGTGATTCAAAGAAAAATTTTCTACAAATAATATTGATTATATTTTAGATATTAGTTTTGTTTAGATTTAAATCACAGTTTATATGTTGTGATTGATAGTCATATTTTGTGGTTGAGCAATTTTTTTTATCACGCGCACTAACCGAGAAATGTATATAATTGTGATCTTATATCATTATTAGTTATGCATTATTTAAGTTCAATCTTAGATTTTATTGGTTATTAATCACACCTAAAATATGTGATCTAAATGTTTATTATCACGGTCAAAACATATGATAGAATTATCTTTTAATGACGGCAAAAAAGTGTGATTGAAAATGACCCTTAACAATCACACTCTCAAATATCACACTTTAACAAAATAAAAAACTTGTAATTAAATGATATATATCACACTTAAAATCTATGATCTATTTATAATTTTGTAGTAGTGATAATCTTAACATCGCGGCCAAAGTCTAACCCTTCGCGAGTGCGATCTCACAAACACAACAGGTCGCAGGCACGACCGCCTCGCGGTTGCAATCTATCTAATCGTGGCCCCTCGCGGGCAACACACTCTCTCCCAGCCAATAGACCTGAAGGCCACATTTGGTCATGGCTTGTTACGGCCCCTCACGAGCGCCACCAACCCAACAAAAGGAAACCCGGGCTGCTGCTCAGTAGCCAACCCGAGGCATGACAAGGGTCCAAACCTCCCAAAATCGTCAAATTCACCCGAGAAAACCCCATTTCCCAACCAAAAATAAAATGGGTCGGGTTTTCTAACATGGGCCACTAGAAAATCTGCAAGTCATTTTTCTTAAGTTGTTGGCAAAAAAAAAATTGGAAAAATATTTTTAGTTTAAACAAACTGAATCACACATTATCAAACAAATTTTGAGTTTCGACTTCTTTTTATTAAAAAAAAATTGAAGAAAAAATTCGACTCTTTGACTTATATATGTTCTTTTATTTTAAAATTAAACAATTTGTGTATGAATAAATTTATTTTTCAAATTACGTTAAATTAAATTACCAACCACGTTTTTTGTACTTATTTGTAATTGAGCTTCACTGGCCGTTAGGGTTGTGTAAAATAACGTTCAATTAGTTAAAATCACACTGATTCGCACCAATTCCTATCAATCTATTTGCTAACCGCGGATTAAACTTTGAAATTTATAATTTGCATTTGAAATCGCTCCACTCCGCTATAGCTAATATACACATTTTTTTAACTTCTAATTAAATATCAGAGTAAAAATAAGTGTGAGAAATATTTAAAATGTTAAATTTGTTTAAAATTAGTAGTTATATACATGAAAAATATTATATAAAATTAGTTTGCTATATATATACGAAAAATATTGTGCAAATTAGCATTATATATTATACAAATGCTTGATAATTGTTTAAAAAAATTCTTCAATTAATTAGCAAACCGCCCCAAACTGCCTAAATCGCGGTTTGGTTATTTGTCAATCCGTCATTCACAATTTGATTTATAATTTTATTCTCAAACTACTCAAACGGCACCGTGTACACCCTTAACGGCAACAATGGTGGTGAGGACAATATAGTGACTCTGGTTTAGATCCGACATGTTGATGTTTTGGATCTAGGTTTCATTATCTTATATAGTTGTTCATGTCTTGTTTCCACTTATTCCTCATTGAGTTTGGTTATTGTGGTGTGTTGGTTGCATTTGGAGCAGGTTGGTTGCTTGTTTTTTTTTTTAAACTGTTGTTGCCCTAAATTGTCTCTACGCTCGAGCGAAGCTTCTTGCGCTCGAGCGGTGTTTGAAAACTCTCAATACTTTTACAAGTCTACAAAACTGTTGGGAGGGTGCATTCTTCGCTCGAACGATGATTCCTACGCTCGAGCGGTCACACCTTGTTGTGTTTGGACAATCGAACGACACTTCTTGCGCTCGAGCGGTCTGTCTGAATTTAGCAACTATAAAAGTCACTTTTGGTCACATCTGGATCACTTTTCTCTCTCTCTTCTCTCTCCTTCCGCCATTAATTGTTGAGCTTTCAAGCTCTTCTACCTAATTTTCATCTACTTTTATACATCTTTGACCCCTAGTTGAAGTTGGATTTTTGAGCTTTCTTCTCTTTATTGCTTGAGGTAAGGATTCTTTTGTTCTTTTTCAATACTTCATCTATAGATAGACATGTGGTAGATTTTATTGTATAAAAATCACATCTATTATGGATCTTTCGAAAATCATGAAAGGGGATCTAGGGTTTGATCATTGGGAGCCAAATTGATTAAATTGGTTGTTGTTTGATTAGTTGGGGAGTGATTTAAGGTGTTTATGTTAAGAGAAAGAGAAAGCCCTTATTTGTTAAATTGACCTAACGAATTAAAAAAGGGATAAAATTGAATAAAGATTGTGTCCTGATAAATGGAGTTGTGTTATTGTGTTGGTGGCATAAAGGGGTGAATTAATTTTGGTATCGGAATTTGTTTGGGTAATCATGCTAAGTTCAGTTAGGTTATGGCTTGGAATTTTATGAATCAGGTTTTCTTGAAATGTGGAAATTGATTTTTGGAAAGAAAAGGATTTGGACATGTAAATTTGGAAAACAGAAGAGTTGGTTTTGAAAAGAGAAGAAAACAAAATAAAGAAACTATGATGTATTATGAATTCACATATAAACTTGAGGTTGGGTTTTGAAACTGTTGAATATTGTTATTATTATCATCGTTGTTGGACTTAAGGTCAAGTAAGCATCGAATTATCGTATTACGTGTGTTTATATATTTTGCTTAGAGGTCTTGTCTTTGGTCATCGGTAGAGGATGATATTGTGATGCTGAATAGATTTTGTGTATGTAGTACACTCAGGTTATTTATATTTGTGAGTTATGTGGTAGTTGGAAATGTGCTTGCGCTAAGAATAAGAGGTATCATTACCTTCCAACTAGCGCCTGGAGAATTAGTTGTGCTGAGAATGTGGGGTAGCAATACCTTCCAGTTAGCGCTTAGAGAACTTGGTAAAGGTACCATTACCTTCCAGCGGATGTCTGATAAATTGGCGTGAGTATTGGAAATGTGTATCCTTGGCTTACCGTGCTTGAGGTTGGTAGAGCGTTATTGGGTTTCTCGTTATTATCTTAGTTCGCTTTATGTGTTTCATGCATAGTGATGATTATTTTGTGGAGGATATCACTTGTCTTATATGGTTATGTGAGGAGTATTTTATATGTATCATCTTCATGTTCATTTGGGATACTTCTATTCGGAAATTGTAATTTGGAATTGGGTGTGAGTTCAATAATTGGGAAAAGTAATTGAATCTCGTGGGTTTGTTTTCAAATACCTATTATTGTTTGGAAAGTGTAAAATAAAGAGGTAATAAGAAGAAAGAAAAGTGAGCGGTTTGTGATTGTTGGATAAATTGAATGATTTTGAGAAAAGTACCTATGTAAGTAATCTTTATGTATAAACTGGCACTTATGTATATAGTATGACTTAAAGCATTCATGATTATAGTTATCTGTATGTTGTTATTGTTTAGGATCATATTGGGATCCCTACTGAACTTTATATTCATCCCACGTTGCTAATCCTTTTTCAGGTGAATATCGAGAAGTGGTTCAAAATAAAGGATCTTCTTTTTTTTGTTGGCCACGGGGCCTTTTGATTGCTGGCTAAATGTTGTTGTTGCAAAAAGGGTTGAACCATTTCTCTTTTATGTAATGATGTATGCTTGCAGGCAATTTATTATAATCATGTCACATGTTGCATTATTTAGTATACGATTAAGAGAATCTTTATTTGCCTGTATTTTCCAAGGCATTGGACTTCTGTCTGCTATCTCTGAAATTATTTATAATAAGGATTTGGTAATGGAATCCGAGTAATTAAAAAGGGGGTTGTGACAGGCAATATGGTGGTGGAAATGGTGATAATAGAAGAGAATGGTAGTAGTAGTCAATGACGGAGCTATAAAGGCAACCAGGGGCACGAGCCCCCCTCATTTTTGAATTTTTTATTTTTTATTTTTTTGCATATAAGGAAAATAATTAACAAATAGAACATTTATATAAAAATAATATTTAGAATGATTTCTTAATGACATTTTTCAAATTACGAAAATAAAGATGGTTGGTTTTCATAGAAAATGAAATTGTTTTTGATAGAAAATGAAAAAACTACAATAAGCCATATTATTATGTACGAAAATTTTATTAAACAAAAAAAAAAATTTAGTGCAACAGTGATACTAAATTATCACTTACATGTAAACATAGTTAACCCCACTATGAAAATGTGAAATTATTAAATTGTTAATTGTATTTGACAAGTGAGACTAACCTTCCATGCGTTATTTTACTATTGGTTAGTGATGCTATATATCGTGATTGATGTGATATCATTATTATTTATATATTATTATATAATCTATTATTAGGCATACAAAACTCTTTTGCATTGCTTGTAATACACTAGTTACAACACCATATTTCCAACTTGGATTTTTCACAAAGTCAATTGTAGAAGCAAAAATTTTAAAACTTTTATTTAAATATTTAAAATTTTGTGCTTAATATTAATTTAAAAAATTATTATCTATTGTTATTGATTATGACAAAAAACAAATTGAAATTTTAATTAACAAGTGCTCCCTCTTAATTATTTTTCTGATTCCGCCACTGGTAGCTAAATGATAATATTTGTTTTAAGTACGAAAATATATATATATATATATTATGGTGATTCCATAATAAACTGGAATAACAATTCCTTCAGTGGAAGAAAAAAAATAGGCATTCTCATATTTTATTAGAATAGCCATTCCAATAGAATGACTATTTCCATTGAGAAAGGCGTACTAGGGGATTCAACTTGGACTGGTTCAACCCGAGTAACCCGAGCCCCTCTCGAATTTTTTTAGGACTTTAACAAAATATTTTTGAATTCGGAATGGGATTGGACAAAAATTCGAACGGCTAAATTAAAACTGTGGGGGGGGCATGAACAAAGACATCAAACAAACCAACAACCTGAAGCCTAAATTATATATATATATATATAAATTATTAGATGTTGGATGATATTAAAGTAATTTAAATCGTAAGATCATAGTGAATATATATTATATATACAACTAATATAACACAGAATTTTAATTTTTTTTTCTCAATCATAAATTGTAAAGACCATCACAATGACATATCTCTTACATTATATATAAATTATTTCCTTTAATGTTATTAATAATTTCATAAAAAAAGGTATATAAATTGAGTTTAATTTAACAAATTAATTAACTTAGTTGCACTACAACAAGAAAAAACAATTGAAATTCATGTACAACTTGAAAAACTCAAACAATTCAGATTTAACTAGTCGGACTTGAATAGACAATTTCGGATTATAATTTGAACTTAAGTGAGTTTGAATAACTCTCAGCACAACTTGTACTAAGTTTAGACAACCTCTCAACTCGCCCAAATTTCACTCCTAATTCGTACCAAACAAGAAAAAATTAATGCAAAACTAAAATGAACATATTCCATTTCAGCCTATTTTATCGTACCAAACATGTTCTCAAAATAATATTTCCAATTCAAACAAATGTTCTTAGAATGATATTTCCAATTCAAACAAACAGAAGCCTAGACCATGAAACAAATTTTGAGTTGGACTTCTTTTTAATACATTATTAAGAAAAGATGGAAAAAAATTAGTAGTTGAGTTGCATGTGTTTTTTTCTTATCGTGAAATTAAATAAAGTATACAAATAAATTTATTTTCCAAACTATTTTAAACCATAATTACTAACCAATTTCGAATTACAATTTGAACTTAAGCGAGTCTAAATAACTCTCAGCACAACTTGTACTAGATTTAGACAACCTCTTAATTTGTCTAAACCCGTCCAAATTTCACTCCTAATTCATACCAAACAAAAAAAAATTAATGCAAAACTAAAATGGACATATTCCATTTCAGCCTATTCTATTTTACTAAACATTTTCTTAAAATAATATTTCCAATTCTATAATATTTCCAATTCAAACAAACAAAACATGTTCTTAAAATAATATTCCCAATTCTATAATATTTCCAATTCAAACAAACAGAAGCCTAGACCATGAAACAAATTTGAGTTCGACTTCTTTTTAATATATTATTAAGAAAAGATGGAAAAAAAATTAGTAGTTGAGTTGCATGCGTTTTTTTTCTTATCGTGAAATTAAATAAAGTATACAAAGAAGTTTATTTTCCAAACTATTTTAAACCATAATTACTAACCAATTTTGAATTACAATTTAAACTTAAGCGGGTCTGAATAACTCTCAACACAACTTATACTAAGTTTAGACAACCTCTCAATTTATTCGAACCGGCCCAAATTTCACTCCTAATTCATACCAAACCAGAAAAAATTAATGCAAAACCAAAATGGAAATATTCTATTGTACTAAACATTTTCTTAAAATAATATTTCCAATTCTATAATATTTCCAATTCTTTTTTTTTGAACCAGTATAATATTTCCAATTCAAACAAACAAAACATGTTCTTAAAATAATATTCCCAATTCTATAATATTTCCAATTCCAACAAACAGAAGCCTAGACCATGAAACAAATTTTTGAGTTCGACTTCTTTTTAATATATTATTAAGAAAAGATGGAAAAAATTAGTAGTTGAGTTGCATGTGTTTTTTTCTTATTGTGAAATTAAATTAAAGTGTACAAATAAATTTATTTTCCAAACTCTTTATTCTTCCTCAAAAAATATATAAAATAAAATAAAATAAACGTTTTTTTATTTAACATCACATTAAACTACAAATTTTCTCCAAATCTTTACACTTAAGTAAAAAAGAATATATTATTAGCAATAACATTTTTTTTAATAAAATTGCTAATCGCAATAGTTTGGAAAAAAAATAAATTAATCTGTACACTAGTTATTTAATTTTGAATAAAAAAGGAACCCAAAAAAAAAATTTACAATAAAAACTCTTGCAAAGCTTAATGAGCGATTAACCTTGTGTGATCAATAAACAAAAATAATAATAATAATAATGCAGAATATCAAAGCAATTCAAACCCTAAATTAACAAACTCAAATATTGGTACACCAAAAATTACTTCTGAAATAATTTCCAAAAACAATACAGTAGATTGTTCAGAGACTGAAAAACTCAAACCCTAAACCTAACCATTAAACCCATGTTTCCACTTCACCCCAGAGATTTTGACAACACCACCATCACCACCATGCCTATGCGCCATACCCACCCGGGGAGAGAATGAAAACACGGGTCATCACATCATCATCATCAATATACTACTCCACATGAGCGCATATTAGCCTCCTCCATGCACCTACTATTTTAACCTACCCTACACTACATTCATCCAATTATACTACTACTAATCATATCATGTACAACATCCAACCAACAACCCCAATCTCAAACACACATCCCCATACATAGGGAGAGAGAGAGAGAGAGAGACGAAGAGGCGACGGGGTGGTTCAGTTCTTCAAGGGCCTTCTATTGACTGTTTCCAAACATCTCCCAATGGTAGTTGGCGAAGTCAAGGAGGCCATACCATCACGAGGCGGCGATAGAACTACCGGCAAATACTCCAAGTTTGAGCAAACGAAATTCGAGTTTCTAAAATGTTTCACCAGATCCTCTTTTCCCTACATTTCCAATAATAACCACAATAAACAAACATACATACATACATACACGTGCATAAACATATGTACTAAAAATGTTGAGCAGAATATTGTAAGATTTACTTGAATTCGGGCCCAACTGATTTCACAGATTTTATTAGATTGTCGAACAACGCCGAAGCTATCTTCAAAGATAGCCCACTTATGGTTTTGGAGCAACCCTTGAACTTTTGTTGCAGCCATGGCGGTTGTGAAGTTCACAAATGCATATCCCAAATTGTCTCCCCTCCTGCCCATATTTCAAAACCCACCTCAATTTTTTAACTTTTAGTATTAAATTTCTCAGGCTTGTAATAACATGCATTTTAACATACATAACATCAATCCGTATGTTTAGTGCTGAAAAAGAAGATAAGATATACCAGAAATCCATTGGCAGGTACACAAAATCATACTCAAAGCGAACCGACTCAGACTCCGACTTGGCCTTGTCGTTCTGCTCCTGGCAAAGATTGTCAAGGAAAGCCAGCAACATATTCCTTCTGCAAATGATGTTCACAAAGTTCAAATGAGGAAACAATACCACTAATGTAATTTTATCAATGAATATGTATGCCAAAAAAATAAAAACCTAAAGAGTATTTCTGTGTATGTTGACTACTTTGTCACTCATAAATGATGGTAGTAGATAGTAGTTATGAAACATACTAGCATGCATGAATGAATGGATGGTGTAAAAGCATGTTTGTGGGGGAGATAAGACTTTAGATTTCAACTTTTTTGACAGATATCTGCTTACCATAGGGACAGAAAGGAGAGAGAGGGCGAACAGAACATAAACTTCCACTTTCAATCTTTTTCCACAACTATGGTCAGAGATAGACTCGGATTTTTAGGACCATCCTAACACATAAACAGTGAGAGAGAGAGAGAGAGAGAGAGAGAGAGCGTGTCAAAGAACCCGAATCAACACAAAATGGAGCGGGAGTAAATGTTGTGGAGTCGGAACAAATGAAATTGAAGCCCTAAGTTTAAAAAAAATGGGAGCAACATAGCTCCCATCGAACAAATATCGCAAACGAAAACAGTCCAGAGGCACTTTCCAATTCTCAAATGAATGTGAAATATTTTTTAAAATACTACTCGAATTACAAATTCGTAAAAAGGGTACCAAAAACCATTCCCAATATCAACCGATAAAGATTCTCCTCTCCCTCTCTCTCTCTCTCTCTACACACACACCAGAGATAGAGAGCGAACCTGTACTGGTAAGGTATGTTCTTAATCATGACGGTCGTCCTCCCAGAGAGTGAAACATCATCTGAAGATGGTGGTGGTGGTGGTGGTGGTGGTGGACGACGACGATGAGGAGACGAATAGACACAAGCATCAACATCCTTACCTGACTTGCTCTCTTTAGGCATCCAAACAGGACGACTAGTACCATATCTACAAACCCTGCCTCTATAGCTCAAACTGGGACGCCCTCTGTCAAGCCTCTTCTTTTCCCGCATGAATTTGCCCCCGGTTTCCCCAAAACCGCATGAGGCGGTGGCGGTGGGAGGAGAGGACGGTGGTGGCTGAGCGGAAAAGGGTTGTGGCTGAGACCGTAGATTGTACCAACTTATTGGGTGATGGTAGGTCGGCAAGAAGTTGAAATACATGTAGTGCGATGGTGGTGGAAGCCAGTGTGCCGGCGGGGGTAATAGCTCCGGCGGTGGTTTCTGAAAGACATGGCGCGCAAGGTAAAGGGGATTGGGATACCAAGATTGGGCTTTCGGGTTCAAGGGCTTAGATAAAACCATGGCCATGATGATCAATCAACCAAATCAACAACAAAAAACAAGAACAAGAAGACGAAAACGAAGCGACGCACCCACAGAAAAAGACGCCCAAGCAAAGAGACTAGCCTTCCTCATAAAGCGATGAGGAATCCTGTACATAATTTTTTTTTTTTTTTTTTTTAAGATATAAAATTATACGGTTTAAAGAGATGTCAAAAAACATACTTAAAATGAAAAGGAGAAAATTACGGAATTGGATTTTCTAAAGTAAAAAGATTTCAATACAACAACATTACCTAGATAAATTATCTATAAAATTGGTGAAAAAATAAATTAAGAGCATCCACACCGAAATTTTTAAATTTTTAATCAAATTAAAGTTATTTTATTATTTTAACTAGTCACTTTTTAAATCATCTTCAAGAGAATAGCTAAAAAAGACTTGTTAGACATTTTAACCAATGTAGTTCTAATTTTGGACTCCAATAGACTGGTTATTGGGCTAACTACTTTACCATCCGACCTTTTTGCTAGTTACAATTAAAGAGCCACATAGGCTCTCCAAACAAATATGTATGTATATATTTTGAATTTTTGTATATTTATGTCTTAGATTTGGGATTGTATATATTTTATATTTGTATATGTGTATGTAGTAATTTTATATGTTCTTTCAATTCTGTTTGATGAATTATGAAATAACTTATTTTGTATTTTGTATTTTTTTTCTCTTCATTCTACAGATTTTGTATGCTTACATGGGCAAATTTATTATTACTACAAATTTACATTAGTAAAATATCAACAATTAGTATTTTTTGTTTTAAAAATTAATTAAGTTAGTTTGAATGATTAGCTAAAATAAAGAGTGTGGATGGATAACACAATAGCTAAAGTAATTAGGTAAAATAAATAGTGTACTTTTTCCGTACTTTGGCTAGTGAAAAGTAGAGAGTGTGGTTGGTAGCACCTGCTGCATCAAACTCTTTATTCTAATTTATTCTAATTAAATATTATTTTCTTATTGTGTTTGTTAGTATTTCTTTTTTTATTAAATTAATAAGTTACCAGCCAAACAATTCTTTAAAAAAAAAAAAAAAAAATTTGCCCTTGACCGGTTGACAGGTCGGACGTCCGGGCAGACATCCGGTATCACACAAGTAACGATGAACAGTGTCTCGCTTGTTGTAACGAGTTACTGTAGTCATCGTAAATTTTGACGAGCTACAAGTGAGTTTGATGGAGTTGATTTTTTGAAGTTTTTAACTAAAAGATGATTTTGAAGAGCTTGACGAAGATACTCTAATAGACTATATTTATTTTCAATGTAACTTACAATCTATTAAATTTAAATTGACTTATGTTAATTTGTGTCATTATAATATATATTAAGAAATTAAAAATATTAGGAGTATAAAATTTTACATTAAAAAATAATTTAATAAAAATATATAATTTTTTAAAACATATTAGGTAAATTACACTCACCTCCCCTAAGATTTTTGACAAATGCAGGGATCTCCTCTGTGGTTTGAATAATTACATAAATTTCCCTTACTTTAACTAACATTATCAAGATTCCCTCATTTTGTAACTTCTGTTAGCACATGTAACAGAACCTGCTAATATCATCAAAGATAATCCCAATGATGCCCTCAGGGTTCTTGAACTTGGCTATATATACCCAAGGCAATTGATTCATCTTCAGAACCAAGCACAACACAGAGCTCCACAACCAAGCACAACACAGGTATGTTACCACCATTCACATTCACATTAAGTATTTATAAAATTTAAAAAAAAAAAAACAAAAAAAAAATTGACATTAAGTACAACCAACCATTCCCATAAATAAAATAAAATAAAAAATCAAGTCCAACACATGTATTTTGAAATAAATAAAGCATAGTCACAAATCAAGTCTACAGTCCAACACAAGTCACAAATAAAGCACAGACAAGCATAATAATGCAATATATATGTTCTGAAAATACATTATAACTCTCACATTTCATAAAATGTAGGATCATATGGATATGTCATCATCAAGTAATGGAAAAGGGGTGATCAAGTATAGGAGTAAGATCTACTATTGTGAGAGCAAAGCTGCAATTAAAGTCACTAAATCAGAGAAAAATATATGCAAATTGTATTATTTTTGCCCACATAAGAAATGCTCTTTTTGGGACTGGTGCAAACCAGTAAACTCATCTGTTGAAGGACAAATGATGATGGAAGACACTGAAACTACTATTAATAGACACACTCTACCCTATGAAGAAGATACTACTACTATGAATTTAATTGACCAAATAGGGGCTATGCAGACAAGGATGCAAGTACTTGAAGCAAACATGGGATTTATGAAGATAGTAATGATTATAAATGTTGTATTATGTTTGATTTCCTTGATGGCTGCTGTGAAAATGTAATAGGAATTGCTAAGACTTTAAAGCTTTTGTAATGTTTTGTAAGAATGTTTTGTAATAGACCTTATGTGATCATCAATATATAAGTATCATGCAGTTATTTGACTATTACACTATTCCATTACATTCCCAAAATATAAATGTAAACACTTAGTAAATATACTTCATACCTAGTACAAAAAAACAAAAGTTAGTACATCATCATCCTGCTATGTTGCTATGCTTGCTTTTTGATGTCCACTACAAAAATACAAAAAGTAGAACATATGCTCTGTTGCTATGCTTACTATTTCATGTCCACTACAAAAATACAAAAAAGTGGAACATGATCTTTACTAACTGTGTACTAAAGCAATATGTATTATATACCTTAAAGTTATGATAAGTACTTGTACCAAAAACATCATCATCTTAGCTAATTCATCTGCAAGAAACAATGAAACAAACAAAAAGAACTACTGTTGGATTCATGCAATGTAAAAAAAAAAATAAATAAATAACCATATATGTGCATGCTAAAGTAATGTAATAGAAAGACCAAACAAATAAGAAAAACTTATATGTACATGCTTGGCATTGGCCTTGCCCCTACCTTTTCTAGTTGAACTTCATCTCCCACTTGTTGAAGTGTTTCCTCTATTTGATTGTCCTCTCACAGATGAAGTGCCTCTCCTAGTTGATTTTTCCTTCCCAGTTGAAGTGCCCCTCCCAAAAGAAGTGCCTCTTCCAATTAAACTGCCCCTTCCAATTGAATTGCATCTGACAGAACCTCTGTCCCTATCAACAATTGTGCCATAAACCCTAGGGATAGTTGTTTCATTGCCCCTACCACCACTTGTGCCACTGCCACTAGCTCCACCCCTTATTGGACCTCTTTGGCAGGTTCACTTATTGTTGGAAAATGGCTTTGATGTTTTGGAAAAAAAACAAAACAAAACCTTATTTTTTTGCTAAACTTTAAACATTAATTAAGATGGGATCCAAGCATTATTTTTTACATTACTAATTGGATTCATGTTTAATGTCACGTAGTGAATAAAATTGTATATTTGGTTGCTCAAAACCATTTACGGATGAATGAGAATTCAACAGGTGTTTTCAGGTTCGTGGAAATGACTTTAGGTGGGTTTTTTACACATTTGTGAAATGTGCTTGTCCTACATTGGAAAGGCTTATGGATTTGTATGGGTTTATATACTCTAGCTTGGGAGACTTAGGATGGGCCCCAAGGGGTGCCTAAGTTTGTGGAAATGTGAGGTTATGGGTAAAGTGGGCTAGACCTAGTGGACCTAAAACAAAAACCACACACGCGTGCTGCCGTCCACCCGGTCAGGCGAGCAGGCTAGGTTGGGCCTGGGCTTGGGCTTGGGCCTGGGTGCGTGGTATGAGGTTAGGTTGGGCCTGGGTGCTAGGTTGGGCCTGGGCTTGGGCTTGGGCCTGGGTGCGTGGTATGAGGTTAGGTTGGGCTTGTCCGACCTAATACTTTTCTTTTGGGGCTAAAAACATTTGAATCTTTTTATTTATTTTTAATTTTGGATTCAAAATTCAAAATAAATTGGTCTAATTTTTTTTTTCCTTCACCCAAACAGATCCCTAATGGATTCATACCCACCCGAACAGGTTCAAAGGGTTCAAATTAGGTTCATACCTGTTGAATTCAAACTGAATCTGTCCAAACAGTATTGAATCTGTCCGAACAATTTCCATCTGTTTGGCACCTGTTCGGTATAAACCACCATTCCTCCTATAAATAGTCGGCCATCCAATATTCATTTCCATCGAAAATTTTCCAAAACTCTTCCCTTTCTTCTTATGTTCGTCCTCTTGTTGCTCCTACATCTGTTTACATTTAGTCTCTAGGAAAAGAAAAAGAAAGAGTTACAGCATAGTTTGGTTCGCAAGACTTGATTTTGTAGTGCTGCAAATCAAGTAGTAGTTGTTGCATCCTAGGAAGTAGATGCCGTTAAAACTCGAAGCACTGGAGCGAAGGCAAAATCTATTTTAAGGAGTTTGTGTCCAACACAAGCCTCGACATTTAAAGTTTCTGTAAGCAATTAATTCAGAATTTAATTTATATAATTATTTTTTGAGTTATATAATTTTGTTATTTTTTTTAATTTTACATTTAATTTACACACACACACTGTAGGAATAACAATCTTAAAGTAGATTTCGTTTTTATTTATTTCTGTGTTGGACAAACAAATATTTTGTTTCGGGAAATTAAATATTAGTCATATACTGTTTAATTTCTTAAATAGTAATAATATAATGTTTAATAATTTCTTTGATAGTATAGTAGTCATATATTGTTTATCATTGAAATTTTGTTACAAAATATTATTTTGTATATTTTGTGTGTAAATTCTTTTCCGTATAAATTTGTGATTTGTGTTTTAATTATTTCGTCAAAAATATGACAACTGAAATAAACAGTACTGAGACTGTTATTACTCCGACCCCTACACTTGTTGTGCTAGTGATGACTCCGGTAGTACCAGTAAATCATGGGAAGATGTCAGAAAAATTCAATGGAAATGATTTTAAAAGATGGCCACAAAAAATGATGTTTTATCTTACGACATTGAATTTGGCTCACTTCACTCATGAAAAAACTCTGGCACTAAACGAGGAAGAAACTAATCGGTAAATGGTTGCCGCAGTTGATGCATGGAAACGTGGTGATTTTCTGTGTCAGAATTATATCTTTAATGGGTTGAACAATTTACTGTACAATGTGTATAGTGTTAAAAGCATTGCTAAAGAACTGTGGGAATCTCTAGATCATGAATATAAGACAGAGGATGCTAATACAAATAAATTTGTTGTCAGTCATTTTCTAGATTTTAAAATGATTGATTCCAAGACAGTTCTTAGCCAGGTTCAAGATCTCCAATTAATTCTCCATGACATACATGCAGAAGGGATAGTTCTCAGTAAATCTTTCTAAGCAGCGGCAATCATTGAAAAATTGCCACCATCCTAGAAAGAATTCAAGAATTATCTAAAACATAAGCACAATGAGATGAAATTGGAGGAACTGATAGTGCGACTTAGAATTGAGGAGGACAACCGTGGTTTCAACAAAAAGTCAGAAAACCATATCATGCAAGCTAAAGCAAATGTTGTGGAACATGGACAAGTGTCAAAGTTCAACAATAAGAAGTGAAAGCATGATGGCAATGGCCCCAAACAAGGATCCACAAGTAAGATCAACAACGGGTTCAACAAGAAGTTCAAAGGCAAATGTTTTGTGTGTGGCAAAGATGGGCATCGCACTAAGGATTGTTACGTTCGCAAGAATAGAGGGAGTTCGAGCAAAAAGCCAGCACAAGCCAACATAGCCGAGGCTTTTTCTCTTTCCGATGAAGTGGCAAACATCAATCTTGCTGTAATAGTCTCTGAAGCAAATTTGGTGGGCAATCCCAAGGAATGGTGGGTGGGTGGATAATGGAGCAACCTGCCATATCTGTACAGATAAGAAGATGTTCACAACCTACAAAATGGTGAAAGGTGGGGAACACTTTTTTACAGGAAACTCCTCTACTTCAACTGTAGAAGGACAAGGAAAGATCGTGCTTAAAATAACCTCGGGGAAAGAACTTACGCTTAACAATGTACTCCATATGTTAGAGATTCAGAAAAACTTAATTTCTGGATCATTGTTGATCAAGAATGGGTTTAAATTAGTCTTTAAATCTCACAATGTTGTACTTTCCAAGAGTAGAATGTATGTGGGGCGAGGTTATATGAGTAATGGGCTTTTTAAGCTCAATGTACTAACTGTTGTACCAAAATTTGGCTATTAATAATAAGAATACATCTTCTGCTTATATTGTTGAGTCTTTTTTTTTTTTTTATGGCATGGTAGATTAGGACATGTTAATTTTAATTCTTTGCGTAGACTTGTTTCTTTAAAATATTTGTCAAACTTAGAGTTTGATCCTAATCATAAATGTGAGATTTGTGTTGAGGCAAAACTCACTAAGGCATCATTTAATAAAGTAGAAAGAAGTTCTAAACCTCTAAGTTTAATTCACACATATATTTGTGATTTAAAATTTATTCAAACTAAAGGAGGTAAGAAGTACTTTATTTCTTTTATTGATGATTGCACTCGATATTGCTATGTTTACTTATTGAGAAGTAAAGATGAAGCCTTAGAAACTTTTAAGCAATATAAACTTGAGGTTGAAAATCAACTTGGCAAAACTATTAAGATAGTGAGGAGTGATAGAGGTGGTAAGTATGATGCATCATTTGAGGAATTTTGTTATGAACATGGTATTATTAACCAAACCATTGCACCCTATTCTCCTCATTCAAATGGAGTTGCTAAGAGAAATAATCGAACTCTTAAACATATGATAAATGCCAAGTTGATTAGTTCAGGGTTACCTCAGAACTTGTGGGAGGAAGCAATTTTGTTTGCTAATTTTATCCTTAACAGGGTACCCCATAAGAAAATTAATCAAACACCTTATGAATTATGGACAGGTCGACGACCTGCCTACAATTACCTCAAAGTGTAGGGGTGTTTGGCCAAGGTAGCAATCCCTAGTCCCAAAATGACTAAGATCGGACAAAAAATCGTTGATTGTGTGTTCATTGGTTATGCAAATAATAGTAGTGCATATAGATTTTTAGTTCATAGATCTAAAAATCCTAATATGTATGTAAACACTATTATTGAGTTAAGGAATGCATTGCTTTTTAAACTCATTTTTCCTTGCAAGGAAACTGAAGAGACAAGTTCAAATAAAAGAACTTTTGATACTACTATGGGTGGCAGTAAAGACCAAAATGATAGTGAAGCAGATGAATCTAGACGTAGCAGGAGGGCTAGGATCTCTAAATCATTTGGTGCAATTTTTCTGAAAATGAGCCTCAAAACTTCAAGGAAGCAATGTCAAGTCTTAAAGCTCCATTGTAGAGAGAGGCTGTGAATAGTGAAATTAAATCAATACTGCAAAATCGTACTTAGAAACTAGTGGATCTTCCACCAAGATGTAAATCTCTTGGATATAAGTGGATATTTAACAAAAAAATAAAAGCACATGGTTCAATTGATAAATACAAGGCTAGGCTTGTTGTTAAGGGATACAAGTACAAAGAAGGCCTTGATTATTTTAACACCAATTCACCAGTGACAAGAATAACAACTATTCGCATGCTAATTGCGATTGCAGCTTTGTATAATCTGGAGATACATCAAATGGATGTTGAAACAACCTTTTTGAATGGCGAGTTAGATGAAGAGATCTATATGGAACAACCGAAAGAGTTTCACGTTTCCGGCCAAGAGGAAAATACTTGTAAACTTATCAAATTCCTTTATGGTTTAAAACAAGTTCCGAAACAATGGCATGAAAAATTTGATCAACTATGCTTTCAGATGGTTTTAAGATAAACGAATGTGACAAATGCGTCTATGTTAAAAAGCACAGACAAAGGCTATGTCATAGTTTGTCTTTATATGGATGGCATGCTCATTATTGGAAGCAAAAATGACATGATTAAATCCACAAAGAAAATGTTAAACAAAAAATTTGACATGATAGATCTAAAAGTAGCAGATGTAATTCAAGAAATAAAAATTACTAGAACATCTGAAGGATATACTTTATCTCAGTCTCACTATGTTGAGAAGATTCTGGAAAAATTTGGAAAACATAATGTCCGTCCTGCTAAAACATCTGTTGACATTATTCTTCATTTGACAAAAAATACAGGTACAAGCATATCACAATTAGAGTACTCTCGAATAATCGGAAGCTTGATGTACTTAAGGAATTGCACTAGGCCAGATATAGCCTATGCTGTAAGCAAATTGAGTAAGTACACAAGTAATCCAAGGTCCGATCATTGGAAAACAATAATTAGAGTACTTAAGTATCTAAGACATACCCAGAATTATGGCTTACATTATACCAAATATCCAGCAGTACTCGAGAGGTATAGCGATGCAAATTGGATATCAGATACTAAAGACTCAAAATCCACTGGTGGATACGTCTTTACCCTGGGAGGTATTGCAGTCTCTTGGAAATCCTCCAAGCAGACATGCATAATAAGGTCGACAATAGAATCTAAGTTTATCGCATTAGATAAAAACAGGAGAAAAAGCATAATAGCTTCGTAATTTTTTAGAAGACATTCCAATGTGGCCTAAACTTATGCGAACTATATGCATTCACTATGATAGTGAAGCAATAATAGGACGGGCACAGAATCATATATATAATGGTAAATCTTGACACATTTGTCGGAGACATAATACCATTAGGCATTTGCTCTCACATGGAATAATTTCTATAGAATATGTAAAGTCAAGAGAGAATATTGCAGATCCATTGACTAAAGGGCTAGTCAGAGAGCAAGTGTACCATTTATCGAAGGGAATGGATTGAAGCCTATTACTTAAAAGTCACCATAATGGCAACCCAACCTAGTTAACTGGAGATCCCAAGATCTAGGTTCAAAGGGACAATCGAATTATGGATGACTTCACGTATCACTAAGAAGGTTTTCTCCTATCCATTTCTATGATAAGAAGAGTGATACCTGTAATATTAATAGGATAAGTTGTGCTTTTAATGATTCTTATAGCTTGGACATCCAAGTGGGGTATAGCAGGATACTCTTAATAAAAAGTCACCTATATGAGTGTGAACTGGGTCGGTTTTATGAGAATTGAGACGGCTAAATTCCCTAGAGCACTCATGAATTACCAGGCATTGTTTAGGGCCAAAATAAACACAACCGTAAGAACCAAACTGTGTCTATGGATACACTATGTATAGTCTATTGTCTTGGCTCACACAAATAGCTGAACAGTTCAAGGCATCGCGTCCACTGGTTAGCCAGTAAGTCCGATAGGCTTTCACTAAAGAAGGTTCAAAGCCAAAAGCTCCTTATCTCGATGTGGTGTATCTTCTTAATGTACTTTTTCTTTGTTTACATCTTATTGCATGTCCATTTATCGTGAACTCCATTCATGTAAGAGATTGTTGGAAAATGGCTTTGATGTTTTGGAGAAAAAAAAATATCTTATTTTTTGCTAACTTTGAGCATTAATTAAGGTGGGACCCAAGCGTTATTTTTAACATTACTAATTGGGTTCATGTTTAATGTCGTGTATTAAATAAAATCATGTATTTGGTTGCTCAAAACCATTTCCGGATGAATGAGAATTCAATGCATGTTTTCGGGTTCGTAAAAATGGCTTTAGGTGGGTTTCCTACACATTTGTGAAATGTGTTTGTCCCACATTATAAAGGCTTATAGATTTGTGTGGGTTTATATACTCTAGCTTGGGATACTTGGGATGGGCCCCGATGGATACCCAAGTTTGTGGAATGGTGAGGTTATAAGTAAAGTGGGCTAGACCCATTGGACCCAAAACAAAAACCACACGCGTGCGCCGCCGCTGCCATCTGTCCTGTCAGTCGGCGCGAGCTGGGCTGGTGTCACGACCCAAACCCGCCCCTATGGGTTTAGCATCGTAACCGGCCAGTAATCCTTGGATTACCAAAGGCCTCTTAACATAATAACATATAGTTAGGGGCTGCGGAAGCAAATGCACAACATACGATGTCACGCCCCAAAATTCGGACAATTAAATAAATATTCCATCATCCAAATCCTAGGGGTGAAACAAAAAACTAAACGCAAACCAAGCCATTCACCATAAATTCATAACTAACCAATACCTCAACATCAAGGTAACAATAAATAGTCCTAACCACTTAAATAAAATACGGTTACAACCATGCCAAATTATTCCAATACCAAAGTTATAAAAACAAATAATAAATACATAAACTATTATCAACCCTAAGCTCAAGAAAACAAAAGAAATTCAAATGACCAGTCCAACAACTAAAGTAATTCCACGTCACCACCGTAGCCTCAACTAATCCTGCAAAGGAAGCTCGGCTGCGCCCAAACAGAACGCACCCGAGTTGCCAAGAGACAAAACGGGTCAGTATACAGGTATACTGGTATGAGTACAAGAATTGACACCCACGTGTCCACCAGTCACAAACAAAAATACATTTAATTCTTGTTACGGGACAAGACAAGTAGTTCCAACCGCATCGAGACAAATGGGTAGTTTCTCAAGATACAGTGGCATTTAGTTTCTTTCCCGTACACAACGAAATATAAATTGATTATAAAATAGACAAAATAGAAATAAAAATATGGTGGGTCAGCCCTGCATGAAAAGTTAGTAAGACCCACCATCCTGCAAAATAAAGTTAGTATAATTTAACCATAAGCAATTTGCTAAAGGAATATAAAAATGCACCGTTTCATGCTTAAATAATTCGAGTTGACCAAAACTCAAAGGACGAAAGTTGTACATAATTAAATTTCCTAAAAACAACCTCTAAACTCTACATTGCCAAAATAAATCAAAACTACAATAATCAAGATCATCCGATTATAAGTTCTAATCGATCTTTTTAATAACAACTTAAAAAGTTGTCTAGAATCACGTATACACGCCTCTGCTCCAATTTCATAATTTACTGAGGTCATTTACTATTTTTCAGGATATACAAAACAACACAATTCACACTATACCAATAACCTCGTAATTAAATTCTTTGTACCTTAACTCCACCACTTCGGCCCTCCACTTCCGGCCTACACATATATCCCATGTGCCTCCCGTATACCTAACACTGCTCCGAAGCCAAACTTGCACAGGGATATCGTCCCGAGTTTGACTCACACTCCCCGGATGGTTAGCATATACGTACGCGCGTAAATCAAAGCACTCGTCTACTCATGAGAACGAGGCAACAATATATATACACAATATCTCACTCATGAGAATAAACATAACAATGCCGAGCTTAAGGCATTCAAATAAATCTCATAATCCTCACTTTTTTATACACTCTTCCTCACCATCACTCAAATAAAACAACAATCCATGGAGTCATTGTGGAGTATAAGGAATTTATCTATGGGTTCCTAATTAATTTTAATTTCATGTAACCATGAGTGTGATTACAACCATAAAATAAATCCATATGAAAACCTTAAACATGGCATACACAACTAATCAAAATAATTAAAATCAATCAATCATCTTTATATAAATACAAAATCAAACTAACTTCAAATAAATAAAAATAAATAAGTAAAAACAACGAATTACACATAAATCAAGAGAAGTGGGTTTTGTACTCACAATATTTTATAGAAGATCAAAGAATATTTGGAAAACTAATAGAGCCACCAAAACAAAACCCTAATCTTTCCTTTTCTTCCCTCTCCTCTTTCTTCCTTGCCACCGTCCCTCTCTTTGTCTTCTTTGATTTCTCTCTCCCTCTCTCTCTCTCGTTTTTGTTTTCTTTCTTCTCTTTTCTTTTTCTCTCTTCAACCTAGTTGAATACTTCTATGTTACTATATATATAAGATTAAATATATATACATTAAATTTATTAATTACAACATTAAATTCATTAAATATCCCATTAACTCTCATATAACCACCCAATTAATAATTACAACATTCAATTCATTAAATATCACATTAAATTTCATGTAACCACCCAATTAATAAAGCCAAAAATAAAATAAGATAACAATAACCATAATAATAATAAAATAATGACTTAAGGAAATTAGGGTCGCTACATACGAAGTCCATTGAGCTGTGAAAACATACATGGAACTGAAAATCTTAAACTTTATATACATACGAGTGACATCATAGGTACAGTATTTACACGTCACTTTCAAGTACATACAATAGGCGAACTTGTTCATAAAAGAAAAGAAACAGTCTTATACATTCACATTAACACAGCCACAATACATGACTTGATATGGAACCTCCTCGTGAGGCACAAAGAGATGGCTGACCAACACAAAATACCCCAGGCATCATCTTAAACCTAATCACGAGCCTGCTCACCTACATACATAATAAATAACTAGTGAGCGGAGGCCTAGTGAATAATAACAAGGTAAATGGGTAAATGAATGATGTCCCATAACTATAGCTGAAACTGAAATTCACATACGTATTCTCATTTTGAGCATATATAGAATTCAGAGTTCATGCTTAGTCTTACTTAGTACATCCATCAGCGCTGACAGAACACACACAAAATGTCTTAAATCATACTTGTCAGTTCTATATAAGAACCTCCGGCTGGGTAAAAATAACTTGTCAGTCCCATAAAGGAACCTCCGGACTGGGAACTTGTAAACTTGTTAGTTCCACTTAGGAACCTCCAGCCAAATATAGATAGCTTGTCAGTCCCATAAGAAACCTCCGGTACCGGGAACTTGCATATACTTGAATCATGATATTACTTGAATCATAGCATAATGTCATAAGTGCTTGTTAGACTTGGACAATCATTCATTGCATAAAACATGACATTTCATAGAACAGTTCTTAATCCGTGAGCAGAAAATAACTTACTTGAACATAACTTTACTAAGTTATTACTCACAGATAACTGGTAGCTCCAAATTGGCAGCAAAATAGGCAATTCACATATCCTGAGGCGCGTGACCTACATAACATAGCAGATTCATACATTGAATACACATACTCGGATATTTCATTTGTTCTTAGTGTGTTTCTAGCCTTTAACCTCATTATGGAATCTTAATCATGGCCTAGGAATGCCTAGGATGGAATGAAAATGCAAAAATGCACTTGAAAACATTTTTCAAAACTTGCTGAAAATAGGGTCCACGCTTGAGCGTGGATTTCCTCGCTCGAGCGTTCATGCAGAATGTGAGGGTTCGCTCGAGCGGACTGTAATCTTTGAAAAAGTATTGGTTGCTTGTTTTTCACGCTCGACGGACGCTCGATCTCCGCTCGAGCGTAAAACTCAAATCCTCGCTCGAGCGTGCCTCTTGTCGCTCGAGCGTACTGCAAAACACATGAACTTCTGGGTACATGCTTTTCACGCTCGAGTGTACCTCAGGTCATTCGAGCGGAAGTGCACACACTTAGAGTGCTCACTCGAGCGCGAACTCCTACGCTCGAGAGTGAATTCAAATTCTAGAATTTCCATATTTGATCTCCAAGCTTCAAACTCAAGCTAAACACTTCAAAACTCACCCCTCTTGGGCCAAAATTCTGGGAAACATTAAGGAATTCATAAAACATCAAGATTTAAAGATTATTTCATGAAATCAAGGCCCAAAAAGATGGCAATTGGTCACAAATCCAACTTAAGCTTCATGAATGCTCTAAAACATGACATGCATGCATTTCCTTGAACTCAGTCATCCCCAAAACATGATCAATTTAGACAAATTGGTAGAAAACATGATGAGTTCTCAATGTATGATTGAAATGAACACATGCATGAAAGAATTCTTTGAAATCATGCTCAATTTATGAAGAAATGGACATGCATGCATGGTACAACTTAATTTTCCTTAATCCTAGCTCAATTCTTGCATCAATGAACATAATTCTCTTGAATTCTTATAGGAGTGAATCGAATGAAAGTTTAAGGGATGTAAGACCTACCTAAAGTTCTCAATTCTTGAACTCTTGGTGAATCCTAACTCAAATCTCTATTTGTCCCTTATTTGCCTAGCAATTGTTTCTTTTCTTTCTTCAGATCAACTCTCACTCTCTAATTCTCTCCCTCTCTCTTTTACGTTTTTACCTCTTGGAGGCTCAAAGATGATATGAAAGCCAAGGGCTCAAAATGAGATGTATAAGCCTTATGTAGGCTTAAGTAGAAGTGTAATTAAACAAGGCCAAATAAATGGGCACTAAATTAATCTAATTTAATCGTTCCAAATCGAATTTCAATTAAACCTACTATAGAATTCTAAAAATCCCAATTAACACATAAATCAAGTCAATTTCTGAATCGGATGCCGATAAGGTCTTCAATTCGCAAACCGAAAGAAAAAACATGAATAGATCTTTCTACGTTAAACATATATAAACACTATAATACAACGCACACATGCAATTTACTTTAGAATTTCACCTTAATTACTAATTAGGCATAATTAATCACGGATTAACGTTAATCAGGGATCGGGGTTGTTATAGCTAAGCTGAGCTTGGGCCTGGGCCTGGGCCTGGGCCTGGGCCTGGGCTTGGGCTTGGGTGCCGGTGCGTGGTGTGAGATTGGGTTTGGATTGTCCTGCCCAATACTTATCTTTTTGGGCAAAAAACATTTGAATCTTTTTATTTATTTTTAATTTTGGATTCAAAATTGAAAATAAATTTGTCTAGTTTTTTTTTTCCCTTCACCCAAACAGATCCCTAATGGGTTTATACCCACTCGAACAGGTTCAAAGGGTTCAAAACAGGTTCATACCTATTGAATTCAAACTGAATCTATCCAAACAGTATTGAATATGTCCGAACAGTTTCCATCTGTTTGGCACTTGTTCGGTATAACCCATCATTCCTCCTATAAATAGTCAGCCATCCAGTATTTATTTCCATCGAAAATTTTTCAAAACTCTTCCATTTCTTCTTCTGTTCGTCTTCCTGTTGCTTCTGCATCTGTTTACAGTTAGTCTGTGGGAAAAGAAAGATAAAGAGTTATAGCATAATTTGGTTCGCAAGACTTGATTTTGTAGTACTGTAAATCAAGTAGTAGTCGTTGCATTTTGGGAAGTAGACGCCGTTAAAACTCAAAGCACTGGAGCGAGGACAAAATCTACTTTAAGGAGATTGTGTCCAACACAAGCCTCGACGTTTAAAGTTTCTGTAAGCAATTAATTGGAAATTTAATTTATATAACTATTTTCTGAGTTATGTTATTTTTTTGTTGTTTTTTTTTTAATTATACATTTAATTTACACACACACATTACTGTGGGAATAACACTTATTATGTCCAAATTGCACGCACCATTTGCATCTCAAGGTACTAGATCTCTTGTTTTGACTTGTTCTAGCTGGAGGCTCATGAGCAAGCCCTCTTCCTAGTATTCCTTGGCCTTCCTGGTAATCTTTTTAGAGGTGGGGGTTGTAAAGGGTCCCCAGGTATAAATGTCCACATAATATGGTCTTAGATGGAATGTATTATCCCACCATTAGCTCTGAAGTAAGTTTGCTTAGAGTAGTATGGGTGGACAAAATCTTCTAAGGTCAATCTACTATGACAAATTATAGCCACAGCATGTTTGCATGGGATCCCAGAAATTTCCCACTCTATACATACACAAGTCATCATGCCAAGATGGACAACGTAATTCACCCTGTCATTATCCTTCACCTCATACTCATGACCTCCTGCATACTCTACTCTGCAATATATTGACCATTTCAGTGTGACCTCAAGTTGTTTCTTAATGTTCAAAGTCACATTAGACTTCCTTGTAGAGCCTTCTGATATCTCATGTGCAACTTACCTATCAACTTGCACCTTATGCTCTCCAATATGGTTAAAATAGGCTGACATCTCATATTTTCTAACCAATTGTTGAAAGACTCTGTCATATTATTTGTGATGTGATCGGTCTTTATTCTACCATCAAATGCATACTTAGACCTTCCTTCAACTAGAAATTTTTGTAACCATATGAAGTATCATTTGATATATCTTTAATGGCTTGCATAGCCTGATCATACTCCCTTTGATTATATGCTCTTGCTGCCTCCCAGAATTGCTTCCTCAATATCAATCCAGGAAATTTTGCTCTAAAATTGTTGAATAACTATAGGCAACATCTTCTATGAGTAGCTTCTTGTATGATCTCACTCATAATCTTATCAAGGCCCTATACACACAAACAGTGAAACATTAGTAAGCATTACAAGTTTCAAATTAGAGGATAATGCATTATGTAAGTGAATTAGTTGTTCAATAAGTAAGTAAATAACCTTTTGTTGATCAGACATGATGGTCTATGGCCTAGAAGGCAGTGCATCTTCTATTACTGTTCTCAAGCTTCTTCGTTGTTTCTTCACATCGATCAGTCTTCTTCAAAGATTTCGTCTCTCTCTCTCTCTCTTCTTTCTCTTAAAAAAATCAACTGTTTTTCAAAATAGAGAGTGAATTAGGGATTTAGGCTAGAAAGGGTATCATCGTCTTTTCGCCCTCAAAAGCAAAGGTAATAAGGTCATTTAATATATGCAACTAACGTCGTTTGTGCCAATTTGACAGGATAGGAGAATCTTGACAATGTCAATTAAAGTATGAGAGGTTTATGTAATTATTCAAATCACAGAAAAGGTCCCTGTATTTGTCAGAAATCTCAAGGGAGGTGAGCATAATTTACCCAAACATATTTAACACTTACTTTTGTGGTACACTTTTTTAAATCTAAGGTTACTTAGAATGATTTAAATAAGTATATTTTTTTAACTTTTTTAAAAAAGATGTGTAATGTAATAGAAAGGTATGACCTAAATAAATGGTAATATAATCTACATAAAATTAAAAAAAAAAGAAAAAGAAGCTAAAATAACACATGCCAAACAATCCTTCGCACTATGCACAGCCCTTTAGAGTAAAATTCAAAATAAAATTTCAATCAGTGTGTTTGGTTTTAATTTTTTTAAAAATGAGTTTGTTATTTTCGTGTTTTTTGTTTTTAGTGAATATTTTTAAAATTTTAAGTAATTTTTTATATTTTTTTAGATACACTTTACTTAAATGTATCTAAATAGTAAAATATTTTAAAAAAATTAATAAATACACAAAAATATAAAAAAAAATGTACTGAATTTTCATATTTTTTGTATTTTTGATATTTAGTGATCTTTTTTTAGATTTTTTCACAAATATTATGCTTTTTAAGTGTATTTATGTAAGGTGTGTCAAAAACTTAAAAACAAAATTACTTAAAATATTAAAAATTTAGTGAAAACAAAAAAATACAAAAAATAAAAAATAAATTTTAACAAAAAATGAATTTTGAAAATTAAAATCAAACCGGGTGAATGGTACATAGAGATTGTTTAATATAATTTATTTGAATTTTTTTTATAATTTTATAATATTAAAAATATGTGTGAAATCTATATATTATATAAGGAAAACGGGATTTCTAATCTACAAGTTTTGTGGGAGCTCCAATATCCTAATCCTAATTTTTTAATTTTTTGATTTAAAAAAAAAACTCAACATTTATTGATTGCTCCCAACCCACAAACCCTTTTCACTTCTCTCATAATTACTGCAGCATCCTTTTCAATTTTTCTCATACACTATGGTTACACACAAAAATAAAGAAAACAAGAATTTAATTATAGATCTCAAAAAGATATAACATCTAAATTTTAATTATGATTTAGTAATATAGTTATCTATTTTTTTAATGTATATATGTCAAAATTTTAGAAATACAAAAAAAAATTCAAAAAACACTTTTCAAAAAATATTTTTCAGAAAATTCTACTTTCTTATTTTTCGTGTTTTTTTTGTTTTTACTATTTTTTTAAATATTTTAAGCAATTTTAAAAAATTTTAGACATACCTAACTTAGATGTATCTAAAAAGTAAAAAATTTGTGAAGAAAACCTTTTAAAAATTCACTAAATACCCATAATACAAAAAAAAATACGAGAATTCAGTACATTTTTTATATTTTTATGTATTTATTAATTTTTTAAAATATTTTTTCACAAATTTTTTACTTTTTAGATACATCTGAGTAAGGTGCATCTAAAAAGTAAAAAAAAATGTTTAAAACTTAAAAAATATTCACTAAAAACAAAAAAACACGAAAACCAAAAAACTTAATTCAAAAAACTCAAACCAAAAAACTTAATTCAAAAAACTTAGATTTCAAAAAAACTATTGATTGATTTATTTATTTAATAACAAAAATATTTCATAATCTCTCCATCCTAATATCTCTCACCGATTTCAAATATATATATATATATATTAAAACTTGCTTTCCTTATTTCTTTTCCAAAAAATTAGATAATATTTTTCATGAAAGTTGTAGATATCTATCTATATCTTATATATTATATTATAACATAACAAAAAAAAAAAAAAACTAAAAATCAGATATACAAACAGATAAAATTAATAAATTTGATTTTTATTTATTCAATTAAAATATTTCTTTTGCATCTCAATATCAAATTTTAAATTTTAAAATTTTTTAAAGTTTATCGAAACAAATCTAATTTTTTATTTTAGAAAAAAAAAACTCAGCATTTCTTGACTTCTTCCAACCCACAAACCTTTTTTGCTTCTCTCATAATTACTGCAGTTCCCTTTTCAATTTCTCTCATGTTTCCATACAAAAATAAAGAAAGTAAGAATTTAGTTATGGATCTCAAAAAGATATAACATCTAAATTTGAATTATGATTTAGCAATATAATTATCTATTTTTTTAATGTATATCTATCAAAATTTTAAATCACTTAATGAGACAAATTAATCAATTGTCTAAAATTATTGCTTTTTTAATTTATAAAATAGATTAAAAAACTATTGATTGATTTATTTATTTAATAACAAACATATTTCATAATCTTTCCATCCAAATCTCTCTTACTGATTTTTTTTTTAAAAAAAATATTAAAATTTGCCTTCCTTATTTCTTTCCCAAAAAATTAGAGAATATTTTTCATAAAAGTTGTATATCTATATCTTATATTATAACATAAAAAAAAAAAAAAACTAAAAATCAGATATACAAACAGATAAAATTAATAAATTTAATTTTTATTTATTCAGTTAAAATCTTTTTTTTTTACATCTCAATATCCAATTTTAAATTTTTTTAAAGTTTATCTAAACAAATCTAATTTTAAAATATCTCTCACCATTATATTTTAATTCAATAAAACCCACATGTTTATCACAAATCTAACTCACATCATAACTTACCTAAATAATAATAATTAAAAATAAATAGAAACCATAGATAAATTAAAATTTAAAAAAATAGATCCCCACAACTCCATCTAAAATAAATTAAAAAAAAAAAAACCGAATAGAAACCACACAAAAATAAAAATAATAAGAATTTAGATATAAATCATAAAAAATATGACAATATCTAAATTTAAATTATGATTTAGTAATATAATTATCTATTTTTATGATGTGCATATATATATATCAAAAATTTAAATCACTTAATGAAACAAATTAATCAATTTTCAAATCTTATTTAAAGAATAATCTGATTAGTCATTCTAACTCCTAAATTTTGCGGGTACTGACAGAGGGGCTAACGGATTGGGTTAGGTGAGGTTTAAGTTGTTTGAAGCAATATTCTCCAACTTTATAAATTTATTTAATTTTTAATTTTATTTTTTCCTTGTGTGATTCTCTTTCTCTATTGTTGGTTTGCTTTTGGTTTCAGTTTTAATGAGATTTATGTGTTTGTTTACAGGTTTGCATGGTAGAGAAGAATTATTGGTGATTATGGTTGCAATCAAAATATCTATGTCCGTTCTATGCCATGAATTTTGATCGAATTTTGTTTTCTTCAGTGAAGACCATAAAATTGAAGTAAAAAAAAATGGGTATCAAATTTTTTATGTTTTTTGTCATTTTATTTTATAAAAGTTGTGAAAATTTATTGAGAATTCAAGATTTTATTATGACATTAGATTTTTGTATAACTAGGTAATTTAAAACTTTTAAATATCATTGTTCTTTATTTTTATTCTCTTTCTATCCCATTAGACCATTACTGCTATTTGTTAGTTTGTTAAATATAATTCAATTAATTGAAAATAAAAGTTAAATATAACTTTTCATATATATTATAGTTGATTTGTTACTACTATACTTGTATATAATAGCATAATATATAGGGATAATCTCTAAATATAATTTCTATTTTTTTATGTGATTAAAATAGTCCATCTTAATAGTATATAGAAGAGTTAGATGGTTTCTTTTATCTCTAAAAAAAACGAATATATATATATATATATATATTTTAACTTTTTAATTTTTTAAATTGAAATAGTCCATGTTAATAGTATATAGAAGATTTAGATAGTTTCTTTTATCTCTGAAAAACCCAATCTATTTTTTTTTTTACTTTTTAATTTTTTTAAATTGAAATATCAATAGTTTATATCCATAAAACAAAACTGATAAACACATATAAAAAAGATACACATTTTTGTCTTTTTCTTTTTTTTCCCATTTTTTAATATGTAGGATATTTACAAATAGAAAATGTTTGACGCCCCAATTTTTTTTCCATAATCCAACTTACGTTGATGTAGTCATAAGTGTCAATTTTTATACAAATATGATAAGATAATTAATTAAATTATACATTTCAACCAACTACATATTCAAACTTTGACTATTTCAATATGTTATTTCACTATAATTCCAATTAAGAAAATCTTCAACACTTAATATTTTTTTTATCAAATTATAATTTGATAAAATTTTAAAAAAATGAAACGTTGAAAATTATTATTTTTCATCAAAATTGGTGAAAAAAAAAATTGGGATAAGGATGAAAGTTCTTTTAAAAATTAATAAAAAGTTAAAGTAATTCATATCAAATCAAAAATTTTATTCAAATTTAAAATCAAATTAGATAAAATAAATTAAAAGAAAAATGATGAAAGTTTGAAAATATTTTGAAACTTTCTTATTCATAAAGACTAGAAATCCGTGTGTATATTATATTCGTGTTGTATTTTTAGTCATGAAATTGAAATCAAAAGAAATGTAATTTAAATTATTGGATTAATAATAGAAACATCATATTAATTATTATTAAATATCACTTCACTTCATTTTTAATAATAAAATTATATATTTGTTTTAATCATAACTTTCAAATTTGTATATTTTCATAACAAGAAGAGGTATATCCTCAGTTAATCTCATTTAATCAAATTTAACTTTTTTTAAATACAAATTATCAAAATTGCACTAAATATATTTATGTATACATATATATATATTTTTTAACTTTTTTTGTACTAATAATTTAAAAAGTTATAAATATAAAAGTTAACTTATAACTTTCCTATATACCGAAAGATAAAATATTAAATTACTTTAAAAATAATTATAATATATATATATATTTTTTTTAATTTATAAAGTCCCGGCATAGCACGAGTTATTACTAGTTATTTAAAAAGATAAATTACAAACACACTTTTTGAGATTTACTTAGATTATAAATTATTTTTGTGGTTGTAAAAATTATATTATGTCCCATAAGAGCATCTCCAACCCTGAACTAAAATTTTCATCAAATCTGAGTAAAAAAATGATTTTTTCCTCAATCTGATACCGAATGCTCCAACGGTTGATTTTCATCAAATTTTCATCAAATCTGTGCCAGGACAACCTGCTGGTCGACCGGTTAAGCCAAAATTTTTTTTTTTTTTGAACTGTTTGAACCTTTTAGTGGTCGACCGGTAAGGCAAAAAAAAAAATTTTTTTTTTTTGGAACTGGTTGAACCTTTTTTTGAAATTGTTTGAACCTTTTGGTGGTCGGCCGGTCGGTCAACCGGCCGGTCGGTCAACCGGTTGGTCTCCCCCAACGGTCATGCACAGTGTTTTGGTGAAATGCGAAGCCTGTCCTCATTTTGATGAATTCTCGATTTGATATCAATTTGGTGAAACCGTTGGAGTTCCAAACAGTACTTTTTTCACCAAATTTCAAATTTAATGCTAGGTTTGGTGAAGGGTTGGAGATGGTCTAAGATTTTTAATTTCATAATAAATAGGTCATTTTATTAATAAATCATCAAATTAATTAATATTTTTTAATAATATTAAAATTTTATTTTAATTAATAATTCAGATAATTTTATTATTGTATAGGTGAACAATTATAAATTTTATTTTTTTGATTAATTTTATTAAATAAAAAATTTTAATAAAAAAATATTTATAACTTTTTAAATTATAAGAAATAATTTATATTTTAAATAAATCTTAAAAGTATATTTATAATTTTTTCTATTTAAAATGTAATTTCTATTTCCAACTTTCAAAGGTGTGTAAATGAAATGAAAGGAATCGGACGGTGGAGATGGGACGGAAGGATAAAGTAGTAGGCATGCATGCTACTAAAGTAGATAGAGAGGTAGGCTTTTGGGATATGATGGTTTTTCAAAGTTTTGTATGAAAAAATCTCCAGAATGATGGAAATTGGATTGGAGGAGTCGTAAGATACGTATATCCTCTCATTTAATGCCTCTATTTCTCTCATCATGATAAAAGACAAATCCAAGGCTGCGTTTGGCGGCGGATGTGAGGGGACAATCTCTGCTCCCACAGGGAAACAACAGCTGATGTGCTACTGGATTTATAGCTAAAATTTGGTACATAAACTAAACTGTTGGGTTTAGAATTGAAAAAAAATTGTGAGCTTCAAGTCGATAGCTTTAATAGTATTAATTGATATGTGAATCTCATATTTTGATCTTAATTTATTTTATTTAATTTTTCATATTATTAGTGGTCTTTTAAAAATTTCAAATTAAAAGAATATAACATTTTAATTTAGAATTATAAGAAAAATTACAAAAAATTAAAATAATTTAAAATAATTATTAAAAATTATGAATATTCAATAATTACATGATAAATGGAGTTTAAAAAATTAATACTTGAGAACATTCACATAGTGCTCATTTGGGAAGATAGGTTTGGAATTTTTATGGTTAAAATAGTTAAAAAAAATAAAATAAGTTTTTTAATCTAATAAGATAAAATATCACATTCAGTCCATAATCATTATATTTTTTCTCTCACAAAAGTCAAAAAAATCAAAAACTCTATTCCAAACGAGATTTTTTAATCTTATGCTAAAATAACTAAAAAGTCATAAAGTCAAAAAAACTAATCAACTTTCCAAACAATTTTAAAAAAAATTAATTTTCTATTTCAGTTAGTTTTTTTTAATGTACGCGTTACATTAAACTCTTTATTTTAAAATTAAATTTTATACAATATTCATTTTGTATTATTAAAAAGCAGCCAAACTAGAGAAGTTAATTTTGTATTATTATATATATGCAGCTTCATATTCCAAAAACAAAAAAAAAACAAAAAAAAATGCCCAGTAGCAATTGTCCAACTAGACATCCAACGTGTGTATAAGATATATTCCATTGTTTAATATTCTTAAAAAAATAATAATTGTGAAGCAACTGATCGTCCGGTAAGATGTTCGGTCACTCTTAAAAATAAATAATAAAATTTTATATAACATTGTAAGGACTTTTTTTAAGTGTGTAACTTACACCTTCCACTTACACCTTTTGTGTTGCTGTCCTGTTTTATGTTTATACCTTCCACTTACACCTTTTGTGTTGGTTGCATATGGTGTGCAACCTTAAGGGGTTGCACACCATAACAGATGCATAATGTACTATAACAAAGTTAACTAAAAGCTAGTTTAGAAATAATTTGTTGAAATTGATGGAGTAAGAATTTTATGATTTATTAATTATATTGAACCAAAATCTATATTTGTTGAAGCTAATGTAAATGCTCTACATGTAGCAAAATTACACTTTTACCCCTTATATTCTTTACTTTTTTACTCTCCTCTTTTTTTCCCTCATTCCTCTACCATTTATAGTTCATATTCAAAAAACAAAAAAAAATATGCCCAGTAGCGGTTGTCCAATTGGGCATCCAAAGTGTGTACAGGATATATTCCAATTTTTCATATTCCTAAAACAAAAAATAAAATAAAAATGTGCAGCTGCTGATCATCCGGTAGGATGTTCGGTCACTCTTAAGAATAAATAATAAAATATTATATAACATGTGAACAATTTATCGCTACATGCAGCAATGTATTGTAGCAAAGTTAACTAAAAGCTAGTTCAGAAATAAGTTGTGGAGATTGATAGAGTAAGAATTTTATGATTTATTAGATATATTTAACCAAAATCTATATTTGTTAAAACTAATGTGAATGCTCTAAGTGTAGCAAAATTACACTTGTACCCCTTACAATTTTTTTTTTTACTCTCTCTTTTTTTTTTCTTTCCCCCCCCCCCTCCCCTCATTCCTCTACCATTTGTAGTTCGTATTCAAAAAACAAAAAAAAAAACATAAAATATGCCCAGTAGCGGTTGTCCAGCCGGACATCCAAAATGTGTATAGGATGTATTCCAATGTTTCATATTCCTAAAAATTTTAAAAAAACAAAAAAAAAAAAAAACCAAAAAAATATGTAGCAGCTAGTCGTCCGGTAGGATGTTCGGTCACTTTGAAGAATAAATAATAAAATGTTATATAACATGTGAACAGTTTATCACTACATGCAACAATATACTATAGCAAAGTTAACTAAAAGCTAGTTTAGAAATAATTTGTTGAGATTGATGGAGTAAGAACATTATGATTTATTAGCTATATTTAACCAAAATCTATATTTGTTGAAGCTAATGTGAATGCTCTCAATGTAGCAAAATCACACTTTTACCCCTTATACTCTATTTTTTTACTCTCCTCTTTTTTTTTTTCCCGTCATCCCTCAACCATTTGTAGTTGCTAGTCACTCTTTTGCTTACATTTCTAGCCACTATCCACTCATCTTCCACCTCTTCTAAGCCACTACTAGCTCCATCTTCCTTTAAACCTCTTAGAATAACTTTAACACCCTTCTTTGCGATGCAATTGCTGACATCCCATTCCCAACCCTCCAACATCCTCATCGCTTCTTTCACTTATCTTTCCCCGCAAACTTTTCTCATGTGAGGCCCCTAACTTTTGTAAACCCTATTAAATCCTTGGCTCTTGAGTTATTATAATAAAGCCCTTAGTTCCTCGTTTATTCGCAAATTTAACCCTAGAATCGGAGACGCATTGCGAATGAACCTGTACAAACCCTAATCGACCCCAATAGCTTAGTATTCGTTTCTACACTCTAATATTAATTATTTAACCATGAGAACCCTGACCTTTGTAATTTTATTTAGACCCTTACTTTTGAATTATTTCAATAAAGACTCTCGATTTCTTATTTTAGCTATAGAGTCGAAAACGCGCACCAATCGAAATCTTGCATACCCTAATTGAACCCGAAAACTCAAGGATCATTTCCAAAGCCCTAATAATAATTAAATTAATTCCCCAATTATGTTTTCCTCTCAAAACCCTAGGTTTTCGGTTCTCATTACGAATTGTCGTTTAATTTGAAACGAAAAAACTTTAACCGAATTAAATTCTCAAATCCTAATTTAACTAAATATTACACTTAAATGAATGTTCCAATTCCCAAATTAGTACCTTTATATATATATATATGTTATGCCCTAATTCAATCTTTGTTTGTACACAAAATCTATAAAATTTACATCAATTGTATACATAATCTTCCCAAATCCAAGCACATGCCCGGCCACCCCCCCTAGGCTATAATTATTGGCACCTTGAGAACAAAATCTCTAAGATCATAAAAAATAAATCATGACTTTGGTACCAAAAGATTTGCAATTAATAAATTGATTTATATATTTAATGTATTTGTAACTAGAATGGATTAAATTAATCCTAAGCCTAACTAGATCATAATTAAGTACATAATTAAGGTGTGGGATGCCTTCGGGGTTACTAAGCACGCCCAATAGTTCAAACTCTCAATCTCCGATCAAATATCACTAGTGCAATGTGAAACAAAAATGAGAGTTCAGATCCAACAACTTTTATAGAAAATTTATTTTTATTGCAAAACATTTGCTAGAAATGGACATGTCACGACCCAAACCCGCTCTTATAGGTTTAGCATCGTAACTGGCCAATAATCATGGGGTTACCGAAGGCCTCTTGTCAAAGATCAAATAAGAAGGGGCTAACAGAAGCACGTATACAAATTTCACATCCATAGAACTATGCAAATATACATGGGACATAAAATTTTAAACTTAATTTACAAGATTGTGACATGATTCTTGTGTCACTCTATATACAGATACACAAACGATATGTTCAGCCAGTAACAGAAGAAATACAAAAATAAGTCTTAGACGTTATTTACAAAAACTGGACCACTTCTCAAATAGGAACCTCCTCGGGAGGCACAATGGCTGGCTAACAGAACGGAACTCCAGGCAATCAACTCTGTGCCTAGCCACGCGCCTGGTCACCTACATACATAAACAATACAGTGAGATGGAACTTAGTGAATAACGACAAAGTAAAGGATTTATTAATGTTGTCCAAAACTGATTTAGAAATCAGAGTTCATATCAGAAAACAGATTCAGATTCAGATTCACATACTTATTTAGAAGTCATAAGCATTTATATGCGGTACATTCATTAGTTATTAGATCAATTGATCACCCACATGTATAGTCGGTACCGATGACCATAAAAGTTAATATCTTTTGCACAAGTAGCCATGGCATTGTATCCCCCAGGCGAGGGCCACTTGAACATAGACTACGGTATTGTTTCCCCCGAGTAAGGGCCATATGATCATAAGCCACAGTATTTTCCCCCGGGCAAGGGCTACGTGAACTAAGGATACCACAAATACATTTTAAAAGATTGGACATTCATTCATGTTTCACAAAATAGCATTTCATAAACCATATCATATCTTATTATTCTGAAATTACTTATAATCAAACATAGCTTTACAGAGTTATTACTCACAAATAGCTCCGGTAACAGAATAGTCAGAATAGATGGATCAGACAGTCTATAGCGCGTGACATACATAAACACATAGTGGATACACATTGAAACACACACTTGGAAAGCACTTAACTCATTCTAGGTGTGTTTCTAATCGTTATCCTCATTATTATGTCTTAATAAAGGCTTAGGAATGCTTAAGATGTAATGAGGATGCCAAAATATAAGTTGAAACACTTAGTCAAATTTTCAAAAACAGGGCAGTTCACTCGAGCTCAACTTTGGTCGCTCAAGCAGACCCCTTGGTCTGCAAAACTTTTGAGAGCTCTCATTTTACGCTTGAGCGAAAGGCTTGGTCGTTCGAGCCAATAAAGAAAACAAAGGGTGGCCGCTCGAGCGCAAGTTCTGTCGATCGAGCCTAGGCCCATGTCTACAAAAGTACTAGGAGCTCGCATTTTTCACTCGAGCGCAGACTCTACTGCTCGAGCGAAGAGTGCGAATTCTTGAATTTCTAAATTGCTCTCTAAGCTCCAAAACTCAAATTCAAAGCTTCAAAATGCATCCCTTGGGCCCAAAACTTGAGAAAACATGTCTAAACTTATAAAACAACATGAATTAAAGATCATTTCACAAAATCAAGGCCCAAAAGCATGCCAATTATTCAAAGTCAAACTTGAATTGTGAAAACATAACATGCATGTAATGGTATGAACTCCAACTTTCCAAAACATGATCAAATAAGGTAAAATGGCATAGAATGTGATGAATTCTCAAAACCAAACTAGAATTACCTCATACATGAAAGAATTCTTTTGAAAACAACTTCAAAATTTCATGAAATGCACATGCATGCATGAATTGGTTCTCAATTCCATTCTTTTAGCTTAATTCCCATGCTAATTCACCTATTTCACTTGATTTCATGTACTTAACAACTCAATTACATAACTGAAGCGTTGGAGTCTTACCTTTAAAGCTTAATTTGCAAGAATTCCAAGATGTTCTTCCCAAATTTCAAGTCTCTAGCTTAAGTTCAAGCTAATTCTTCAATCTTCCTCTTTTTGGTCTCAATCTCTAGATCTCCTTCTCTCTCACGTTTTAGTGTTCAAAGAAATGAAGGTGAGATGATTCTAAAGTGTACACATAAGCCTCATATAGGTCAATTAGTGAAGTTTAATTAAACTAGGCTTAAGACTAATTTATGGGCATTATTATATTCTAATAGTTTGATTATGAATCAAATTTTAATTAAACATACCATAAAATTCTAAAAATTCTAAATAACACATAAACGGAGTCAAATTCGCGTTCAGACGCCGATAAAGCTTTCAATTTGCATACCGAAACAAAAGTACAGACAAATATTCCTACCATGAATAGATATATACACATGCAATTAACTCGGAATTTTTTTCTTAATTACTGATTAAGCATTCTAAAATAAGGTTTAGTAACTAATCACAGGTCGAGGTTGTTACAGAACTACATTACCATATTTTAGAGTCGCCACCTAATTTTTTGGGAAAATTAGGAAACCTCTGACTCCTGCCAAAGGTTACTGTCCGTCATAACCAAAGTGTTTCGGCTCAAGAACTAAGGTATAAGGGGAGAAGGTCATTAATTGAGCATCCCCGCTCACCTGATCAAAAAGATCGACCTGTACGAAGTCATGATATGGTTTTTATGATCAACATATATTCATGTTCCGATTATTATTAATACTAACATTATTATTTAAGGCAATCAAATATAGACTGTGTCACTGATTTTGGTTATGCTTCGATTTCATACATTTTTTGAAAAGCCCTTTTATACAAACTCAGAAGCATAAGAATATATTACATTCCAATACAAGCAACACAACCTCCATCCATTGGCATTCATTCAGTTATTTCAATTAAGCACTTGGTCGCATGGTATAGTAATGGGTACAGTAAGTAACATATACATGCAATATGGTAAAGCAAATAATCGCTCACCTAGTATTCTAGATTGAGCCAAAGAAATGTTTTGATATATATGCATGGTCCTATATGCAATCAACTATTGCAATACATACATGACATGTATCTAGGAGTCCGGATACTAGGATGTGACATGGATATCATTTCAAGACATGGGATAGCACATGTATTCAAATTAAAAATAATAAAATCCACAGATACAGATGAACCGGACTTGAATGCGTGAAAAGTGGATACAATATACAGGCATGATAAATAAAATATGATGAAATACGGAAAGCATATAAATAAAAGGGTTACAAAAACGTAGGGTTAGGGAGATTATTTCAACAACTCGAATAAGAAAATGAGAGGAGAAAGAGATTATTATAACACTTTGAATAAATAATTAAAAATAAAGGGATTGAAGAATTATTACAATAATGAATGGATTCGGCCAAATTAATGCTAAAGCTAACAAATCAGGTTAAATAAAAAAAATAAATTAACCAGTAGCTCCAGAACCACCCAGGAGACCACTCCTTCGAAGTTGTCTGCTTTGTTCTTGGGAAATTTAGCCGGCTATGGACCATAGTGACTGGCCAAACAGAAAAGGGAAGGATCGAATCTATCTTTCGAACAGAATCTGGACTTATGCAGGGATTTCAGAATAGAAGCCATGCACACTTTCAATGGAGTGTTCATCACTTCTGCCTCTTACACTCACAAAAACCACTTTAGAAAGATGTAGATGGGCTACAACCCTCAATAATGATATAACAGATATATACAACAGATATTTTGCTAAAAAAAAAAAAAATCAAATGGATCAAAACAAAAAAATATTCAAGCCCAAGAAATGAATAGGAACCTTCATCTTCTCTTTGCGAATAAGGACAAATTAATACCCAAATCCATGATATTAAGTGAAGAGTGTAAATTAATGCAAATCATTTCTTGGTGGAAGCTTGGCTTTTAAAACAAGAAATTCATCAAAGCCATTGAAAACTTCTCATCTATTCGTAGAACAAGGATGTTTCCACCCTTTTCTATATTCGCAAATGATTGAGAAGGGAGGTTTCAATATCCTTTGACCCAAAATCTCTTTTTTTACTTCCAAAAACAACCCATAAGAAGGAAAAACACAAACCTTTCAACATTAAATCCCAAGAATTCCCCTAAGTAATCTCATGAGACAACCCTTCTACTCATTATCATTGATCATAAGTTGAAATACATAGATTAATATTCTTAAGTGAAAGGATAGGTAAATAATAAGGGTGTAACAACACAAAGAAAACTATTCTATATATTGAACTTGTGAATTGATGGCTAAATGCTACGACCAAACACATCCGCAAGGATCCAAAACATATAACAACAATGAAATTTAACTAAAGAAAGCAAGAAAAGAAAGAAAAAGCTATTAACTCAATAGATAAGTAGCTAAATCTATTCCATCCACGTCCATGAGGACTTGTTACATCTTTATAGCAGCTGCATGATGAAAATAAAGCTTGAATCAAAGAAAGAAAGGGAGAAAGATTAATTAAAGGGTAAACTACAAATAAATCCTAATAGTTGGACTTAATTCCCATTAAAGCCTATTCAAAATAAGTCCTATTACAATCGTTGCTAAAAATAATTTTTTTGTGACAATTTTTAACGTATGTCGCTAAAAATTGACAATTAATGACTTTTTTTTTTGTCACGATTTTAATAAATTGTCGCTAAAACTTACAATTAGTGACATTTTTCTGTGACGAATTTTTCAAACTGTCGTTGAAAGTTGAAAATTAGTGATCTTTTTTATGACAAGTTTTTTAAACTGTCTCTAAAACTTCTAATTAATGACATTTTTTGTGACAAAATATTCGAATTGTAGTTGAAAATTAACAATTAGTGGCACTTTTTTTTAATATTGTATGATAAAAAATGCCATTAATTATCATAGGACCCATTGGATAATAAGTCTATTTAGTAGGGCCTACACGTAAGTCCCCCATTATTAAATGTGTGAGAATATCACCTCGTAAAGAGGATAATTCTCTTGATTTACAAACTCTCTTTTTAATTCCCTCAAGTCACTTTAGATGTGTTGCTTAATGTCCAAGAGTCCTAACCTGCAACCCAGGATCAAGCTTCAATGGAGCTTTACTATTCAAAGCCAATAGGTGGTAGGTAAGAGGTGAAGGAAAGAGAGATAGGTCAAGAGGCTCTTATGAGTCTTGGGAAAAATTTTCAACCCTTTGGAATGAGCTGCCGAGCCCTATTTATAGAGCCCAAGATGTAAATATCTAAGATATTTGTAGAAAGTGTGCTAGACAAGCTGAAATTTTTGAAAATACTGTATACAAGGAACATTCAGCGGGCCATTCCCTCTGATGTTCGACCGAATGCATTTTTGACTAGCCATCATATGTTGTCCAACTAGTCAAAGAATACACCATCGGATTAACAAGGAAAGGTTAGCCTGAATTGAGAGGAGAAACAGGTATTTAAGAGGATCTCACCCCTTTCATTCATTCCCACTATATCCTTTGCTCCACTTTGTTTGGAAGAATACAACATTTTGATTTTGAAAATATGAGCCTCAGAACATTGTATTAACATCTGGAATTGCACCACTAAACTCATTTCGAAAAGAGGTTTCCATTTTGGTTGAAAAATATTTTGTCCAAAACAGGCATTTGGATGGTTTAAAGCTTGACCCTTAGGCTTCTTGTTGTAGAACTTGTAAGATTAACACATCTTGTTTTCATCATTGGGAACTCAAAAATGAGCACCCAAGTCTTAAGACTGGTTAAAAATTGGGTGTATACACTAATCATCCCTTATTCCATTACATTCAAACTAATCAAAGAATTATTCAATTCATTTGAAACCAATGGGCATTTTAGAATTTTCAAACCAAATTCTTTATAAATACACCACTCCCCTCATCATTTGCAAGCAGAAACACACCCACACACTCCTACATTCTGCTAAGAGAGAAGAAAGGAAGAAAGAAATAGAGCTTTGGTGGTGGAGGAGAGGAAAAATGGAAGAAATTGAACTTCACTGGGCATTCAAGTAAGCCACAACACAACCCTCTCTTTTATTTTCCTCTTTCAAATACATGTTCTTAGAGATTCTAAACATTATTTTCAGATGTTTTTAATGTTCTTCTTGTGTTAAAAATGAAAAGAATTGAGCCTTGTTTGTGTTTTCTCTTAATAAGCACAAAACTATCTTTTTCTACACCTATCTCACATAATTTCCAAAGGCACACCTTCAATCCAAATTTCTAAGTTTAATATATATTATTTAGCATGTTTTCATCACAATAGAAGTGAAAAATTATCTATGGTTACCCTCTTTTCTTACTTTTCCCCTTATTTCAAGCTTTGTGCTCAAAGAACCGATACTTACAACCTACTTGCAAAAATTCTAGAAAAAAGTAAAATCTTATTAAATTAGTTTTTATTTTAAAACCTTCCTTTAAATGCTATCTTTCATGGAAAAAAAAAGGTTTTATCAAATAAGAGTGAGTGGTTTGAGAGAAAATCCAATTTTTATAACAGTCGACGAATGTGGACAACACTGAACTATTTCTTAAATAAATAAGGGGTGGTTTGGGATATTTTAAATAAGTGTACTTTTTGACTTTTTATTTTTTTTAAAAATGTGTAGAAAAGTAGAGAAAGTGGTTAGAAAAGTAAAGAAGAGATGTTGATAGATGTTGATTGATATGACACAAATAATTGTACGTAGGTAAAAAAAAGTGCACTTTTTTAGTTTACTTCAAACACCTACTAAAAATTTAGGAAAGCTATACACTTCTGAAAAATGTTCTGAAAACTAAATAAAATTCTATACAAACCATAGAAAGGCCAAGTTTAGGAAAGATCTAAAAATGTCTCTTCAATTGCAATTTTTAATGTGCACCAAATCTGAAAATTTACCTTTGTTGATGAACTTATGTTCTTAATTTCATGGATGTGCTTATTATCACGTGTTCATGACTTGGTATAATATTTTCATGTGTTATGGTTATGTTCCTTACCATAGTTCTTTGATGATGCTCATGTTTATGTAAAAATTACTGTCTTGATTAGTTTGTTCTAATTTTAACTTAAGATATCTAACTCAACAGAAAACTTAGGGGTTGTTTGGGAAGTATTAGATTAGTATACCTTTTGACTTTTTACGAAAAAACGTGAAATATAGGTTGAGTTTGAAGTAATGTAGTAAAGAGGTGATGTGATTTAAATAAGATGATTGTGACCTAAATAGGATAATGTGCTAAAATTGTATGTGTTATTTTAGCACATGCCAAACAACTACATAATTGGGGTAGTAATTGGGTTTCGATCATTTGAATAATGTTATAAGAAAATGGTATATTTGGGTTGAATTGGTTGGCGAGACATGTTCCCTATTTGAAGTAAAGTCTTGCGCAAGTGTGTTTTAGAATTCTAACGTGGTACGGGAGGTATTATGACTGCTTAACAGAATTGGGAGGTATAAGGATGGCAATGAAGGTCTCACACAGGGAGAGTATCCTTGGAAGTCTATTTCTTTAGAGTAGACCGTGACATCACCACTAGGGTATGTAACGTAAGTGCGTGGGCATCATTGGTAATTATGCGATAAGTGACGCATCGATATTTGTTTAACCAAGGAGGAAGTCAGAATTGCCCGTTGCCAGTGTTAATGGTTGGGTAGGAATGATATTCCACAGGAAGTTGCCTAGAACTAACTTGATTGACCGTTATTCTTGAGAATTGAAATTTATTATAAGCTCTGCTTGATTGTTACTTCTACTATATGTTATGATCATGTCATTATTGTGTATTGGATTGGGAAAAAGGAACGGTGTGTGTGCGCATTTACTGGGCATTACTCATAGCGTTTCATGCCAGGTATTGAAGACTATGAGATCGGTCGAAGGCAAAGCTGAAGCATTTGAGGACGTATGGCTATCCTAGAAGAATTAGAAACTAGTTTTATAAATGTGTTTTGAGATTGTAAGTGTTAAATCTCCTGTTGTATTTAAGACATGATTTTGTAATTATTATATATCTAAACATATCTTTTGTATTACTTATACCTTAATTTATCATCGACTCATGCATATCTTGTATTAATACGTTGTTAAGATTTGTCAAAAAGGTAGTTTTGCTATCTAAGGTGGTTGGACTTTGAAGGGATGCTATATTAACTTCTTTAACCTTCTTGGAATCTTACTTGGTTATTAACCAAATGACTCATCAAGGACGTTTCCTACTCTTGTAACCTTAGATAAACCATGTATTTATTTGTTAATATATTCCTTGATTTTCCTGATTTTTGGGCGTCACACATCATCTCCATATCGAGATCTCACAATCTTAAATGTTGCACACCCTAATACTTGTGATAAGAGTACAACTCAATTACAACATAAACAAGAGCATAAGTCATAGAATTAGCAAGAAAGTTGTCCACCTCAACAACAACTACATGCACATGCTTCTGTAGAGAGTTGTATTCCCTCTAACTGAATTAGTTAAAGATATATATATAGGTTCTATAGGAGTTAGCAGTTTGTTAGATTGTATTCAACTAGTATAAATACAAGTGTAATATCTCATATTAAATAAGATTGGAAATATCTCATATTTGTTTCATGGTATTAGAGCTCAAACAAGTTGTGATCATTCTTCTGTTCTTAAAGCTTCTCTAATGGCGACTTCATCTTCCTCTTCTCGTCCCTTCAATCTTACACTTCTAATCTCTAATCTCAATTCTTTTATTAGTGTCAAACTTGATGCTACAAACTAAATAGTATAGAAGACTCAGCTTCAGAATATCCTTCGAGCAACCAATCTCCTATGCTATGTTGATGGTATTTTGCCATGTCCTTCTGTAACAATCAAGTATTCAAATGGAAAAAATGAAATCAATCCTGAATTTCTATACTTTGATAAAGTGATGAATTGTCAAAGAGAATATCTAAATTAGGAGGCAGGCCTGGTTTAATAGAAATATGAGAAGAGCAAGATTTACAATCTAACATGCCAGCCTTATTAAGAATCTCCTGAGCATACTTCTTCAGAGAAAGAACATAACTAGAACTAGAGACCTCAACTGAAATTCCAAGAAAGTAGGATATTGTAGACACTCCATTTTGACCGCCCCTAAGACTTGGGTGCTTCATTCCGAACACCCGATGATGAAAGTTACACTGTGCAATCTTTTAAAACTCTCAGCAAAGAAGTTCAAATTCAAGCTCTAAACCCTAGCGGGAATCCGCCAGCTGGCTTTTTTTTAAGATATTTACGACCAAAATGTCTCAAATTCTATAAATAGAGCCTCTCCCTTTAGAATTGAGGGTTAGAAAATTTTCCTAAAGGCTTTGATGGATATTGAGAGTTAAAACCATCCCCCTTGCTTCCTTGATCTTCAAACCTTCTTAAACTATACATACACAATACATACACCATTAAAGCTTGTTCTTGAAGTTTTTTGTTGAAATTTCAAACCATATTTTAGAAACTTGAGGGTGTTTAGAATCAAGTTTGTTAACTAAGAACTTACTTCTCTTTTCAAGAGTTATAATTTTGCATCTTCTTCCTTACTTCTCCTTCAATTTTCTCTCTCTTTTTCTTGTTTTATATACTATTTTGAACTGTTTTGGGAGGCTGAAATATGCGATTAAAAGCTACAAAAATTGGAGGGTTAGCCACCCCTCCTTAGGCATAATCACAATAACTTGTTCTTTACTTTCTTCCTTGTTTTCTATTAGTTTTACCACTATTTTTTGGTATTTGTGGTATGTTTAATGCTTTAGTTTATGCTTTGTAAGTCCTCAAGGATTGGGTGTGCTTAGGACGTAGCAACCTATTCATTTGAGTTGATAGTATTTCTTTTATTTTTATAGCTTTCCTTAAAGTATATTGGAACCTTGTGACCATGGAGGGTTTAGAGCTTAGCCACTCCACCACAAGTTTGATACTAGCTGTAAACTTTCTCTTTAATATCATTGTTGTTTACCTCAAAGCTAGGTGATAGCTTCCGTGTCAAAGTATTGAAAAACTCTTTTTTCGATCATTTTCAAAACATGGAAACGGGTGTCTCATCCTTATTCCATGAGCAAAAGAGGAGTTGTTAACAACTTTGACGAGTTGTGTGTTTAAGCTTTGATAGATAGCTTGCTTTTTTATTTTCTCTCTTATTCCTATTGTTGCTCATATAGAGCTCTTTTTCGAAAAGTGTTGAAAACTCTCTTCTAGTTCCACTTTGAAGCATGGAAATGGATGTTTCATCCTTATTCCATGAGTAGGAAGAAGAGTTTACAACAATTTTTGAGTTGTTGTAGTTTTCTTAGTCTTAGTCGCTTCTATAATCATCACATACTATCTTATAATGCTTGATGGTTTATAAAGCACATCCATCTCTTCCTTGAAGTAATTTCATGATAGGAAGGAGGTGAGTAAAAGAGTCTCGTTTTTTATTGTGCTTAGTAAAGCCCTTTTCCTATCGCCTCTAAGATCATCATGCAATAACCTTGCGATGATTGATGATTTGAGAAGCGAATCTACTCCTCCCTTGAGTATCTTCATGATAAAGAAGGGCAGAAAGGATAAATATCTCCTAAAAATGCTTTGTCTCCACTATTTTTACCTCAGTGCACAAAACATGTTCTTTTACCAAAAAATGGGCCACATCTATTTTTGAATAGACCTGATTAGGCTTCAAAGTAATGTAAACAGAGTGCAGTTGCTGAAACACAGAGTTGTGGCTAAGGTTAAGACAGGGCAATTTTCCCGAAAGCAAACAGAGCAGTTTCTGAGGGATGTTCTCATTCACACACATGTGGTTCATGTTCATTTTTAATATTTATTGTTATAATATTTGTAAATATAATAAATTAGACGATTATTCATTCGATGATGTAATAATTAGTTAATTAGGTCATTCGAACCCTCTTGTAAGAGGGCACATTTGTAACACTTGATGTATGTCTTCCAACCCCCATTTCTTTCTCACTTTTGTTTAAATGCTTATTATCATTGTTCATAGCATCATATTTTTGTTTCCATCATTCCCATGCCTTGCATCCATTTTAGCACGCAGTAAAGTTCGGCTCATCATACATAGTGCTCTTATCAATTCCTAAATGATTATGTGTGCTACCTCGTGCTTTGAATTGCTTCATATGTCATATTAGTAGCCGAATTTATTAGTTGCATTGTTCTATGTGTTGCATTATCCATTTTACATATTAGGATCATGTATTTTTTCTTTCTCTAATTATTTCTTTTTTCTTCGGCTTGTCGTGGATGAGTACTAGGTGAGTATTTTTGCTTTAGCATATCATTCGTGTGCATATTATCATATCTAGCATACTACCATTAGGCTACTTGCTTACTTGAAATATCTCTCCGAATGCCGGTAGATGGAGGCTATTTTACTTAAATTGGAATGGCTTTGATTATTGCACATATGAGCTCAATTTTCTTTTGAGTTGTACATATTCAAAAACTCTTTCCAAGAAAGCATAAAATCAAAGCGTTCCAAAGTAAATGACGTGTTCTATACGTGTTTGCTTCACATAGTAATGTTAGTATATTAATAATCAAAACATGAGCATATGATGTCCATAAAATTCACATCATAACTTAGTAGAGGCCGATCTTTGATCAGGTGAGTGGGGTGCTCAATTCATGATTTTCCCCTCTCATACCTAAGTTCCCGAACCAAGACAACTTTGGTTATGATGGACAAGTGGCCTTTGGCATGAGTCACAGGTTTTCTAATTTTTTCAAAAATATTAGGTGATGACTCTGAAATCTGGCAATGTAGTCCATTTTTGGCATCACTTGTGGTTAATGGATTTTCTAAGGATTTGCCAAATCTGAACTCTCATTCATTTTTTCTGTTTCGCATTATACTTGTGAAATCAAATTCAGAACCATGGGAGTCTGAACTATAGGGAATCGCATCCAAGGAGACTAAACCCCTCCAAAGAGTACGAAAAACTAGCTACAGATATATTGCCTAGTTCTTTCATGGAAAAGGCTTGATGCATTTGAGTAACAAGAGCCTGAATGTGAGTGGCATTATTACCAATGACCAAAATGTCATCAACATAAACCAGTAGAGCAATAAAAGTAGAACTTGTCCTTTGAATGAAAAGAGAAGAATCACACTTGCTATTCTTGAATCCTTGTGAGAGTAAAAAGGATGAAAAGGTGGAGTACCAAGCTCTTAGAACTTGCTTAAGGCCATACAAAGCCTTGTGAAGTTTACAAACATGACCTGGTTGAGAAGAATGTTCAAACCCTGGTGGTTGCAACATGTAGACTTCTTCTTCCAGCACACCATGAAGGAAAGTATTGGAGATGTCCAATTGTTTAATAGGCCAATTGTGATGTAAGGCAAGACATAGAAGGATTCAAATGGTAGGCAACTTAGTAACTGGACTAAATGTTTCCTGGAAATCAATTCTTTCCTGTTGGAGATAGCCTTTAATCACCAATCTAGCCTTATGTCAAGCAATAGCCCCATCAAAATTTTTCTTAACCTTGAACACCCATTACAACCTATGGCATTCTTACCAGGGATAAGAGAAACAAGGGACCAAATCTTTTGTTTGTGAGGAGCTTGAAATTCCTCCAACATAGCTTGTTTCCAGATGGATGTAAACAAAGCTTCCTTGTAAGAAGGAGGCTCAGTATCATGATAAGAGAATGACGAAGCAGCCTTAACAGCAAACAGAGCTGCTTTAGACCTAGTAACCATAAGATGACAATTTGATGCAGATGGAATAGGAGGTACTGAGACAGAAGGGACAAAAAGAGGTAATTGAATGGAAAGAGATTGAATAGGAATAAAAGGCTGAGTCAGAGGAGAAACAAGAGGTAATGAGGCAGTATTTCTAAGAGAAGAAGGTGCAGACTCTATTGGAGGAGAAGATAATGGTACTGAAGAGAAAAAGAAGATGAAACTAAAGATGAAGGAGTGGTACTAGGAACAGAAGGAGAAGACCAGAAGAAGGACTAAAGAAGAGGTAATTGAGAAGAAGAAAAAGATTGAGAAGAGGGATAAAAAGAAAAGGGAAACATTTGTTTATTGAAGATCACATATCGGAGAGGTAAATTGTACTAGTTTTGGGATCAAGACATCTATAACATTTGGCAAAAGAATGATACCCAAAAACACACACTCAATAGACTTAGGTTGCAATTTTGTAGAGATATAAGGCTTGATCCAAGAAAAACATTGACAGCCAAATACCCTGAGGACAAAAAATGTGGTGTTTGATGGAATGAAATTTCAAAAGGAGTTTTGGGAGCCAATGTAGAATAAGGCAACCTATTTATCAGATAAGTAGCATAAGCAATGGCATCAAACCAGTAGTGAAAGGGAATAAAAGAATGATATAATAAAGCAATGGCAACTTTAGTGAGATGTCTATATTTCCTTTCAGCCACACCATTTTGAAATGGTGAATAGGAATATAAATATTGATGTACAATACCCTGAGCTAAAGTAAAGGCCTTCATTTTATTATTAAAGAATTCAGTTCCACCATCTATTCTAAGAATTTTAAGTGATGTGCAGAATTATTTCTCTGCATAGGATTTGAACTCAAGAAATTTATCATACACTTCACTTTTGTAAGTCAATGAATATAACCGGGTAAATTTGCTAAAATCATCCACAAAAAGAAAATAATATTTGTAACAAGAAGTAGATTCAAACGGGCCCCAAACATCACTATGTATTAAGGAAAGAGGCTTATTAGCAGTTGAATTAGACAATTGAAAAGGCAATGTATGACTCTTTGTAACACAACAATCAACACAATTCAATGAATTGATTGAGTTAGATGACTTGAGGTCTAAATGTGACCTAAGATGCTAAAATTTCAAAGCCCTAAGATGTCCTAGCCTATTATGCCATACAATACTAGAAATAGAAGATGAATAACTAGGATGCACTTGAGTAGCAAAGCTGGTGTGAGCAGCAGATAAAGTAGGAACAACAGATATAGTGTGATCAACATGTGATGATGTGGATGGAAGAAAATTATATAAGCCATGCAGATTAGAGCCTTTGTGAAGAAGTTTCTTCGTAAGCTTGTCTTGAATCACAAATTGAGTGTCATCAAACTGATAATACAATTGTTATCTTAAGCCAATTTTTTCACAGAGACAAAATTAGAAGATATTGAATCTGTATGAAGCACATTGTTAAGTTTGAAGGTATAATGAGGAGTAGGGAGGAGACCTTTACTAGTATTTTGGATTGGAATGGAGTTTCCATCACCTATAGTAATCTGATCTGAGCCTTCATAAGGCTAATAGAAACTAAGATGACTAAGATCATTAGTCATGTGGTCTGTTGCTGTAAAATCCAAATACTAAGGACTTGGAGTTGAAAAAGAACCTAAAGAAGAAGGAACCATGGAAACTGATGAAGAAGTAACAAAAGCTCTTCGTTATTGTTGTGGATTGTGATTTTGAGATTGATATGAAGAAGAGCTAGGTTGATTTTGAGATTGAAATTGTGGATCCATGCGATGCCAACACTCCAGTGCTGAATGATTCAAACCTCCAGAAATTTGATAGATTTGATTAGAGAACCTTCATCTGCCTCGAGATGAACCAAATTGACCGTGGCCTCTACAAGATCCTGAATTTTTCCCCCCTCTTCCATCTCTAGAATAAAATAGACCTTAAGATTGACCAAAATTCTGAGCTCTTGAAGAAGTATTGAACGAATTTGCCGATAAAGGATATGGAGTTTATCCGTCAACATAACCAAGAAGGTTTGTTGCTCTGAGAATGTTAGAGAGTTGAATCTTTCAAATGATGAAATTTAATCCATCAAGCTTAACTGTCACAAATGATAAAAGATTAGAGATTAATAGAGTTAAATTCAAAGGAAGTGAAGAAGATAGAGATGGTGAAGATGCCATGGATCAATTGCTCGTTAGAGTTGTTGCTCTGATACCATATGGAAAAACTGTGATTAAATCATCTTTCATGTTATTGAAAGTATTACATTTTCTATATTTATACACAAAGATATAACAAACTATCTAACTATCTTAACAAACTTGTAACCTCCTAACTAACTACGAGCTATGGACTGATATGGATTGTAGAGCAACTGAGCTGTGTTGGAGCTGCAGCTTAGGCTGCAACCTGAGCTAATCTAGGTTGTGGTCTAATGTGGCCTGAGCTCTTGAGCTATGATCCTCAACAAACCCAAAAGGTTAGCCAAACAGTAAAAATTTGATGATAAGATTAAGATCTTGAGTTCGAATAACAGTTTGGCCGGTCATTTTCTTTAGAGTCCTGAATTAATTGAGGTGTGCACAAAATGATCTGGACAACTAAGGGGCTGTTTGGGGTGTCCTAAATAAGTGCACTTTTTGTTTTTTTGGACTAAAAAATGGAGGTTGAAAATATGGATGTTTGGGTTAACTTTTTAACTTTTTATGGAAAAATGTGTAATAAAAAATTGTAAAAATTGATTTGTAGGGAAAAATTCGATTTGGGAGTTGTGCAGCCGTAATTGTTGACTTTTGGTGAATAGTGTTAACTTTTTAACTTTTTGAGTAACTTTTTGACTTTTTAGCTTTTTGACTATATGCCAAACTTGGCCTAACTATAAAATAAATAAAATAAGTTGACATATGGAGAATTTGATAGAAATTCAAGTAATTTTACTCTTCATTATTGAGTGTGCTAAAAATTGTTGAATTCGCAATCCTAGGTTAAATTGGAGTGTTTGAACCAGATGGTAACTACATGACCACCATTTTAAGTGGTACTATTCACGAAAAGAAATTTTTGAAGATTTTTCATTTTCTAACAAGAGTGTGACAAAATTTAATTGTCATTTATTTATTTTTACTACATTTAGCAAAAATATGCGGAATTTTTACTTATTTATTTATTTTTATCATAGATACAAAAATCTTACATGAGTACTCACTTTGGACATGTTTGAAAGTTAAAAGTTTCTAATTAGAAAATAAAATTTAAAATCACTCATTTTCAAATAATTAACCTTTTAAACTTAACTTAAATTATTTATACTGAATAATAAATTATAGGAAAAATTAGTCTAAGGTTCCTCTCCCATTTTTAGTAATGGAAGAGATCCACAATATTATTTTGTGATGTTTAAAGTCTCTTAACTCCCGACACCCATATATCACAGAGAAATTTGATCCCCTCAAATCAAACTGCCTCTCCCCCTCTTCCTCTCTCTCTATGCTCTTCTCTCTCCGACAAACTCCACCTCTATTGTCGGAGTTTATCGTCGGAGTCGTCGTCTTCTCCAACTCTCTCTCTTCCATCAAGTGAAGCTCACTGATATTGGACTCGAAGCGTACCGCGACGAGAAGACAACCCAATAGTGGAAATGACAAATGATATCATCACCATCAAGGCCGATGATGGAAGTGATACTGTCACTTTCGTGTTTGAAAGCCCTAGTAAGCTTCTCTTCGTTCTTTCTCCTCCGGCTCCGTCCTCTATTGGTCCTGGAACAAGGTCTCTCTATTTCTCTCTTTCAACTCATACACATACAAACATCTATATATATAGTATGAAGTTAAATTGTTTGACAAAATACTTCTTAAAACTCCAAAACACATAACTGTGAGATTTGATTCGACAAAACTCTTTTTAGAACTGTAAAACATATAGTTGTGAGCTTTGAAACTAACCTGTTTGATAAAATGCTTCTTAGAAAAACAATCACAGATAAAAACAATCACAATTTTCTCTGATTTGTTCAAAACATAGAGAAAATTGTGATTTTTTTGGGTTTCTAAATAGCCCAATTTTCTCTGGTTTGTTCAAAACACAGAGAAAATTGTGATTGGTTTTTGGTTTCTTAGTAGCCTAATTTTCTTTGGTTTGTTCAAAGCACAAAGAAAATTGGTTTTTTTTTTTTTTGTTTCTAAGTAGGCCAATTTTCTCTGGTTTGTTCAAAACAGTCACATGTTATTGTTTTTGGTTTCTAAGTAGTCCAATTTTATCTGGTTTGTTCAAAACACAAAAAAAATTGTGATTTTTTTTTTTTTGTTTCCAAGTAGCCAAATTTTCTTTGGTTTGGAGAGAATTTCTCTGGGAAGTCCAGAGAAAACTACAGAAATTTGTAAACCGAAGAAATTTGTGCAAATTAAATAAATTTGAAGAAAAATACTCTGAATTGAAATTTCTCTAGATCAATGTGTGAGGGACTTTAGATATTATAAAAATATTAGATGTCTTTTATGTTATAAAATTTTAATACCAGGGACCCTAAAAAAACCCCCTAAATTATGTCATATAATTTGACATAAAATAAGTTATAAGCAGCATTTTCAGGTAATTTAGGCCTCTTTTGAAAAGTGACTTATAAGTCAATTTATTGATTTTTTGACTTATTTAGATCATTTTATCTCTCTATTTTTTACATATCTTTTCATAACTGGTAAGAAAGAGTAATGGCAGAGATCCCAAAAGTTCTATCAAAATTTCTACTAAATATCTCACATAAGTGTGAGATTCACATCATGTGGGTCTCATGCGAGTCTCACATTCATATAAGATATTTGATAAAAATTTTAATAAAATTTTTAGAATCTCTAATATTTTTTGGATAAGAAAATCAACTTATTTAACATTTTTTAAAATAATCCTTAAACATGAGAGAGAGAGAGAGAGAGAGAGAGAACGAGCGAGCAGTATTGTGGTGTGTTGACAATACATGAATGAGGGAAGGCTTTTTGAACATGTGAAGTATAGAATAGAGGTAAGGTCCCCGGAGACAGTGTAGGCAGCAAAAGCACGATTTACTTGCAAACATACTCTGTCCCTCCCAGATTTCACTCTATTTTTGTTTCCATTTTTATAGTTTATTTCTCCTTCGCCTTGTGCCATGCAAAAACTCAAAACTCTGAATCAAAACTCAAAACTAATAAGTGTGGTTGATTTTAATTTTTTGAATTTATTTTTTTTTTTAAATTAAGTTTTTTATTTTTTGTATTTGTAAGAGGAACTAATTTGAGTCCACTTAATTAATTAGGCCCAATAGTCCAAGGTTGATGGGTCCGAATTTATAGCAAGTCCAAGATTGGTGGGCCCGAATTTATCGCCATCAAACGGGCTAAATGGCTCTAAGCCTCGAAAGGGTTCGGATCCACGAACCTAGAGACTTAATCGGGTCCGGACTCGAAAGGGTATTAAGCAAGCCTAGAGATCCGAGGCACTCGGACTCGAAAGGGTTCGGATCCACGAACCTAGAGACTTACTCGGGCCCGGACTCAAAAGGGTATTGAGCAAGCCTAGAGATCCGAGGCACTCGGACTCGAAAGGGTTTGGATCCACGAACCTAGAGGTCCGAAGCACTTGGCTTCGAACGGATTCAGACGCAATCTAGAAGTCACTCCGTTAATGAGTCTCAGAACACTTGCGGGCTCGGAGCTTTCCGGGATCTACGCACCAAAACCATGGGCGTAATGGAGTTCGAACAAAGGACCCGATCCCGAGGACGGTGAGTGGAGATAAATTCACTCTTCGGTTAAACTAGCCTATACCCGGGTCGAGGTGGCACGATCTAGGGGGTCCCTGAGACTCGGCAATATTTGCGGCAGGGCGTTCTCTTGAACTACCCCTGACCCTTATGCGGCAGGACGTCCTCTAGGACTACCCCTGACCCTTTGGGATGATTGGGGATCATTGGTTAGGTGTGGCTAAGAAAAAGGGTTCGCCGAGGGGTTGATCTCCTCTTCGGGGTTTTTCTCATCCTCGGAGAGGTCACCTCCTCGGACAAGGTGGTTAGAGAGAATATTCCCCATGTACCTTGCACATGGGCTCCATCCTACATCATGAGGTGCCTATAAATAGCACCCACCCATAGTTTTACAAGGGATGGATTTTGGAGATTTAACTCTTGGGAAAGAACTAATTTCCCTTCTCCATTATCAACCTTGAGAGTGAAAGTAGGAGATCTATGGGAGAGTCTTGCTATTATTCTCTCTCTAGCTATTTTGCCTTCTTCTTCACCCAATCTCTTATCTCCATCATCTCCTTTACTCTTGTGTTCTTGAGTTGAGACTATTGAAGAATCTAAGCCTCCATAATCTTCTAGAGAATTTGAAGTTGTTCTTCAAGGATCTTCGAAGATTTTCGAATTTTCCAACTACTTTCTTGAACCCTTTCATACAGTATTTTTAGTGAATAGTTTTTAAATTTTAAGTAACTTTTTTATTTTTTAAATATACCTTACTTAGATATATTTAAATAGTAATATTTGTGAAAAATATTTTTAAAAATTAATAAATATATAAAAATATGAAAAATGTAATGAATTTTCTTATTGTTTTTCATATTTTTTAGTATTTACTATATTTTTTAAAGATTTTTTTACAAATATTATATTTTTTAAGTGTATTTATGTTAGGTGCATCTAAAAATTTTAAAAATTACTTAAAATATTAAAAAAATTCATTAAAAATATTAAAATATAAAAAATATATATATATATTTTTTAAAAATAAGAACCAAACAAGCTGAATCTTTCATCATCCCTGACATCCTCTTTGTCAATTTCGCAAAATCCAAATAACAAAAGCTCTACTTATATATGTACACTGAAAATCCACATATTGTTTGATATTTGGGTTGACCATTCCTCTTTTGTCTTTTAAGCCCAATGTGCAAAATAGTTCATTGTCTGTCTCTTTCGCTATAGTTTAACTAGAATGATAGTTCATGTCGTGCAAATATATAATAAAAGCTTGTAATAGTTTACTTTTTATGGTGCTGCAAAGTATATGTGATAGATTACTAAAACAAGTGAGGGAGAGAAAGAGAGTCAGGAAGAGTCTCTAACCCCAAACAAACAGTCGGCTCATTTCTTAAATGGCACATCGGGAAATGGCACATCGGCAATCTTGTGCCAGCACGTGGCATAATAATACATTTATGGTATAATTTTAGATAATTCTTTTTAAAAAAAAATATGATTTTTTTATTGATAAATCTCATTTAAAGGTGTTCTGACTTAATAAGTCTACCCAAAAAAATTATAACTTAATTAGTCTCATATATTTATACTTTTAGGGCATGTTTGTTTGGATGAACTAGATAAGGGGGATTGTAATCCATCAGACTGTAAGTCCTGGGATACATTGTTCCTGGACTATTTGGTTTGACTGGATTTGTATCCTATGTTTGTTTAGTCATAGGATTAAATGTCTAGATTGGACTATTCTATTGAATCCCATATTTGTTCGGGATATTATAGAGAAGGATAAATACTCAAAAAACTATTTTGCCCTTTTGAATTATTTACTAAATAATAGTATTAAATCTGAATTATAAATTTTATTTATTTTTTTGCTAGAACTTTTAAAAAATTAAATAAATAGAATATTAATGAAAATTACATTAATTTATTTTAATTTGTAGTTGAGATGAGGCCAATCAAATTTTTGTTTATTAAACAGAGCATAGATTTTTCTTTCTCTTAACAAAAAACAAAGCAAAAAAAGCACTACTAGAATTTTTTGCCATCTACCACAGATCCAAAGTACATAAAAGATAAATAAATAAATTAAACAGAGCACTAAACCAAGACTGGCCACAGACCTTCGAATTGAATATAATAATAATAAAAAAGAATGAAAAAAAAAAAAAACCTGAAAAAATAAATAATGAGAATGAGTTTCAAAGTCAAAGATGTAGAACTTGATGCAAATGAATGAAAATAAAAGATGCAGAATGAACTTGAGTTTCAAAATCAAAGATGTAAACTGAAAAAAACTAAAAAAAAATGAAAAGAAAAATATTAAATACCAGAGGTCAAAAATGTAATTTCATTTAATCCTATGGGATGAGTTATCCCATTGTTTTCTATCCCACCCACCCTTCACCCCTCATGGGATACAACAGTCCCACACATATGAGACTAATAGTCCGAAGGGTCTATTAGTCCGGAGCAAAACTTTTGAATCAAATAACAGACTAATAGTCCAATGTAATGCCCAATCCTTCAAAACAAACACCACCTTATTCCATGAGGTCATTTTTTTCTTGATTTATATTGTTTGTTGGACTATTATACCCTTATGTCTATTATTGATATATATTTTATAAAAAAATGATATACACATTTCTTTTTTGTTATTACCTCTATTTTGGTAATTACCATTATTCACGTTTTTCTTTTTAATCAATTTCATTCACATTTGTATTGTTTCATTGTGCTAGGGTTTTGAAACTTTCTATTTGGTAGGTGAGAGGGAGATTTTATGAGCTGGAATGGGCCATGGCAAAGGCCGGGCAAGTTGAGTGCCAAACACGTTTTGCTTGGTTAAGGCACAGGGCCATATTGGACCGAGCTACTTGGGCTTGTTTGTATAGAAACCGGGCTACTTGAAGTTGCTCAGCCGAGATGACTGCCTGCCATTCCGGATTCCATGGTTCGTTCAGCTCGGCAGGAAGGCCTACAGCTAACCGGCTAGACCTACCTCGAGCTCAGCTTGTCGGAATGCAACCAAGCTCGATCGTTCTGGGGCTCGGCGAGTAGATCACTCAGATATGCCGCGTGGCGCGGTCATAAGAAGCCGAGGTGGTTCCGCCAGTCTACCAGGTTCCGCCAAGATAGCCTGACAGTTTGGTTAGGTGGTGATTACTGGGTTTGTGCTGACAGATGGGATAGCAGCACCACGTGTCGAGAGACTAATGGGAGTAGATTTGGGGCGCAGAAGGTATATAAGCATGTCTGCGCCCCCCATGCTGGACAGATGATCATTTGGTGAGATACACTTAGACATTCAACTCTCTTGTCTCTCTTTCTATCCCTGAGTGTGTGCTAACTTGACCGTTGGAGGGGTTTTCCGGCCACACACCGCCGGGTAGCTCACCGCCGTTCTGTTCGCAGGTCGATCGGACAGACAGGGAGCTGGGAAGAAAGGAGTACGGGCTCGCCGGAATATTTGCTCCCCGTACAATTGGCGCCGTCTGTGGGAACTTGATAGACAAAACCTTGTTTTCCCAGCTCATCTGATCGCCGTCCATGGCGAACAACGACGAGATACCGTTGTCTGCCATCGACGAAGTTACCCCGGAGTTAGCTAGACGGAGAGACGGACTCCCCGCCATTCCTCATATGGCGGACCTGGAGATTTCCCCAGGAGGACATTCAAGAGACGCGCAGGATAAGCGCGGAAGAAACTTTGGTCATTCTTGGAGTCCAGACGGTCACCGGCGGCGGAGAGAATCGCACGTCAGGCGTCTAGAACACAAGCTACGGGACCAAGACGCCGTCATCCGGAGAATGGCGGCGAAGATGGAGGATCTTAAGCGGCATATCAAAGGGAAGGGTGTAGCTGGAGTGGGAGACCACAGTGAGCGCACCCAACCCCACCGTTCAGGCAGTCAGAGCCAGCGGCACACTCCGTCCCTCTCAATCACCAGAAGTTACAAGGTTGGAGATTCCGACGCGCCCGTAGAGAAGTCTAGCGTGCAAGATAGCACTTACCAACCCTCACGTCCGGCGATGACGTTAAGGTACTCCTACTTCGCTCGATCGGAGGATTTGCTGGTAGTCTTGAAGGAGCGGGCTCACCGGCGGGAGACTCAGAGGGTGCCGGCGTTCCAGCGGTTATCCTATGGGGGTCGCGCCAGTGAATAGGTCGTAATGCCTCCACTCCGCCTTGCTGTGCCTCCTCCTCCAGACACGGATTTGGCAAGACTAAGCGCCACTCCTTTCTCCCTGGAAATATAAACAACACCGCTTCCCGCGGGCTTTCACCAGCCAAAGTTCACGCTCTACGATGGAAAGACCGATCCATACATGCATGTGAGCCACTTTCGACAGGTCGTGGTCGGACATAGGCGAAATGACGCTCTTATGTGCCTTATCTTTCCGTCGAGTTTAGGTGAGTTGGGCTTGAAATGGTTCGAGAGGCTGCCGGAGGGGAGCATCGAAAGGTGGCAGCAGTTGGCAGAAGCCTTTGTGACGCGTTTCAAAACCAACACCAGAACGCCAAAGGAAGTTGACCACCTTCTTAGTGTCAAGATGGAGCCGAGCAACACACTCAAGGCATACAACTCCAGATATTGGGAAACCTTTAATGAAATCTTGGATTGCCCGGTCAACCTGGTAATCACACAATATAAGCGTGGTCTCCCGGTCGGACATAGACTGCGGGACTCGCTTACCATGCACCAGCCAACATCCATGGGCCAACTCATGCAGCGCATCAACGAGCACATCCGAGTAGAAGATAATACGGCAGCATCTACCATGAAGACAACTCCGGTAGCAATAGACAAGAGATCGGCTGGCAAGGTGCACGCGGTCGGACATGAGACTAACCGTTCAAATGATCGCGGCAAGGAATCTGACCGAGGTTCAAATCGTCGAAACCGGGGTAGGGGTCGGCGAAATGACCGAGATGAATACCCCCGCGACGACGTAGCTGATGCAAACAGAAGGTTGAAAGCTCGGACGGGCATCACCACGGTCTTTAAGATTCCAATCTATCGCATACTTAGTGAAATCCGTGACGAGGATTACATCCGATTTCCTGCTAAGTTAGGCGATGCGCAAAAAGGCTTCAATCCGCGGTATCGCTGCACATTCCACCAGGAGCGCGGACACTGGACAGAGGACTGTTTGCCTCTGAAGCAATACTTGGAGGAGCTAGTCGCAGTCGGACACTTGGACCTTTACATTGATGGGGGTGTGAAGGCCGTACATCAAGCCCCGGTTGACCCGCGTGGATCGGATGACCTGGAGGCGCCCCCACAAGGAGTTGTTAATGTCATCCACGGCATAGTGGAGCCGGCGTGTGTATGTGAGCTCCGAGGTATGATCAAGAAGGCAGAACACATGAGGGAAGTTTTGTCGGTCCAGCCCACGATCAAGAGGGGGAAGACCGAAGAGAAAGACGTGATCAGTTTCTCTACAAGGGACTTAGAGCGCATTCAGATGCCGCACAACAATGCCTTAGTGGTCACACTCCGCGTCAAGGAATTCGATGTCAAGCGCATCTTGATCGACCAAGGAAGCTCGGTCGAGATCATGTATTACGACGTGTTCAAACAGCTCAAACTCCGAGATACAAACTTGGCTCCGGCAACTTCGCCACTGGTTGGTTTCAACTCGCAACCAGAATGGCCTTTGGAAAAAATTATTCTGCCGGTCAAAGCGGGATTCGTGGTCAAGCAAGTGGAGTTCTGGGTATTGCAAGTGCCGTCTACGTATAACCTGATCCTTGGAAGGGGATGGCTTCACGCTATGCAAGCCGTAACGTCGACCTACCATCAGGTGATAAGATTTCCCTCGGTTATGGGGGCAATTGAGGAAGTTTGGGGCGATCAGGTCATGTCGAAGTAATGCTTCGTGGCAGTGAATGGGAGCCGAGCTACTAAAGGCTTCGTCCAAATGATTGAAGGACCGGAAGCCCAGGGAGTCCTTGACGACGTGGGCACCAAGGCTGAGGACAAAGCCGTTGAAGAGTTGGTGGAAGTGCGGATTGACACGGAGAGCCCGAACAAGTTCTTCTTGCTTGGATCAAGCCTTACCGCACAAGAAAGGACCGAGATGGTGGAATTTTTGATGGCAAATATTGAAGTCTTCGCATGGTCGCCTTACGACATGCCTGACATCGATCCGAGTTTTATTTTCCATCACCTAAATGTTTTCCCCGGGGCAAAGCCGGTCATTCAGAGAACGAGGAGATCGGCGCTACACCATGCCGAAGTAGTTGCAGAAGAGGTGAAGAACCTGCTTGAGGCAAGAGCTATTCAGGAAGTGCACTACCCTCGGTGGATTTCAAACACGGTCGTTGTACCTAAGAAGAATGGGAAGTGGCGAGTTTGCGTCGACTACAAGACCGTCAACCGAGCTTGCCCTAAAGACAGCTTTCCTCTGCCCCGAATAGACCAGCTTGTCGATCTAACGGCCGGAGATAACAGGCTCAGTATTTTGGATGCCTACCGCGGCTATCATCAGATTGCCATGCATGGCCCCGACCGTGAGATCACCTCTTTCACTACTTCAAGGAGACTCTTCTGCTACCGAGTCATGCCTTTTGGTTTGAATAACGCCGGGGCGACTTTCCAAAGGATGGTGACCAAGATGTTCGCTCCTCTGCTAGGTCGGACAATGGAGGCTTATATTGATGATATGGTGGTCAAAAGCCGGCATCAAGTAAACCACTTGTCTGACTTGGCCGAGATGTTCACCATTCTCAAACGACACAAGCTACACCTGAATGCGTCTAAGTGTGCCTTTGGCGTGGGATCCGAAAAATTCTTAGGCTTCCTAGTCACAAACCAAGACATCGAGGCAGACCCCACACAAATTAGAGCCATACAAGAATTAAAGCAGCCAAGCTCGGCTAAGGACGTGTAGCATCTGGCCGGAATGGCCGCCACGCTTAACCGATTCATATGCCGGTCATCAGATTGCTGCCGCCATTTCTTTCAAGCTTTGAAATCAAAGTTCTCATGGGATGAAGAATGTGACCGGGCTTTGGCCGAGCTCAAGGAGTATCTGTCTTCAGCACCACTGTTGGTAACACCGAAACCCAGCGAAGAACTGTACCTTTATCTGGCCGTTTCTCAGCATGCAGTTAGTGCGATGCTTGCCCGGTCGGAAGGAATCAAGCACCTCCCTATCTTCTACGTAAGCAAAACCTTGCTACCGGCAGAGTCGAGATACTTGCCGCTGGAAAAACTTGCGTTGGCATTGATAATGGCCTCCAGGAAGTTGGCACACTATTTCCATGCTCATACAATCATTGTTTTGACCGAGTTCGCCCTCAAAGCTTTGTTCGAGCGGGCGGACTTCTCCGGTCAAATTCTCAAGTGGGCGGTCGAATTGGGACAATTTGACGTCAAGTTCCAGCCACGCACTGCCATAAAGGCCCAGACATTGGCCGATTTTGTTGTTGAATTCTCATCCGGGATTCATCCCGTCTGCCCAGTGGATCTTGCGGCGGCAGCTGAGGAGGTGAGTGCAGATTTAACCAAAGTAACACAGCAAAGCGATGTTGGTGACGCGGGACTTGCGCGCCCAGCCGAAGAACCTTCAGCTAGTACGACGCTATAACCCAGCGATGCGACGATGGAGTTGGGTATTATCGACCAACCTGCTCTGTCCGGTGCCGCATCACCAGGAGGGGAGGAAGTGAAACCAATCAGCATTGAACCTGACGCCGCACAGCTGAGCGACCATGCGTCCATCCACCTGCAAGCATCCCAGGACCCCTCAGAATGTTGGAAGCTCTTTGTGGGCGAAATGTGGAAACTTTTCGTGGATGGGGCTTCTAACCGCCACGGTACCGGGTTAGGCATAGTTCTGATTTCGCCAGACGGACTGACCATCGAACACTCTATCACCCTTGGATTCCCTGCATCAAACAATGAGGCTAAGTACGAGGCCCTTTTGGCCGGGCTCAAGAGCAAGCTTCAGATGGACGCATCCGAGCTAATGGTTTATAGTGATTCCCAACTTGTGGTTAACCAAGTTTCTGGGGTTTACAAAGCTAAAAACGACAGAATGGCGAAGTACCAAGCTCTGGTAAGAGACCACATCAAGCGATTTCAGGCAATAAGGGTCCAACAAATTGGCCATGAAAAAAACGGCCGAGTAGATTAATTAACCGGCCTTGCTTCCATAGTCGATAGCACATCTCCCAGCCCTCTCCTGATTGAATTCCTTCCGAGGCCCAGCATTGAGGAAGCCGAGCAGACAGAAGTACTCTGCACCGAGCTAGGTCCTTCCTAGATGGACCCAATTATCCTCTTCCTCAAAGATTGGACCCTTCCAACCAACAAAAAAAAAGCACATAAAGTCTGGGTGAAGTCAGAGCGGTTTTGGCTCTCTCCATCTGGCGCTTTATACAAGAAGTCTTTCACCGGTCCCTATCTCAAATGTGTCCATCCAAACAACGTGGAGACTTTCCTGTACGAAATTCACGAGGGTATATGCGGCAGTCACATAGGGGGCAGATCTTTGGCCTACCGAGCTATCTCGCAAGGATATTGGTGGCCGTGTATGAAGGCAGACGCTCAGAAATATGTTCGCAAATGTGAGAAGTGCCAGAAGTTTGCCCACCAAATTCACCAACCGGCCAAAGAACTTCTTCCCCTCACTAGCCCTTGGCCCTTTGCGATGTGGGGGCTGGATATAGTGGGACCACTCCCAACGGCACCAGGCAACCGGAAGTTCTTTATCGCCGCTACAGACTACTTCACCAAATAGGTTGAAGCTGAGCCTTTGGCAACGATCAAGGAGAAGGATATAAAACGGTTTGTCTGGCAGAAAGTGGTAACATGGTTTGGCGTCCCCAAGATTCTGATCTCTGATAACGGCACCCAATTTGACGGCCGCTTATTTAGAGGATTTTGTGAAGACTTGAAGATTAAATTTTACAACTCTACCCCGGCCTACCAGCAGTCTAACGGCCAAGCCGAAGCATCAAACAAGACCATTCTCGATGGGTTGAAGAAAAGACTTGAGAAAGCCAAAGGCAAATGGGCCGAGGAACTCCCAAGTGTCCTTTGGGCATACTGAACGACCCCATGGCGATCTACCGGGGAAACTTCTTTTGCCTTGTCATGTGGCATGGAGGCGGTCATCCCGTTGGAAGTTGGTATGCCTACCCTCCGCAGTGAAAGTTTTGAGCCCGCGCTGAACTCTGAAGCGATCGCCCTAGAATTGGACCTAGTGGAAGAACGCTGGGAAAAGGCTCTCACCCATGTAGCCGCCTACCAACAAGAGCTTTCAAGAAAATACAACAAGACGATGCACCCCAGACCGTTCAAAGTAGGCGATTGGGTTTTAAGGAAGGTCATGGGCAACACCCTGATGCCAGGTGAAGGCAAACTAGGGGCAAACTGGGAAGAACCTTACAAGATAACCGGTCTGGCGGGCAAGGGGGGCATACCATTTGGAGGATTTAGAGGGCAGAGGAATACCCTGGCCATGGAATGCGGCCAACCTCAAACTGTACTATTTTTAGTTTTTCATAGTTTGTGTTCTTTTTTTGCAAAGGAATTTTTTGCCTCACACTTTAGAATGTAATATTCTTTTTGTCAATATATAGAAGTGTCTTGTCTTTGCTTTAGCATTCTGCGTGTTTTCGTTGCTTATTGTAAGATTCCAACCGAGATGTTTTACTCCGGTTGACTAAGTTGATGATTTGTTCAACTTTGAGATTTAAACCGAGATGTTTACTCCGGTCAAACAAGTTGGTGATTTGTTCAACTTTGAGATTTAAACCGAGATGTTTACTCTGGTCAAACAAGTTGGTGATTTGTTCAACTTTGAGATTTAAACCGAAATGTTTACTCTGGTCAAACAAGTTGATAATTTGCTCAACTTTGTTATTTAAACCGAGATGTTTACTCCGGTCAAACAAGTTGGTGATTTGTTCAATTTTGAGATTTAAACCGAGATGTTTACTCCAGTCAAACAAGTTGGTGATTTGTTTAACTTTGAGATTTAAACCGAGATGTTTACTCCGGTCAAACAAGTTGGTGATTTGTTCAACTTTGAGATTTAAACCAAGATGTTTACTTCGGTCAAACAAGTTGATAATTTGCTCAACTTTGTTATTTGAACTGAGATGTTTATTCCGGTCAAACAAGTTGATGATGTGTTCAACTTTGTTATATCAACCGAGACGTTAGATTCCGGTTAATTAAGTGGGTGATTTGTTCAAAGAAGAGTTGCTGATCCGCTCAGCCGAGGTGGTTTACCCGGTTGAAGTTGTTCGGCTTGAAGACAGTGCAAACACTTAAAGAAATTAGAACTTTCATTGATGTGAAAACCAATTACAAAAGATGGGGCAGTAGCCCGGTTACATTTGTAAACGAAAAGAAGACAAAGAAAACTAGACTAAGGGGGAAAGGTTTGTGAATTCATCCTCGGTTGCGGTCGCTTCTAGGTCGACCGTGGTTTTGGTCTCCTGGACATCGGTCTGCTCCTGGCCAGGCTGCTTTGGGCGGTTGTCACCCTCGGCATTTTCCTCGGCATCCTCTGCCTCTTCTTCCTCGGCCTCAGCCTGCAACGCGCTGAAGACGTCGTTGGCATATGGCACAAGGTACGTTAGCAGGAAAGCAACTGGGAGAGAGGCGAACACGTCGGTCCCAGGTCCTTGGCCGAGCTGTTCACAAGCAGCCTTCCATCCCGCCTTGAAGAAGATGTCTTGGGTGGCATGGACTTGCTTGGTGTAGCTCTCCTCAGCTTCCTTGAAACCGGCGTTGTTGGCGTCCTCCAGCTCCTTCTTATTTGATTCTTTCAAAGTCTCCAGCTCGGCTCGGAGCACATCCCTTTCTTTCTCGGCGGTTCCAAGCTAGCCGAGCAACCTAGAATTGTCAGAGTTTGCCATCTCCAGCAAAGCTTTGGATCGACCGAGCTCAGCTTGAAGGTGTTCCACCTGGTTGGCAGAGTCGGTGGCCTTCTGCCGGAGTCAGTGAATGCGCTCCATGACCAAGTGTTGTTTCTGGATGGCCTGCAAGAAGAAGGTTTGCTTATAAAGAAAGTCAAGCAACACTTGGAAAAATTTTGGGCAAAGTGTGCGAAGTTCTTACCCTGGTCATGGACTTCACCGAAGACTTCACTAGCCGGGTGTCTGGCACGTGGTCGCTGCCGACCACGTCACTCGGCAGCAACAAGGCCTTGGTTAGATCGAAGGCCAGTAGGTGCTCCTTGTCACCTTTGACTGAGGCGGTTGTTGGGATCTCCTTGCCGCGGTGCTTGAGTTGCGGCCTCCATGACGATATTGGGTCAGTTGTGACGGCAGGTTGCTCGGTGTTTAGCTCCGCGACCAGCTCGGCGGAAGGGTCTGCACATGGCCTTTTTCCAGCCCGGCGGTTGTCTTTGCTTGCTTGCCCAGCGGCGGGAGACGCCAGTGCGACCACGACCTCGCTTGATTGCCCGTCAGCGGCTTTGCGGGTTGGGATGCTCGGTAGCTCGGTGGAAGTCGCAGTGATGTCGCAGTGATGAGATTCTTGATGCGGCTTCTCTTTGCCATCTCTTCTGCCTCGGTTAACCAGATGAGGGGCACGTCTGGCAATGTGGGGTCTAGAGGAGGTGACAGAGCGTAGAGAAAGTCTGTTACCTTACTCCGGCGAGGGGCTGAATATCGGTATGTCGGTACGTAACCGAGGAGCTCGTGGCAATCTCAGTTGCGGTAACGAAGCACGGTCCTGATGGCTGCTTCGTTGGGGTAGTGATAGTTGGCTTGCAAAGCTTCGATTGCTGCAAAGGAAAGAAGAAAAAATGCTAAGTACAAAATAGTGAAGAAAGAAAAATTGACCCAGCAGGTGGCACGGCTTACATGTTGAACCGAAGTTCTTGCTAATAAACCAGCCCGGCACGTCGGCTGTTTCGTAGTTGCCGGAAACCCATAAAAAGTCATCATCGTGTAAGTCCTTGTCCGGGGTGCCGGTCACTATCTTTTCTTTGCCCGGTCTAATCTTTAAATAGTAGGCGAGGCCATCGCCTGTGTGCCCTAGGGTGTATTGGCGGAGTATCTCGGCTATCCCTAAGTTGGTTCTAAGCTGGTTGTTCAGCTCATGGATTCCGTTGATTATTCTGTAAGTGTTGATGGAGACTTGGGTAGGTGCAAGTCCGGTGCGCCGCAAAAATTCGATCATAAGTGGGTTAACCGGAAAGCGGAGGCCTCCTTCTATGATGCATAGCACGGTGAAGGGGCACTGGTCTAATTTGCCCCATGGGTTTGTGTCAATTTCACCGAGCTCTAGGTGAACGTCGTCCGGGATACCGTACTCTTCCCGGAACGCGGCCAGAGCAACCGGCGTGTCGACCATGAAGCGGTATTGCCCCATGAGTAGCCGACAGGTTTTAGCTCGGATGAGGTGGTTTGGCACAGACTCTTGTTTGATGGCTGCTCGGTCTTTGAGAGCCTCGGTGTTGGTCTGTGGTCCCCTTGGACTTTGCAAGAAAATGAGGGTAAGTGTAAGTGGAAGCGCGGTCGCGCAAAACGAGCTTGACTTTAGCTCGGTCAGATGGAGTGCCAGACCACCTCGGTCACGAAGGTAAATTCAGGAGCACGACCGGTCAAGCGGACCAGATATTAGCCCGGTCGACCGGACAAGTACTCAGCCTACCTCGGTTTCTACAGAAGTTTTCTTAAAACTAGCAATTTGCTCGGTCTTAATGTTTTTTGGGATCAAGAGAAGACCTGGAGCCCGGTCCGCCCCAGATCTTCAGGTGTTCATCACTGGAGCTGAAGAACAGCAAGGAGGACAAGGGGCATGGGAGGGTTTCGGGGAGCTATACCCTAAAATCTATGGTTTTTGTGCCCTAAAACGAAGAATACCAAATGAAATAGCAATAAAGGGGTCGAAGAACTTACCAGAATGGGGCTGGAGGTGAGTCTTCAAGCACGAACGCAGCAAGACGCAAGAAGGAAGCTCTTCGAAGGCTCTGGAGCCCTGGAACGTCAAGAACTGAAGGAGAGTCAGTAAGAACGAAATGAAGGGAGAAATGACGTATATATGGGAGAGCGAGACCGCCAAAATTTTTGAATGTGAAGGGACGTGAGGGTTGGCTGCTCGAGGCCAATAAACGAGCAATGCGTGTCCCAATTAATGGCGGCGTCAGAGTTGAAGAGACAGGGAGGCGAGATGAGGCATCGACCGGGCAAGTTTGGAAACCAGGCATGTCGACTAGCGCGGTTAACAACTTGCAAACTGAGGACCGAGGAAGAGTCTACCTCGGTCGGATCATGTAATCCCAGTCACGCTTGTGCGAACGGAATTAAGGGGCAATTGAGAGGGAGATTTTACGAGCTGGAATGGGCCATGGCAAAGGCCGGGCAAGTTGAGTGCCGAACACGTTTGGGCCGCGGTAGCTTGGGCTGGTCCAGAGAGGTTTTGCTTGGTTAAGGCACAGGGCCATGTTGGACCGAGCTACTTGGGCTTGTTTGCATAGAAACCTGGCTACTTGAAGTTGCTCGGCCGAGATGACTGCCTGCCATTCTGGATTCCATGGTTCGTTCAGCTCGGCAGGAAGGCCAACAGCTAACCGGCTCGACCTACCTCGAGCTCGGCTTGCCGGAATGCAACCAAGCTCGGTCGTTCTGGGGCTCGGCGAGTGGATCACTCAGATATGCCGCGCGGCGCGGTCATAAGAAGCCGAGGTAGTTCCGCCGGTCTGCCGGGTTCCACCAAGATAGCCTGACAGTTTGGTTAGGTGGTGATTGCTAGGTTTGTGCTGACAGATGGGATAGCAGCACCACGTGTCGAGAGACTAATGGGAGTAGATTTGGGGCGCAGAAGGTATATAAGCATGTCTGCGCCCCCCATGCTGGACAGATGATCATTTGGTGAGATACACTTAGACATTCAACTCTCTCCTCTCTCTCTCTCTATCCCTGAGTGTGTGCTAACTTGACCGTCGGAGGGGTTTTCCGGCCACACACTGCCGGGTAGCTCACCGTCGTTGTGTTCGCAGGTCGATCGGACAGACAGGGAGCTGGGAAGAAAGGAGTATGGGCTTGCCGGAATATTTGCTTCCTGTACAGTAGGGTTTAAAAACTCTAGTTTACTCATGATGGTGAAATAATATTATATTCCTCCATTGTTGCAGTGAAGTTTTGTATTCCTCCATTGTCACTTTGTGTTTAAAATTCTGTGTTTGTCATTGTTACTCTATGTTCGAAACTCTATGTTTCTCTATTATTGTAAGTTGAAGCTCTATTTATATTCAGTCAATTTTATTACAAACATATTCTTTAAAGATGGGTTTGGTTTGATTTGCATTGGTGGAATAGCGATATTGCATAGATTATTATTGATAGTGCAAATGATAAAGATGAGGATGTGAAGGATATTTTTTTTTGTTTTTAGAGTGATTGAGTTTTTTTTTTTTAATTCTATTGCTGCCATTGTTTCAATTTTGTTTGTCAATCAGTGTGAATGTTCACATTTCACATTATTTGAAAGTCTGAGAAATAAGTGTTGGAATATAGATATGGACATAATTATATATTTTGCAAGATGTGAATGTTCACATATTATTGGTTATTTGTTACTATACTTATTGTTTGAACAATTATCTTTTTGTTACCATTAAACAATTAAAATAGTCATTTTTTTCTTTCAATTTTGCTTCGTATTGCAGTGTGAATGTTCACATTGGTATGAATTTAGTTTTTTTAAGGTTGGTGGTATGTTAATTGTAAATTGTGAACATTCACATTGTATTTTGATATGAGTTTTTTGTTTTATTTAAATTTTTTTTCAAAAATTAGTTATATTTTGTTTTTTTTTTTTTTTACTATGCTTGTTGGTTGAATAATCATTTTTGTTACTATTGAACAATCGAAATAGTTGACATTGGTATGAGTTTATTTTTTATTTTTTATTTTTTTTAAACTAGTTGTATATTAATTGTAAATTATGAACATTCATATTGTATTTTTGTATAAGTTTTATTTTTTCGAAAGTTAATTGTATATTTGTTGTTTTTGTTACTAGTTAGTTGAACAATCATTTTTGTTACCATTGAATAATTGAAATAGTCAATTTTCACTTTTTTCAATTTTGTTTTATATTTTCATGTTGTAGTGTAAATGTTTACATTAGTATGAGTTATTATTTTAAGGTTAATTGTATGTTAATTATAAATTGTGAGCATTCACATTATATTTTGGTATGAATTTTATTTTTTCGAAAGTTAGTTGTATGTTTGTTGTTTATTGTAAACATTCACATTGTACTTTAGTATGTGTTTTGTTTTCTCAAAAGTTAGTTGCATATTTATTGTTTGCTGTGAACATTCACATTGTATTTTGATTTTCATTTAGATTTTTTGTTACGTTATTTTTAAAATTTTCAAATTATAAAAAGGTTCAAAATTCATAATTTGATATTTTCTCCATAGAATGCGGGAGAGATTTTCTCCTTAGAATAAAGGAGAAATTTTCTCCATGGAATATGGAAAAGATTTTCACTTTAAAATGAAGGAGGGATTTTCTTCATAAAATGAGAGACTATTATTATGTACTATTAGTTTTAAATTAGAAACGTGTGGAAAAAAATTCAAAAGGATGATTTGGACATATTATATTAAACAGAATTTAATGAACTACTCAAAAGGAATATGGATTAGATAGAATAAAACACTTAGAAAGAAAATTTATCAAAAAACGATCCAAAAAATAATAATTCTCATTGTCCTAAAACTTGTACAATTATGATGAATTTGAAATAAAAATAAATATTGTGTAAATTTATTTAAAAACAACATTTGAATTTGATGAAAAACTCTTGAATCTCACCTTAATAAGAGGATCTTCGACAATGAGTAAAAATTTTCTTTGATATTAAATGCTCCAACAGAGAGTTTTGACTTTTCATCAAAACTACCGGATAACTAGATAGATGACCGGCCGATCGACCAACCAGTGTGATTTTGTTATAGATTTTTACCTTGAGGTGGTCATTCAGGAGACATCTAACAACTGCAATAAACAGTGATTTGATGAAAAAAAACATTGATTTTCAATTTGATAAAAGAAAAGTAAAATCTTCAATTTAATACCTATTTGAAGCAATCGTTGGAGCAGAAAAATAACTCATTTTTTTTATCAAATTCAAATTTTTTAATGAAAGGTTTAAGTAATCATTAAAAATAGTCTAACAGTAATAAGCCTATTTGGCATAACCCTTTCCACATTAAGGGCCGTTGACAATTTGATTTCTTTTTGTGTAATTATTGTATATTCTTAACAATATTGCTACCTAGTTTGCTTTTTTGGGCTGGATTCTGTAGGTGTTGTTTGGACTATGGGGCTCATTAAGGGAATAGTTTTAAAAATTCGAAATTATTCATTTAAAGAATTAAGTTGATTTGATAATTTTGGTATATTTTATTTTAGGGTCTGTTAACATGTGTTCTAAAGACACATGATAAGAAAGTTTAAAAGTACTGTACATTCTTTATTACATTTACTTTCATGCAAAATGTATAAACGGACAAAATATCTTAACATGTGTCTTAAGAGTACATATTAACTGAACTCTTTATTTTATAGCATTTGTCTCAAAAAAATGAATGGTTAGTGTATTTTTGAAAATTGACCATTCATTTTTTTTTCAAGACAAATGAGATAAAATAAATATTTTACAATTATTAAATCGACCAAATTTTTTGCGTGAATAATATAAATGAACAATCGTAAAAAATTAACAATATAAATCATTGAAACGGGACGCATAATGGACTTCATAGACCCAAACAACACCTGTCCAGTTCAGATTTGGATTCAAGAGAATCTAGTCCCCGCTTTTTTTATTTTAATTGCGATTGATCTAAACAACGACCGATAAAAGATAATGTAACTTAAAAAAATAAAAAAATTAACTTTTAATTAGTGTTTGGAAAATAACTTAATAATTACATAATGTTTTGTAACCGAGGAAAGATATAACATAAAAATGTGTGGGTACCCTACCCTCTTATAATAATTTAAAAAAATTACAATTCAGTAAATTCTCCTCAAAATAATTATAAATTTATAAAATATTTTATAAATCTTAAATAATTATAATTATAATTTTTTTTCATGAATTTACAATTATTTTTAGAATCCTTTACAATTTCTCCTAATAATTTTCTTGAAGTCTCAAACTAGAGTCCAAACAATCCCAAAAGAAAGTGCACGAAGAATTTGCTAGTATTAGCTTTTGTTTTCTTTTTGGTTCGTACAACACAACCTTTTGTGATTTCAAACGTTCTGTTCCATTTGTATCCATCATCGTTTGACTTTCACTGAACCACGCAAGCTACAAACCTCAACAAATACAAAACAGAGAGAGAGAGAGAGAGAGAGAGAGAAGCAACCGAGCTTGTTGTTTGTTATCCTTCTCTGAGCTGTATCATCCATGACCCTGTGCCATTTTGGCCTAAATCCATATAACACCCTTTTGTGATTTCAAACGTTCTGTTCTATTCTGTAGCCATCATCGTTTGACTTTCACTGAACCACGCAAGCTACAAACCTCAACAAATACAAAATTGAGAGAGAGAGAGAGAGAGAGAGAGAGAGAGAGAAGCAACCGAGCTTGTTGTTTGTTATCTTTCTCAGAGCTGTATCATCTATGACCCTGTGCCATTTTGGCCTAAATCCATATAAGACAGCCTATTCTCAGTTCATGGCATGGACACACCCAACTGGTCAAGAAGACTGGCTTGGTTTTGAGATCTTGGGTTGAGGTGGGGTGGGTTGACCACTCACTCCTTTGGCTTTTGGATCCTTTTTGGACTTTTTGGGAAGTGGGTTAGTAATTAAAAGTTAATTTTTAATTTATTTTGAATCATATAGGACTTGTTTAATTTGTATCTCAAGATATAATTTTTAAAAAAGTTTTTAAATTTTTGTTTGGTTTAAATTTTTTGAAATTTTTTTCTAAAATCACTTTATCTCTCTTATACATCAATCAATCATTTTTTCTCTCCTCTCTTATTTTCAATAACTTTTTTCCTCACGTACATCTACTTTACTATAACAAAATATCAAATCATCAAAAACTCTTAAACTCCAAAATTATTTTCAAAATATATAACCAAATAAATTAAAAAAATTTTAAACTCTTTCCAAAAAATTTTTTAAAAAATTTATCTCAAAACACAAATCAAGCGCGCCCATAATCTTTTACATTTTTATATAAATTTTAAAAAAACAATTAAAAAATAAAAAATTTAACTCTTAACTCTTAACTATCTTTACAGAATAACTACTGGTGTTTTCATTCATACCATTCATCTATTAGCCTGCAGATACTGGAAGGCCCCTTGCTAATATAAAGGCATTGTTTATTGTTCTTATTACTATACAAGGAGTAAAATAATGTTTCCTAAATCCGTAAAAGGCCATCTGAACTTTCCAAAGGGATCATGATGACAAACCCCAAAGCTGCACCTCCTCCCAAAATATTTAGGTTTTAAAAATTTTGACCCAATTTTCCATATATATTTTATTTTTGGGTGCAAATGATTTTGCTATATATTTCACTCTTTCTGTAGTACAGTATATTAGTAGTCCTCGTTTACAAATAGGTTATTTTGATTGATTATTTAATTTTTTTATTATTTTAAGTTTGGTGAAAAAAAATTATGTTTGAAATAATAATTGATTTGATGAATGTAAAATAATAATAATAATTATGAATTAAATGTGATATTTTGTATTATTAACTGTTTTAATTTATTTTGTTTTTATTGAGCATTTTAACCGAATAGCCTCTAGTCAAACAATGCACGCCTTGTTTAGGAAGTTAGTTATTTTAGTTAACTATTTAACTTTTTTGTTATTTTAACCTAGCTAAAATGATTGTGTTTGGAAAGTTGGTTAGTTTTTTATTGTAGTTGATTGATGATTATGAGAGAAAAAATAAAATGATTATGAGTTAGATGTAACATTTTATTTTATTGACTATTTTAACTTATTTTATATTTTGATAAGCTATTTTAATTTAGGAAAATGCCTAAGACCCCCAGCTGGGGGTGCTGGGAGTCGTGCGTGTAGCCCACTGATTGGGCAAAAAAAAAAATAATTTTTTATTTTTTTTTTCAACAAATAGGGGGCCGCCACGTCACTGGAGGTCGACCCCCACTGGGGGTATGAATCACGGCCCTTTAATTTAACCTTCTTTCCAAACACCCTCACTACTTATAGCCGTATATTTGCTAATACATAGTTTTCCATTCTAGTTCATTAGTATGTCTATAATTTCGGACTTCGGCCATCTCCATTATATGGTTGTATTGAAATATTTTCATTTTATATTTAATGATTATGAAATAAAAATATAAATTTATAATTATTTTAAATTAAAAAAATTATCATAGAGCATCTCCATCAAAATAATTATTTTCATTTTTTAGCTAAAATAATGAATAAATCATTTCACCTCTATCAAATTAGCTATCAAGTTAATTATTTTAGTTTTAATAATTTTAACTTAACATATGTAATAGTAGTTTACCATATAGTATTATTTTTTATATTTTTGAAATAACTGTGTTGAGTTTTAACAAATAATTTCAAATTAAAATGAATAAAATAATATTTAAATAGTATAGAAAATAATAAAAAGTTTGTTGAAAAATATACTAAAACGGATATAAAATCATAATAAAAAAAGTAATTTTTAAATGAAAATATAATAAAATTTTAACTAGTTTAATATTGATACTTTAACGGAACCTAGTTATTGTAGGTTTTTTCAGTTGTAGGATATTATTGGAGAAATTTTTTATTGTGTTTGGAAAGATAGTTGTATTTTTTTGTGGTTGAATATGATATTTTGTGAGAGAAAAAGTGAAATGATTATAAGGTTTGATGTAATATTTTGTTTGAATTTGTTTTTTTTTTGGTTTTGTAACCACTTTGTCTTTTAGTGAAAAAAAAATCAAAAAATTTCCTTCCCAAACACAGCCTGAATATGCAAATATTGAGGGGTTGTTTGGGATGAACTGTATCACTTTTTGACTAAAAAAAATATGTATGTTTTGGATAACTTTTGACTTTTTACACCAAAAAAAAAAAATGTGCATTAAAATGTTGTATCAACTAGCAAAATTACCTTCCTACCCTTCTGAGCACTGATATGCTTTTCGTGCATGTCAGTGAAGTCCCGCGTCAATGCATTGTGCTGTACTTTTTTTTTTTTATACCAAAAAGTGCACTGTTAGAAGGGGACAAAACCAAGAACATTTTTATCTTTTTACCTTCTGTCTATTCAGCATTTTTTTTCCCACCCAAACATGTAAATAGTGTTAACTTTTTTATTTTTTCAATAACTTTTTAATTTTTTATCTTTTTTAAGAGATGCCAAATACCTACTCAATCTTTATATTTCTACCCGTTATTAGTGCCCAATTCAAGTCCGGTCCCTCTAAAGTGAAAACGTGCAGTAAAATCATGCAATAACTTTGGGATTAGACCAGGTTTCTCTCTACCTAGTTACTACTCAATTACAATTAGGTACTTTATTTCTCACTTTCACTACTCTTATTTTTAATGGGTTATATATATATACATATACATATATATAATGTTAAGTTGTATTTAAATTATGAATTTAAATAGTAATTTGAAAAGAAACTATAGGAAAGCCTGAAAAACGCCGCAAAATGTTACAGTAACGTTTAAAATTTTCGTCGTTGATACCGCCGCCACAATAGCTTTACAACGTTTGAAAACTGTCGCTAAAACTATTAGACGGCATTTTCAAAACGCCACAAAATCTTTGACGTCCGCTTCTGTTTTCATCACAAACTAATGTGTGATGTCATCATGACGTCATCTAGTTGCATTTTTGAAAAAAAATGCCACTTGTTTTTCTTTTCCTAATTCTGAAATAAACTAACGTTATGACGTCATCATGATGTCATTTAAACGCCACTCCCCCCCCCCCCCTCCTGATTCTAAAATACCTCCACCAATATAAGAGTAAAATGATAGCATAAATTCGATTGCATGTAATCCCCTGAAGCAATTTATTAATGATGCAGTGTCATAAAATACTTTAGTTTGAAGGAGAATGAATGAGAGATGAGTCTAAGCTATTAAATTAGTGAGGTTCCTTCAAGCTTTAACTTGTCTTATCAAGAAATGTACTCCAAAAACATTCATTCTTTCTCCTATCATTCATTCATTCATGAAACAATAGGGGAGACCAAAAACAGTAGTATAAGAAACAAGGACAACAAAACCAATTACAATTAACTAGCAACAACCTAAAACAATTTAGCCATAGCTGAATAAATGTAGTCTAACCAGTAAAATGTTTTTAATCTTTTTGAAACCAAAATGCATCACCAAACAAGGGTATAACAGTAATCTGTGCCTTGAATCTTTGTTTGTAGGTGGATTTCCTGCTCTTCGAATATTTCCATGAAGCCAAATGTTGTTCTGTACTCTCTACTGCTGTGCTCCTCTGTCCCATCTCTTCTTCATTCCAAAGTGATTTCCATAATTCTTCGTTTTAGACTTCACGCGATTTCTATATATTGTATTGAAAACAAAATAAACAAACAAGTAAAAGAAAATCAAATCAATTATTTGCACAAAAGTAATTTAACTCTTTTTGGGAAAGAGATTATAAGCAGTTATATATTGGTGTCGTTGCGCTTTTTCTCTCTCACCTATTAGTTAAAGATTCTGGCGCATGATTTAGACTTAGTAAAGCTTCACGGTTTTCTAAGAACGACACATGATCATCATCAGCCAAAAAAGTATTCCTACCAGCACTTGAGTCGACTGACCATGTCACTGGGATTGCTAAATTCCTGCGCCAATAGAGAAAAAAGAAAATCAAGAAAAAAAATAATAGTTATGGCTTCTAAATCATGTGTAAAAGTAAATAAATCAATAAAATTGGGAAAAATATGTCAAAAAAGGAAGATACATATCATGCATACCCTTCGAATCTTTTGCATTTGCATCGGTTCATAAAATCGACTGTATAATTCCCAAATACAGTGTTAAGACAGTTAGCTAGTTTTGGTATGTCGAACAATGGAATAATGTCCTAGAACTTTAGAACCTGGACGTCTTTTGAGTTTTCTCTTACAATGTCTACGCTCCAACCGAGATTCAGTAATCCAATGACCTTGTACAGCTCCAACAGCTCAGAAGAAGTCCCATTCATGTCGAGAACTTTGTCCTTTTCATGATACAGTCGCCACCCACTTGAAAGCTTTTCTAATGAATTCATATCTCATCTTGAAAAACTCATCAAATGTCAAAAGGTTATAGCACTTCAATTGAATTTTTCTCTGGCAAGGCTCCTTCTTGTTCTTTTTCTTTCTTTCCTTCAATGCTTGAACAATTGCCTTCTTCTAATTTTTTATTTTATTTTATCCGTGTCTTTCAAATCTTGATCATAGATATCGCCCTCGTTGTCTTGATTGTTATTTACCTTCCTAATTCCAAAAATTATCTCTTTCTCCTCATTGTCATCCTCCTCATTGTCATCCTCATCCATATAATTTTTCACCTTTTCTTTTTCCAAATACAATTGGTACAGCAGTTCGGCGTCTTCAAGCAGACATATCATTGACTCCACACTATTGTTCCACCCAGACATTAGAGCAAAACAACCAGCAAGAACAGAGATGCAGTAATCAAGAAAAACATCGATAAGGTCTTCATGATCATCGATCTTCGCTTTCTCCCCATTACAAAACAAAACTATATCTCCCAAACCATAAGTATCATACTGGAATGATTTTCTTACTAAACTCATAAGCCTTGTCGCAACTCCCAACACTGCAATGTTAGTTGGAGCACAAGTCAATGTTCTGCATTTCATCCTAAACAAAACAAATAGTAATGAACCAACTGTCTTCGTCTTCCTGGTCCTAGGAGGACCCCAAATTAGTTTGACAGAAATCTGATGATGACATTCTCTTGTATCCAAACAACTTAGAACAGTTGCCTTTTGGGAATCGTCTAGATTGAAAGAACTGTTGGCATTTCTAGCATTGGATACAACAACACTGTCATTCTCTTGAGAGTCATACTGGGTACAATCTGTCTCCACCTGTAGAAAGAGTTAACACGAGAAAAATCGAAATGAAGAAAAATCTAGCCTAAATCCACAGTAAGGAGAGAGAATGCTATGAGATTCTTACATTTGTCTCAGTACCAAATGCAACAACATAATAGAGCTATTACAAATTTGTTGTTTGTACATTACAAGTCAATGGTTGGAATATATAAGAATTTTCCCATTTCTATTGATGCAGTTGTTAGAATTGAACTTGTAGAAATGTGTTATTGGGCTTTCTTACATAGTTGATTGTTCAGATTTAAATAATTCTCTTGATATTAGTAAATAATCCCCTCTCGATTGAAAATAAAAACAAAAAAGGACAGTTCTAACCTTGAATTCAGTAGACTCCAGCGGCCTTCTTTCATTGAATTTGTCCTATCTACTTATTCTTCTTCTTTTTTCCTTTCTTTGATATGTGAACCTACATTTGATAAGAACAAATAACATGAATAAAATGTCATATTGAAAATTTCATAATTAACTATTTACTTACTTCCTCGGACGAACGATGGCAATTAAACGATGAGATGTATGCATGGAACTGTTGTTGTGGAACTGTTGTTGTGGAACTGTTGTTGTGAATGCACATGTGTAGAAGCTGGTGCAACAGGCCTACCCATGGCCTGTTGTGGGCCTGTTGCGACTCTAATTGCTCTATTCATGCTTGTTGAGATTGGTTTGTGCTTTGCATCTCCATTTGTACTTTCTGTTGATTAAGTATAGCATCCATCATCTCCTTCATTTGCATCTCCATTTGTGCTCTATATTGGTTAAGTTGCTTTTGGACTTGCGTTTGGATGATACGAGTTTATTCTTGTGATTGCCTATACCAACCTCCAAAGACATCTGTCAGAAAATGACCCAATCCATATGTTCGAACACGACTAGGTCGCTTAAGCCCTAGAACTTGTGTCATAATATCTTCACCTGTAGCATTGGATTGCGCCCCAAGCTCCTTCATTTGTGTCTGCAATTGTTAATTAGTTAATTAGCAACTAATAAAATTTATATTAACAGAATTGATAAGAGTATCATGAAAACAGTCACAGCTACAAAGTATATAATAATGGTGCTGCAAAGTATTTGATGATGAGCCATAACTGTAAGAGCGAGAGAGAGAGAGAGAAGTAACCAAGCTACATACCATGACCTTAGCAACTTTATCAGTATTTGGTTTGTTATCCTTTGAGTACCTAGCCATCCATACCTCTAAGCGAGTTGCAGGAACTCCATTCTTCTTATTTGTTTCCTATAATTACAACTAAAATTAAGTAACAAAATCAAAATATACAATTTCAATTTGAAATATAAAGAAACTATATAGAACAACTGAGAATAATTTTCTACCCGTTATGTGATTTAATTTCTTCTTTCGAATTTCTTTGTTTTTTGTACTTTTTTTCTATTACATATGAACACAAACACAAGATAATTTATTAATTAACAAACTCATCTTATGAGATTACAATAGAGTTCAATAAACCCATGTAAAAGTATCTCTAACAGCAGCCGCCGCCAATTAAACTAGCAACATTAAATAATACTTGTGCCTTCTGAGTGCCCTAATAATAGACTAGCTTCGCCATTGATGCTCATGTACTCTTTCAGGTCAATGAGTTAACCTATCAGCATCATTGTCGAATGGCATATACCCCATTTTTTTTAACTCTAGCTTTCCACTCTCTCCATTTTTTTTCCAACAAATACCAAAACAAATTTCTTCATCGACTCGTCAACATTTGTATTAACTTGCAATAGATGCCAAAACAAATACAGTAAACTAAATTTTATCTCTTGAACTTGACATAATTTTTCAACGTCATCCAACAACTTTCATATTAAAATTAAACATCATATACCTCAGTTCTCTTTGTCTCTCTGTCTCTCCGTCTCTCAAACACTTGGCAGACTGAATCTCTTGCACTTAGCTGACTGTAACTCTCAGTCATCATAAAATCTATACTTAAGAACACTTTTCAAATGGGTTGGAGATCCACTTGTGACAGCAGCAATAGTCATGACAGTTTCTAGCAAACATGGTAATGAGTGATATTAGCAGCTACCAAGTAGAATGATATATATACTTGAAAAGCAATGCAATGCTAAGCAAGAATCACAAGCTAATACAAATCTTTAATTTATGTGATAAAATGGGCAATAAAGAAGGTTACAGATGGTTTTACTTTTCCAAAATATTGAGAAAGAAAGCTCATAGTAATTTACATTACATATTGAGAAAGGAAGCTCATAGTAATTTACATTACATAATAATATTGAGAAATAAACAGCAACAACAGCAGTAGCACACAACAACAACAGCAACAGCAAGCACACAGCAACAACAACAACAACAAGCACACAACAGTAGCACATAGCAACAACAACAACAACAACAAGAAGCACACAACAGTAGCACACAACATCAACCAATAAAGCAAAGACCACTATTGAAAAAGAGGTCGACAAAACAACAAAACAACAGTAACAAGTATCCTTCTACCTTAACTTCTCTCCAAATTCTCTCTTTATTTTCCTTCAGTACATGGCTCCAAGTTCTATAAGTAAAGGGTGTAAGGTTCCCATCTCGAGCTAAAACACCCAAACGAGAAGCCAAAGGTGTATGCCCGTCAACCACTTGGTTTAACTCATTAGGCACGATATGTAAAATGCCACCACTTGGGTTTCAATCACTACCATGCATGAGTGTCGGGCTTCTTGAACTACGACCTACTCATCCAAATATCAATATCAAGTTAGAAGATACTAGAGAGAATGATAAAACATTAAAAGAAAAAGAGCATAAACAGAGAAATTTAATGGAATTAATGCAATTGAATAAAATAATTCATACCAGCTGTAATGTCATGTGTTGAAACAGTACTAGGCAAGCTACCTGGAGGATACCATGACATGGTTGGATCAGGTATGATGTGTGTACTCTCCTCTAAACTCTTATCTAAACTCCCACTATAAGAACTCTCAAAATTTGTAGAGGCTGAATGTTGCCTCTGCCTAGAGCATCGTTGATCTGTCATGCTAGTTTATAGAAGACCACAAGCATAAGTGTAGAATTTTATGGGTTAGCAATAAATATAAAGTACAATACATACAATAGTGAATACAAAAACAAAGATTTTATTAACAAAGCAAACAAATGACGCATTATAAAAGCAAAGGTTTCATTGACATGAATATCTATACTGAAAGCACAAATGTAAAAGTGAATATGACACAAAATTACAATATCATATCATTTCTTCGTCATCTTCAGATTGTGTCTGTGTCTGTGTCGATATCCCAAGAGGTCCAATAGTTTCATCAATAGTTGTTCCAAATTCACCTTGCCTAACCCAATTTATGTCTTCTTCACAAGCAAACGAAATTGCATCTAACTCTTGGTCGCCAAATCCTTTCACTTCATTATGATGTACTCCATCATTAGTTGGTTGTTCTCCGCACATCTCATACAAGTCTCTAGGTTTCATCTTGACTACAACATCCTAATCAGTTCAAACGGGATCATTAACATAGAAGACTTGTTGTGCCTGAGATGCTAGGATGAATGGCTCATCGCTATTTTGTTTCTTTGTATATAACAAATGATTGAAATTAACAAGTGTGAAACCAAAACCATCCTGCTTCAGTCCTTTGTTATTGTCAATCCAGTCACACAGGAATAACACATATCTATGGTCATATGAGTATTACAATTCAATAATATTTGCCATATATCCGTAGTATGCTACTTCACCTTCCACAGGATTCATGTCTTTAGTACATGCATAGCTACAAGTCTTTGCTTTCACCATAACCCCACTATTTGAGTTTTTCTTCTCCACTCACGACTTCTCGTATGATATCTAGTACCATTAATTATATACCCACTGAATCTCGTGGCCTTTTTGTTAGGTCCCAATGCCAAAGTTTTAATCTCATCTGGCACCACAGCATTTTCAATAGCTAGAAGCTCTTCAACCTATTTTTAAAAAGTTAACAGTATTAAACATCAACTAACAGAGAATTAAAAATTGAAAACATAAGAATTGAAAATTGGAAACATGTAAGTTATTAGTACTTACATGAGAATTGAACCATATGGGAAACTCATCATTGTGACTGCGATCCACATCAAAATCTTTGAGAAGACAACGTGACTGCTTAATAAAATCACAATGCTCCCTACACATTTCAAGTACTTATAAAATGCAAGATACTGATTAAGGGTATCAATAAAATTTTGGAACAAAGATGTGTAACTTACTCTCGATATGGGACAACCGCAGTAGTGTTAAATAACACACCGATGAGCTTGTACCCATGATGTGTTATCAAGCACAAACCCTTTTCCTTTTCCTTTTCCTTTTCCTAAAGCATGACCCAGTAATATCCCAAGATTGTAGCTAACATCGTAATTCTTTATCGGTTGATTCAATTTTGACTCGACATCATCTAAGTACCTTGAGCAAAAGGTCATACACTCTTCAACTAAGTATCCCTCTGCAATTGAACCTTCTGGATGACTTCGATTACGCATATATGATTTAAGTGTCATAAGATAACTATAAACAAACAAATGCACACATGACTTTCAATTATAAACAAACAAATGAATACAAATGCAAATTGGAGTAGAATTGCACACCTTTCTATAAAGTACATCCAACGATATTGCACTGGACCGGCAATCTTGGCCTCCTTTGCTAGGTGAATGGGCAAGTGCCCCATTATATCGAAAAAGGATAGAGGAAAAATTCTCTCAAGATGGCAAAGTGTAAGAGCACTTTGGGATTAAAGACGATTTAATCCATCTGGCTCTAGAGTTTTGGAGCACAATTGCTTGAAGAAATTGTTTAACTCAATCAATGGTTCAACCACTTTCTTCGATAACAAATTTCTCACTACTATTGGAAGTATTTGTTGCACCAATATATGGCTGTCATGACTTTTCAATCCAGATATGCTATGTTGTTTAGGTTAACACGACGAGAAATATTGGATACCTATCTGGAACTTTGATATTCTTCAGGAGTGTACAAAACAAACCTCTCTCTCTCTCTATTATTTGTAGCGAAACATGCAGGCGGCAAATAATACCTGTTCCTAATCCCTTTTTTAGGATGCAGTGCCTTTCGAATTCCCATATCTTGCAAGTCTTAAATTGTCATTTCCTTTCCCATCAACATTTAATATCGTCCACAATATATTATCACACATGTTCTTCTCAATGTGCATTACATTAAGATTGTGGCAAATCAAATTATGCTCCCAATATGGAAGGTCAAAGAAAGTACTCCTCTTCCTCCAATCATGATTCTCCTCGTCGTCCTCTTTTTCCTTTCCTTTCCTAGTTTTTTTTTGTCTGTTAATTAGTTGATGCTTAAGCCCTAGTTGTCGTAACACATTAGCCCCTGATAACTGAGTTGGACATGGTTCAAATTCAGAAGTTCCATCAAAAGATGCACCATCTTTTCAAAATTTATGACTCGCATTCAACCAATGGTGATGCCCCATGTAACAAATTTTCCTTCCATTCTTCAAATACCGATGTCGAGTACGTATGTTATAACAAGGACAAGCTAAAGCACCTTTCGTGCTCCATCAAGAAAAATTTGCATATGTAAGAAAATCATTTATTGTCCACAGTAAGATTGCGTGCAATTGGAACATTTGATTAGTTTCTACATCGTACGTCTGAACACCATTTTTTCACAATTTATTCAGTTCATCCACTAACAAGCCCAAGTAGACATCAATGTTATTGCCAGGTGAAGAAAAACCATTAATGAGCAATATCATCATATGAGGTTGCTTCATGCACAACAACGGTGGCAAATTATAAGGCATCTCAATAACTGGCCAACTACTGTGAGCAACATCCATTGCCTTGAATGGATTAAATCCATCCGCTGCTAAACTTAGTCTGACATTGCGAGGCTCACTCGCAAACTTTGGATACAAAGTATCAAAATTTTTCCAGACCGGAAAGTCAGCAGGATGTCTCATTCTGCCATCATCAATTCGGCCCTCTACATGCCATCTCATTAATGAAGCAGTCTTGGATGACATGAACAATTTTTGAAGCCTTGGAATCAAAGGAAAGCATCTCACAATCTTCTGGAGAATTCTTTGTTGCTTTTTTTTTTTTTTTTTTTTATAATAATTCTTCTCACCCTCAAACTATTTGTATCTAGGCGTCTGACACACTATGCAATCATCCTTACTAGCTGTCTCCTTCCAATACAGTGAGCAATCTCTTGGGCATGCATGTACATTGTGATAATCGAGGCCCAATTCCCTAAGGAGTACCCTCGTTGCATAGAATGACTTTGGCAAAGTTTCACCTTTTGAGAATGCATCCTTCAAAAGTTTAAACAACATTGTGAAAGACTTGTCGCTACATCCACTAAGGCACTTGATATGCAATAAGCAAACAACAAATGAGAGCGTTGAAAACTTGTGACACTCTGGATACAACTCTCTTTCGGCCTCCTTCAATAAAAAATCTTTCAGTTTTCTTATTTGGGCCTAGTTCGATATTAGAACTTTTGTCTCATTACTAGCAAGATGAACCAAACTTGGTGGAGGAAGTCCAAACCCCTTATATATCATTTCATTGACTTCATCGCCATCATTCGAATCACTGATATTCTCATTGAATGGCACAGACACCGGTAAATCTTCCCCGTGAAAATGCATCTGGTGTAACTTGGAAGAAACCCATTGACCATTAAATGTTCCCTCAAAAGGTCTTTATTTACTAGTTTGACGTTCCAACACTGTTTACATGGGCATGTGACTTCATTTGATAAAAGATTATTTTGGCATACAAGTTTAACGAATTCCTTAACCCCTTTTATATATTCTGGATGCAACCTATGCTGATTTATCTAACTTTTATCCATCTGACTTCGTCTTACACTACAAATGTCACTGCCAAATCAACAAAGTTCAAAATTATCATTTCATTTTAATTATTCTTAACCTCAATTAAGTACCTTAAAATGCATGCGACATGACACCATTCACCTCTAACTCTTCTCTAATAGGTTGGTTCATCCTACTTTCCCATTTAGGAATGCACAGTCTATCTTGTAAAAAGTAGCTCATACCACTCTATCCATCTCTAACCAAATTTCAGCAGCATCTCCCCATGGTTCTCCAAGTACACGACATAGACTGGATGTATTACTACACCTTGTCTAGTATGCACCCGGAGAACATGAGGAGCTACTACACGAAATCTCTACGAGATGGACTACATTTAAGCGGTAGAACTACTAATTACAACATAGACTTGTGCTGCTTAACTGTCCAAACTGGACAATCCAAGAAGAGCCTCATCAAAGATGACTAGATATCTCTAATGAAGATTTATGGACAAGTCTAAGGCTATTTATGCATGCATGGATAATTACTTACTAAATAAACAACAGTCATGATTTTTGCATCCCGGTGGTGCAATCTGAATCAAAATTATCAAGATGCTAGAAGCATTTCTAGCATGAAGCACATTAATGAAGAAACTAAAAGTTCCTACAATGCTCTTGATAGATTATGATATAGAGCTTCATCAAAGATGACTAGGTATCTCTAATAAAGATTCTACAAGAACAACCAGATTATCATGATTGATCACAAAGCAAAAAATTCCATAATTGTAGTTGATGGCAAGTATTTAATAGGAATGTCATGTGGTGTCGAATGAAAAATTCAGAGAAATCATCCGGATCATATACGCTCTCATTGGATTCACAAAATACCCTTGAGAAAATACTCTTTTAGAATCAAATAATTACATTATTGTTTTTCCATCATTTTTCATTTCAAAAGTTACTTTCAGATTTTCTAACATGACTTTTATCATACCCTATTATCTCATCATCCCATAAACTTGAAGAATTCATGTTATTTTGAATATGTGTATCAATTTTAAATGAAACATTAATAATACATTCGACATATAATAAATATATAAAACATATATTTTGATGGGGAACGAACTAACTTGATATTCCCAGAGAAAAATTGCAAAACTCAACAAACAAATGCCATATCCTTCAAATTATGTGGTGCATTGATAGTTAAACTATTCAGACAAGACAAGACCCTCAATTTCCAAAAAAAAAAAAAAATCCATTTTCTTTCCATTGAACAGAGCAAAATAACAGAATTCTCTGAGATGGACTAATTTATCAAACAGAAGACATAAAAAAAATGAGGTTAGCTTTCTTAACAGCTGCAATACAGTGTGAGCAGTTTACCTATTGCGCCTACTGTGAACAAACACCATTACTCATAAAATAAAATTAAAAAAAAATGTGCACCACTTAAAATACTGCAAAATAAATTTTTGCTCTAACAAGCTTCATTCATAATTATCATTGTGACAATTATTTAAAATTTTCAGCTCAAACATACATACAGTTACATAATCACATAAACAAATACACCAAAAACTAAATACAGGAACATAATAGTTAATCAAATTCAATTGTATTTTGAAAGCCCCTGTGCAACAAAAACATAAAAGATCACCAAAATGTGTAGATAGTTCAGAGTTTTCATCATGGTGACCTGAAAAAAACTCAAAGTCTCTCTCAAACTGAACCTAATATATAGGTAATTAAAGCAGCAAGGAAAAGTACAAATCGGTGTTTTATTTTCTTTTCTCATTTCTCAATTTTCTCAGCACCCAAACAGTGAACATGGAAAAGAAAAACAAAAAAGCAAAAAATGTAGTATGAATATAACCTGAAATTGTTAATATCCGATTAACAAAACCCACTATACAATACACAATCAAATTTACCAAAATCTAAAGATCAATCATAGAAAGAAAAAAAAATTGAAACAATACATGAATTTATTAAATTTTCTGAAAACTGTACCTGAGATAAAGAGCAAGATAGATCGATGAAATTGATGAAGAACACTGATTAACACTGATTTGATCTGAGAATGAAACTCGAACACCAATTAACGGATTTGCGATCTGATCAGATTTGATCTAATCTATGATATCGATTTCGGATTTGCGATTTGCAAACTCAAGATGGGAGCTAATAGTGAGAGAGATCGAGTTCGAGTTCGAGTTCAATTAACCTCAAGATCGATGAAGAATAGCTAAAGAGCGGTTTGTGTAAGAGAGTGAAATCTTCGATCGCGAGAGAGAGGTTTGAGAGTGAGAAGAGCTGTGTGAGAGAGTGAAATCTGAGAAGAGCTGTGTGCGAGTAAGAACAGTGTAATAGAGTAGATTCACGGTCGTTTTTTTTTTTTTTTATAACTAAAACAGTGAAGCAAAAAGTGGCATTTTTCAGAACGCCGTTGTGTGAACACCGTTATAATCCCCATTTTCCTGTAGTGAAAGACTGAAAAATGATGAATAAAATACAAGTGAAATGTTAAAAAAACCAAAAGTCTGTTTATGAGCAAAAATTCAATTGAAAAGTTAAATATAAACTAACAAGTGAAATTATCAAAATATTAATGCAGCAGGCATGGCTTTACAATTCTTAAATCAAATGGATAGGCAAGAGAAAGGAAAAAAACAGAACGAATTCGGAATTGCGTGAAATTTTGTGAGTCAATAGAAATCGTGATTTTAAGCATGACCATGGCAAGGACCCCAGTGGATTTTGGGCAAATTTCATCGTTTAGGTGATTAATTTTGCAAATTTGCCATTTTTTAAAAAATTTGAAATTTTAATTACTTCTAATACAGATCTCAAAATTCGATTCCGTAAAATTTACCATGATTGTGAAACCATATATTAGTGAGTCCGGATCCTCTCCAGCCAAAGGTTCCCTCCGGTCCTCCGGTCAAGGGCCACGATTTGGCCACGTGGCCCTTTGAAGATCTACGGCTCAGATAAAAAAAAAAAAAAAAGAATTTCGTTTCTCTGAAATGGAAGAAGAACAGAGGATGCATTTTTTTTTCTTTTTTCCTGCGTTTTTCTGATGCAGATATTTTGGAAGAAGAAAAAGAAGAAAAATCAAGATGGTGAAGATTTGTAGATCCGGATCTGCAGAGGAATTTTTTTTTTTTTGTTGTTGATGAAGATGATGATGATGTTAAAGATGATGATGTTGAAGATGATGAAGATTTGATGCATTTTTTCTGCAGATGATCTTGATGATCTTCAATGGATAGATGATGAAGGTGTTGAAGATGATGTTGAAGATGTTCAGATTTTTTTTATATGATCTGAATATATATGCAGATTTCTGAAAAACAATGGATAGATGATCTTCAAGAATATATATTGATGATCTTCAAAGATTTTTGAACACAGAAATCTGCATCAAAACTAAAAAAAAATTTCTGCAGATATTGATGATCTTCAAGAAAAAAAATTTATACAGATTTAAAATCTGATTTTTTTTTTACAGATTTACTCACAGATCTGTATTGAAAATATCAATTTTAAAAAAAAAACGGAACTGAAATGTTGAGGGGAATAATCAATTAAGTTTGAAGAAGTTTGAAGATAATATTGATGTTCAAATTTATCACAGATCTGCGTTTGATAATCAATTAAGATTGATGTTCAAATTTTGAAGTTTGAAGTTTGAAGATGATGTTCAAATCTGATCTTGAAGATTTTTTTTAGCGTTTGATAAAATTTGAACATTTTTAGATGATCTGAATAATCAATTAAGTTTGAAGATGATATTGATGATGTTTAGATTTTTTTTTAGATGATTTGAAGAAGAAGTTTTTGGTGAAATTCTTTTTTTATTTTTTATTTTATCTGAGCCGTAGATCTTCAAAGGGCCACGTGGCCAAATCGTGGCCCTTGACCGGAGGACCGGAGGGATCCTTTGGCTGGAGAGGATTCGGACTCTATATTAGTAGTTTCTTTACTTTATTACAATATTTTTATTTTTGGTAATTTTTGTTATATTTTCTTATTTCTACATTGCTCATTACGAATTTGTTAATTGTGGTTGTTTCCTATTTAAGTTAGGCTTGTTTTTGCTTATAAATAATAGATGTAAAGCTTAGGGTTCTATAGTTTTTGAGAATTAATTTATTTCGAGTTCTATACTCTTTCGTTTCAACCTTTGATATTCTTTGTAAATCAATCATTGTTGAGTGATTACTCAATATTCTTTGTGAATCAATGAGTCTAGAGAGAAATTTTACTTTAGGTATTTTTATTTTGAATCAATAAATTTTAAGATTATTACTATTTCACATTTCACATTACATCAAATATCATCGCATGTATGGTTTTTTAATTAGGGTCAAATGGTAATTTTACAAAAATACATGAGGGTAACAGGAAAATTTTATAACGGCACCGCTACAGAGCTCGAAATATACGGCTCGAAATACTGGCTCGACACCAAAACGACGTCGTTTTGGTGTCGAGTCTGTATTTTTTTTTTTTTTTTTTTCCTTTGTTGCAGATCTGGAAGAAGAAACGAACGGAGAAGAAGAAGGGGGAGGGGGGGCTCTGCAGAACGGGAGGAGGAGGGGGGAGGACTGGAGGGGAGGGGGCCATAAAAATGGGGGGGGAGCTGTATTTCGAGCTCGAGAAACCAGGAACAGAGGGGGAGGGGGGAGAAGCAGAGAAGAGAATGAAGGAAGAAGGAGGAGGAGGAGGAGGAGGGAGGAGGAGGAAGGAAGGAGGAGGGGGGGGAGGGAGGAGGACTGGAGGGGGCATTTTGAAGCGGCGGGGCTGCGACGGAGGAGGAAGCAGAGGCGGAGGAGGTTCTGCGCGACGAGGCTCGAATCTGGGCAGACGACGGCGCCGAGGTTCGCGAGGGGGCGACGAGCAGCGACGGCCGGAAGGCTCCTCTTCCATTGCGAGCTGCGACGACCTTCTTTCCCCTCTTCTCCTTCTCTCCCTCTCCCTCTTCTCCTCTTCCTCTCCCTCTTCTTCCCTCTCTTGATTTCGAGCCAACATTCGAGCCTCAAATTCGAGCACTCGATCATTTTCCTTTTTATAAATGATGTGATACTATATTATAATAATTTTTAAAAAAAGTCAAAAAAGCTGTAAAGAAATAAGTAAAAAATTTGTTTATTTTCATCTTCCCAAAACAACTGATCAAAGAAGGGTGGGACAAGGGACGGGACAGGGAGCCTAGAGAGAATGGGGATTGAGGTGGATGAATGCGAGTTTGCAGGGAGGGAAGAGAAATGAGAAAGGAGAAAGGAGAAGGAAAATGGTAGATTTATAATTTTACAAAAGACTTTCACTTATTTGTGATTAGAGAAATGATTTTTCCCCCGAAAAATCATTCCACTGAATCCCCCGAATATGAAGAAATCGAAGGCAAGAGAGAGAGAGAGAGAAAGAGAGAGGAGAGGAGAGAGGGAAACAGAAGGAGATGAGAGAGAAGAGGGAATGGAGACAGAGAGAGGCCCCTGCATTCCGCCGATCGCCCAGAAGATCGTCGCAGCTTGTCCGCTTCTGCCTCCGCCCGGCCGCCGTCACCTCCGCCTCTGCCTCTACCTCTCTCTTCTTCTTTCTTTTTCTTTTTCGTTTCTGATTGAACAAAAAAAAAAAATTTTAAAATGCAAAAACGACGTCGTTTTTCAAATTCGGGCGATTCGGGGGGCTGGGTTTCGAGCTACCAATCACGGTTCTTGTGATTATTTGGGATAGAGTAATTTTTCTCCTTCTTTCAACGAATTGTAATTATTTTGTGTAGGTCTTGTTTATATGTAGAATAATGTTATGGATCATGAAAAAAATATTATTAAATATATCATAAAGATTTTTCATCATTTGATTAGTATGTGGTGTTTTATTATATGTGTAATTTAAAGGTAGAGAATCTTTTATGATCATTTTCATGATATTTTTTTCATGATTCATAGTATTTATGTAATGTTTTATGGCTTATTTTGAGAAGTAAGAAAAAAATTAATTTTTTAATTTTTTATAAAAAAATATGTAAAGAAAATAGAGAAGTGATATACTCAAATAAGTCAATAATAAAGTGACTTTTTTCTTAATTGCCAATTATAAACCATATATTCTATAGAAAATGATGGTTTTTAATTAATTAAATAAATAAATAGATGTTGTATTCATGCGTTTTATTATGTTGATAGAAAAATGTTAGATTGAAAATAATAAATCAAAAGTTTATATTTATCATTTCATAATAAATTAAGAACTTTTTTTTAAAAAAAAAATCTCAAACATTTTCTACATATATGTAATTAAAATAAAATACATAGAGTGATAAAAAAATGAAAAATTACAAGTTAGTTTATTTTTATTTTTTTTAAAATCCAAATCAATGATAAAATTTGAGGTATTTTACAAATACATCCTTTTAAGTTTACTTCAAATATGAATTGTCTCTTGTGATTTTAGAAATTACATCACGTTCTTTGAAATTTATAATTTTATAACAATAGTCTCTTTTATTAATAAATTATCAAGTCAATTAACAGTTTTCAATTATTTTAAAAAATTATTTTAATTAATAATTCAAGTAATTTTATTATTAAATAGAGGAATAATTAAGAATTATATTTTTTAATTAATTTTGTTAAATAAAAAAACTGATAACGAGATATTTATAATTTTTTAAATCATAAAGGATAATTAATATTTTAAACAAATCTCAAAAAATATATTTATAATTTATTTTAAATTTATAAATATTAATAATTAAATTCATTATTATTTTTATTAATTTATAAATATTTTATAAAAAAATCACTGATGTGTAATGTTTTTAATAAAAAAATCCGGGTGGTAATGATTGGGATGATTTAAAAGATGGCGTAGCAGGAGATTGTGATGGTGAGAGTGTATAGGAGCAGTATATAGATGGGGGCAAGATGTGACTTGCGTAATTGAGTATGAGATCTTAGAGCCTGATATGGTGAGGCTCCAAATCTCCTCGCACACTTCTCTTCTCTTCCGCGTGGTATATATATCATCATATCAGTCGTCGTCGACCTCTGTGTGCGCGAGCGAGAGAGAGAGAGAGAGATGTTTCTCCAAGCCTTCAAACCTTCGCTTGCAATCTGGATTGATTTTTTAGTTTTTTTAATTATTTTAATATAAGATTAAAAAATTTTATTTAAAATTAATTTTTTAAATTTTATAAAAAAAATAATTATTATAATTTGAATGTGATATTTTATTCTATTTAATTAAAATAATTAATTTTGTCTTAAATGATTATTTTAGCTCAAATCAACATGTCAGTCCGAAGCATATCGCTCTGTTTACTGCTTCCCCCATTTAAGGCTTATTTTGGTAATTAAGAAAAAAATTAACTTAATTTATTTAGGTTATATTATTATTATTATTTTTTTTTTTTAGATGGTAGGTTATATTATTTTTATTATATATATATACTTTTAAAAAAAGTTAATAAGTCATAAATCATTTCTTGGAATAGGCCTGTACATGCAATTCGCATCGTAGGCCAAGTTTGGGAAGTGGAAAAAAAGTCAAAAAATTAAAAAGTTACTCAAAAAGTTAAAAAATTATTACTATTTATCAAAAGTCAAAAATTACGGCTGCACAACTCCCAATTCTAATTTTCCCCTTCACACTAATTTATACAATTTTTTAATACACATTTTTTCATAAAAAGTCAAAAAGTTAACCCAAACAACCATATTTTTTCCTCAACTTTTTAGTCCAAAAAGACAAAAAATACACTTATTTAAGACACCCCAAACAACCCCTTATTTTCTCACCTCTCTTGGCGTTTCCCACAATTACATTAACTTTTTTTAATTTTAAATTACACTAACTCCTCTTGAGATTTTTAGTTTACATATTACTCCATTTTGATATTTACTTTTAATTTGTAGATTGCTTGGTTCCGTTAGTCAACTAACGATTTTTTTTTTCTTAATAATTAATTATTGAATTAGCACAGAGGGGATTTCAGTTCGGTTTATATAACATTTGAGTAATTATTCGTAAATTAAGAATAAAAGAAATCAATTAATTATTTTTTAGGTAAAAAAATTAATATGAATTATTGAAGTAAAATAAGAAATACAAGAACTTGTATATATGTAATCCAATAAATTATATATATAGTTAAATTATGTGTATATGGAGAAATAAATTATTTAATACTACTCAAATAAATACATGTGATGTTCCAATTTGATAAATAAATTATTTGTACATGTGGTAATCAAACTCATGTGAGTATTTATAAATAAATTGTTTAATATTATTCAAATAAATACATGTACTGTCTCAATTTTATTTTTATTAATTTAGATAGTAAGAGGGATGGTCATTCGTCGGGTCAGACCATGCTGACACCACATAATAAGAGATTTTGTGTTTGTCTAAGTTCGGCTCGGGCCTCTACTTCTGTCCAAACTCGGCCCAAAAAATAATTATAAATCTCAAGCCTACCCATTTGGCTATATGTTAAAAAAAATTTAAAATATTCCATAATTAAATTTAATTACACATTATATTTCTTACATAAATATACCGATATCATTGTAAATTAAAAGATTTTGTATATAAATTAAAGTATTTCTTAAATAAATTCAGGCATTGTTTGGGAACATGCTATTTTAGTAACTTTTTAATTTTTTGGTTAAAATATAAGAAAAAAAAATAGTATGTTTGAGATGACTCTTTGATTTTTTACGAAAAGATGTGCAAAAAGTAGAGAGAAAATTGAATCTTTGACTTTTTTGTATAATTTGTTAGATTTTTCGTTTTTTTAATAACTTTTTGACTTTTTTGCTAAAATTTGATGTTGCCAAACAAGGCCGCATTACTACAAATGTGAATTTCAATAAAATTAATAAAAATAAAATCTAGATCCCAACAAAAAAAAAAATATTTTAATATATTATAATGAATTAATTAATTTAATAGCGGCCGGGTCAGGTTGGATTAAAAGTATAAATCCCAAGTCTAGTCCATTAATATATTGGGCTAAAAATGTTGGCCCAACCTGACTCTATAAGCTAAATAATTTTTTCAAACTTAAAAAAAATAAAACTGGGTCAGGCGGGTTAACAGGCCGATGTCCACCCCTATGTGAGTATGTATGTAATTATTATTATTTTTAATTTGTTTCACTAGCACTTTGTCATAATAATAAGTTATTTTAGAATACGTATCATTTTATGCGTAATTCTATTTCCACACACCATTTTCACTTTGTACACATCATTTCTTAGTTCATACACTTATTAATTTAGTTACATTATGTTTTTCTCATTCCACACATCGAATGTTCTAAATATATCCCTACCTCATAATTTAAACATACTATACAAAACACATTTATACACATCACAAAAGTAACTCTGACATATCCAACAATCCACCAACATATTTTCAGCAATTCTTTAGAGCCAATAAGTGATAAAATGATGAAAAGATTGATGGAAGTTGATGAAAACTTTTTTTTTTTTTGGATTCGTGATCAACGGTGATAGTAAATTTTCATCGCGATCAAAAAAATCTTAAAACAAATCATATGAAAAGTTTTCATCATTGTTTTTTTTTTTTTTTCCCCGTAATCCTATGGAAGTTGAATTTACAAAAGAATAGCAGTTCTTTTACTTGCCCAAAAAAAAAAACACTTCTACATCTAAAAGATCACATTTTCATCATTGCATTGGTTGTAAAATCATCTTATTCTCTAAATTTAAACTTACTATGATTTTGTAAATCTTTCATCACACAAATCAAGAATGACGGGAGTAAAATACAGTGCAACAATGGTAAGAGTGAAAAATAATAGAAGAACAATGTAGGCCTTGGCGTGATGTTTTTTTTTTTTTTTCAAAAGGTGTGCATTGAGAATTTTTGTTCTCAAAGATGTGTACAGAGAAAATTTTGTTTTGAGATTTGCTGTGTATTGATGTCTGTAACACCCCAAATTTCTAGTCCAAACAATAATACAACAATCATAACTCTTTCAAGTAAAACCGAATATAAATCTCCAAACTTACATTACATGATACAATAGTTCTTCATGCAACAACACATTAATCCAACAACAAGTAAATAAACAAATAAATACCTCTAGGGGTTTACAAGTTTCCAAGGCTTGAGCCTAATTAAACAAAACGGTTATTCAAACCCACACACATACAGCATTTGGTTTACACACAGAGTCACAGCAAAATGAGAGTCTAGTACTCTCAACACACATTTCCTCGCCTTTAGTTAGGCGGCATCACCATATCTTTTCCTGCACAAAAATCCCGTAGAGTGAGCATAAAGCCCAGTAAGAAATCCTTAACAAAGTATATATATTTTATACAAGTCTCAAGAGATGAAATGCACATGCCATGCTATGCCCATTTTTGAAGATAAATCACATTTTCATCTTTTGAAAACCATCATGCTCAATGATGTTATGCAATTTCAATTGTTCAAAACTTAACAATTTATTTTAAAGACAGTAATTACGGCTCTGGTAATCTCTAGGTCGGTATCTGCAAGTAGACTACACAAATACTACCAAATTGTCATTTTTACCGATATTAACCGGAAGGCTCGACACATATCCGCGTGGGTTTTCGGTCTTTTGCCCCGAACTCTCAGGCCAACTTATTCAATATTATCTACACCACGTATCAAAACTTACCAATGTATTTACCCCAAAACCATTTCATGAAAACTTGTTTCTCAACATTTTTTTTTCTCAATGCAAGTTTTCAAATCAACTTTCAAAGTTTAATGTAATCAAATGAATTGTTATGCCAATAACACAAGATGAATACAAATACTTTTATTCCAATTCATCATCTAAGGAATAACACAATTCCCTCTTCTCAAGTATCCTCAACAATTAGTCATTTCAAGACTATTTCAACGTTTTGAACAATAATTTTCAAAATAAACAACAATTCTCATATTTCCTGAAATCCATCATTTATATAAATATAAATAAGAAATTTTCCAAATATCTATTTATTTTGACACACAAAATAAATACAACAATATCATTCATGGATTTTCAGTCTCTTTTAAAAAAATCCCCAAATTCTAAGTTTTCTCACTAAAACTATACAACTCAAATCCTTTGAAAGAAAACTTTCCAAAATCATCTTTTCTTTAATCAACGAAGATCAAAACCCATAAGATCATTTTAAAAGAACAAGAGACAAACCCACTTTCAAAATAGCTCAACTTCTTGAATTAACAATCAATTTTCAAAGCTATCGAAAGATGATTTCAAAAATTATATAGATCTTGCAAAAATATATATATAACTCTAAGAAAATTCTTACCTCAAGTTTTGAAGAAGAAATGAGATGAAACCCCCAAAATCAATGGTGTCGAAAGTCGATCTTCACCGCACACAACGAAGCCCTCGAGAAGTTAACCAACTTTGATGAAGAACTTATGGCAAAACTGTAATGGATCTTGAAAAATCAAGGTTTTGATCCAATTTGGCGTAGGGAAATGTAGAGAGAATGGAGAGGAAAGGGTTTTTAGAAAGAGTGAGATATGCAAAAGTGATCTAAAATATCAGATTCACGAGCTGATATAACATGGTCCGCTCGAGCGTCAAATACACTTTCCCAGTACTTTTGCAGACAGTTGAAACTGCTGAATCCAAACATTTTCCGCTCGAGCGCATAAACGGCACCTCGAGCGGACAAGCAACTTCTAATGCATTTTGCATTTTTGCTTCGGGGCCGCTGCCTCTCAACCCCGCCAGGGCACTGCCCTAGGACCCGCCAAGGGGCGCTGCCCCCTGGACCCCTACGAGTTGACTGGACAGCTCGATCCCCGACATACTGAACGAAGTGGCAAAACTGGAATCGCTACAACCTTCCCCCCCTTAAAGAATTTCGTCCCCGAAATTTCAAATCAAACTACCCAAACAAAGAGTTTCTAGCAATCAAAACCACGCTATTTCATTTTCAAATCACAATACTAACTCTCAACCAAATTCCATCATTCTCATTAACAACAACCTCCCAAATACGCATAAACATGAATTTTTTCAAAAAGTAATGGCAACTCTAAACAACTTTATACTTAAAACAACAATGCACATATCAACATGTGGTTAACAACTTTAAATACGTTTCCCTCAACACTAGGGAATATTACAAAGAAAAGCAACTTAAGCATTTTCAAATAAATCCGGATATTTGGAGCGGACTTCCGCCTCCCATTCCCACGTCGCTTCTTCAACCCCATAGTGTCTCCACAACACCTTTACCAACGGTATAGTTTACCCCGTAACACTTGCTTCCGAGTATCTAATATTTGAACCAGTCGTTCTTTGTAAGAGGCATCCTCATCTACCTCCAAGTCAGCCCAATCAAGCACATGAGAAAAGTCGGGTTTATACTTCCTAAGCATAGCTACATGAAATACGTTGTGAACTCCTGAAAGTTGTGGCGGTAAAGCTAACCGATATGCCACTTCCCCAATTCGCTCTAAGATCTCAAATGGCCCAATGAACTTTTGAGATAATTTACCACTCTTACCAAATCTCATCACACCCCGCCTTGGTAAGATTTTTAGGAACACATGGTCACCAACTTCAAAAGATAAAGGTTGTCTCCTCTTATCGGCATAACTCTTTTGTCGGCTTTGGGCCGTAGCTAACCTCTTCCGAATAAGAACTTTCTCGGTTGTCTCTCTAACAATTTTCGGACCCAGTAACGGTGCATCACGCATTTCGCCCTAACAAACCGGTAATCTACAAGGTCAGCCATACAAGGCCTTAAGTGGTGTAATCCCAATACTAGCTTGGTAACTATTTTTGTAAGCAAACTCAATCAATGGTAAGTGTTTTTCCCAAGGCCCCTTAAAATTAAGGACACAAGCTCTAAGCATGTCCTCTAAAATCTGAATGGTACGTTCCGACTGTCCATCGGTTCGAGGATGATAAGCAGTGCTAAGAGTCAACTTAGTTCCCAACGCTTCTTGAAGGCTTTGCCATAGCCGGGCTGTAAAGCAAGGATCCCTATCCGACACAATAGTCATAGGGACTCCATGAAGTCGAACTATCTCTCTAATGTACAACTCTGCCAAGCGTTCAACTGAGTCGTTGGTGCACATCAGAATGAAATGGGTAGACTTAGTCAACCTGTCAACAATCACCTAAACGGCGTCATTACCTCGTTGTGTTCTAGGAAGCCCAACTACAAAATCCATGGTAACACGCTCCCATTTCCACTCGGTTATCGGTAAGGGTTGTAACAAACCCGCTGGTCTTTGGTGTTCGGCCTTCATTTGTTGACAAGTAAGGCACTTCGATACAAATAAAGCAACATCCCGTTTCATACCCCTTCCCCAAAACTGACGACTAAGATCATGATACATTTTAATGCCTCCCGGGTGTACCGCAAGGCGTAAGTGATGGAACTCCCGAAGTACTTCCTCTCTACAAGATTTTGGTACAAATAAACGGTCTAGGTAATGCACACTCAGATCCGAGTGAACATTCAAACCTTTCTCTTCCTTCCCATTGAAAATCTTAACACGGATTGATTCCACATCACGGTCTTCTCGTTGTGCCTCTATGACCTTACTAACCAAGGTAGGTTGAGCATTCAAAATAAACAAGGTAGCACTCTCTCCGGACTCACCCAAGTGCAAATCAAACTTGCCAATAACATCTAGCATATTCCATTCCCGAATGACCACACTGGCCAAACTACTCACAAATTTGCGATTCAAAGCATCGGCCACCACATTGGCCTTCCCTGGATGATAGTATAACTCAAAGTGATAATCCTTCATAAATTCCATCCATCTCCATTGTAGTAAGTTCAAGTCTTTTTGAGAAAACAAATACTTTAGACTCTTACGATCGGAGAAGACTTCAAACTTCTCACCGTACAAGTAATGCCTCCAAATTTTCAAAGCAAAAATCACCGCTGCTAATTCTAGATCATGGGTGGGGTAATTTTTCTCATGAGTTTTCAATTGTCGTGAACCGTAGGCCACAACTTTTCCTTCTTGCATCAAAACACAACCAAGTCCATCCCCAGACGCATCACAATAAACAGTGTAATTCAAACCCCTTTCCGAAATTATCAAAACCGATGTGGTAGTCAATCTAGTCTTAAGCTCTTGGAATGACTTTTCACAAGCTTTACTCCACACAAATTTGATACCCTTTCTAGTCAACCTAGTCAAAGGTGCAGCTAATCTAGAGAAATCCTTTACAAAACATCGATAATACCTCGCTAATCCCAAGAAACTTCGGATTTCAAAAACATTCTTGGGTGGTTCCCAATCCTATACGACATCTATCTTTGAGGAGTCCACAATCACTCACTCTCTAGACACTACATGCCTCAAAAACTTCATATCTGTTAATCAAAACTCGCATTTTTCAAATTTGGCATACAATTGGTGCTTACTAAGTAAACCCAGCACTACCCGCAAGTGAGTCTCGCGTTCCTCTTCAGAGGTTGAATAAATCAAGATGTCATCCACAAAGACGACCACAAAACGGTCCAAGTATTCCTAAAAAATTCTATTCATCAAATCCATAAAGGAAGCTGGTGTATTGGTCAACCCAAAAGGCATTATAAGGAATTCATAGTGGCCATAACGAGTACGAAAGGCCATCTTCTGAATGTCCTCTTCCCGGACTCTTAACTGATGGTACCTCGACCTCAAATCTATTTTTGAGAAGTAATGAGACCCTCTAAGTTGGTCAAACAAATCATCTATTCTGGGTAGAGGATACTTGTTCTTAACTGTAACTCTATTCAACTTGCGGTAATCAATACATAACCGTAATGACCCATCCTTCTTCTTCGCAAAGAGAGCCGACGCTCCCCAAGTCGATGTACTAGGGCGAATGAAGCCCTTGTCTAAAAGTTCTTGGAATTGAATCTTCAACTCATGCAATTCGGCAGGTGCAAATCTATATGGTGACATGGAAATCGGTGCCGTGCCAAGCACTAATTCAATGGAGAACTCGATCTCCCGGTGAGGTGGTAAACTAGTAAGATCTTCTGGAAAGACATCCAGGTATTCACAAACTATCCTTGGTAACTCAGCACGAGCCCCGTCACTCTCACTATCCAAGAGAGTTGCAAGAAGGCCACTAAGTTTGCTCCTACTACGAGGGTCAACAGCTGGCGACAAAGCTCTATCAACTCGGTTCCCCAAAAAATAGAAATGATCACCACCCAAAGTGCACACTGTAACTCTCTGACGGTAACAATCAATCACAGCTTGATAAGAACATAATCAGTCCATGCCTAAAATGACATCAAAACTTAACATATCTAGCAACATAAAAGCAAACAGAAGTCGACGCCCGGCAACTTCTATTTCACAATTACGACAACCCCGGTTTAAATCAACTGTACCCCCAATAGGTGACTCTACTCTGAGTGGAGGCACTAACCGTGCTACCTTTAACCCCAATGTAGAAGCAAATGCAATAGATATAAATGAATGAGACACACCCGTGTCTATCAATACATTAGCCAAAGAATTACACACAACAAAAATACCTCTCACAATTGAGGATTCTGGCAACTGCTTTGGCACGGTAGCAGCATACACGCGTTCCTGTGGCTCCTGATTGACTTGTTCCCCTCTCGGAACATAGGCCTGTTGTACTGATTGAGCCGAAGCGGCTCCCTAATTAACTCGCGAAGCTTGGACTGATTGAGCCTGCTGGTGGCTTTGAGTCTGCCTCGATCCTAATGCGCCAGATGCGCCTCCCAACTGTGGGCAAGTTCTCTTCATATGCCCCAGCTGACCACACTGATAACAATTAAACCCTTGACCTTTATTATGAGATTGAGACTGGCTTTGAGATCGGTTAGGTGGTGGTACTATTAACTGCCCCCCTCCCTTCTGTGGGCATGAGAAGGCTTTGTGACCCGGTTGGCCACACTTGAAACACGAGAAGCTACTCAATACACTTTTTTCCTGGACCCACACTAGGCAAAGGAAAAGTGGATCTAGACTGCTGTGGTTGGGACTGGGATGGATAGGTGTTCCTGCTTTTCTTGTTCTGCCTATATTCTCCTTAAGACTCTTGGCCCTTAGACCTCGAACTCCGAAGCCTCTCCTCCTCAGCATGTATGGAAATTTCTACATGTGTCGCCGTCTCCACAAGATGGTTATATTTCCGAATTACATTTCCGACAAGCTTGAACATAATTTTTGTTTTCAATTTCTTTTCAAATTCAATGCAACGGCGTTCTTCCGTTGCCACCAACTTTGGCACAAATCTGGACAAACTAGAGAAGACCGCCTCAAACTCGGCCACAGGTGTGTCGAGTTGTTTGAGGTCTTTAAACTCTTGCCTCAATCTCTCCCTAGTAGTGGGAGGTATGTACTTATCTTGGAATGCAACTGCAAAGGCTTCCCATGTCGGCTTCACTCTACCCTCGGCATATTTCCACCATTGACCCGTGTCTCCCTTAAGGTAATAACTCGCTAGAGTCACTCTTAGTTTACTATCTTTGGTGTGAAGCATCTCAAATTTCTTCACAGTTTGTTCAAGCCACTCATCCGCTTTCTTGGGCTCGGGGCCACCATGGAACTCATTCAATTTGGCCCACAAGAACTCTCTAGTAAGAAAACTCGCCCTTGACTCCGCAGTGTTCTCTCGAGCTTGATTCTCCACTCTCAACAAGTTCATAGACTCTCTTAAAGCCCCTGCCATTTCTCGAGCTAGGGCCCCCATTGTGGTTTGACCCGTTTGTCCCACCTGCTTAGCCACATTAGCTTGGCTTGCTTGCTCGGCCATATTAGCTTGGCCGAACCCTTCTTCTTGCACCGGAACCCTATGGACTGGTACCTCATGCACACCTCGGCGAGCCCTACCACGCCTCTTGCCTCTACCACCACGGGTTTGACCTCTTCCTCACATCCTATAATTGACAATATAATTAATTTAGCACACTAACCCACACGTGCCCGCAACTTGTCTTACACATTTGATCACAATAATGCTATATATTCATCTACCATATAACAATTAAATTTCACCCCACATAAGCACTTAGTCATGTAAACACATACGGATTATACTTTTATGATGAGATTCGTCCCACGAAAAACCAAGAATTCTTAGTAGAATGAGTATTGATCAAGTACCCTTCTAATAAGACCTCAAGGAATTTAACAGGCGCAAACAACATCCCAAAAGTCCAATCCTATACCCATTTAGTCACATAAGCATGTTATCACATAGTCACAAAATGCATAACACTTTCTAAACATGCTAAATAAACCCATTGTGGTTAAACAACCACTTCCCACGAGCTCCAAGTATTCAAACCCAGTAGCTCTGATACCAAGTTATAACACCCCAAATTTCTAACCCAAATGATAACACAACAATCATGGCTCTTTCAAGTAAAACCGAATATAAATCTCCAAACTTACATTACATGATACAATAGTTCTTCATGCAACAATATATTAATCCAACAACAAGTAAATAAACAAATAAATACCCTCAAGGGTTTACAAGTTTCCAAGACTTGAGCCTGGTTACACAAAACGGTTATTCAAAACCACACACATACAGCCCTTGGCTTACACACAAAGTCACAGCAAAATGAGAGTCTCGTACTCTCAACACACATTTCCTCGCTTTTAGTTAGACAGCATCACCACATCTTTTCCTGCACAAAAATCCCGTAGGGTGAGTATAAAGCCCAGTAAGAAATCCTTAACAAAGTATATACATTTTATACAAGTCTCAAGAGATGAAATGCACATGCCATGCTATGCCCATTTTTGAAGATAAATCACATTTTCATCTTTTGAAAACCATCATGCTCAATGATGTCATCCAATTTCAATTGTTCAAAACTTAACAATTTATTTTAAGGGCGGTAAATACGACTCTGGTAATCCCTAGGTCGATATCTGCAAGTAGACTATACAAGTACTACCAAATTGTCATTTTTACCGATATTAACCGGAAGGCTCTACACCTATCCGCGCGTGTCACGACCCCAAACCGCCCCTAGTAGGATGGTGCCGTGATGGCCAGTAATCCGTGATTACCGAAGGCCAACTTACAAAGATCACACACGATCAGAGTATAATATATGGGGCTCACGAATGCGGAAGAAATAAATCAAAATACAAGTGGTCCATAAGAGCCGTGCATAAATCAAATGGAATGACATACAAGATATAGCTTTACATACAGTTCGAAATAACAAAAATACAGGTTACATCTTGATCAAAAGGCTTCTCGAGCCGACATGTACAAAATACAATGAATACAAGTCAAGAAGCATGATTTTCAAGATTGGCCGACGTAATTACAACATTGCCGACATGAATACAAAACAAGGCCGACATAATCATGAATCCAAAACAAGCTGTGCAAAACACATCTAGGCGTCGCCGCCGTCCTGCTCATCACCTACATATATATAGAGAGGGTGAACTTGGATACTCAGTGAATGGTACCAATAATAAAGGTTTTGCATGAATATAGCCGAAGTCTTTTCAAAACAAAACATGCTGAACCATACGAATATTAGCCGAGATTCTTTCAAAACAAAACACATCAAAACCTTATCAAATCAAGAGATGAACCGTATTCATCTATCAAGTCTTACAAGTCTCGAGGGATGCTTACTGGCATCGGCAAGAATACAAATCAAGCTTTCCGAACAAACAAATCCACGCGGTAAACCGTCAGTGGCAAAACAAGGACTGCACGATCCGTAATCGATTAGTCAAAGGTACTGCGAAAGTTTATAGTCCTCCAGCACAAGGGACTTGTGTTACTTAAGCCCGTAGCTCTTTTTAACACGATGGTCTTGTGTTACTTAGGCCTGTAGCCTGCTTCAACACCATGTCTTTCCAAGAAAAGGACCGTATCCTTTTATACTTGGTACTGCGAAAGTTTAGAGTCCTCCAGCACAAGGGACTTTTCAAGATGACATCAAAACGAAGCTTACACTTGGTACATCAAAATAGAGCTAATCATTCATGCTTAACAAATACTTTCATCAAAACAAAACAAAGCAAGATTTATCAAAACGGTATAACATAGCTTTATTAGAAATACCACTCACATAGTTCTTCTCGGGTGTAGGCTCAAAGCAAAGATCAAGTTCCTACAATCACATGGCAAATACATTCTCAAAACAAGCTTTACATGCATGCAATGATCCCGGCATTCTTACCAGATCCAAGTCAAAACAGAGCAAAACATGCTGGGGGTTTAAACACTGTTTTTCGTCTCACGAAAACACACTGGGTACCAACCAGGCCTTTGCCGAGGTCCCACACCTCCTTGCCGAGGTGTGGTCCTGATGGCCTTATTCAAAACGAAGTCGGGAAAAACCTGGGTTTCCCCCTTGAAGAATGCAAAGAACAAAATCATCAAGAACATGCATGCTAAGATCATAACTCGTTTGTTCCAAAAACTGAGATTTCATGCTAAGAGTTCAAAAACATGGACCTGGGTACCCATACAAGAAGATCATGCAAGAACAAACACAAAAACATGGTTCTAGTTCCAAACTTTCGGATCAAAACGAGGCTTTTTCTTCAAGAACTCAAGAACACCATTTTCTCTTCAAGAACCAACTTCAAATCAATGCATGGCATACAAAACGAATTCAATCATGCAATGCAGCTTGACAGCCAATAAGATTAACTAGAGTAGAGCAAGAATCTAACCTCAAAACTCAAATCTAACGGTTCGATCCTCGAAGATCAAGCTCGGAACTTTGCTCTCTCGCTCTAAAACTCCCTCCTTCTTCCTCTAGAGCTTCTCTCTCTAAAGACAAAGATTTGAGACAAAATGATTTGTTTCTAGGTTTGCCGGCTGTCTTAACACACAGCTCGGACACGTGGCACTATCAGGTTGGTTCAACTAAAAAAGGTGACTGGTTGATAAGACAAATCTATGACAAAGCGTATACAACAAGCTAAATGGCAAGATACATCGGCAAGTAATGACATCGGCTAAAGTCAAAGCTCGGCAACAGGGTAACAAAAACATCGGCTAGGGAGGACGACCCTTGACTAAGCTGTGCTACACCTTGGCCTGGGTGTGCCACACCTCGGTCTAAGCCATACCTTCCCAAGAACAAAGATCATTAAGTGTGAAACATCTCGGCCTAGATGATACACTCCTCGGCCTTGGTTCCGAACACCTCGGCCCAGATAGTGACATCTCGGCAAACATGCCCGGGGTGAAAATGGAGGTCAACCAAGTGGTTCCAAAAATAATTCTAAATACAAAGGTTCAAAGGTGAACTAAGCTCAAGACGACCTCGGCTACACACCAAGCAAAGAACAAAATCATGCAAGCAATATTTCAAACAAAGCAAGACAAAACAAGATGAACCAGATTTGCAACATCATAAGACAAGATCATACAGGTATGTATGCAAACATGGTTAAGCCAGAATGAGGGTTGTTACAGCGCGGGTTTTCGGTCTTTCACCCCGGACTCTCAGGTCAACTTATTCAATAGCATCTACGCCACCTATCAAGACTTACCAATGTATTTACCCTAAAACCATTTCATGAAAACTTGTTTCTCAACATTTTTTTCTCAATGCAAGTTTTCAAATCAACTTTCAAAGTTTAATGTAATCAAATGAATTGTTATGCCAATAACACAAGATGAATATAAATACTTTTATTCCAATTCATCATCCAAGGAATAACACAATTCCATCTTCTCAAGTATCATCAACAATTAATCATTTCAAGACTATTTCAACATTTTGAACAATAATTTTCAAAATGAACAACAATTCTCATATTCCCTGAAATTCATCATTTATATAAATATAAATAAAAATTTTTCCAAACATCTATTTATTTTGACACACAAAATAAATACAACAATATCATTCATGGATTTTCAGTCTCTTTTAAAAAAATCCCCAAATTCTAAGTTTTCTCACCAAAACTATACAACTCAAATCCTTTGAAAGAAAACTTTCTAAAATCATCTTTTCTTCAATCAATGAAGATCAAAGCCCATAAGATTATTTTAAAAGAATAAGAGACAAACCCACTTTCAAAATAGCTCAACTTCTTGAATCAACAATCAATCTTCAAAGCTATCGAAAGATGATTTCGAAAATCATATAGATCTTGCAAAAATATATATATAACTCTAAGAAAATCCCTACCTCAAGTTTTGAAGAAGAAATGAGATGAAACCCCAAAAATCAACGGTGTCGAAACTTGATTTTCACCGCACACAACGAAGCCCTCGAGAAGTTAACTAACTTTGATGAAGAACTTATGGCAAAACTATAATGGATCTTTGAGAAATCAAGGTTTTGATTCAATTTGGCATAGGGAAATGTACAGAGAAGGGAAAGGAAAGGGTTTTTAGAAAGAGAGATATACAAAAGTGATCTGAAATATCAGATTCACGAACTGATATAACATGGTCCACTCGAGCGTGGAAAGCCCCGCTCGAGCGTCAAATACACTTTTTCAGTACTTTTGCAGACAGGTCAAACTTCTGAAATCAAACATTCTCCACTCGAGTACATAAATAGCCGCACGAGCGGATAAGCAACTTCTAATGCATTTTGTATTTTTGCTTCGGGGGCGTTGCCCCTTAACCCCGCCAGGGCGCTGCCCTAGGACCAGCCAAGGGGCGCTGCCCCTTGGACCCCCGTGATCTGATTGGGCAGCTCGATCCCCGACATACTCAGCGAAGTGGCAAAACTGGGATCGCTACAATGTCTATAGTGGTCATTTTGTGTAATGGTGAAATTGTAATAAAAATTTAATTCATTAAGTGTGTGCACAGAGAGTAAATGATGCGTGGAAATAAAATTACCCTCATTTTATGTATGCCATATACAAGTTATAATATTTGTGGTCTTGAGATTTCTAAGAATTACACTAGTTGCCCCCCCCTCCTTTTTTGAAATTACACTAACTTACCCTATGACTAACGCTCCCATTAATGTTGTTAGTCACAAGGGAGATCAATGTAATTTCAAAAAAAATAAGAAAGACTAATGTAATTGTCAAAAATATCAGAGGGTGACTATAATTTACCCATTTTATTTTATTAGAGCATATCTACTAAATATTTTTTGGGTCAAATTTTATTTGAAATGTTATTATCTATTTTATTCTTTATTTTTCTTATATATTTTTTCAATTAAATTTATTTTTAAAAAAAATTGACGTGACAAAGATGATTGAATTCGAGAGCAATAATTTTAAGGATAAATTACAAATACGCTGTCTGAGAATTGATTAAAACACAAATCACCCTCTATGGTTCTGGAAATTACGTTCCACTGCTTGAGGTTTCTAATTTCATAACAAATCGTCATCTTTTATTAATAAATCATCAAGTCAATTAATAGTTTTTAATGATATTGAAAATAAGTTTCAATTAATAATTTAGGTAATTTTATTATTGTATAAAAGAGCAATTACGAATTTTATTTCTTTAGTTAATTCTATTAAATAAAAAATTCTAATAAGGGGGTATTTGTAATTTTTCAAATTACATTATTATACTTTTAACAAATCTCAAAAGGTGTATTTATAATTTATCCTAATTTTTTAAGTAAAAAAAAAAAGGCTGGAACAGTCTTGAACGCAAAATAGTTGAACTTTGAAACAATGTTTAAGAACCGGATCGGACCGGACCAGACAGACCGATTCAACCAGTAGAACTAGTGACCGGACCTAGTTTCGATCCAGATAATCCACAAAAATTGGACTAGGCCAAAAACCGGCCTTGTTTGCAAAAACCAGAAAAACCTGTGGTTCAATCGATAAAATTGGCAAACCAGTCGAGGCAAACCAGTCCTGTTTTTTGACCAACCTGTTTTTTTTTTCTTTTTCTTTTCTTTTCTCTTTCTTTCTTTCTTATATATATATATATATATATATCAAAATTTTGACTAAAAACTCTTATTTCAAGAGTCTCATCTCATGAGAAGGAGTCTCATTGGAAGTTTGAAGAAATTATGAAAGTCTATTCCTATTTATGGGGAAAAAAATTATTCAAATGCCTTTCATGTTTTTTTTTTTTAATTTTTCTTCCTTTTCTATTTGTTTGATTAATTAAAATTACTATTAATTTCATTGCTTATGGATAAAGATTTGAATTTCAAAATTCCTCCATGTAGATAAAAATATAAAAACTGAAAATTAATTTTATAGTCTACAGATAAAGATAAAAATAAAAATTAAACAATTAATTTCATAACTTATAGATAATTTAAAATTTCTTTCCATAAATAAACATATAAAAGTTGATAAATAACTTATAAAAATTAATTTCATGGCCTACAAATAAAGATAAAGATTAAATATTAAACAATTAATTTCACAACTTATAGATAATTTAAAATTTCTTTCCATAAATAAACATATAAAAGTTGATAAATACCTTATAAAAATTAATTTCATGGCCTACAAATAAAGATAAAGATTAAATAATTGATTTTTAAAAAAAATAAAATTATTCCTTTTTTCCCCTTCATTTTGTACTTTAATTAATTTCATTATAGATAAACATATAGAAATTCATAAATAATTTATGAAAATTTATTTCATGACCTATAGGTAAAGAAAAAATTTTAAAAAATTATTTAAAAAAATTAATTTCAAGACTTATAGATAAATAAACATATAAAAATTGATAAATAATTTATAAAGATTAATTTCGTGGCCTACAGATAAAGATAAAGATTAAATAATTGATTTACAAAAAATTAAAATAATAAAATTTAGATAAAGATATGATTTGTTAATCTATATATCTATAAAAAACATATATATCTAAATCTTTATTTTGATTTACTCATATTTTTTCTCCTTCTATCACATATCATCTTTTTTTATTTTAAATTTTTTATCTTATGAAATGCTCTTATCTATAACTTCTTATCTCTTATAAAATTCTTAACATCTTCTTGATAATTTTTATTATTCGTTATTATCTACAAAGTGATAAAGATTAAAAAAAAATTACTGACTCTGAATGAGAAGAATATTAATAATGAAATTGGTTAGATTAATTTCGTGGCCTACAGATAAAGATAAAGATTAAATAATTGATTTACAAAAAATTAAAATAATAAAATTTAGATGAAGATATGATTTGTTAATCTATATATCTATCAAAAACATATATATCTAAATCTTTATTTTGATTTACTCATATTTTTTTTCTCTTTCTATCACATATCATCTTTTTTTTTATTTAAATTCTTTTTTATCTCCTATTAAATTCTTAACATTCTCTTGATAATTTTTATTATTTGTTATTATCTACCAAGTGATGAAGATTAAAAAAAAAAAAAATTTATTGGCTCTGAATGATAAAAGTATTAATAATGAAATTGGTTGACTCTGAATGAAAAGTGTATTAATAATGAAATAATGAAATCTGCATGGGAGAAGGCAGTACAAAAATCTCATAAAATTAATTTTCGTCACTATATTTATACAAGGTAATAATTTCATATTCTTTCTATTAGTTATTAAAAATAATTTGCATTAGATCATTGTTATGTTTTTTTTATTTTATTTTATTTTTTATAAGGCTGTCATTCGTTATATTATTTCTTCATTCCTATCTCTAAATTCTCTCTTTGAAATTTTTGTTTTTTACAATAATAAAGTTTAGAATCAATTTTTTATCAAATTTGTTTTCTTGGTCCTTATTTTATTGAAGGATTGAAACGAGTAAAACTTTTATATGATATATGAAATTAATGAAAATAATACAAAGATGATAGGGAAGTACTACATATTTGTCAATATCTCTATGCTATTATTAATTGATTTGCTAGATTATACAATCAATTTAGAACCCATATGATTTAATTCAATGTTTATTACTTTATTTGTATTCGACCATTTTTTCGTTGAGTAATCTATATAATTTTTTTTTTGGCATATAATGATTAAAGCTATCATTTGTTATATTTCTTCAAATACAATTCAAATAGTTTTTCATCATTTTTTTTTATAAATAAAATGGATTAAAATTATTTTCTTATATAATTTTTATAATCTTACGAAATTCTTATCTTGATTAATTTTTTAAAAATGATGCATGAACTATGCAAGTATTATTCAAACTATGGAGAAGGATTTATACTTTGATATGATATGCTTGTAACATTGATAGATAAAATCAAAGATAGAGAGTTGCTAATATAATCAATTAATGATTTGTTTAAGAAATTCTTTTTATGAGTAAGGCAACAAACTTAGATTAAATTTTTTTAAAAACTACTTATAATGTATAATTAAAAGTTGATATTTATTTATAATTTGATCCCACAATAATAATGTACATCATTGATTTAAAAGTCCAAGTAAAATGATGATAACTTTTCTAAGTTTATAAAATTTCTCTCTTTTAATGTTTTGTTTAGTTTGATATAAGTTATTTATGTTATCAAGTGATTGTGATACCATTATTCTCAACAATTGTTATAATTAATAATTTTTTATGTATAGACATAATTTAATATTAAAATGATTTATTTATCACACAAAATATATATAGTTTATTTTTTCCGTGCATCACACAGGTTACCGCTAAGTATTATATAAAAAAAAAATGAAGTTTCTAATGAGAAGGCATATCAAAACTCCACAAGCACAATCTAAATTTGTTGAATTTTCAATTTTAAAAAATAATTAATAAATCACACTCTCAAACACATATATATGATTTTGCTCATTTTTCAATTTTAAAAAATAATTAATAAATCATACTCTCAAACACATATATATGATTTTGCTCATTTTTTAATTTTAAATAATGAATTACCAATCCATTGGGCCATCTTTTAAAAATCATTACCTAAAATTTTTCATTCCCTACAATGAAATAAGGAAAGAACAATTATTTGTGAGGGAAAACACATATACGGTTTTGTAAACTTTTTAATTAAAATAAATAAATTACAATTTTCTAATTTATTGCTGACGACAGGCTTGATTTTGGTCTTCACACATTGGACAAGTCTTGTGCTTTGGTTGAGTTTGTTTCTCTCTAATTAATTTGTGGTTTCTCTCCATATACCTTCAAGGCACCCATAAACATAATTATACTTCTCCCATAAACAGATTATCTCTCATTCTCAACAGGTTAGTCAATTCTATCACCACACATACATAATACACAAATCTCTTATAAATTATTCGTATGTATATATTATTTTGATTTTCCAGGGAGACTTGCAAATCCCTTTGCTATAATGTGGGTTTTCTTTTATATTGTGATGTGGTTTTGCTTTTATATTTAAATCGTATGATATATTATTTATTATTTTTGTAACTAAATATAATAGAATGATCACTGAGTGAATCAAACACTACCTAATTCTATGAACATTGACATGTGCTAGAGAGATTAAATAAAAAATTAAGGAAAATACATATTTTTTATCTTTAAAATTTTAATTTGTAAACTTTATTTTATTTTATTTTATTTTGGTTCATGCAACCTATGATTTATGGTTGATTTTTTCTTTTTATAGTTCTAAACTGCACAAATTTCTTTTTGTCCATGTGCAAAATATCACTTTGCTATTTTTCAAAAAGTTGAAGTATACCAAAAAAATTAATAAAAATGCCAAAAATATATATACAATTTTTTTTTAATTTGTTTATAAAAAAATATTTAGTAAATAAATAAATGAGCTAAATGACTCATGAGTTGAGCAACAACCATAACAATTTGTTAAGAATTGGATTGTTGGCTTAATAATCGATCCAAATTCGACTTCTAAACCAGAGAAAATTACAATTCAAGATATAAAATCAAAAATATTAGCAGAACATGGGAAGTACAGCTCATGGGCGGGGTGTAACTCAAAAACAAGGGTGCAAAGTCACACCTCTCAATGTTTGTGTATTTTTTGTTTTGTTTACGCCACAGAGTTGTAATTCTTCTATTAAATTACTAGCATAATACTTGTGTTATGTACGAATTTAAATAAATAATTAAAATTTAATTTTACAATTGTATGATAACATATTTTATGTGTAAAATGAATTGAAAAAAATAACTTAGAATCAATTAAATTTTAACTATGTTTATTGGAGGTTTTTTTTTTTTTTTTTTTTTATGTCAATAATTGCATGTTTTAAGTTTTTAATAAAAAAATAGATGTCATAATTTAATAGAAGAATTACAGTTTTGTGGAGCAAACAAAACAAAAAATAGACAAACATTGAGCGGTGTGACTTTGCACCACTGTTTTTGAGTTACACCCCGCCCATGAGTTGTACTTCCCATGTTCTGCTAATATTTTTATTTTATATCTTAATTGTAATTTTCTCTAGATTAGAAGTCGAATTTGGATCGATTATTAAGCCAACAATCCAATTCTTAACAAATTGTTATGGTTGTTGCTCAACTCATGAGTCATTTAGCTCATTTATTTATTTAGTAAATAATTTTTATAAACAAATTGTATATATATTTTTGGCATTTTTATTAATTTTTTTGGTACACTTCAACTTTTTGAAAAATAGCAAAGTGATATTTTGCACATGGACAAAAAGAAATTTGTGTAGTTTAGAACTATAAAAAGAAAAAATCAACCATAAATCATAGGTTGCATGAACTATATAAAAAAAAATAAGTTTACAAATTAAAATTTTAAAGATAAAAAATATGTATTTTCCTTAATTTTTTTATTTAATCTCTCTAGCACATATCAATGTTCATAAAATTAAGTAGTGTTTGATTCACTCAGTGATCATTCTATTATATTTAGTTACAAAAATAATAAGTAATATATCATACGATTTAAATATAAAAGCAAAACCACATCACAATATAAATAATTTATATGTATATATATCCATTGTAGCTTTATAAATTATTTACACATTTAGACAAATCCATAGCCCTTGTATGATGTTAAAGAAATTCATATACCACAATAGTCACACAGTTGGCCAAAAAAAAAAAAAAAAAAAAAAAAAAAAAAAAAAAAAAAAAAACAGGAAAAAAAAAAAAGAAGAACAAAAAAGAAAACCCACATTATAGCAGAGGGATTTGCAAGTCTCCCTGGAAAATCAAAATAATATATACATACATAATTTATAAGAGATTTGTGTATTATGTATGTGTGGTGATAGAATTGACTAACCTGTTGAGAGTGAGAGAGAATCTGTTTATGGGAGAAGTATAATTATGTTTATGGGTGCCTTGAAGGTATATGGAGAGAAACCACAAATGTTTATGGGTGCCTTGAAGGTATATGGAGAGAAACCACAAATTAATTAGAGAGAAACAAACTCAACCAAAGCACAAGACTTGTCCAATGTGTGAAGACCAAAATCAAGCCTGTCGTCAGCTATAAATTAGAAAGTTGTAATTTATTTATTTTAATTAGAAAGTTTACAAAACCGTGTATGTGTTTCCGTCACAAATAATTGATCTTTCCTTATTTCATTGTAGAGAATGAAAAATTTTAGGTAATGATTTTTAAAAGATGGTCCAATGGATTGGTAATTCATTATTTAAAATTAAAAAATGAGCAAAATCATATATATGTGTTTGAGAGTATGATTTATTAATTATTTTTTAAAATTGAAAATTCAACAAATTTAGATTGTGCATGTGGAGTTTTGATATGCCTTCTCATTAGAAACTCCCTTTTGCTTATATAATACTTAGCGGTAACCCGTACGATGCACGGAAAAAATAAACTATATATATTTTGTGTGATAAATAAATCATTTTAGTCTTAAATTATGTCTATGCATTAAAAATTATTAATTATAAAAATTGTTGAGAATAATAATATCACAATCACTTGATAACATAAATAACTTGTATCAAACTAAACAAAACATTAAAAGAGAGAAATTTTATAAACTCAGAAAAGTTATCATAAATTTACTTAGACTTTTAAATTAGTGGTGTATATTATTATTATGGGATCAAATTATGAATAAATATCAACTTTTAATTATACTTTATAAGTAGTTTTTTGAAAAAATTAATCTAAGTTTGTTGCCTTGCTCATAAAAAGAACTTCTTAAACAAATCATTAATTGATTATGTTAGCAACTCTTTATCTTTGATTTCCTCTATTAATGACACACACACATCATATCAAAGTATAAATCCTTCTCCGTAGTTTGAATAATACTTGCATAGTTCCTACATCATTTAAAAAAAAATTAATCAAGATAAGAATTTCGTAATATTATAAAAATTATATAAGAAAATAGTTTTAATCCATTTTATTTATAAAAAAAATGATAAAAAATTATTTGAATTGTACTTGAAGAAATATAACAAATGATAGCGTTAATCATTATATACCAAAAAATATATATATAGGTTACTCACCAAAAAAATGGTCGAATACAAATAAAGTTATGGACATTGAATTAAATCATATGGGCTCAAAATTGATTGTGTAATCTAGCAAATCAACTAATAATAACATAAAGATATTGACAAATATATAGTACTTCCCTATCATCTTTGTATTACATTCATTAATTTCATATATCATATAAAAGTTTTACTCATTTCGATTCTTCAATAAAATAAGGACCAAGAAAACAAATTTGATAAGAAATTAATTCTAAACTTTATTATTGAAAAAACAAAAATTTCAAAGAGAGAATTTAGAAATGGGATTGAAGAAATACTATAACGAATGACAACTTTATAAAAAATAAAAAATAAAAACCAAAACAATGAAACATAACATTGATCTAATGCAAACTATTTTTAATAACTAATAGAAAGAATATCAAATTATTACCTTGTATAAATATAGTGACGAAAATTAATTTTGTGAGATTTTTGTGCTACTTTCTCCCACGCAGCCTTCATTATTTCATTATTAATACGCTTCTCGTTCAGACCAACCAATTTTATAGCGATCCCGGTTTTGACCCGTTACTTATTGTATTCCGGACTCGGGTTGGTTTGGTTTTGAATAGTTGTTTATATCTCTTTCCGTTGTCTTCTCCTTTATTTTAGTTATCGGGTTGTAGTTGTGCATTTGGGACATGTTGGTTGCTTGTTTTTTCAAACCTTTGTTGCCCAGATTTTGGCTCTTCCATTCGAGCGGGCATTCTTGTGCTTTAGCGGGCTTTACAAATTTTGCTACTACGCTCGAGCGGCCATTCTTGCGCTCGAGCGGGATTTGCCACGTCTCAGCATTTCTTTTGCAGTTCTAAAAATACTGGGAAAGTGCTTTAGATGCTCGAGCGGGGACCTTCGTCTGCAAAACTTCTAGAAATGTGCATTCCACGCTCGAGCGCCAACTTTCACGCTCGAGCGGACTATACGTATAACAGTCCGACAAGATGATATTTTGAATCACTTTTCTTGTCTCTCTCTCTCTGTCTAAAACTTCCCAAAAAGCTTGTTCTTGAGCCTCTCTCTCTAGAATTCACCTTCTCTCTTAGATTTCACCTAGATCCATTGATCTTTTCACCCTAGCGCCTTTGAAAAAAAGGTAGAGCTCGTCAAGATCTACATTTTGATCCGAATAGAAGTGGATTTCGGCGTTCTTGGAATTTCTGTCTTGTGTGACTCATCTTCTTCTTTTGAGGTAGGGATCTTTTCTACACCTTCATATGATATTTAGCTTAGTTATTTGTATCTTGTGTAACAATGATGTGATTTGAGAGTGTTGTAAGCAAACCTAGGGTTTGGGTATAATATGGAAAGAGGGATTGTTGTTAAACATGAAATAAATGAATGTGGGTTGTGGGAATGAGATTAACATGTGTTAAAATGGTTGATTTTGACCTTTGGGTTGAGATTTGGAAAATGAGGGGTTTTGCCCTAACATACCTTGAACAATTATTTTGTATAAATAATGAAATCGATGTGAGAAATGTGAAATTGGGGAAAATTATTGATGAATGGTGTAGTTGGATTTGTTTATCACTTACCTATGGGAATTTGATGGATTATCTGTTATAAAGATTGTATATCTGTATTGGGCTATCGGCGGAGAATAGCTTTGATTGTTGTAGAAATGACATGTGGATTAGGCAAATTGAAGCTAATCTCTTGTTGTTTGTCATTGAATATGACTATACTTATATACATTGTACATGTATAATTGTGTGGGAGTGGAAAGGGGATGTGCTCCATTATTTGATGTTGTGTTTAAATACATTGCATATGTATGAATGATTGTTTGGGAGGAGAAAAGGGATGGACTCCATTATAATTAAGTTAGCCGGAGTGTCCTGGGTGAAAATCCTGAAATTATACATGGGTGCCTAGCCCGCGGACGAAATATCCATAAAATGGCAATTGTAGTGCTTGTATAGCCTACGTTTACATGGGTCCCATCTGACGGCTGCCTGCGAACGAAATTTCCGTAAAAGAAAAGTTTGAAGTGTCCATACATTGTTGATGTGATTTTAGAACTAATGAGTTGAAGTCTCATTTAGATTATTAAAAAGATACCAAAACTAATCCATGTAATAAAATGAATGAAAATTAGTACTTTTTGACTGTATAATTGTGAATGTCTTTATCACTGACGTTGTGTATGCATAGTGCACTTATACTTTTGCTAAGTTTCATATATTGTGCTAAATGATTTCTACTGAGCTGTGGCTCACTCTATTTGGGATAATATTTTCAGGTGTTTGTGACTTACCTCCACCAGGGCAATAGCTTAGAGGGACATTTTGGGAGCAAGAGCTTCTTTATTTGAATTGTATATTTTTGTAAAGCCTGCTAAATGTGTATGAGCTAGTCTCCTTTTGTGTAACCAAGTCAAGGCTTGGAAAGATGTAAGCCAATAGGGCATTTAATTCTGTTAAACGCTTTTGTATTATTAACTTCATATAATGAAATGACTATTTACTCTGATTCATGTTGTTATTAATATGTGTTTGGGTTGTATTTATTATATTATTTTGGGGGCCTTACAACTTGGTATCAGAGCGTACCGGGTTTGAATACTTTGGGTACGTGGGAAGTGGTTAGTACCACAATGGGTTTGTCTCGCTTGTTAGAAGCTTTAGTATAGACAGTATGTGCTTATATGATAACGTGCTTATGTGACTATTTGGGTATGGGATTGAATTTCTAGGATGTTGATTGGGTCCATGGGTTTCTAGGAGTCCTGTTAGAAAGGCACTTGATCACTGCTATTTCTAATTAGAACTCTAGCAATGCCACGGGACGATCATTATCCGGAAATGAAATTCGTATGTGTTTACGTGATTATATGCTTATGTGGAGTGAATTACTATTATCCAATGTACTAGGACGCGAGTGAGTTAGCTTCGGCACATTTGTAAATGTGCTAATCTCTTTATTACCTTCATTAGGATGTCAGGACGTGGTTGTGGAGGTAGGCGTGGTAGGCCTAGGAGGCACGAGATGCCTATACCGGATGAAATTCCGGCACAAGAGGAAGGAGTTGGTCAGGCAAATGTGGTCGAGCTAGTAGGTCAGCAGGCCATGGGCACCTTAGCCCCCGAGATGGCCGGAGCATTGAGGGAATCGATAGACATTCTTAGAGCTGAAAATTAAGTCCAGGCCCAACTAGTTGAGGTAGGGCCTTCTTTTCTGAAGAGGGAGTTTTTCCAGTCGAATTCGGATGAGTTTTTGGGTGACCCAAAGGAGCCACTGAAGGCAGATGAGTGGCTTGAACAGATAGTAAAGACGTTCGAGATACTTGGCATTGAGGATGACCAGTTGAGGGTGACCTTGGCGTCTTTCCAACTGAAGGGGGATGTGAGTCAGTGGTGGAAGTATGCGCGGGGACACATTGGAGGGACTTGGGAGGCTTTTGTTAAAGCCTTCTAGGACAAGTTTTTACCTCCCACTGTTAGGGAGAAATTGAGAGATCAGTTTTCTCGCCTCAAGCAGTTGAATACGCTTATGGCCGAGTTTGAGGCCACCTTCACTAGCCTCTCTAGATTTGCACTTGAGTTAGTGGCGACTATGGAGCGCTGTTGTTTGGAGTTCGAGAAGAGGCTGAGGACCGGACTCATGTTTCGAGTGGCCGGGTCGATGATTAGAGATTATGGGTGCCTTGTGGAGGCTGCAGCCCATCTTCAAACTATTATGCAAGTTGAGGAGGAGAGGATGAGGGGCTCCAAGAGGAGTCAGGATAATCAGGGGGACGGTAAGAGGCAGAGGGGTTCTAACCCTCAACAGTCCCAGGGAATGCAATCGAGGTCTATATTTCCAGTGCCGAGCTCAGGTTCTGGGAGAGGTGGTCAGGGAGACGTGACTTGTTTCAAATGTGGCCAGTTGGGTCACAAGTCTCCAACTTGTCTATAGAGAGGAGGAGGGCAGCGAACAGCATCATCTTCGGCTCGTTCTCAGGGCCAGAGTCAGGGTAAAGGATAGCCGCCCACTTGTTATCAGTGTGGTCAGGCAGGGCACCTGAAGAGGTCTTGCCCACAATTGGGTGGCACATTTGGTACATCTGGTTCGAGACAAACACAGAGTCATTAGTCAGCACAGGCCTCGAGGGCCAATCAAGAAGCTTCTTCGGCTCAGTCAGTATAGCAGGCTCATGTTTCGAGGGGTGAGCAGGTAGATCAGAGGCCAACAGGGCGTGTGTACACAGTTACAACGCTAGATCTTATGCATGCTCCTTCAGTAGTGAGAGTTACTTTCTTGTTTTGCAATTCAGCTGCTAATGTGTTGATTAATACGGGTGCATCCCATTCTTTTATTTCGTCTGCATTTGCATCAGTTTTGGGGCTGGAGTTGGCACACCTAGCATCTCCTATTTGTGTAGAGTCACCTATTGGTAATGAGGTCATCTTGAAACAGGGATGTCGGGGCTGTGACATAGAGGTTGCGGTCGTCGACTCCCATTTGCATTTGTATTGCTTGATATGTCTAGTTTTGATGTCATCTTGGGTATGGACTGGTTATCGTCATACCAGGCTGTTATAAATTGCTACCGTCAGAGGGTTATTGTATGTACCTCGAGCGGCGATTGCTTTTATTTCTTGGGGGACCAGGTGGATAGAGTTTTGTCACCGGTTTGTGATCTGCGTGGGCAGAGTGAGCTTAGTTGTCTGCTTACTAAATTATTGAGTAGTGAGTGTGATGAAGGCTGGGTTGAGTTGCCAAAGGTAGTTTGTGAATACTCGGATGTCTTTCCCGAAGATCTTGTTAGTTTACCATCTCGCCGAAAGATAGAGTTCTCTATTGATTTAGTGCCTGGCACGGCACCGATCTCCATGGCACCGTATCGGTTTGCCTGCTGAGTTGAGCGAGTTGAAGGTTCAACTCCAGGAATTGTAAGATAAAGGTTTTATTCGCCCTAGTACTTCACCTTGGGGAGCGTCGTCTCTCTTTGCTAAAAAAAAAGATGGAGCCTTGCGACTTTGTATCGATTACCGAAAGTTGAACCGGATTATCGTTAAGAACAAATACCCAATGCCTCATATAGATGATCTGTTTGATCAGTTGAAGGGATCTTGTTGTTTCTCTAAGATAGATCTGAGATTGGATTACCATCAATTGAGGGTAAGGGAGAAGGATATCCCAAAGACGGTATTCCGTACGCGGTATGGCCATTATGAGTTTCTAGTGATGCCTTTTGGGCTAACCAACACTCTAGCTGTATTTATGGATTTAATGAATCAAATCTTCCGTGAGTTCCTAGATCGATTTTTGGTCGTCTTTGTGGACGACATCCCGATTTACTCACCCTCTGAGGAGGAGCACGAGGAACACTTGCGGGTAGTACTTGAATTACTTAGAACCCATAAGTTGTATGCTAAGTTCGGGAAGTGTGAATTTTGGTTGAGGGAAGTTAAGTTCTTAGGCCATGTGGTATCGGGGAAAGGGTGACGGTAGATTCATCCAAGATAGAGGCAGTGCAAGATTGGCACAACCTAAGGATGCTTTCGAGATCCGTAGTTTCTTGGGGTTGGCCGGGTATTATCGGAGATTTGTGAAGGATTTCTCCAAACTAGTCTCACCTTTGACTAGACTGATAAGAAAGGGAGTTAAGTTTGTGTGGAACGAAACTTGTGAGAAGTCATTCCAAGAGTTTAATGTTAGACTCACCACAGCTCCAGTTTTGATTATCCTGGAGAAGGGTTTAGGCTATTCTGTATATTGTGATGTCTCACGAGAAGGTTTGGGTTGCGTTTTGATGCAAGAGGGGAAGGTAGTAGCCTATGGCTTGCGGTAGTTGAAAATACACGAGAGGAACTACCCTACTCATGATCTAGAGTTAGCAGAGGTGATTTTTGGCTTGAATATTTGGAGGCATTATTTGTGTGGTGAGAGATTTGAAGTGTTTTCCGATCACAAGAGTCTGAAGTATTTATTTACTCAGAAAGATTTGAATTTGAGGTAGAGGAGATGGATGGAGTTCATAGAGGACTATGACTTCAAGTTGCACTATCATTCCGGGAAGGCCAATGTAGTGGCCGATACTTTGAGTAGGAAGTCTATTAGTAGTGTGGCCTGTATCGCCATTCGGGAATGGGAGATGTTGGGTACTCTTGGTGAGTTTGACTTGCACCTTGGCGAGTCCGTTGAATCTACGACCTTGTTTTCTGTAGCTGCATAACCTACACTTGTGAATCGAGTATTAGAAGCGCAGAAGAATGACCATGAAGTAGAAACCCTCCGGGAGAAGATCTCCAGTGGGAAAGTAGACCGGGTCTTAAATGTGTATCCAGACTCGAGTGTTAAATACGGTGACCGTTTGTTTGTGCCGGAATCTTGTCGAGAAGAGGTACTCCAAGAGTTTCACCATTCACGCCTTGTGGTGCATTCGGGAGGCACAAAGATGTATCACGACCTTAGTCGCCAGTTTTGGTGGAGAGGTATGAAGAAAGACGTGGCAGTGTTTGTATCGAAGTGCCTTACTTGTCAGCAAGTGAAGGCTAAGCATCAGAGGCCAGTGGGTTTGTTGCAACCCTTGCCTATAGCTGAGTGGAAATAGGAGCACGTCACGATGGATTTTGTTGTGGGCCTTCCGAGGACTCAACGGGGTAGCGATGCCATTTGGGTGGTAGTTGACAGGTTGACCAAGTCGGTGCACTTTATAGCTATACGTGTAAGTGATTCAGTAGACTATCTTGCCAACATTTATATTAGGGACATAGTGAGATTACATGGGGTCCCTGTGACGATAGTTTCGGATAGAGATCCGCGTTTTACACCTTGACTGTGGCAGAGCTTGCAGGGTGCCTTGGGCACTAGATTGACTTTTAGTACTGCGTACCATCCTCAGACTGACGGACAGTTCGAGCGTACTATTCAAATCCTTGAGGATATGCTTTGAAGTTGTGTGCTCGACTTCAAGGGTTCGTGGGAGAGGCACCTACCCTTAATGGAGTTTGCCTATAACAACAGCTTTCAATTAAGTATTGGTATGTCACCGTTTGAGGCCTTGTATGGCCGACCGTGTAGATCTCCAGTGTGTTGGGCCGAAGTGGGTGATGCACCTTTGTTGGGCTCAAAGTTAGTTTGGAAAATGACGGAGAAAGTCGCATTTATTCGTAAGAGGTTAGCTACAGCTCAGAGTCACCAGAAGAGCTATGCCGACCGTAGGAGGAGACTCTTGTCCTTTGTGGTGGGAGATCATGTGTTTTTGAAAATATCACCTAGGCGGGGTTTGATGAGATTCGGAAAGAATGGAAAGTTGTCCTCTCGGTTCATTAGGCCTTTTGAGATCCTTGAGCAGGTTGGAGAGGTTGCTTATCGGTTGGCGTTGCCGCCACAACTTTCCAAAGTGCATGAAGTGTTTCATATTAGTATGCTTCGGAAGTACGAACCGGATCCATCGCACGTGTTGGATTGGACCGACTTGGAGGTAGATGAGGATGCCTCGTATGAGGAGAGACCAGTGAGAGTCTTAAATAGAAGGGACCAAGTCTTGTGAGGCAAGACAATCCCCTTAGTGAATGTATGGTGGAAACATTACGAAGTCGAAGAAGCGACTTGGGAGCATGAATTCGGAGTCCGAGAGAAGTATCCGAACTTGTTTGTTGATATTTAAATATGTATTGAGATTTTGATTACGATGATGAAAAGTGTAAACATTGTATATGTTTAAATTATGAGAAATGTTATTTACATTGTGGAAACATGAGTTTATTTTAAACATTGTATATGTTTTGGGAATATGGAATGTCATATGTGTTGTATCACTTTTGAAAAGCATTGTATATGCCATGTAAAATTTTGAGAACTTGGACCTTGGTTTAAACACTATATATGTTTTGGGAAATTATAAATTTCATTTTTTGCAAGGGACTTGTGTGTAATGACCCAAAAAAAAAAAGGTGGTGGTGATTGTTTGGCGTGTATGGTCAGCATGAGGATAATGTTTTTAGGGTGGTGGAAAATTATTTGAGAGAGAGGCTAAGAAAAATTTGAGTGGGAAGGGTTTTTATAATATATCTCTCTCTCTTTCTCACATTAGGAGAGTGGTTGCATTCCAGCGAAGGCTTACTCGCTTTCGGTGGGAAAATGATTAAAAAAAAAAACAATCAATGGGAAGATAGGTTTTAAAATATATATATATATATATATATATATCACCTCTCTCTCTCTTGACAATGATGAGGGGGTGGGACAGGTAGTATTTGATTATTATTATGGTGCATGATAGACAATGAAAAAAAGAAAAAGAAAAAAAGGGTACGGGTGGTCCATAATAAAAAAAAGAGTTTGTAGAGAAAAGGTGGTGTGGTCTACTAAAAGAAAAGAGGGGGACAATCTGTGAGGGACAAAAAAAGAAATGAAGAAAGAAAAGAAGAAAGAGGCTCAAATGATCATCATCATCATCTCTCTCTCTCTCTCTCTCAACTTGGTTTTGGAGATGAAGCAGATGCTTCTTGATACACGGAAATGGTGAAGGTAAAATTGGGGGTGGGAGAGACAGCATGTTTTGGTGAGACACATGCATGACCTCTCTATCTATCACCTTCTCTCTTTCTACAGGGGCAAAACCCATCTTGCTCACAGCCCATGGCTGCCACTCCAGGCACCGTCGTTGTCACCAGCGACCAACACCACCTGCAGCCTCATCTCCGAAGCTCTCTCTCTTTGAGCTCCATCCATTACAATTCCATACCAACAAGCTTCCTGAAGAGCTACGTGGAAAAGGATAGAGAGGGAGGGAAGAATCCTTGATCTGAGCAAAACAAGAGGCATGCACACACAAAGGCAGGAGCGTCTCTCTCTCTCTCTCTCTCTCTTTATTTCTCCATTGATGCTCAATCTTTGAGCTTGAAATGACAGTCTTTAGAGTGAGATTTTGCCAAAGTGTTGTAAATGAAAATCGGAGAGCTCGTCGTGATCTTCGCTATGGTAGTCTCGGATTCATGATCGGACAAGATTTGCCTTCCAGATCTGCTTTTCTTCATTATTTGAGGTAGAGACTTTCTTTATATTTTTACATTAAAGCTATGTTAGGATTATTTTGAGAAAATATATCATTATAAGAGGTATTGCATATATATATATTCATTTTTTTGTTTGGTAATTTGTGGAAGAAAAATTATGTTGAAATGTTAAAAATGTTGACATTTTGAGATTGATTTAAAAAAAATCATTTTGTGTTGATAATTTTGCAAAGAAATCTGAAAATAAAATTTAATAGTTGTGTGATTGTATTTACATCGTATTATGATTAGATGATTTATTTTGAGAAATATAAAGTTGAATTTATTTTTATCTTTGATTTGGAATTTATTTTTGAGAAAAATAAATTAATGTTGAGGAATATGGAGTAAATGCTTAAGTAGGAATTATAGAGTTGTTTTGGGATTAAAGACTCTAAAAGTGTGATAATCATGATGCTTTTGTGAATGTTAATGTATTGAATTTGGAAAAGTTGTGAAATTGTGGTTTGTAGAGATTTGGAAAATTGGCTAGGCATGAAATGTGGGGCTATTTTGAGTGATGAGATATGTGAAGTTTTGTTTGGTGTTATTAATTTGGAAGATGGTGAACATAATGGATTTACTAATTTAATGAATTAAATTAGTTTGGTTAATATTTAAAATCCTTCATAATTAAAGGGGGTGTTACTGGGTTTAAATTCCTAACTTTTAGTATTATGAGATTAAAAGTGATGATGTTAACCAATAATGAGATTTGGGGAAATAGAGATTAAGTTGATGTGATGTGATATTTGGTCCATAATTTTTCTAGTTGAGTTATGTTATCATAATATTACCTAAAATTCATATATGGGAATTTTTGAATTGTTTTGGCGGATTTTGACAATAAAAGAAAAGAATATGATTTTAGCTCGTTTGGAGCAAATGGATGAATTGGATTAAAACAAGAATGAGTTATCCAAACTTATATTTATTTATTTATTTTCCCTTGGTTTAATTTGATGCATTTGATGTTGATAATTGGAAAATGACCACTCACGTTATATTTTGTTTTATATAAAGAATATTGTCGAATTGTCTTGAAAAGACTAAGTTGGAAGTTGTTGATTTACATGTGGTAAATACATGAACATTGACATTGTTATATTATCTCTTGGGATTGTATCATGATATTATATTGATAGAGATATAGAATTTGATCACAATGGAGCCTTGTGTGGTGGACGTGAAATTGGAACCAATCTAATGCATTGTTACATATTGTATTGCCATCCCATTCATTGTTATCATGGATTTTGAATTGCAATTGAAAACTATTGTTTTGAGAACGAAATTGTTTTTGGGAAACAAAACCATTTGGATTTGATTTGGGTAAATATCTTGGTAAGTCCGGCTAGGGGGTGTAGTTTGATATTGGTTAAGTTGGCCTGAGTGTCCATGGTGAACGACTAGAAACCCACGCGGATAGGTGTCGAGCCTACCAGTTAATACTGGCAAAAATGACAGATTACAGGTGTCGAGCCTTCCAGTTAATACTGGTAAAAATGACAGATTGGTAGTACTTGTGTAGTCTACTTACAGATACCAGCCTAGGATTAGCTGAGTCGTATTTACCATCTTGGAATTTTATTGAAATTGTTTCAAATTGGCATTGTGCTCAAGATTTTCAAAAGATGAGAAAAATATTTTGAGCATGACATGGCATATGCATTCATCTCATAAGACTGTATAAAACGGATTTGATAAATTGTTTAATTATTTGATTCAATTGATAATGAGATAATTGAATGAATTGAAAATGATGTCATGTTGCTATTGAACACGTTTATTTATTTAAGTTAACTTGTTGTGGTTAATTAAATAAATTAGATTTAAAAGATTATATAATAAAATCATATGGTTTTGACATGATATGATTTTCATGTATATGTATGAGTATTTTGGTACCCGCATATCTTCTAATGTTTTAATATGAGATTGTTTGGTGAGTTAGTAGTTGTTCACCCCTTGCCTGTACATGTGTACAGGAAATGCTTTTCGGATTTGAAGATCAAACAATGGGTTTTACCATTTCATAAGTGTAATGTAGTGATGGATTGTACTACTTCATTTGTTGTTTGGTTGAGTGTTATTTTTTTTATAAAGAGTAGTGTCCTCTCTTTTATTGTAAGCCTTAGGGCATTTCTTTTATTTGTATGTAAATGTCTTTATTATATCACGAGTGAGAACATGTATATTAATTATTTATCATTTCATCAAAGGATGAATTGTCATTTGTAAATGAACTTAGTTAATGAATATTGGTAATGTTATCTGAGTAATAAAATTTGGGGCATGACATTGTGTATCAAGTCAATGAGGATGGATGACCAGAGAATGGGTCATGGTGTTGAACTTGTAAGAATAACGTTGTTGTGAATGGTATAACTCGATTTTTGAATTTGATTTGTAATTTCGGGGATGAAATTCTTTAAGGGGGGTTATAGCGATCCCGGTTTTGACCTGTTACTTATTGCATTCCAGACTCGGGTTGGTTTGGTTTTGAATAGTTGTTTATATCTCTTTCCGTTGTCTTCCCCTTTATTTTAGTTATCGAGTTGTAGTTGTGCATTTGGGACATGTTGGTTGCTTATTTTTTTAAACCTTTGTTGCCCAGATTTTGGCTCTTCCGCTCGAGCGAGAATTCTTGCGTTCGAGCGGGATTTGCCACTTCTCAGCATTTTTTTTGCAGTTCTAAAAATACTGGGAAAGTGCTTTGGATGCTCGAGCGGGAACCTTCGTCTGCAAAACTTCTAGAAATGTGCATTCTACGCTTAAGCGCCAACTTTCACACTCAAGCGGAACCTGGTGTCTGACGTTTGAGCGGGGCTTTCCACGCTCGAGTGGACTACGCGTATAATAGTCTAAGAAGATGATATTTTGAATCACTTGTCTCTCTTTCTCTAAAACTTTCCAAAAAGCTTGTTCTTAAGCCTCTCTATCTAGAATTCACATTCTCTCTTAGATTTCACCTAGATCTACTGATCTTTTCACCCTAGTGCCTTTGAGAAAAAGGTAAAGCTCGTCAAGATCTACATTTTGATCTGAATAGAAGTGGGTTTTGGTGTTCTTGGAATTTCTGTCTTGTGTGACTCATCTTCTTTCGTTGAGGTAGGGATCTTTTCTACACCTTCATATGATATTTAGCTTAGTTATTTGTATCTTGTGTAACAATGATGTGATTTGAGGGTGTTGTAAGCAAACCTAGGGTTTGGGTATAATATGAAAAGAGGGATTGTTGTTAAACATGAAATAAATGAATGTGGGTTGTGGGAATGAGATTAACATGTGTTAAAATGGTTGATTTTGACCTTTGGGTTGAGATTTGGAAAATGAGGGATTTTGCCCTAACATACCCTGAACAATTATTTTGTATAAATAATGAAATCGATGTGAGAAATGTGAAATTTGGAAAAAGTATTGATAAATGGTGTAGTTGGATTTGTTAATCACTCAACCATGGGAATTTGATGGATTATCTGTTATAAAGATTATATATTTGTATTGGGCTATCGGCGGAGGATAGCTTTGATTGTTGTAGAAATGACATGTGGATTAGGCAAATTGAAACTAATCTCTTGTTGTTTGTCATTGAATATGTGTAGACGCGCCCCGTGTGAGGGCCTTAGTGCTACAGTTCGGACTCAATTTTGTCACGGTTCTTAATCTGAACCAAAGAGTCCAAATCCGGCAAATCATTTTGAGAAAACAGATTTTTGTAAAGAAGTGCCGAACATGGACTGCTTTGCCAGATACAGAGTCGCCACCTAAATATTTTTTGATGAGGGAATTTAGGAAACCCTGACTCATTTGCCTAAGGCCACGTGTCCGTCATCACCAAAGTTGCCTCGGCTCGGGAACTTGGGTACGATTGGGGAAGGTCAACTATGAGCACCCCCTCTCGCCCGATCCGAAGATCGGCCTCTACTAATCATGATATCTCGTTTTTGAAAACACATGCGTTCTTATTTCGGTTATTAGCCTAGATTTACTACGTGATGTGCACAGCAAACAAGTATAGACTGAATCGTCTGAATTGGAACAAAACATTTCATATGTTTTTTTTGAAAGTGGTTTACTACTCGCAAGTAGGCTGAAAATGTAGATTTTGCCACCCCCAAGTGAGCTTTAGAAAAAGATGGTTTTGCCATTTTCCAGTGAGCTTAAAACTCACAGTTTAATGCCTTATTCCAATTCGCGTAATTCAACCTCCACCCACTGGCATTCAAGCAGTTATATCACATAAGCAGCTAGCCTCATGGTAATCATGCTATTATGGCAACACTCACACGCATGCGGTATGCTAAAACATAAAAGCTTACCTAGTACTCCAAGCCAAAACAAAAACTAGTAAGTAATCATATGCATGGTCCTAGTTCATGTTAAGATGGCTAATGTAACACATGCATGATGCAGCTAGACTAGGCTCGGCTAATCTATGGATGGCATGTGAAATGCAACAACTAACACGTATTCAACTTGGAATTGAAATACAATGCAGTTAGCATGATGCGCCGAGCCCGGTGCATGCAATACTGATGAATGATGCACGCATGCATAGCATAAGGTATGCTAATTTAAATGAGAGCATTGCTCAACACCTACCCTAAGCAAACATGGCATGAACTAAGCAACCCAAAATAGAGTTTTTATGCATCAAAATATGCCCCAAAACCCACTGATATGGCAGCCCCAAAGACTTAAATACATAAGCATGCACAATGCTCATTTCAAGGCACAAAAGGACACCTCTTCAAGGCATGAAAAGGGTGATGGATGCAAGCATAGGAACATGGATTAGGGACTGAAATGGCATGAGAAATGATTCCAAATCACTAAAACAACCTAACTCAAGCATGCTCATGACTCACATACTAAAGGCTCACAAGCCAAAATGCAAAGAGGCTATACCAAACGTGGCAAATATGATCAAATCAGTGCCTAACAGACCTCAATCATGATGAAATATGACCAAGAACTTCACAAAGTTAGGCAAGAACATGCATGCATGATGGTCTTAAAAGCAAGATGCATTTCTAGGTAAAGAGGAGGAATGTAAAGCAAGTATATTATGCATGCAAAGGGGCATAAATCCGACCAAAAACAGAGATGTAATATGACCCAATAACACCCAAAAACCTCTGAAATGAAGCCAAAAGAAACTAAGCATGCATGCTACCCTTATGAACCAAAAATGCAAACAAAAGAGAGACAAAGGGAGAGGGGTGTCCCTCCCCTATGCAAGACCTCAAACCCTCTTCATCACTACTGAAAATCCATTGGATTTTAGTGGTGAGAAGGCCAAACACAAAAGTCTCCAAAGCTTAACAAAGAGAGCACAAAAAGGGCCAAACAAGGCCTAAGAATGGGAGGTCGACCCCCAACACCAAAATGACCTCAATGAAACATCTTAAGCATGCAAATACAAGACTTTTTTCAGTTATACACAAAGTCTAAAACAGCATGCAAGATAGGTTAAAGACTAGTGCAAGATTGGGGAATATAAAGCAATAGTGTTACCCTTGAAGATCCCTTGAAGAACAGCAAGGTCAGCCACCTTCTTCTGATCAAAACCGACCCAAAACTTAAAGAACAAACCCTCAAGACCTCCCAAGTCGAAGTATGGTGTAATGGTGTGTGTCTTAGTGCAAAACTAAGAATAAAACACACTTTTAGGCCCTTAAACACACACAAATGAAGAGAGAGAGGGAGATATAGAGAGAGAATGTGTATATATCAGAATATATATGTATTTTGCTCTGGTTTTTGCTCAACCCAATCAAAGGAGAAGAGGGGTCTCTTATATAGAGAATGCAAAGACTAAGCTTCCAAGGGAAGCTATTCAAAAAGGGTCAAGGCTTCCAAGGGAAGCTAAGCTAAGGGTGCAAGCTTCTTGAGGAAGCTATGACAAAGGGTCAAGCTTCCTCAAGAAGCTTGAGCAAAGGGTGCAATCTTCTCTAGGAAGCTTGGACCAAAAGGGTGCAAAGGTTCAAAACAGCCACACCCGTGCATGGGGGGCAGGGTCCGTGCACTCCAGCTGGCACAGCTGGCATGCATTATGCCTAAAAAAGGCAAAAAGGTGGTATCGGCCAGAAAAGGAGGCCATCGGCCAAACAGATGGTCGGCCGACCACACCAAATGCCGACTGGCCAATGGTATATTTCACCAATGGCCGGTAGCAAGAAGACACGGCCGGTGGCCTCAAGCCAGGGCCGGTGGGTGTCAGGGGTAGCTAACAAGCTACTCTCTACCCTCAGAAGCAAAAACACAAGTGTTTGGTGCAAAATCAAACACAAAACAGTCGAGTTGAGAGATTCTGAGGCACGGCACGTAGCCGAGACCTCCGGGAACTCAAAACGAACACGAACATGGGTGATCACCGAGTGTTCAAGCGGTGACGGCCAAGTCTTGAGGACGGTAAAAAATGGGGTGTCTACAATATGACTATGTTTATATACATTGTACATGTATAATTGTGTGGGAGTGGAAATGGGATGTGCTCCATTGTTTGAAGTGTCTATGCATTGTTGATGTGATTGTAGAACTAATCGGTTGAAGTCTCATTTAGATTATTAAAAAGATAATGAAACTGGTCCATGTAATAAAATGAATGGAAATTGGTACTTTTTGGCTGTATAACTGTAGATGTCTTTATCACTGACGTTGTGTATGCATAGTGCACTTATACCTTTGCTAAGTTTCATATATTGTGCTAGATGATTTCTACTGGACTGTGACTCACCCTATTTGGGATACCATTTTTAGGTGTTGATGACTTACTTTCACCAAGGCAATAGCTTAGATGGACATTTTGGGAGTAAGAGCTTCTTTATTTGAATTGTATATTTTTGTAAAGCCTAGTGCTAAATGTGTATGAGCTAGTCTCCTTTTGTGAACCAAGTCAAGGCTTGAAAAGATGTAAGTCAATAGAGCATTTAATTCTATTAAACCTTTTTGTATTATTAACTTCATATAATGAAAGGACTATTTACTCTGATTCATGTTGTTATTAATATGTGTTTGGGTTGTATTTATTGTATTATTTTGGGGGCATTACAAATTTCATGAGTAATACTTTTCTCATTCTGAGTCAATAATTTTCTTTTTTTAATCTTTATTACTTGGTAGATATTAACGAATAGTAAAAATTATCAAGAGAAGGTTGATAATTTAATGGGAGATAAGAAGTTATAGATAAGGGCATTTCATTAAATAAAAAATTTAAAATAAAAAAAGATAATATGTGATAGAAGAAGAAAAAAAATATGAGTAAATCAAAATAAAGATTTAGATATATATGTTTTGGCTAGATATATGGATTAATAACTCATATCTTTATCTAAATTTTATTATTTTAATTTTTTGTAAATCAATTATCTAATCTTTATCTTTATCTGTAGGCCATGAAATTAATTTTTATATGTTTATTTATCTACAAGTCAAGAAATTAATTTTTTTTTTAAAAATTTTTATCTTTATCTATAGGTCATGAAATAAATTTTCATAAGTTATTTATGAATTTTTATATGTTTATCTATAATGAAATTAATCAAAGTACAAAATGAACGGGAAAAAAAATGAGTAATTTCATTTTTTTTAAAATCAATTATTTAATCTTTATCTTTATTTGTAAGCCATGAAATTAATTTTTATAAGTTATTTATCAACTTTTATATGTTTATTTATGGGAAGAAATTTTAAATTATCTATAAGTTATGAAATTAATTTTTTAAAATTAATTGTTTAGTTTTTATCTTTATATGTAGACTATAAAATTAATTTTCAATTTTTATATGTTTATCTATATGGAGGAATTTTGAAATTCAAATCTTTATCCATAAGTAATGAAATTAATTTTAATTTTAATTAATTAAACAAATAGAAAATGAAGAAGGCTGTTCCCAAACGAAGCCGTAGTAGACACAAAATAGAGTTAAAATTTATATAATAGGATAACATAATTGCTTATTTTTTAACTACACAAAATTTAAATTTTAAAAAATTATAAGTGGCACTTAAATCTTATCTAATTTTTAACATACTACCTCAATTTTTTTTTAGTTTTTTTTTTTTACAATTTTTAAAAATTATAAGTGGCATTTCACTATTATCCAATTTTTTTAACTATTACCCTGTCTAGTTCTTCTGTTATTAGAGTTATATTAGATTTTATTTTTCTTTTCAAGTTTATCTTATCTTATTTTTGAATTTTTAAATTTCAAAATCTTTTTTTTTTTTTCAATTACTAAATTTCTCTCTACCTCATTTTTCTAGGATTTATCTAATTTTCTTCTTTTTCTTCTGCTTCTTCTTCTTTTTTTTTTCTTTTTTTTTTTTTAAAGTTTATCTTCAAATTTAAACTTAATTTGTTTGTTTATTTATCTTATATTTACAGAATCCACTCTTACTCTTAATTTTCAGTTGAATTTTTTTTCTCTAAAATTTATTTAATTAAATATAGTAAGATCACTCAATTATATTATTTCAATACCCATCTAAATTAATATCATAGTATTTAATTGTTAGAATTTTCATATATTTCAGTTTAATCTTTTTAAAGTTTATCTTCAAGTTGAATTTAATATTTTATTTTTTAAAATCATCTATTAATTATCCATACAAATTTTAAATATGATAGAATTTCATATATATCTTTTGTTTAAGCATAATCTTTTCAATATAAAAACAATTTCTTGCAAAAGAAACCATGAAGAGAGGATTGGGGGAAAAACAATCAACATTGAGCCATTTCTGATATCTTTTCGGTGCCTAAAAATCTTAAATATTTGCTTTACATTTGAAATGTATACTTGCATGAGTTTTTGCATTTGTGAGAAAGTAAATTTATGCAAATGGATATTATTTTTTTATTTTTAAATTTTTTTGTTGCAATCTGTATTTTCCTTATTTCTTTCTTTTTGTTAATAATGTATACCTAAAAATTCAATGTAGGATTCAATTAAATTGTTTGAATCATATCTAATTGGAGGGAGAGTTGAAAATTTTATTTCCTTCCAAAATTAAATCTAGCATTTAATCAATTTGTTTGGAGAAAATGTTAACCTTTTTTAATTTCTTGAAAACTAGTGACTTTTTGTTTTATCAATTATGATTTTATTATATATTATTAGTAAATATTATGCAACACTTTTTTTATTATTATTTCAGTAATTATATATGTTTTTATTTATTTATAATTTTATTTTAATATTAATTATAATGTCTCGATTCGACTATTTCGATCCAACGATTGAACTAGTGACCCATCTACCCGATTTCTTTTCCAATTTGTTCACCGATTCGACTTTCAAAACATTGCTTTGAAGAGAAAGTAGTTGACAAATGGACTTCGAAAATTTTATTGGGAGACAGTACAGCCCATTTTCGTTTTGTACCCTTCTTTTCTAACAATTTCAAAAGGAGGATAAACTCTCTTCCATATTTCAATTTTTTTTTATATATTTTTTTTGTATGTTTTAGTTTTAACCCGTATAGATGATTTGAATCATTTATCTCGTAAGTTCCACAATAAAAATCATCCATGTAAGAAATTAACTTCATCCGACAATTATAAATACAATAATAAATTGCATTTTTTATATAAAATAAACAATAAATATAATTAGACTTAAATCATTCATTTTATAAAATGAAATGCGATTTGTTCTCGTATTTATAATTGTCTGATGAAACTAATTTTTTGTATGGATAAACTTTATTGTAGAGCTTACGAAATAAACAATTTAGATTATCGATACGGGTCCAGATTGAAACTTACAAGACAAGTATGGAGAGATATTGCGAGATGAGTTACAGAAGGGAACTTATCCCAAAAGAAGATCCATCATAATAATAAAAAGGGATGAGTTTATCTCTACTTAGGTTTTCTACCTGGAGCACTATGTTGGGTTTCTGTGGGGCTATCACAGAGTCTACATTGATAATTCGATCTATCAATATGTAAAACTCGTTGAGTACTTTATCATTGTAAAAAATTATATTGATCGGATATCAATAACTACTTGATCAGATCACATTTCTGTTATTTTTAAAATCATAGTTATCGTTAACACAAATTTGATCTAATCGAGTGGCTATTAATATCCAATTAACGTAATTTTTTACAAAAATGAAGTACTCGTTGAATCTTAAATATTTAACGGTTCAAATCATCAATATGAACTTTATAGTAGGCCCACAGAGACCAACAATACGCTCTAATTTGATTTGGACTGAAGACAAGCTTGGGCTAATAAAAATATTATATACATAATTTTTTGTCTCAAAACTTGTATGGTATAAATTTAAAATTAGGATATATTACACAGATCTCTCTTGAGTTTTGAAAAAAATAAAGGCTTTATTTGGTTTCTATTTTAGAAACTATTTTAAAACGAATTTTTGTTTGTCTTTATTGAACTTTTTTCATATTTTAGTTAATCTTTTTTACTTTTTAGATACATGAAGATTAGATATATCTAAAAAGTAAAAAAAATTAACTAAATTATGAAGAAAAAAAAAAACAAACGAATAGCTAAACAAAAATACGCACAAATTTTTGTTCAAATTTTCATTTATTTTTGGTGTTGTGTTTAAAAAATATTTTAGCCAATTTGTTTTACTTTTTAGATGCATCTTGATTAGGTACATCTAAAAAGTACAAAGAATTTATTAAAATATTAAAAAAAATTCATTAAAAATAAACGAAAACTCATCTAAAAAATATTTTTTGAAAAATTAAACCAAATAGACACAAAAAGTCTAATAATTTTGACATATAATTGTATCAAATTTTCTTAAAATTTTAATTCATATAACATTTAGTTCATTTTTCATCAATAACTTTATAAAAAGAAAAATCAATATAATTATGTCAAAATTATGAAATTTAATAATTTTTTTTTTTAAAATCTCAGAAGAGGTCAATGTAATTTACTCTTTAAAATTAATAGAATATATGAGTAAGGTCAACTCTGACATTTTTGGAGCCCAAAACAGACTCCTGATATGGGGCCTTATATACATTAAAAATAAATAAATTTGAGACAAAAAGATTATTTATGTATTTATTTATTTTTACAGTGCTTACAAAATGGTTATTTTCATATATAGCTATTAAAATTTATTTAAATATATAACCAAATTTACAATAAAAAAATGATCAAAATAATCTGAGCTCAAATACTAAATAAAAAGTGAACAAGCTATAACAAAATATCACTTGACCATCACAATTATCACATTTTTAATTACAAAATTTCTAATGAAACTTATTAACTAAATCATTTTCAATGGATAAAATTACTAGTTTATTCAATTTTTTTTTGTGACATAGTTGATTGAAGGTAATAATTAATCAATTTCAAATTCGAAAGATCCTTTTCCAATAAATAACTATAATTGGTATAATTAATTATATTACATACACAATCTATACATTTGATAAACACTCTCTATTAATTTCAAATAACTTACAATAACAATCAATTATGTTTCACTACATTAACCATCTATTAATTTTGAATTTTTACCAAATTTTGTTAGAGCCTTTCAAATTCAGATGGCTTTGTTTTGTTTTGTTTTTTTTTTTTCTTTATTAGTATAATAGTGAAAAAACTTTTGAGTGAATATGTGTCATGAATATATTTCTTTAATTATTTTTTTATTGTAAAAATAAAAATGAAAAAGAGAAACAAGAACTAGGGATGAAAATTTGGCATGGCCGGGTCTGGTCCATGTCGGCCTTGCGGGCTCCCGCCAAAATTCGGACTGGGCCGGCCTGGTCCACGGGTTAAAAAATAGGCTCAGGGGTATTCGGGGTTTGGACGAGCCGGCCCGGTGGGTTTGGGCAGGGCCTTGGGCTTAGGCTGGGCCCGACCATTTTTAAAAAAAAAAAATTTTATTATTTTTTAGGGCAAATTACAAACACCCCCCTCGAGGTTTGATAAAAATACAGATTCCCCCCTGAGGTTTGAGAAATTACAAATTGCCCCCTGAGGGTCAAATTTTCATAACAAATTAGGAAAAATTAGAGGGGAATCTGTATGAAAATAAAAACCTCAGGGGACAATTTATTATGGAAATATAAACCTCAGGGGGCGGGCTGTAATTTCTCAAACCTCAGGGGGGAATCTGTATTTTCACCAAACCTCGAGAGGGCTATTTGTAATTTGCCCTATTTTTTATTAAAAAAGTCATTGACCCTCGGACGAGCAAAGCTTTGAATGGGCCTTAAGTGGGTCGATGGGTTGGTCGAATCAGTATTCAAAATGATGGCCCAAGCCCAGAAGCTCAAACTGGGCTCGGGTCTAGGCCCAAACGGGCCTAAATAGACCTAACCCAACCTAAACTGCAAACAAATTTCAGATCGCCTACGGACCGTAGTTCATCATATCCCCCACAAAGGTACCATCATACGATGCACGCTCATTCAAAACCATTTACAATATATGCCCCACCCACATTTGAAAAGCACACAAAAAATATATCCCCACACACTACCACTCTCAACTCTCTCTCTCTCTGGTTTCTCAGTGGCCATATTACAGAGCCATTTTGGCATTCTGTCCACCTCCATCAATGTTCAATTTGATCTCTATTGTGTTTGGAGGTGGCCAAGATGCCAAAATAACATTGTAAATGTTTCTCTGAGAAATCTTAGCAATAGCGTAGTGTTGATATAAAACATAGATGTTATATATATGAGTTTGAATCCAGAGAAAGATCTCGCAGATTGCTTTTGTTCTACAAGTCAGTTAGACATGGTTATTTTTTGTCTCACGAGGGTAAGTTATTTCTCACTTTGTTTCACAAACAAGCTGAGTTTTAGATATATGCTTGTGCTTTGAAAAATAGAAAATTGTTGTGTATATCCTGGAGTTCATACCTTCAGCTTGTCAGTGCTTTGAAAAAGAGATGAAATATGTGATTATTTATCCATTTGTAATTTTTAAAATTTGGTTTCTAGCATTTGTTTGTTTACTGATGGTAGAAAAGATTTATTATAAATAAATAAAAAAATCAAAATTATTTTCTTCAATCTTCTCAATAATCAAAACATTACATTGATGTTGCAATTTATCTCGAGGTTCAGAAATCTAAGTTCTTGTTTGCTGATTGTGCAAATCAACGAGCTAAACTAAATTAATAGGAAAATATATTTATTTTTACATTTTTATACATATTTTTTAAAGCCGATTTTGTAACTAAAATAATAATAATTAGTAAATTATTTATGATAAAATAGTAGATTTAAGTTTAAGATTCCGTTTCGGTTGATTATTCCGTAGGAAGGGACTATGGCCATGAGATGCTATATGATAGTATGATTAGTGAAAAATGTAGAGTATTGATTATTTGTCTTGGATAATTGAAAAACATGAGAAGGGTTAATGAATGGTGATTGGTGAGGAAGTATGGCCACTTGAAACTCTGAGACTATATTGTACAATTTGAATTGGAAGTGTTGTTCAAGCCAATCTATCTCACATGAGTCCCGTTTTTGTAATTTAAGGATAAAGTTCTCTATATATATTATTTATAAAAAAAATTATATTGATATGATAATGATAGTCTTTTCATTTTATCACATTTGTCTAAAAACAAAAGATAATCTTTTTTCTAAAACACTTATTGTTCACTTTTTATTTATTTATTTATTTATTTATTTTAAAGAAACACAATAATATGAAGATGATGGTAACAAAAGATTTTATAAAATGAACAATTAAAATTATCATAACATAATTCATAGTAGGTTCCATAAACTCGAACAATACCCTCTGAGTCAATATCCAAATGTGGACTGGGAAGATGCCTAATCCTTAAGTTTAACCGTATCATTCAGGAAAATGGTATTTAAGTTCACTTTCTAGACCTAAATATGTATAAGTGAAATGATTGGTTGATAATTAGAGAATATATGAAAGATATAATTGTCTTATATATTTTAATTGGTTGCTACTAAGAGTGTAAATTTGGCCCAGCCTGGCTTGGTCCATGTCGGGTCTCGTGGGCTTCGGCCAAAATTCGGGCTGGGCCGGTGCACGGGTTAGAAAATTAGGCCTAAGTCCAAGGGGTATTCGGATCTTAGGCAGGTCGGGCCGACTTCAAAATGTTGGCCCAGACCTAAGCCCAGGGTCTCGGGTTGGGCCCATCTCAAATCACGACAGACTTCGGGTAGTTCATGGGTCGTGGTTCATTTTTACACTTCCTGATTGTTACATTATTAAATTTGAAAAGTAAATTTAATTTTTATATTTAAATAACAATGTTTATTTTTTAAACTTTTTCTTTCTATATATAATCCATCTTTCATTATTTTACATATAATATTGCAAAAAAAATAATAGTAGTGGGATGTCAACTTTGTGAATAAAAATATTTTGATGATTGGTGTGGACGCAGCTGCCAAATGCTGTGAACTTGTGTAGTCTTCTTCTACTATACATCAAGTTGTGCATTGGATTCCAAGAAGCAATAACGTATTAAAAGCATCACTTTTTTAATTGATGGCTGCTATTAGTATTATAGTGGTGGTACATGTACTAATTAATATTTTAATAAATTAAAGATTATTATTATTATATTAAAGGTACAATAATGAGTGTTATGTTTTAATTTGAGATATATTATGGACTTATTTTTATGATTCGAACTGTTCAATTTATAGGGTTTGTTGAGTACTTCGTGCTTACCAAAAATTATATTAATTAGATATCAATAATTATATGATTGAATTGCATATTTTTTATGCTATTTCTCAAAAGAAAAATTTATTTTTTATTTTTTTGATTATCGATCATATAGTTATTTATATCCAATTAATATGATTTTTGATAGACATGAAGTACTCAACAGACCTTATAAAATGACGGTTCGAATCATAAAAATACATTCATAATACACCTCAAATTGAGGCACAACAGTCACTGTTGTGCTAAAGAGCATAGCAGTGACCCTTAATCCTATTTTAATTAGTGTATTAACACTAATTGCGATATTATTATTGACCTAATTCATTATACAAATTATAAATATCAAAAACTTCTTAAATAATGTCACATCATCAATTAGTATATTAGTTAGTATACTAATTTATACATATAACATTATTCTTAGTATTATCGCATCGAAATGAAATTCTTCTCCACCTCTTATCTTGTTTTCATGTATAATATAAATTTGGACAAATTACACTAATTGTTGGGTATGCCTCCTTATTAGAGTGTGGGACCCAATTGGTTTAGTAAAAGAGTTTAATTTGGTTTGGTATTAGTTATAATATATTTTTATATATTATATCCAATTTATGGAGACTCAATTTAATTTGATAACAATTAGGATTTTGATAAAAGAAATCCAAAATTTAATAATATATAGATATATTGTTATGTTCATCCGAAGTATAGGAGCGGCAGCCAACGTGAGTTCATAGTTGGTTTTTGGTGAGATAGTGCTTGACTATCAATTTCTTATATATATATATATATTCTTTGGTGAGAGAATGGATGCTAATTGATCATCTTTTAAGTGGATTGGTGCTATGTTTTGTTGCTGGATTTCTTTGGAAAAGGGCTACGGTAGCTTTATGTTTTGTTCTTCTTCGGCTGGTGTTTGGTGATACTAATTTGGATTATTATTTTGGATCTTTTACAATTTTGTTTTGAAGATTTTGTTCGTCTATTTGGTGAAATCTTTCCTCTTGTTTATTTGTGATTATTCGGAATTCACCTAAGGGTGATTTTGTAAGACTATTCGTGTCTCATTTATAATCATTTGGAAACTCTTTGGTTGATAGTGGAATCGGATTTCGATCCCGTAGACGTACCTCACATTGAGAGAACCATGTAAAATTCTTGTGTTGCTTTTGACTTAATTTTTCTACATTAGTTTTTATTCCCATTTATTGATTTACTTGTGGGGAATCATATATTTTTCCTAATAATTGGTATCAGAGCTTATTTGGGTATATTTATTTGTGTAAATCAATGGAGAGGAATGTGGGTCGCATGTCTAGTTTCAATGGAAGCAATTTGGTAGCATGAAAAACTAAAATGGAGGACCTATTATTTTGTAAAGATTTGTATGGGCCTATTGAGGGTAATAGTAGCAAACCCGAGGGTATGAAAGATGATGAATGGAATAGGCTTAATCGAAAAGCCGTTGATGTTATCCGTCAATGGATTGATGACAGTGTATTTCATCATGTTGCTACTGAAATTTCGGCACATGATTTATGAAAAAAATTAGGGTCTTTATGATAGAAAATCAGCCACAAATAAAGTCTTTTTGTTTCGTAAGTTGGTTAATTTAAAATATAAAGATGGCAGTCCCATTCCAGAACATTTGAATGAAATAAAGAGTATTGTTAACCAACTTGCTTCTATGAAAATTATTTTTGATGATGAGTTGTAGGCTTTGATGCTACTTAGTTCTTTGCCCGAAAGTTGGGAGACTTTGGTTGTGACAGTTAGTAATTCGGCGCCCGATGGAGTTGTCACAATGGGCTAAGTCACTAGTAGCTTGTTAAATGAAGAAACTAGAAGAAAATCAGCGGGTTCCTCTCATTCGGAAGCATTTGTTGTGAGAGGCCGAAGCAAAACAAGGGGGAGAAGTAAGACTCTTCATGGTCGTGATCAAAGCCGTGACAAATTAAGAGATGGTTCTTTTTTAAAGAAAGACATTGAGTGCTATTATTGCCATGAGAAAAGGCACATGAAGCGAGAATGTCGAAAGCTCAAGAATAATGAGAAAATCCGTGACAAAAGTGTGGATAAGAAGCAAGAAGACACAACGGCGGTTACTACCTGTCACGACCCGAACTCGCCCCTATGGGTTAAGGCCATAACCGGCCAGTAATCACGAGATTACCTATGGCCTCAAACCAAATAAGACAAAACTCATCAGAGTAAGGGGCCAAACAGAAGCAAATTTAAAACTTTGTCCATAGAGCCGTGCATATATGCACATCATAACATTCCATACATACATATGTTAATAACTCACAGCAGAAAGTATAGTAACATAAAGTTCTGTACAGACAGGATCATTTAAATCTAAGTCAGCCAAACAAAACTATACACAGACGTAAACCAAAGTCCTCGCCAACATGACAAAATAGTATAGAATGGCAAAAGGGCGAAGACGTGTCTCGTGCGTGAGACGCAAGGGCTGACTCTTCAAAACCTTAGTTGTTCCACACAGACTTCACTAAGGCTGGGTTTGGACCTTTCTTGGCTCACCTACAAACACATGAATAAGCGTGAGCGAAAGCCCAGTGAATAATATCAAATAAAGAATATACATTAGAACAATATACCCCAAACGGCCTTGGGCCCAGTTTATATTTCTAACTAATACACACACACATAGACATATGTAAGTTAAGTAATTGCGGTTCCAAACACATCATACGGCCTCGGGCCCAATTCATTCGTATCATTCAGGTCAAACTAGCCTTCGGCCCATTCATATTTTCATGTCAAACTGTTATTCGTGTCAAGCTATCATTCGTGTTAAACTGTTATTCGTGTCAAACTAGCCTTTGGCCCATTCATACTTTCATGTCAAACTGTTATTCGTGTCAAAATATCATTCATGTCAAACTGTTATTCGTGTCAAACTGGCCTTCGGCGCATTTAAACTTTCATTTGTGTCAAAACGGCCTTTGGCCCATTCATTCGTTCATGGTGAAACGGCCTCTGGCCCATTCGTTCATGTCAAAACGGCCTCCGGCCCATTCGTTCATGTCAAAACGGCCTCCGGTCCATTCGTTCATGTCAAAACGGCCTCTGGCCCATTCGTTCATGTCAAAACGGCCTCTAGCCCATTCATTCTATTATTCAGATTAGACTGGCCTCTGGCCCACTCATTTGGTATAGCAAACATTGTCCACCAATCGAATCAACGAACTTATAAAACTTACATAGAAGTAAGCAATTGGACAACAACATATTTCAGATATCTTTGTTAAGATATTACTCACAGTGATCGGTTGATTGACTTGCCCTGGAGCTTGACCCTACACATCACATAACACATATGGGTCACAACCGATTCAATTCGTTCTTAATTCACATATTCCTCTTTAGGCTTAATTCTTATTCTTTAACTCATTTACAATGCTCAATGTATACTTAAGAGTACTTAGAAGTGAAAGGGAACGGAAAACAGAACACATAATGCATTTTCAAAATTTCAGAAAACGGGGTCCCTGCTCGAGCGTGGACTTCCGCGCTCGAGTGGACCCTTGAGGCCTGCAAAAGTACTGGATGCATCGAATTTATGCTCGATCTCGGACTCTGGCGCTCGAGCGGAAGGCCTCTCTACATGGCTCCCTGCTCGAGCGTGAACTTCCCCGCTCGAGCAGACATCCATGTCTGCAAAAATACTGGGAGCACGAATTCTCCGCTCGAGCGGCACTTCTCCCGCTTGAGTGGACATCAAAAATTTTGGGTTTTCCAGAACACATTCTTGAGCTTCAACTAGGTATTCAAAGGTTCTAAATGCATGATTTTGGCTCAAACTTCACATATACATATTCTAACATGATATAAACACCAAATTACAACACAATGAAGCTCAATTTCACAATTTAATCACATGCATGTCTCAAATTAACTCAAACTCATCACCAACACAATAGATTCAAACAGGCAAGACTCAAACTCCCATGATTTGCACTTGCATGTGAAATATACACAATATCCTCAACCTAATTGGTGAAGAGATGATCAAATACATGGTTATTAATCAAAACTTCAACATGGATTACATATTTTATGCTCAAATATGGAAATTCATAGTAATTTCCTACATACATGCATCTATTGACTTTAATTTCAACAAATGCAACTCAATTTCATGCCAAACTTACTCTTGATTACCCAACTAGCTTGAATACACAAAATTACGAACTAGAATCCATGAAATACTCACCTAGGAGCTTTAATTCTCACAATCTATAGCAAATTCTTGAGAAATCTTCAAGGTTTCCAAGCTTTGAGCCAAAATTGCACAATTTCTCCCCCTTTCTCTCTCCCTCACAATTGTATAACTCAGATTTTTGAGCTCAAAGGAAATAAAGGAGAGTGTATATGGCCCTATAAATAAAAGTCCCACTAACCAAAATTATAATATTAAATAATTTGAGTACTATGCCATTAATTAAATCAATTTAATCTGACCCGAATCAATTTCCAATTAAATTTCACCGTAGGCTCTAAAAATTACGCTAATCACAATGGCGCAATCAATTTCGGGTTTCGTGGCCGATAGGGCCTTCAATTTAATTTCCAAAGCGGATAATCAAACAGATATTCCTACGGTGAACAAATAAAAATTCAAAACCACATATTCTCACATAATGGCACACAGAATTATATCAAACACATAATCACATTTATAATAAGGACCATTTAGCATAATACGGAACAGGGTTATCACACTACCAATGATGATCTCATAGTCGTTTGTGAAGATGATTGTATCAATTTTGTGGGCCAATAGAGTAATTGGGTGATTGATTCTGGTGCTTCTTTTCATGTAACTTCTCGAGTTGATTTCTTTACTACCTACACCGGAGGAGATTATGGTTCTGTTCGAATGGGTAATGAAGGTTTGTCCAAGATTATTGGCATGTGTGATGTTTGCTTGGAAACAAATTTGGGCTGCAAGTTGTTGCTTAAAGATGTGAGGCATGTTCCTGACATTCGCCTCAATTTGATCTCTACCGGGAAGCTAGATGATGAAGGCTTCAACAACAATTTTGGTGATGGAATATGGAAGCTCACAAAGGGTTCTTTGGTGGTGGCTAAGTACAAGAAGACTCATACACTTTATTCGATGCAAGGAAAAATTTGTAAAGGTGTTGTCAATACACTTGAAGATGATACTTCTACCGAATTGTGGCACAAGCGGTTTGGCCATATGAGTGAAAAGGGGCTACAAGTTCTGTTCAAGAAAGAGCTTCTATCCGGTTTGAAAGATACACATCTTAAAACTTGTGTTTATTGTTTGGCGGGTAAACAACATAAAGTTTCTTTTCATAAAAATATTCCTTCTAGAAAAGAAAATGTTTTGGAGTTGATTCATTCGGACGTTTGTGGTCCTTTGAAAGTTAGAACACATAGTAGTGCACTTTATTTTGTTACTTTCATTGATGATTATTCAAGGAAAGTTTGGGCTTTTATACTAAAAACTGAAAATCAAGTTCTAGAAGTATTTAAGCATTTTCAGGCCATAGTTGAAAGAGAAACAGTGCAGAAATTGAAGTGCATCTGATCAGACAATGGTGGTGAATACATTGGGCCATTTGATGAGTATTGTTGCAGCCAAGGTATTCGGCACCAAAAGACAGTTAAGAAGACTCCTTAACAAAATGGCGTTGCCGAGAGGATGAACCGCACCATTGTGGAAAGAACAAGGTGTTTACTTTCACAAGCTAAATTGCCAAGATCCTTTTGGGGTGAGGCAATGAGGACAACGGTTGATGTGATCAATTTGTCTCATTCCTATCCTTTGAATGGTGATGTTCCAGAAAGAGTTTGGACCGGTAAAGATGTGTCTTATGAGCACTTGAGAATATTTGGTTGCCGAGCTTTTGTTCACATTCCAAAGGATGAGAGGTTGTAGTGACCCCGACTTCTGATTAATGTTAATTCGCACTTAATTATGCCTTGTAGTAGATTAGGAAGGATTTGGGATTTATTTGCATGTGTATTGCATTATTTATGTATTTCTATCTGTTTGCCATAAAATGATTTGTTCATATTTTTTACTTTAAACTGCGAATTGAAAGCCCTATCGACGACCGATTCAGAAATTGAGTAGTGTTTTATACTAGTAAGAATATATGTGATTTTATGGTAGGTTTAATTAAAATTTGGTTCGGAGCGATTAATTAAATTAAATAATGCTAGATTAAACATCAATTAAGTGAATGCAAGTTAATTACATCTTTGCCCTTGAGTGGGCCACTTTCTCACACATTGTTTAGGATTGATTCATACACATTTTTAGCCATTTCCCTTGTCCAAACCGTGAGTAAGAGGGAGAGTGAGAGAAACTTGGTTTCATCAAGATTTTGGCTTGGAAAATTTGAGGATTTGTAGAAGAATTACACAATTGAGCTAGCACATCTTGAACTCAAGACCTAAGGTAGGAGATTTCCCTTTCAAGTGTGAATTTAAGATTAATTCTTACATGGTTCATGGTTAATTAGTGTCTAAAGTCAAGAATTGGTTTAAATGTTGAATTGAGTAGTAATTCATGCATGCATGCATAAATTTCCATGTTTTGAGTTTGAATTCTAAGATTTCTTCCATGCATGTATTAATTTCACTCACATTGTGGCCATTTATCTTGTTGTCTATCAAATTATCAAGTTTGATCATGTTTTGGAGGGTTTGGTTTCAATGAGATTCTTGCATGTTACATTTAAGTTTTGTTCTTGAGATTTTATTTGAAATTGTACTCAGTTGACTCACCCTTGGGTTTTGATTTTACAAATTGATCTTTGAAACATCTTATACTATGAGTTTACAAGTGTTTTCTAGAAAATGGGCCCAAGAGGTCGAGTTTTGAGGTGTTGAATACTTGGTTTGAGCTTGGGAGGCAAATCTGGAAATTCTAGAATTTGGCTTCCTCGCTCGAGCGAAGGATTCCATGCTCGAGCGACCATCGTTTGTTCAGAGCTACGCTCGAGCGAAGGAATGGTGGCTCGAGCGTAAATTGCAAGCTCTCAGGTTTTTGGTGCACGTAGACGCACGCTTGAGCGACGAAACCTACGCTCGAACGAAGAGCTGTGTCTCACGCTCGAGCGAGCATCGAGCGGGCATCGAGCGTAGAATTTCAACAACCAGTACTTTTGCATTTTTACAGACCGCTCGAGCGAAGGAGTCTACGCTTGAGCGACCCCTCTGTTTTGCCAAGCTCGCTCGAGCGAGACCCCTGTTTTCAGCAAGTTTTGAAAAATGTTTTCCAAGACATCTTTACATCCTCATTTCATCCTAGGCATTTCTAGGCCATATTCTAGACCCCATAATGAGGATAAGAGATTAGAAACACATTAAAAGCCAATGAAATAAGTTTTGTACAATTAGAACGTGTGTTTCAAGTGTGCATCTGTTATGTGTTGTGTAGGTCATGTGCCACGTACCGTTTGACCAACTTTACTCTGTCTGTCTGTCTCAAGGCCCACTGTGAGTAATAACTCTGTAAAGTTATGTTTTACCTAAGTACTTTTTGACTGGTATGGTATAAGCTGTTTTTCTGAAATGTTATCTTACGAATTATGAATGAATGTCCAATTTTCTGAAAAGTATTTATGGCACCCTTAGTTCACGTGGCCCTCGCCTGGGGGTAACAATACCGCGGCCAATCTGCATGTGGCCCTCGCCCGAGGGTAACAATACCGCGGTCAATCTACACGTGGCCCTTGCCTGGGGGTAACAATATCATGGCTACTTGCGCGCAAGATATGGACCTTATGGTCGTTGGTACCAACTATATATGTGGGTCTCTGGACCAATCTGATCTGATAGCTAATGGGTGTACCACGTATGATTTTATGCAAAATCTGAATATGAACATGAGTGTGTATCTGGACCTATTTCTGTTTTGAAATCTGAATATGTTCTGATTTAATTACTGGATTCTAACTTGTGATGGACATCATTCATAAAACCCCTTTACTCTGTTATTATTCGCTGGGCTTTCGCTCACAGTTTATATTATGTATGTAGGTGAGCCAGCACATGACCAGGGCCAGAGTTGACGGCCTTAAGTTCCGTTTTTGTCAGCCAACTGTTGTGCCTCCCGAGGAGGTTTCGAACGAAGTCTAATGCCATGGCTGTTTTTGTACCTCATGCTAGTCTTTGTGTTTGCACTGTATAGTCAGGTCTTGGGGAGTACATTCTGTAAATGCCTTGTAAATATTGTGTATCTGGACTGGCATGTTTATGTATATAAACATAAGTTTAAAATGTTTTTGCCTCATGTACGTTATCACAGCTCATTAGACCTTGTCTATTTTGTATTATTGCTTCCGCAGCCCCTTATTATTTGCTAATCTGTTCCGAGGCCTTTGGTAATCCACGGATTACTGGTCGGTTACGGTGCTAAACCTACAGGGGGGTTTGGGTCGTGATAGAGGTCCAAGCTTGATAGCAAGTCAAGACAATGTATTTTTCTTGGCTATGGGCGTGATGAATTTGGTTATAGATTGTGGGATCCGGTCGACAAGAAAGTTATTCGAAACTGTGATGTTGTGTTTCTTGAAGACCAAACAATTGAAGACTTTGGCAAAGGTGATCAACCGGAGCCAAAAAGTAGTGATCTCATTGACATGGATTCATCTCCTTCATCTTCAGTTGATAATGAAAATGGGGGAGATGTGCAACCATCCATTGAAGATGTAGAGGATAATGCTAATCCTAATGAAATTGAACCAGAAATTGAGGAAGAGCATCCAACTCAACAACCGCCATCACAACTTGAGTTGAGGAAATCTATAAGGGACCGGCAACCTTCGAGAAAGTATCCTTCCAATGAGTTTGTGTTGATTTCTAATCAAGGGGAGCCCGAGAGCTACCAAGAAACAATTGAGCATGCAAAGAAAGATGATTGGAAAAAGGCAATGGAAAAGGTGATGAATTTCTTACTTGAAAATCACACTTATGATTTAGTGAAATTGCCTAAGGGGAGGAAAATTCTGAAAAATAAGTGGGTTTTCAAATTGAAGAATGATGGCAAGAATCTGAGGTACAAAGCACGTCTTGTTGTGAAAGGCTTTGGGGAAAAGAAAGGCATTGACTTTGATAAGATTTTCTCGCCGGTTGTAAAGATGTCTTCTATTCGGGTTGTACTTGGCATGGTTGCAAGTATGAACCTTGAAGTTGAACAACTTGATGTGAAGACCGCATTTCTTTATGGTGATCTTGAAGAAGAAATTTACATGGAGCAACCGGAAGGTTTTGTAGAGAAAGAGAAAGAGAAAGAGAAATTTGTTTGAAAATTGAAGAAAAGTTTATATGGCCTCAAGCAAGCCCCGCGGCAATGGTACAAAAAATTTGACTCTTTTATGATGAATAATGGTTTTTCTAAAACTACTTCGGACCATTGTGTGTTTATGAAAAAATTTCCGGATGGCAAATTTATTATTCTTTTACTTTATGTTGATGACATGTTAATTGTGGGTCAAGATTCTACCATAATTAACAGGTTGAAATTGGAGTTGAGCAAGTCTTTTGCTATGAAAGATTTGGGGCTGGCAAAACAAATACTTGATATGAAAATTGTTCGTAATCGCAAAAAGGGACTGATTTGGTTGTCTCAAGAAAGCTACATTGAGAAAGTTCTTGAGAGGTTCAACATGAATAAAGCAAAGCCGGTTGGTTGTCCACTTGCGGGTCACTTTAAGCTTAGTTCGAATTAATGTCCTACAAGTGAGAAAGACAATGAAGAGATATTGAAAATTCCTTATGCTTCAGCAGTTGGTTCTTTGATGTACTCCATGGTTTGTACAAGGCCGGATATTGCTCACGTCGTTGGTGT